>OX276392.1:35749684-36949684 GCA_946251805.1 Cybosia mesomella | reverse complement strand
ACCACATATTCATGCGTACAAATATTTTCTCTAAGCGGGAACCGCACCGGCACACCCTGACTTGGCAGTCGAACGCACTACCGCTACGCCAGAGGCTGTTATAATTTTTTTCACATATTTTTTCCAATAAGTGCAGTGGTTTAATTAGTATACAGCGTTAGTATTTAGTAGTAATTAAGTTTAATACACAAAATACAAACAAAGTCTCCAAAAACTATTGGAATTTATAAATTACCTTTCTCGTTATTCTGTACCGCGAAAATTAGCGTTATTTTGTCATATAATCGTACAAGGTATGCTGATTACATAAGCGGCTAAGTAACTTTTAATTAAACTCGAAGGTTACACACGAATAAACAGAATATAACGATTTTAATTATATACTTCTCGCTTCAACATCACGTCCTCGCTTGTCTTTAAAGTCATTTATAAAAGACCAACACACAAGCACTCCGATTACTGAACAACAACGTCAAAGTTCCTTAATTTGTGCTTGAGTGTACTTAAAATAAAGTCAAGTACTGTGTGAATTTCGGAAAGAAATTTGTTCCATGTTAAACGATTCTAATCCTTATTAACTTGCAGATTGTGTCTAAAATTTAAATGAGTTTATAATCAGGTAGGCCGGCAAGGTGGGGGCCCATATTATGGGTACACAAAAGAGCTTTTGATGCCAGTTAATTAGTTGAACACTTCGTTTTGTAAGGTACTGTGATGTGCAAAATCTTTAGCTTTAGTCGTAAACCAACCTTAACAAAAGTTCGTATATTTCTAACGCAACATACGGGAAGGGGAAGTATTTATAAAGTAGAATTTTGTTTGAAAATTAATGAAGGTAATTGAGGTACTATAGAACGGACATAATTGCCTACAGAAGTCAGGATTCTATACAGAAGGACGTGGTAAAAAAACTCTGTGCTTCACTCCTAAAGTGAGTAAGCTTTTCAGACCTGCATTTTATCTAGTGCAGATTAATTATCTTACAATAATACAATACAAAAAACTAATTGCGCTGGGAGTGAGACGAAGTCGAGCGAAAAGCTCTCTATACTCCACTCGGTGTATTTCGGTTGTCACGCTAATCCTCCTTAACTAATCAACCAATTTTGACCAAACTTGGCATGTGAATACAACTTGATACCCGGAAGGTTTAGAAAAAATAAAATAGAAAATCGAGCATACCATGGAGGAATAATCACCCTTCAAAAATTTCAAAGTCTTATTTCTCCAACATTATCAATGTTGAGACCACGATTTTGGCGCCAAAATGTGCAACTTAACTATTGGCTTAAGACAGAAAAAGAAAATTGAAAATCGGTCTAGCAACGGAGGAATAATCACCGAAAAAGCAATTCAAGTAGTAGTGTAGCAGTTGGACAGGTTTTGTAGGTAATCATGTAGTGCACTCTCAACTCTACATTGCAACAGCAGAATGCATTGCGCCCTAAGTACATTTTTTAAATTCAGAACAAGCATTACGCAGCACAAAGTATAACTATGTGCCTTGGATACCTATGTACCCAAGTAGAAATTACAATTGAAACAGTCAATAGCCCAATCAGTGGAATTCCACCATTGTAACGATAGAGAAACATCCCGATATTAACACCTACCTATAACGCGTTAACCCTTCCGCACCGACGGGGGTCGGGCAAGCCAAATTAGATTCTCAGAGTTATATACAACCTTATTGGCTCAGACTACCTTGAACCGAGTTGATTAATGTCTCTATAGTTTCCCTTATCTTTTATAGAATATATATTTTGAGTGATGATTATTTCAGTTCGTATATTTATTAATGTTTTTTTTATTACTTCCCATATAGTAGTTTATGCAACTGTTATATAAGAAGGGGTATTAAAACACAAAAGTCTGTTTATCGCATGATGCGAAGCCGAATGCGATAATAGGTTGACTCGAGTGTTTTAATACCTAAGTTATATGCAGTTTCATACACTACTTTATCTTCACTCATAGGAAAAATTGAAATTAAACAAAGTAGGTAGGTTACAAGGAAGTAATTTAGCGTGCACCATTTTTTTCATATTCAGCCTAAAACCTTAGACTAGTTTAATGAATAAAAAAAGATAGTGGCGGTACTATAATAAGCTTTATTTTTAATTTTATGTATATGCGTTTATAAAGTGCGTATGTATAGAATCGTCTTTGAATTCGTTATTCAAATTTTTCGATTTGAGTGTAGATAAAAGTTTTAATTTCAATTACTGATGATGTATGAATGTTTTATAATTTAGTTATAAGTGAAAATTAAGGGCCTAACTAAGATAGATGGAAGACTGACATATGTTATACCTAAAAAGAGAATGAATATTGAAATGACTGCAAGCAGAGATGAATAGAAATTGCACGCATGCTGCTTGGTCACAACATCTGGTAATTCAAAGGTTGCCTAATATTTGCACCTATACCATGATCGCGGTAATTCCCTTTAACATTACGCTTTTATGGGAGCAACTGTCGTCTAAACCAACACCAAGATGAAAAGGCTAGAGCCTTGTCCGTCAAACAGATACAGTAAGCAAGTGCATCGGTTTGTTTGTGAGGCAGGCTTCACCCCGAAGGTCTTGTTGGGCCCTACCAACACCTATAAACTATTAAAGTTGATGTTAAAGTGGTAGACATCATGGGATTATGAAATTAGCAAACAAAGGCTATCGACATCATTAAAAAAAAAATTGGCATCCCAAAGTTAACTTTGGTACACATTTTATGTCAGCAACGGATCGGACGACAGATTGTTACCCGACCGTGTCGGTTAGATTACGATAGTATGTTGTGCGAGTTACCGGATAAATCCTTTTCGGCGAAGGATTACTAATGTCTTATGTTGGGCTACTTTGATGATACACGGACAGTTGATGGCTTAAATGATCGATTTATTACTAAATCACGCTAATATTATAAACGCGAGAATTTGTATGGATGGCTGTTTGGTACACTATCTCGCAAAAACTACTAAACGGATCGGAATTACATTTGGCACAGAGATAGATTATAGTCTGAAAAAGGATGTAGACTTTTATTCCAAGAATAGGTTCCTGTGGATCGCGGGAACAGGATCAGTACAGCTACAACTAGTAACAGCTAGTTGAAATTTGTTGTTTTATGTTAATGAAATGTCTTTACTTGATTTTTTGATGTTATTTTATAATTTACATTGAACCTAACGTTTCGGTTGCTTTTCAGCAGCCATAGTCGCGAAGTAAGTAAGTACATTAGTCTCCTCGTGACATGGCTGTTGAAAAGCAACCGAAACGTCGGGTTCAATGTAAATTACAAAATAACATCTAATAAACCGCGATAGAATCCGTTTAAAAATAGTTTTATTTCAATGTGTGACATTCGCGTAAACTTCCGAAAATTTCAAATGAGATGTCACTCGAATCAGCTTCAGACATTACGTTACAATAAATCATGAATTTCAAAAGCGCTACGACTGGCTTCAGCATGAGAACAAGATATGTTGCTGAAAGGATAGGAAAGGAGAGTAAAATATAGAACCAATACCAAACTTTTAAATATATTAAAAGACTGTTCTGATCCCGTTCCCACAACCCATGGGACCTATTACAGGGATGAAAAGTAGCCTATGTGATATTCCAGACCATATTCTATCCCTATACAAAATTTCAGGCCGATCCGTTTTGCCGCTAGAGCGTTATTGAGTAACAAACATCCAAACATCTTCATAAAACTTTCACATTTATAATGTTAGTAGGAAGTAGAAAATAGGACCTTATCGCACAGACTTATAATCATGAAATTTTATGTCAATTTTTGACTCAAACTAGTTTATTCGAAAGATTTAGATCGGAAAAAGAGAACATCTAGGACGGGACTTGAACTTGTAAAGTTATTCATTGTTTCCGTAGTTCGCAAGAATTACGGTAGATGGCTCCAACGTCGCCTTAAGACGTATATGATATATCGGAGAATTTCGAATATCTGGGACGTGTCTAGGTGGCTCAGTTGGTCAGAGCATTCCCCCTGTAAGGTACTGGTCGCGGGTTCAAGTCCCGTCCTACATGTTCTCTTTTTCCGATCTAAATCTTTCGAAAAAAGTAAGAATACAAAATGCTTAAAAATTTAATTGAATCAAACTAGTTTAGTTTCCAAATGAATCTACTATTTTGTAGGTTTATATTACTCCATTAGTAATGCCCAATGCTCAAAGAGCTGTTCTATTTTTAAATTTCTACCATTTCACGTTGAAAATATACTTTCGAATCCTCAATTTATAACCCTCTCGATAAAGCTCAGGGATTCGTTGCGGACGGAAGCGAGTGAATGTTTTTTTTATGCAACAAGGCGATGATATACGACTACAACGATTTCCATTCGATTAACTAGTTTATCTGTGACTCTTATTTAGTCATGGCGGCGATAGCCCAGTGGCGTATGTAACGGACTACCGAGACGAGGTCTCGAGTCGATCCCCAGTCGCCCCGGGCACGCACCTCGGTCTTTTCGTAGTTATGTGTGTATTAAAAATGTTAATTATCGCTCGCTTAGTAGTGTGCCCGGTGGCGGCAATGGCAATACGCTCGCCCCCTATTACATTGGGACCTAAACATAACTGGCGAATCGTGGGTGTGTAATACACCTCTGCCAAATTATACACATGTACTGTTTATTCCCACAATATGTAACACTTTTAGTAGCGGCACACGTAGCGGTACACAATTAGCGGTAATAACATACAAAAGCGGCAATAACCCAGTGGCGTACGTAACGCACTGCTGAGACGAGGATTCGCGTTCGATCCCCAGTCGCCCCGGGCACACACCTTTGACTTTTCGTAGTTATGTGTGAATTAATAAATGTTAATTATCGCTCGCTTAATAATGTGCCCGGTAAATGGCAATAGGCTCACCCCCTATTATATTGGAACCTTAACATAACTGGCGAATCGTGGGTGTATAAGACACCTCTGCCTACCTCTTCGGGAATACAGGCTTGAAGTTATGTTATATATTTAAAATCAACAGATTGTACTTCAAGGCAGAAAGTTTTAATTTCAGGGTATTTAATAAAATGTGGCTAGAACTTAAAATATATTAAATGAAAGACAAATAAATTAATGTTCCGTATTTGTTCCCTCTTTAACTTTGTTTTTGGAACATAAATACATCACAGCAAGTCGTAACTTACCCTAGTCACACCCTAAAGGATTCTATAGTCGTTATTAAATGGAACAAATCGACGGAACGTTTTGGTATTTTTATTTAGTTTCCAAAATAAATTCCACCTTTTAACGTACAATGTATTTCTTTCAATGTCTATTTATTTGTGTACGTGCATTGTTTCTGTTATTTAATGATATATATCCCTTTCATTCACATTTATTACGGTTCCTTAGCCAATTTTATTACTTTGGAATTATATTATTTCACCACGCCAGTTTGAACGAGTCTGTACATTATATCGAAGAGCATTTTACCAATTAACAGATTCCATCAAATTTTTGAGCCGAGCAGTAATAAATAAATAAATATTCAACAACATTGTACACAGCGCTTTCTAGATCCAAAGTAAGCAAAGCTTAACTAGCTTGTGTTATGGGTTCCAGAATGCGGATGAACATACTTATATACTTTTTTTAAATCCTACATATAATTATTATTCATAAATACAAATATTTGCACTGAGCGGGAATCGAACCTGCGACCGTCGACGTGGCAGTCGAACGCTCTATCGCCACGCCACGGAGCATGCACGGTTCGCTTCGAAGCGGGTCCACTATTAGAATGACACTTTGTCTACAGGCCCCAGGTGGTTTGATCTGGTTGAGTGGTCTGGTGTGACAGCCAGTCCACACTCAAGCGCTCTCACTTAAGGTCGACTTTAAATGGTAGTATTCTGCAGTTCATACTGTTTGTGAGTGAACTGGAGCTGGTACATCCTTTCTATCTTATTTATTTATTTAAGAAAACCAACAGCGATACAAAAAGTAAATAAAACCGTAAAACACAATCTTAAACTAAGGCTAATAATAGGTTCTCCTTAACAAACTCACAAAGTGTAGTTCGGCTTGGAAACGGACAGGTTATAATAGGTACTAATTTACACAATAAATTGAAAACATAAATGGATGACAGACAGCTGAGCGCCATACGAACAAGATGTGGTAATGGTAGTGTACCGCTAATCTTATACTTCAGATTTAGGCAAGTATGGTTCTTGTGTAGACTTATTCGCATAGCACCCCACCGTCCGTTTTACAGTAGTCGATCTTAATCAGTACTTAGGTTGAATTATCTATACACGGCTCGAAAGACTTATTTATCCACACTCTCTTTCAGAGTACTTATTATTTGCTGCTTGAATGACCCTTTAGTGCATGAAAATAGGTCAATTCCGTTAAAGGAAGCATTGTAAGTCCGAGCGATGCGCGTGAGAACAGTGTTCCGGGAGCAGTTAGTGGAGTGACGGGGTACATGCAACATTGGCGTGTTTCTTGTGCGTCGGAGTGGGGCATTGAATGCTACTTGCGCCAGTAAGTCGGGGCAATCGAGGCGCCCATTGATTATGTCGTGCAGTAGGCACATGTCTAAGACCTTGCGTCGATCATCAAGTGATAGGATATTGTAAGTAGTACAATTTTCTTGGTATGACATCGGAAGTGCGCGGCTGCGGTAATTAAGATGATTGATGAATATTTTTTGAATTCGTTCAATTTGATCTTTGTAAATAATATATATTGGTGACCAGATAGGACAGGCATAATCTAGTATACTGCGTACATATGCGAAGTAAACGGTTTTTAGGGACCCAATGTCTTTGAAAGGTTTGCAGGTTCTTATAACTAAACCCAGGTTATTATCTTTCCATTCCTTTCCTTCTCCTGTATGGGAAGCAACGCGCTACTTACACCACCGACCGTTTTAGTATCGGAGAATTTCTAATATCTAGGAAGTGTCCAGGTAGCTTAGTTATTCAGAATATTTATTTATATTTATATTCGGACTGCTCGCAGGTTCAAGTCCCGTCCTGGATTTCCACTTTTTCCACTTTTTAGCTCGTAAAGTATGTAAGGGCAGAAGCATATGGCGGGCTGTTGACTCTGCCTACTCCGAAGGGAAAAAACCGTGAGTATATGTATGTATGTATTGTACATACTTTTAATTATCAGCAGTACATTTCTTTGTTTAAGGCTTGTTAATAAATAACGGTCACATGATTTTAGTAATTACTGAGGCAGTTAAATGGCATAAAATTACTACGTTGGGCAAAATACGAGCCTATGCTGCAGGATTCCCTAGTGTACACAACAATCTGACCTGTGTAATGTATATGTGGATGTGAATATAATGGTTCGACATTGGTAGCCTTTTTAGGGTTCCGTTGCCAAATGGCAAAAAACGGAACCCTTATAGATTCGTCATGTCTGTCTGTCTATCCGTCCGTATGTCACAGCCACTTTTTTTCCGAAACTATAAGAACTATGCTGTTGAAACTTGGTAAGTAGATGTATTCTGTGAACCGCATTAAGATTTCCATACAAAAATAGAAAGAAACAAAACAAGAAATTTTGGGGGTAATACTTAGAACTGAAAGTAAAAAAAAATATTCATCAAACCAATACGTGTGGGACAACCCATCTATGGATAGGTCTTCAAAAAATGATATTGAGGTTATTAATATATTTTTTTTTCTAAATTGAATATTTTGCGCGAGAGACACTTCCAAAGTGATAAAATGAGTGTCCCCCCCCCCCTGTAACTTCTAAAGTAAGTGAATGATAAAGCTAAAAAAAATATACGATGTACATTATCAGGTAAACTGAAAATTGGTTTGAACGGGATCTAGTAAGTAATTTATTTTAATACGTCATAAGTCGTAAACCGCATTTTCCTTTAATTCAATCAATTCAAATATAAATATTTTACTTTCTGCTACGGAACCCTTCATGGGCAAGTCCGACTCGCACTTGGCCAGTTTTATAAACTCCTGACAAAAAACGAGGGGTGTTATATCAATCCTATCCAAGTCTATATCCTATTAATATAATAAATGTGAAAGTTTGTGAAGTTTGTCACTCAAATGGCTGAACAGATTTGGCTGGCATACATAGGCTACTTTATATCCTTGGAATAGGTTCCCATAGGGCTGTTGTAACAGGAACAGTCGTCCACGCAAGCAGAGCCGCTAGTAACAAGTATTTGATACTTTCTTACAATCATCATTAATATTCATGTTACCCTGTTACTACTGGATTCGCAGATCATCTGCTGCTCTCGTAGCACACACCTGTATCACCTACGCTCGTAGCATGTAGCTATTTCGTAGCCGATGACTAATGTACCCTGCACGGAATGCTTAAGGTGGTCAGGTTACATACGCCTCCGTACCTTTCAGTCCGACTTACCAACACAAGTATCCAAGCAAACAATAAGAATGAAAACTTACACTGAAGACCATTATTTTCTAGCATCTATAAAGTCTGTGGATTTTTTTAAGATTAATATTTAATAATTACTTTATTTCCGTTCAGTTAAGCTATATTGCTTGTGTTGCGAGTAGGTTCACCACAGTAGTATCAAAGCCAGGAGTCTAACCCAGATCTCTCGGCCGACTGAGGTGGACTCCTTAACCGCTAAGCGATGTGTAGCATGTTAGAACTTACAAGCCGTTTTTATTAGCAAAGGTTCTGCTCCCTCCTAACTACATTTGTAGATAGCATACATAGTACATGGTTACCAATTAACGTGACTTTGTGGTGTAAAAAAAAACAATATAAAGTGTTTTTAGGGTTCCGTTGCCAAATGGCAAAAAACGGAACCCTTATAGATTCGTCATGTCTGTCTCTCTGTCCGTCCGTATGTCACAGCCACTTTTTTCCGAAACTATAAGAACTATGCTGTTGAAACTTGGTAAGTAGCTGTATTCTGTGAACCGCATTAAGATTTTCATACAAAAATAGAAAAAATAGAATACATTTTCATCCATACTTAGAACTGAAACTCAAAATTTTCATTTCATGAAACCCATACGTATTGGGTATCTATGGATAGGTATTCAAAAATGATATTGAGGTTTCTAATATCATTTTGCTCTTAACTGAATAGTCTGCGCGAGAGACACTTCCAAAGTGGTAAAATGTGTCCCCCCCCCCTGTAGTTCTAGAATGAGAGAATGATAAAACTAAAAAAAAATATATGATGTACATTACCATGTAAACTTCCACCGAAATTTGGTTTGAACGAGATCTAGTAAGTATAGTTTCTATTTAATACGTCATAATTCGGCAATTTACTTTACATTCAATCAACTCAAATCTATAATTTAAAAAAAGCATTATTATGTTAGCAAGTAACATAATAATGTTTTTTATTTAAATAATTCTATTTACGGCTACGGAATCCTTCATGGGCGAGTCCGACTCGCACTTGGCCGCTTTTTTTATATTCATACAAAACTCAAATAAAATGGATTGAGATAATGCAATAATGCATTCACCATCATCGCTTGCGAAAAAATTCATAACCCATTTACTTGATTGATATTCATTTTATATCAAAGTACTGTTTCACAGTTTATTAAATTCACCCGTCACATTCAATTCATTTGAAACACAAATTAAAACGAACCTTTTGAGTGTGCATTTCATTGCGCGAATATATAAAAGTGTCGGTAGTTTAGTGGTTAAGACGTCGGCTTCGCGATCGAGAAGTCTCAGTTTCGAGTTCTGGCCATAACACTACCGACGTGAACCCACTCCTAACAGTTTACCCCAATGTGTCACATTGAACCCTGGGGTTTTGCTTTAGAGGGCTTACCTTGCGGTTCCCGGCAAATGAACACTTGGGTTGGAAACCGTGTGGTTTTAGTCAGTCCGATTCCGGCACGCCCACCCATTGTCGGCACCGATGGAGTGAAGCTCGTGGGGGTATCCACACGTAAAATGAAAAAAAAAAGTGTTACATTGAAATACAACTTACATACAAATATTTTTTACAAATTCTTTCGCGATTTTTTGGCCATTGCTATTACTACGTTATATAGCATCAAGAGGTTAAGTTAAATTCAAATTCATACCGAAGTTAAAGTTATAGGTTAAAGGTTAAAGGTTGATCCTAAATTTTTTGCTACTAAACCCAACCACAGGCTTAGCTATACTGATACACCTTCAAAGATATTCAGTTTACTTATTCAAATATTATATTCACTCATACGTCACAGTCAAAAGTAACGTCTACTGTATAAATTGACGATTGGACCGGTTACAAAGAAATAAATACATCGAAAAGTCAATAAACATGGCAATTTTCTACCTTGCTCCGTAACTGCACACTTATACTCAAAAATATTTCATTATGGAATACGGTTCTAGGTGCAATTATAGCTATCTGGGGGCTACCGTACGTTATAGCATTTAGGTACCCTGAAGGGGGGACTTCCCAATCCGGGGCAAGACGGGGACACCGTGGTTCCCAAACCCGAGGGGGTCATATCGATACCGGAGATGGCCCAGGGTCAGTCGGGGAGAGAGATATGCCTTATGGGCAACCTTACACCCCGGTGTCTGAAGACCTGAGACGGCTTGCGGTTTTAGTTGGTTTTAGCGCGACATAACCACCCCTACTGGTCGGTGGGGACACCCATATTCGAGGAGATTTCGGCATTAAAAAAAAAAGGTACAGAAAAGGTAAGGTGGAGTCACTTAGGATTTCTTTCGGTGAGGTTAAGACCGACCAAAGTGACACGTCCCGTCTTCGGGCTCGATTGCATGATAAACGCGTTTCATACTGCCGAAGTAGCTGTGCCTTTCGTATAAGACACAAGTTCATTCCTGCGTACAATAGTACTGTTCTCATCTCTGGGAAGGCCCTGCATAGTACTTTTTACATGCTCTCAACAGATTGCAATTACGTGCAGTTCGTATCGTTATCCTAAGCTTAGTATCTTCTGGACTTCACCTTTACTTCTTACCATCCAGCGGGATGCAGTCAATTGGCGGACTGAAAATTAAAAAAAAATAGATGCACTCCGGGAGTGCTGACAGAAGTGGAAACTTAAATAATTACGTGTGTGTTTTTTTAATCCTAAGGAAAAATTTACAGATTTATCTCTGTAGTTCATTATGAATCAGTTCGAAACTTCATCAAGATCGGAATAAAGTGATTTTGTTAAGGTTCCAAACGAGTTCAACAGCTACATCAAAGATGGCGTTGTTATAAATATAGAAGTTTTCATTTCATATTTTTGAATATGCAAAGCATTCGGTGACGATGACGGTGACGGTGATGATGACGTGAGTTCCATGATTTTTGTTCACCCAAAAAGTGCTCTTAGCCTTTGTCTATTGGGGATAACATACCTTTCAAGTGGTGAAAGAATTCTGATTAAGATAACATATTGCAAGAAGAATCGTCTCTTAAGTCGGTAACTACCTACCCCACCTCGCCTATAAAAGCAAGGCGCTGGGGATAGAACGACCATTTTGCTGCTCGACGCTCGGACTGGCCGGACTTGTGAATCATCAGCCAGTCGTACGGTTACGTAAGCCATTTGAGTTTAGTTTGTTGAAGAAGTGATAAAGTAACTCACTGTGTGTTATTGCACAATGTTATTCGTTTAGTGAATTTTAAGTCTTAGTAAGTAAATTTTGCTGATTGTATTTTGAGTCAATTATATTTATGAAGTAAAAATGGTTTTTCTGTTGTGAATTGTTTTTTTTAATAAATTTCCACTTCTGAAGCTTATAATATATATAAGTAACATTATGTTAATTTACTAATTACCATAATATTATACTCATCGTACATTAAACAAGCTTTCGTCAATGAACCTAGCCATGCATTTAAATCAGATGAACCGTATTCACTCCGCACGTACAACATTGAGGATCGAAGGATTTAAAAATTTAATATAGAATAATTTTTTACTGCTTGTCTGTTTTTAACAGAAATATTTTTTGCAAGCTTTTGTTTAGTTTCACTTGTCCCGTTGTCTGTATGTAATTTAAATGTAGAATATTAAATTTTTAACACTTCCCGATTTCTGATGGAGCTGAATATTTGCACGCATATGTCATTGTTCTTATTTAGGGCATACTAAAAAGCATGTAGAGTGGTAGAGTCAAGCAACAGTCATTTTGGCCGTTGCATGAATGGGCCGACTCGACCGGGGAAGTACCACCCTCTCACAGAATATCGACGCCAAGTAACAGTATTTGAAGTGTTGCGTTCCGTTTGGTGAGTGAGAGTGCCGGAGCCCAAACTCCTTTCCCATCCCCTCTCAAACTCCTTTTTCATCCTTTCCTTTACAGGGTCGGCAGCGCGAGTGTGACAAATCTTTTTTTTTTTTTTTTTTATCGTGCGGAAATCCCTTCGGATACCCCCCCGCGTGCCAGGGGGGGGGTTATGTCGGGCTTGAACCGACTAAAACCGCACGCCGTCTCGGGTCTACAGACGCCGGGGTGTAAGGTTGCCCATAGAGCATATCCCTCGCACCCCGACTGACCCTGGGCCATCTCCGGTTTCGAGATGGCCCCCTCGGGTTTGGGAACCACGGTGTCCCCGTCTTGCCCCGGTTTGGGGGAGGGGCGCTAGTCGCCCCACCGTCCCGGCCTGCTTCTGCTGGGGTGACAGGTGGCCTCACCCGCCACCCCCAGGCCTGCGCTCATGGAGGACGGAGGTCGTTAAGCGACCTCCGGCGCCTGAGTTGCCTGCGACGCGCGGCGAGCAAGTTGCGGGCTCGGCGGACCGGGAGAGTTCTAAGTTTCTCCCGGGCGCGCTCCGCCACCTCCTTCGCGAGCATTACATGCTCGCAGAAGGAGGCGGCGGCGGCCCACGCGCTCGCGCTCCGCACCATTTCCGCAATCATGCTGCCGAGCGAGAGGACTCCCACCCCGATGGCTGCCACGAGGTCACGCCTCGGCGCCTCCCACGCCGGGCAGTCCGCCAGCGTGTGCAGCCCTGAGTCCTCGCTCGCGTCGCAGTGATGACACTCAGGCGTTGGCTCCTTCCTGATCCGATGCAGGTGGTCCCCGAAGCACCCCTTCCCTGAGATCACCTGCGTCAGTCGGTAGGAGAGGCTTCCGTGTCGCCTCTCCAGCCAATCCTCCATGATGGGCCTTACCGCCGCAGTGTGACGCCACTGGTGTTGCACACGGCCATAAGCCGCGGTAACCGGTTCCCATCAGGTGGGCCGTGTGCTTGTCTGCCACCTTAGTGGTATAAAAAAAAAAAAGTACAAATTAATAACATTGTAGTATCTGTTTATAATCTTAAAATAACAGCTTTTTCGGGAATAAAAAAAGTCTAAAACATATTTAGTATGTCGCAAGCTAATAAAGACTTTTAGGCGAACGAACTCGCGGGAACAGCTAGTTTTATATAAAGTATTACTTGATAATAAAGTACCACAGTATTGAAAAAAAAACTAATTTCAACGGATCCCATCGCGTGTATTAATTTGTTGCCTACATTATTCCCGATGTTACCGTTGCTTTTAAACAGACGTGGTTACTAGAATTAATTAAAATTATTTTTTTCAACAACGTGTACTTTGTATACAGTATTAAAAAAAAACCTAAGCAGTAAGCAAGACCCTGGGGTTATTCTTTCGAGGGCTTACCCGAGGTGCCCGGCAATGGACACTTGGGCAGGACACCGTACGATTTTAGTCGGTTTATGCACGACATAACCACCCCCGCTGGCCGGCGGGGGGGTATCCGAAGGGATTTCATCACGTAAAAAAAAAGAGAAAAAATCAGTATGCAAGCTCAAGTTTACTAGGACGGTTACCAGCTTCAACCTTTGGGTTGAAGTTTGCTTAAGCGTAGCGAGATTTGCCTATCCAACAGTAGGTCAACGTGACCGGTCAACTTTTTCCATTGATTTGGTTTTTCGGTGATTATTCCTCGATGGTAAGACCGATCTGGACATTCGACCTTACGACACTCAGTAATGTCTACTTGATCACCGTGGCAAATTTGGTCGAGATCGGTCAAACGGTCTCGGAGGAGTATCATTTGTTTAAAATGCAACTTTGAAACCAAAGACGCTTCGCTCGGCTTCAGCTCGCTACGCGTAATAAAAATACTTATACAACACTTTTCTTCTAGAAGTCATTACATTTGTGAATGTATGTAGAAAAAAAATATTTTTTATTTTTTATTATTTATTTTTATTTAACACATCTATGCCCATCGGGGATAAGGTATAATCAACGACAAAAGTGAATTATAACTTAAATATTTACAAACGTTTTTTATAACAATGAATATATATGTGATTTTATAATCCCCAGAGGACAAAGTGAAATATTTCATGTTTTGTTTATTCTTTTATGAAAGGTTTAAGAGCTAAAGTGATTAATTCATTTAGTGATTAAACCACTTTTAAACCACAAACAACTTTACGATAAGTGCAGTGGTTCTGAAAATTACCCCAAAAATAATTTTCACAAAATACAACCTATGTCTTTAAAATATTGGTATCCAACAATAGGTACTTGTTTTAAATCATAACGATAACTAGAAATTCAGTGCGACTGAAATAAATTGAGCTGAGCGAGCAGGATTTTTACTTGAAAATAAGACATCTTACTACAGTTTCGCGCTTAGCTAAGGCCACGCGCTCGTGAAACTTTTTTTCGGTGATTATTCTTCAATGGTACATCGGACATGAACCATCTCGCTTCAAAACACTCCTCAGTGTCCACACTATCACCGTGGTAAATTTAGTCAAGATCGCTCGAGTGGTTACGGAGGAGCCACCAACAAACGGCTTGAATAGTCGCATATAATAAACAAATCGTACGACGGATATAAGAAAATGTTCATCATTATTTGTAGTACCAGTTTCGCGGACGCGTCTATGCGGCTGTTTCGCAACGTTGCGTAATTTCAATGGTCTTTTTTCGGTCGTTTGTCTTCATGTTAAGCTGCGCTCGCCCCTTCTAAGCTCACACGGCTCAATTTTAAACCGTTCGTTGTAAAGCAATATTTAAAAATATTCTCATTTGTGCATTGCGTGTTTTAAATGTTTGAATTTTTTGTTTTGTTTCCGTTTGTTGAGGTGTTGAAGCTTTTGTTGCTCTGTGTTAGTTTAAAGTTTGGGTTAATTTTATCTACAGATTGAGGTAAACAGGTAAAAAAGTGTATATTGTAGGGGACTCTTTCATCATCCTTAATGCCCAAGCCAACCTCGATGCACCACCTGCAAGTCGGTGCACCTGCTAAACAACGAACTAGGCTCATTTTTTCGGTGTCCTCCCCAAGTGTCCGTTGCCGGGCACCCCGGGTAAGCCCTCGAAAGGATAACCCCAGGGTTACCGGCGGACTTTGGCCGCCACCGCGGCATCGCCTGGTGGGGTCGGCTCTGATAAAGGTTTTCCTCTCCGAGTTGGTAGGTCAGACGGCAGTCGCTCCTGGAAAAGTCAATAATAATAACCGAACAACCGATATACGGAGTGTGCGTCCACAGAAATAGGTTATTACTACCGGTTATTACTTCAGCCAATGATTTAATCCCAAGGAGCCTCTCAGTTCATCTAGGGAGGCTCGGAATTAGTAGGAAGTCGGTGGCGGCCACGATGCAGAGGGTAGGCCGAATAGTCCGGCGGTTCCTCTGCCAATCGTCGCAATCTGCCTCTGCTTGCCTCGCTGGGGTTATCTCGCCGCCTCTTCCTTACTCTAGGGTGAGACGTGATACAGCTCGATCTATAATTATAATAGTGATGTTTCGATCGATCAGAGCGTCTCGCAATAATTGTTAACATCACCTCATCCCCCATGATGATAATCTCGTGAAAGCTGAAAAAGACAAACAAATAAAATATTTGGACTTGGCTCACGAGATTGTCAACGTGTGGAATGTGGATTCAGCAATTATTGTTCCCATAGTCGTATCGGTTCACGGACTGATTGCCAAGAGCCTCGACCAACATCTAAAGAGGCGCGTGTTAGGCAGTTGGATCAAGAGCTTGATGCAGAAGGCGGTACTCCTCGACACGGCACGTATTGTGAGGAGGTTCCTCTCTCTGGAGCCCTAACCACCGGTATCTTGGTCCCTGTACCCGATACCGGTGGGCCTCTTTTTTTTATATATCCATTATTTTATATTTTTGAATATATTTGTTTTTTTTTATATAGAATGTATTTAAAAATATAATTTGTATGTGTTATCAATGTAATAAAGGGAATAATAATAATAATCCCAAAGAGCCTCTCAGTCCATCTTGAGAGGCTCGGGATCGGTGGGAAGTCGGTGGTGGCCAAGATGCAGAAAGCGGTCTTGCTCGACAATGCCCGAATAGTCCGGCGGTTCCTCTGCCAATCGCCCTAACGCCCCGGCCGACTGTTGCCCACCTCGCCGGGGTTATCTTGCCGCCTCTCCCAAACTAGGGGGGAGGCGTGAATTACTTTGATGGGAATAATAATAATAAATATTCTACGACGCTGTGTAGAATCACAGCGCTTTCTGGACCTTTTTTTTTTTATTTTACGTACGGAAATCCCTTCGGATACCCTCCCGCTGGTCAGCGAGGGTGGTTATGTCGTGTCTCGACTAAAACCGCACGGTGTCCTCACCAAGTGTCCGTCGCCGGGCACCCCGGGTAAGCCCTCGAAAGGATAACCCCAGGACCTAAAGTAAACATAGTTTAACTGGCTTGTGGTAAAGGTTCCAGAATGCGGATAAACATACTTATATATATTTTTTGTAATTACATACATATTATACATAGAAAAAGAGGCGGACCCAGGCTCCAAAGTGTAAACTTTGGACGCAGCTGCGAAATCCCTATGAGGTCAATGACGATTGCTAGATAGCTAGATTCGGCTCTACACACGTTGGTGGAGTGCCCTGCGTGGGCGAGTCAACGCCGGGATCTCGTTGCGGTCCTGGGCGTGGATGTTCTTTCGCTGGAGACCACGGTGAGGGCCGTGGTCTCCGACGGGAGCAAGTGGCACGCCGCCGACTCTTTCTGCGTGCAGGAAATGCGTGCGAAAGAGTCTGCGGAGAGGGAGCGGGAGAGAACCCTGCCCCCCGAGTTCCGCAGTCTGCGGCGAAGACGTCGCAGACTCGTCTACGCCCGGGACTACCGACCTCCATGATCGGGGCTTGAGGACGGCAGTTGGCCGAGGGAAAGCAGGCCGTGGTGGAGACGTGTCGTGTGTGTCCTACACACGCCTGCCAACTCACCGACGCGAGATAAAACCGGACTCCACAAGCCGAGGCCGCGGTGGTGGCCAAAGTCCGCCGGTAACCCTGGGGTTATCCTTTCGAGGGCTTACCCAGGGGTGCCCGGCAATGGACACTTGGGAAGGATACCATGTGGTTTTAGTCGGTCCGATTCCACCCCACGCCCACCCCATCCTCGGCACCAATAGAGTGAAGCCCGTGGGGGTTTCCACACGAAAAAAAAAAAGCTAGATTCGGCTATATATATCTAGCTGGCATACTTCTTCATGTTAATAATCGCTCGCTTAATAATGTGCCCGGTAGATGGCAATAGGCTCGCCCGCTATTACATTGGGACCTTAACATAACTGGCGAATCGTGGGTGCGTAATACACCTCTACCTACCCCTTGGGGGATTCAGGCGTGAAGTTTTGTTATGTATGACATGTCATACTTCTACTAATATTAATGCGAAAGTGTGTGTCAGTATTTGCGAAAAATAAATCGACTTAAGAAAAGGTAGTAGGAAAAAACTTATATTTTTTTTTTATAATATAATTTTAGATCCCAAAAAGTCGACATCTGGGACGGGATTAGAACCCGCGACCAGTTTCTCACAGGTGGAATACTCCGACGAACTGATCTATCTAGACACGTCTTGGATATTCGGAATTTATAGGAAAACCCATAGCAATTGCTTCAAAATTTGATTAATTCTTTTTTACAATTTGATTTAATGCTAGCTAATATTGTATTTTGGTCATATCTCTGGTTCTACTTGACCAATTCTAATCACTCGTACGGTTGATTTTAAGTCCGAGTAATACCGTTCAGTAATCAATAAATAATAGCATTAAACACGTTCAGTAGTTTTTGAGTTCATTGCGAACAGACAAACAAACAAGAAATCCAAAAAAAAATATTTTTGTGCTCAGAATACTTCATTTAAAATAACCCAACTTTTTTTTTAAATATCTACAATGTACAGTTCAAAAAAATATATCACTATAAAAGTCCATCAATTTTTTTTTTGTTAACAGTAGGTACTACGTTTTAAGAACCGAGACGGCGTGCGGTTTTAGTCGGTTCAAACCCAACATTACCACCCCCGCTGGCCGGCGGTGGGTATCCGAAGGGATTTTCGCACGAATGAAAAAAAAGGTACTACGTTTTTGGCATATTGTATATGACAATTAACTAGAAATAAAAGAGAATCAGTTCATCAATCAGAGACACCAACAAATTGCACACATATATTTTTTTGTTTGAACTTTATTCTCGTTTCACAATGTTTTAAAAATAATTGACTCAATTCACTACATTCACGTCGTTTATGGACTAGCATTCACAAATAAATGGGTTAATCACGGTCACAGTTGATCTATTGAAGAAATTGTAAAATTTTAAACTTTTTTTTTTTTGGTTTTTTATCTTGCGATTCGGACGAATATGTCATAGAGATGGCGTTATACAGTATAAATAGCGTTAGATCGGAAAATGAGAACATCTAGCACAGGACTTGAACCCGTGACCAGTCCCTTACAGGGACAATGCTCTGACCAACTGAGCTACCTAGACATGTCCCAGACATTCGAAACACCTTGCGACGTATCTAATATATCGGACCATTTCGAATATCTAGCACTAGCATTAGAAACTAGCTATCTAGCACTAGAATTTCATTGCACAAAAATTTCATTGAACAAAAATAGCGTTATTTCTATTGCAGGGGGAAACAAATATTACAAATTGTTCGTTCTTTACCATTACTAAGCAGGTTTTAAACAAAAAGGCACGTCATGTTACAAATTCATAAAGACTTTAGAGAGACTTTAAACTTGAAACAAAACTCTCCTGTAATAAGATCTATACTAATATTATAAATCAGGATGTAGCTCTGTTAATCCGTTTGTTACGCTTTCACACCTAAGCCACTGATCCGATTTCGATGCAATTTGGTACAAAGACAATACAACATAACATAACATAAACTCACGCCTATATCCCCGAAGGGGTAGGCAGAGGTGCTAGCACCCACATTTCGCCAGTTTATGTTTAGGTCCCAATGTAATAGGTGGCGAACCTATTGCCATTAACCGGGCACTTATAAACCTGCGATAAATACACACATAACTTCGAAAAGCATCGAAAAGTCATTGGTGTGTGCCATGGTAACACCTGGGATCGAACCCGAGACCTCGTCTCAGCATTCCATTACCCAAACCACTAGGCTGCCGCGGTATTTTGTATTGTATACGCGGTAAAGACAATATAGAGCTTGAGAAAGAACATAAGCCATGTTATAACCAACACCCACGCGAATGGTAGTAGAATAAGGTTCACAGGCATGATTATAAAAATAAGAGATTCAAATTTCCACAGTTATATTATTACTAGCTATTACCCGCGGTTCCGCCCGGGGGGATGTAAGTTAACGCAACCAATCAAAGTTTATGTCCTTTCCTAAGCTATAGTCTATGTCTTTACCAAATTTCACCAGGTTAGTTACGAAAATGATGAACTTTTTTTTAACATGTGGAAACCCCCACGGGCTTCATCCCATCGGTGCCAACTATGGGATGGGCGTGTCGGAATCGGACCGACTAAAGCCGCACGGTGTCCTCCCCAAGTGTCCATTGCCGGGCACCCCGGGTAAGCCCTCGAAAGGATAACCACAGGGTAAATGATGAATTTAAACAAACTGAAAGTTTGTTTAAATTGCCCCTATTTGAAGCCTTTTTTTCATGATAAAAGGTAGCCTATGTCCTTTCCCAAGCTCTAGTGTATCTCTGTAATACATTTAATCAAAGTTTGTTGAGTGATTGGCGTGAGAGCGTAACAGACAGACGGACAGAGTTACTTTCACATTTATAATATTAGTCTGTATAATAGAAAGAATTAATGACTGTATACGTACTGCGTGAAGTCTTACAAACCCGTATCTGACTGGATTAATGGCTTCCGAACAGATTTACCGAGATTATCCTAGCGACTCCACTGGTAGGTAAACATCAATACTATATTGGATTTAAACAATATCGCGTACTATATTACCAATTAGAGTTTATGGAATCCTACTATTATATATTGTATTACCTACCTAGTATTACCTACCCGTAATACAGGTTCACGGGAGTGGGAATATTGTCTTTGCCAGGCGTGCAGTAACTTTTGCTGAACTGTATCATGCTATTAGTTGTAGTAATTTTGTCACTTTTCAATGAAAAATTAAGATATTATTATTATTATATTATTAATGACAGTGTAAATAAAACAGAGTAGTGAACACTGTCACGTAAAAAAAACCATTATATTATTGAGCTGAGTAAGACGAAGTCGAGCGAAAGCTCCTCATACCAGACTTCAGGATTTTCTTTGTCACAGGTCTCCTCCTAAACTACTAATCCAATCAGAACCAAATTTGGCATGATTAAAGAGGTCAATCAGAGGAAGGTTTATGGATATATTTTGAAAAAAATAATGCTACCACAGAGGAATGATCACCGTTAAAAAATTCCAGATAGAATTACATAATAACCGCTCAAGACACTGTGACCAAACTTTACACGCTCAGAAAGCATGTCCGGAGTTGTGACTTTCAAAAAGAATTTTCAAAATCGGCCTTGCCACGGAGGAATTATCACTATTCAAAATTTTCAAAATCTGATTCCGCAATAGCGGTCAAATCTATTGGACAAGAATCACGATGTCTCACTCAGCTCAACATTGCAAGCAGCGATTCGCCTTGCAGACCTAGTTTATTTATTTATCCTGCTTCCAATCTTATCCTACTTCCTACTGTATTCTACTATCATTATCATAATCATTTATTTGTAGAACATAGGTTAGTTACAGGTCTTATCGTTAGGTTATAATGTGCTCTACGTCCTACCACATTGAGTGATGTACAAATATATTTTTATTACAATATTCACTAAAATGGAATTATAACAAATAGCAATGTCAGTTAAACAAATAAAATAAAATTAAAAGTCAAAAGAAATAAAATAAAATCTGGAATTGTAATAAATTAAATGCTTTTGTCAGTAAGATAATGTCAATAAGATCTATCGAAAATTAAGCTTTATGTAGCAGAAATGTTTGTAGTTATTTTTTATTCATTCATTTATTTTATACTATATTGTATGCCAATTGAATTGAATTACAACAGAAATTAAATAGTAAAGAAAAGCACAAAGCCTTATCGCTTTTAACGCAATCTCTGCTAGGCAACCTTTCGATGGAAATATTGGTTGGAGTGCTCGGTATTACGTTGGCGTGCTATTCAATGATTATAATATAAACATACTTATATAAATACATAATAATAAACATACTTATAAAAACTTAGTAATATTTCACAAGATTTCATAGCTTTTGGCAGTTCGTTGCATATCTCGGGCGCCATTACGAAAATACTTTTCTGTACTTTTCTACTTCTTCATTTCTAGTAAATATTATAAATGCATGTTTATAAGTATAGATGTATGGATTTTTGTTACGTATCTGGCTGAAATTTGGTAAAGGAATAGATTATAGCCTGAAATAACATGTAATAGCATACTTTTTATCCCCCATGGGAAGCGGAAACGGGATCAGAATTCCATGTACGTGGAGCCGCGGGCAACAGCTAGTAATATTATGACTATCCAAGTTTGTGAACATGTTTGGTGCCTCTCCAAAGCACGGAGGGGTTTCCTTGTTTTAAGAATGATCACTCTAAGACTGACCTGGTTAGTATTTTTTAACCTGGCAAAGTGCTTACGATATTCGCTTTTGACTAATGATATTAAGAAACTCACAGATAAATATGAATCTTGCATATTACACGCCTTTATTGGACAGCTACATAAAAATAAAAAAGTGTTGCCACTTTCATTACAGCATCAATATCATTCCGGAATTAAATCCTGATTGCATGCAGAACTGTCACTTTGGAGTCCAAGGTTCGCTGCTCGTACGTTACAGTACTGTAGCCTAATGCTCTAAACTTGATCTCTCTCTCAACCATGGCGAGTATTCCGATGAACTCTTCCAATTAGTCCCACCGTCTCCTTTCCCATACATAAAAACAAATGCAGGGTTTAGGTGTATCCTGAGCACGGCAGTCGGCCGACTCGTCGTCTTTACAGAAGCGGGCCAAGACGGAGGCGTGTATATGTCCTACACACACCTGCCAACTCACCATCGCGGGATAAAACCCGACCCCACCAGGCGACGCCGCGGTAGAAGCCAAAGTCTGCCGGAGGCCCAGGGGTTATCCTTTTAGGCCTTACCCTGGGGTGCCCGGCAATGGACATTTGGGGAGGACACCGTGTGGTTTTAGTCAATCCGATTACGACACGCCCATCCCGTCGTTGGCACCAATGGTGTGAAGCCCGTGGGGTATTCCACACGTTAAAGAAAAAAGTGTTCAGGTGTGACTCTCATACGATGCAACAAATTTCATCCAGGACCAAGTGGTTCGGCACCTCTTTCCTTTGCCGCTGCATAAAAACTGAAATTCTTTAACAGCAGACGTGTTTCCTTTTTTCTTCAATCCCGGGTCCTTAAGCGGGGCGTGAAGAGGCATCTGACGAGGCCATCGAACAGAGGGCAACCAGTGCAGCATTACTTGTGCCTGCAATGGTGACCCTTATTTCTGAGAGTTCCTGTTTAGCTAACCATCATGTGAGTTGAAGTCACATTAACGTGACCTACATAAAAAAACCGGCCAAGTGCGAGTCGGACTCGCCCATGAAGGGTTCCGTAGCATCAAGTAATTGCGGTTTACGATTTATGATGTATTAAAAAATTCTCTCTTTCTCTCTTTCTCGTTCAAACCAGTATTCGGTGGAAGTTTACATGGTAATGTACATCATAATTTTTTTTTAGTTTTATAATTACAGGGGGGGGGGGACACATTTTATCACTTTGGAAGTGTCTCTCGCGCAAACTATTCAGTTTAGAAAAAAATGATATTAGAAACCTCAATATCATTTTTGAAGACCTATCCATAGATAGGGTATGGGTATGGGATTGATGAAACAAAAAAATGGCGTTTCAGTTTTAAGTATGAGGAACCCCCAAAATTTATTGTTTTTTTTTCTAATTTTGTATGAAAATCTTAATGCGGTTCACAGAATGCAGCATTACTTGTGCCTGCAATGGTGACCCTTATTTCTGAGAGTTCCTGTTTAGCTAACCATCATGTGAGTTGAAGTCACATTAACGTGACCTACATAAAAAAACCGGCCAAGTGCTAGTCGGACTCGCCCATAAAGGGTTCTGTAGCATCAAGTAATTGCGGTTTACGATTTATGATGTATTAAAAAATTCTCTCTTTCTCGTTCAAACCAGTATTCGGTGGAAGTTTACATGGTAATGTACATCATAATTTTTTTTTAGTTTTATAATTACAGGGGGGGGGGGACACATTTTGCCACTTTGGAAGTGTCTCTCGCGCAAACTATTCAGTTTAGAAAAAAATGATATTAGAAACCTCAATATCATAGGGTATGGGTATGGGATTGATGAAACAAAAAAATGGCGTTTCAGTTTTAAGTACGAGGAACCCCCAGAATTTATTGTTTTTTTTTTCTAATTTTGTATGAAAATCTTAATGCGGTTCACAGAATACATCTACTTGCCAAGTTTCAACAGCATAGTTCTTATAGTTTCGGATAAAAGTGACTGTGACATACGGACGGACAAACAGACAGACATGACGGATCTATAAGGGTTCCGTTTTGTGCCATTTGGCTACGGTACCCTAAAAATTACAAAAAATATATCTCATAACATAACATAACATAAACTCACGCCTATATCCCCGAAGGGGTAGGCAGAGGTGCTAGCACCCACATTTCCGCCAGTTTATGTTTAGGTCCCAATGTAATAGGTGGCGAGCCTATTGCCATTAACCGGGCACTTATAAACCTGCAATAAATACACACATAACTTTGTAAAGCATCGAAAAGTCATTGGTGTGTGCCATGGTAAAACCTGGGATCGAACCCGAGACCTCGTCTCAGCAGTCCATTACCCATACCACTAGGCTACCGCGGCTCAATATATCTCATTTTAGTGATACCTCATTTGGTGTAAGTGCATTAACAAGACAACCATTTAAACAGGTTTAAAAGCTACAGAGGGTGAGCGATCTCGTTACTGTATGAAAACAGAAGTGGTCCTTTTCCATCGAATATAATAATAGTGACATAATAAATGGGGGACGGGCCGCAATGCGAACTGTTTTCTTAGGACGTCGGTAGAAATTACGCAGCTACCTTCCAAGGGATAGTAGTTTCTCAAATGTATATATATTTTACCGCTAGCGACATTTGTTCTCAAATGTTATCAATTTAAGTTATGGTTATAGAAACAATTGATGAACGTGGTTTATATAATAATGATAAATTGTTGAGGATCACTTGTGGTGAAGAACGTTTTATGGAGAAAAATGATAATTAAAATTCTGTTTTTTACTTCGGGCCACCAACCAGGTGGACACCGAAGTCTTAAAATCACGCAAAAAAAAAACAAAATCTTACACCTTACACTTTGTATCACTTTTCTCGACGTTTCACATGATGCTAAGTCTAATTAAGCAAAAAAAAATTTTGTGTCGGTCTGTCTGTTGGTCTGGATGTCTGGATGTCTGTTTACGCAATAACTCAAGAACCACTTATCCGATTTAAAAAAATCTTTCGCCAATCATCTTGTTTGGTTAATGGGAAGAACTGATTAGATTTTGGGGTTTGTACATTCAAAGTTTCGGGTACCTACCATACAAAATTGTCACTAAAAAATCATTTTCTTGTGTTTTTGAAGTCGAAGACGTTTGATTTGATTACAATTTCTTCATATTTATTGCTCAATATATAAAGACGCGTCGAATAATATGCATAAAGCCTAAGGTCTGTAATTTTGAATAAAAATACTGCAACAAAAATTGGAATTGGTGGAATTGGTGGTAGAAATTTGATGACACAAATTTGTCACAAAATTCGGCCGGGTAGGTACCACCGTGCACGATTGCGAAAAACCCTCCATAGTAATCCAATTTCGGTTTGATTGCGTTCAGGGGTCAGCAAGTGCATAGCCGGGCAGGGGGATTGTGGTCGCAGCACTAGTATGGGACCGGTGGGTGTCACGCGGTGCTGCGACGACAATCGTCTTCTGATGAGGCCGTCAAGCTGAGTGCCACCATTTTTAACATGGTACGTGTATGTAATGGTGACCCTCTTTCCTGAGACTTTAACTTCAGCTTACCATCAGGCGAGGTGAAGTCAAATTGACGTGTCCTAAATATAAAAAAAAAAAAAAAAAAAAAAAAAAATTTAAGTTTGGCCCGAAGTTTGACAATCACTGTATGATTTCCGCCCAACTAGATTTTTTTATATTGGTCACGTCAATGTGACTTTACCTCGCCTGATGGTAAGCTAAAGGTCTCAGAAATGAGGGTCACCATTACAGACACGGATAATGTTACAATGGTAGCTCTCAGCTTGACGGCCTCGTCAGATGCTTTTTCACGCCCCGCTTAAGGACCCCGGACTGTAGCAAGAAGGAAACACGTGTGCTGGTACATAATATCAAATCTTGATGGTGTGGCAAAGAAAACAGTTACCGAACCGCTTGGTTCTTAATGGAATTGTTTGCATCGTATGAGGGTGATACGTTGTTTTTTTTTTTCGTAATCACTTCCGACACCCCCCCGCCGGCCAGCGGGGGCGGTTATGTCGGGCTTGAACCGACTAAAACCGCACGCCGTCTCGGGTCTACAGACGCCGGGGTGTAAGGTTGCCCATAGAGCATATCCGATATGAGGGTGATACCTCAGTCTCGTATTGTCCTGTATAGGAAAGGCGAGGGTGGAACTAATTGGAAGAGCTCATCGAAACACTCGTCATGGTAAAGGTGGTAAAATATTGCCAAGAAGGCACTGCCACTTTAGAGCCCAAGGTACCGAGGAAGCGTCGGTAGCTTAGTGGTTAAGGAGTCGACCCTACGATCGAGAGGTCCCGGGTTCGAATCCTGGCCATTACACTACCGACGTGAACCGACTCCTAACACAAGCAATTAAGCTTAGCTGGAGGTGTTAGGGGGAATATTAGTAATTTCGGTTAATAATATTCTTTAAAGAAAAAATAACAAAAAAAATACTACGCAACTGCAAGGGCTCAAGCGCGTTGGTGTCCTCAGGACTCCCAATAATGCGGACCGCACGTCGCTGCAACCTGTCGAGAGTATCTAGTAAGTACTGAGCAGAGCTATCTCAGAGATGAGAGCAGTATTCCACGCCAGAATGGATTTGTGTCTTGTACAAATACACCGGTGCTCCGGCGTGAAAAACGCTGTCACTTTGTTCAGGACTCCGAGTTTACGCGAGGCTGTTTTGATGATGCTCTCGATTTAGTTTTTGTTGTTCAGTTCCATACCGAGTATATTTAGATTGTCCTGTAGTGTAGATTGTGTAGTGGCAGTGGTGTGTCCTGAAGAGTAGGGAGGGGAAGGAAAGGAGATTATATAAGCTCTCGATAATGTTTAGAGGCCTTTTGTTTATCGTTAATCGAGGCGCCGGAGGTCGCTTAACGACCTCCGTTCTCCATGAGCGCAGGCCTGGGGGTGGCGGGTGAGGCCGCCTGTCACCCCAGCAGAAGCAGGCCGGGACGGTGGGGTGACTAGCGCCCCTCCCCCAAACCGGGGCAAGACGGGGACACTTTGGTTCCCAAACCCGAGGGGGCCATCTCGAAACCGGAGATGGCCCAGGGTCAGTCGGGGTGCGAGGGATATGCTCTATGGGCAAGCTTACACCCCGGTGTCTGTAGACCCGAGACGGCGTGCGGTTTTAGTCGGTTCAAGCCCGACATAACCGCCCCCGCTGGTCGGTGGGGGGTATCCGACGGGATTTCCGCAAGAAAAAAAAAAGGTCTAATGTATTAAAAATGAATGATACAACAGTAATACAACCGTAAAGTCATTAAGGATGTTGGTAAAATGTGGGAGTTTATCCACCCCTGGATAATATGCGTTACGATTGTGTCTAAGTAAATACCTACAACCAGTATCATTATCACTACATATTATAAAACAAAGTCCCCCGTCGCGTCTGTCTGTTCGAAATAAACGCAAAAACTACTGCACCGATTTTCATGATGTTTTCACCAATGGATAGAGTGGTTCTCGAGGAGGGTTTAAGTATATTAGTTGTTAAGTTTTTGTGTACATTGGTTAAAATGTAATGATATTTCTTGGAGGTATCGGAAAAAATAAGCCGTCTAGGAGCTTTCAACGAAAACTCTGCCCAAATCCTTTGAGATATAACCAAATGATGTACGGTGGAATTGTGTATCTTATATAGGTTGCGGTGGTGGAATGGGGTCCAATGGGTAGCGGGAATGGGTTCGGAATTCCACGCGGGAGAAGCCACGGGCAACCGCTAGTTATAGATACACAAATGCTTAAAAAGCTGTAACTTAACAGTGGCACTGTCGTTGAAATTTAGAATTATTTAAACTTAATATATTTTTATCAACCCCTTAAGTCAACCTTGAGTGTAACTCGGTTGTGAATTGTTATGTTCACCCTTGTCTCGTTCACATCGTCCAAATTGACTCGTTAATTATATTCACTATTATTTTATAGAATACCTTTTTTTTTTATCGTGCGGAAATCCCTTCGGATACCCCCCCCCCCCCCGCCGGCCAGCGGGGGCGGTTATGTCGGGCTTGAACCGACTAAAACCGCACGCCGTCTCGGGTCTGCAGACGCCGGGGTGTAAGGTTGCCCATAGAGCATATCCCTCGCACCCCGACTGACCCTGGGCCATCTCCGGTTTCGAGATGGCCCCTCGGGTTTGGGAACCACGGTGTCCCCGTCTTGCCCCGGTTTATAGAATTCCTAAGAAGCTTGTTTATTTTTTGTTTTTAGTTGAATAGTCCGTTTATATAATAAAAACCGTTCAAGGTGTCAACCGGTCACCTTAATGGGTAAATTACGTATGTGCCTCCACCATCAGACGTATTACCGAGAGGAATAATGTGCGGGAAGAATGATCACCAACACCTAGCAGGCCATAGAAACAAGTTGTTCGTTGCCACTAGCATAGTTATTTTTTTTAAAGATTACAAGTGCTTCTATCCATTTGGGAAGCGCACTCTTGACTCGATCTCGCCACCTGCCCTAGCCCGGTGGTCAGTATCAGTCTACGTCATGGCAGAAGGGCATAGCCCTGGTGAACGTCCCTGGAACAGGGTATAGCATGTGCAAAGAGGGAGGCCCCTCCACTAATCAGAGAGACACGCAAAAAAGCTCCTTTTTCTGTCATATATTATCTTTAACACTATCAATCCATTGTGTTCATCAGTCATCCACTTTCATTCCATCCTCTAGCATTCATACTCAACTGTCTTGCAGCCAATGGACTTCTACTAGTTCTCAGATTTCTTAGTTCATAGTTGACTGATGATCGAAAATATTAAACCTGATGTTAGCGACGCTCATAAAACCTTTTTTGTATATAAACTACATTCTATGTTCTAAACTTCTTTTAAAATTATATACACCGTCTTTTGGTTTTTTCCTTCACTTCTCTCTGTATTTTTGCCAATAAATGTGCCTTTTTTACAAACTAGTATTGTGATCATTTTATTTACTCGGCTACATAAGCAACAAGTTGGTCCTTCGAGCCGGATTATTATGTTCCACACGCCTCCGCACAAAATGGTTAATACGCGGAGTACGTTGCGTAAGGAACAACAGGATGGCCGCGCGCAAGAAGAGCCGAGTCATGCAATGCGTGACGACACAATACGAGTTCCGCCGGTAGAAGAAGCCTGCAGCGCGACGTTGCCGGGCGGTAACATCAAGTCCGAACCACCGCCGCAACCACGTGTTGGAGAAAAAACTGTGAGTATTAAATCTTGCAACCTATCGAGATCTTCAGCGCGTGTGAGGAAAGCGCAAATGGTCTTAAAAGCTGAAAAACTAAAGGCAAAAATACAAATTGATTTGATCGACAAGCAGCTAGCGGCTGACCTAGCTGACCTACAGAGTGAAGTCGACGAAGAATACAGTCCACTAATGAGTCCTCATATCAATGTTGAGAAATGGGTGGAAAGCGGTTACCTTGAACCGCACGGTCTGAAACCTTTACAGACGGACCAACCATTCGACCATGAGCGCCCTATGCCTACAGTGGCAAAGGCAACTGCACCCGGTAACATTGACAGCGCACCGTATGTAGCTCAGATTACACACGACAGCGAAGACACGCTGAAAAGTCTGGCAAACGCGCTGAAAGAAGTTGCTATCGCGGCTGTGAATGGTAAGTCTGATACCAAGCTGCTTAGTCGCTTGAGCACGCCTAGAGACTTACCTGAGTATTCCGGTGATCCGTTGGGGTGGCTACATTTTAAGCACGCCTATTACGAATCTACAACACTGTGTAATTTCACACCTGAGGAAAACTTATGGCGTTTACGAAAATGCCTGCGAGGTCCAGCCAAAGAAGCGGTCACTGCCTTGCTCTTCAGTGCATCCTCACCTGATACGATAATGTCAACTCTCCAGTTACGCTTCGGTAACCCTGATTACATACTTTGTAAAATAGTGAGTGACATTAAGAAATTACAACCAATGTGCAGTGAATATCACAAAGATATTGTAGCATTCGCAGTGAAAATACAGAACTTTGTTGAAGCTGTACGGGCGGTCGGTCGAGAGGAGTACCTACAAGGTATGGAGATTACTACCATTATCTTATCGAAGCTCCCGACTGTACTACTTTCCAAATGGTCAGATTATAGCTACCCATTGATGACTACAGAACATAAGTCCCGTCTAGTATTATTGTCTGATTTTCTACAAAATGAAGCCATTAAGATGTCCCATACTGCTAGTACGCTTCATTTTACAAATACGCGTGGTGATTTTGTATTACAGCAAGATAGAAACCATGACGGTAATACAAGAGGGAAACAGCGTACAAACGCAATATTGTTGCATACTGAAAATGTAGATCAACCTTCCAAGTGTACATTTTGTCGTACTGGTACTCACAACTTAACCAAATGTAAAGAGTTCAGACGTGCGCTACGGAAAGTGAGATGGCAGCATGTGAAAAACAGAAGGATCTGTTTTAAATGCTTGGTAGCACGTCATGACAAGACGACGTGCCCCTCACCCGCCTGCGACGAGGATGGTTGCGGGCAGCCCCATCATCGCCTCCTGCATTATCCCGTACGTACGAACAACGGCTCGGAGCGTCATCGTCAGGTGCCAACGCCGCAGTCGCGGCAGGAGGAGGAGGTGCAGTCACCGCCGAACGCGACCTGTAATCCGTGACACAAATAAACTCTAATAATAATTCAGTGTTATTAAAAGTTGTGCCGATATCTATACGCGGACCCAACGGTATAATAAACACTAGTGCATTGTGTGACGATGGTAGTACCATAAGCTTAATAAGCTCTGCACTAGCCGAGCGCGCTGGTTTGCGAGGACAGCCGCAGACGTTGCGCGTACGTGGAGCATGGGAGAATATGGAACTAGTATGTGATGCAACCGTAATGAATGTGGACCTTATTAGTGCTGACAATAAGGTTCATTCTATTAGACTAAAAAGCGTTCAAAGCTTGAATTTACCCTATAATGATTGTTTACCTACTGTAAATTATGATAAATATCCCCATTTAATGTCTTTAAAAGATAACTTATGTGTATCAAATTTGAAACCCGAAATTCTTATTGGGCAAGACAATTGCCATTTATTGTTACCTTTAGAAGTAAGAGTAGGGAAATTATATGAGCCGTGTGCTACACTCTCTCCCCTAGGTTGGTGTTTACATGGTAGCGTACGGGTGCCGCGCGCCGCCTCCAGACGCCAGCGTTATTCATTTCTGGTTCACTCGACCTTGTGTGTATCGTCGAACGAGGGTGAAGGCGAGTCTAGCGTTGCAACCGACCTTAAGCTACGAGATCTGCACGATATGGTAAGGCGTTTATTTTTATTAGATTCCGTAGGGATTTCTAGCAAACCTCGCCAGAACATGAATGACGTCAGAGCAGTCTCACAGCTGGAACAGTCAGCCAAACTTGTAAATGGTCGCTGGGTTGTAAGTCTACCATGGCGAGATGAGAGTCGCAAGATGCCGAACTCCTACTTCAACGCTTTGAAACGATTATCAGGTATAGAAAGGAAAATGAGTAAGGATAAGGGCTTTGCAGAAAGATACAGGGAAGCGTATTCAACATTTATTAGAGAATGACTTCGCTCGGGAGCTGCACGACACAACACCTACAACGAAGACGTGGTACTTACCGCACTTTGGGGTAGACAACCCTAACAAAAAGAAACTCCGTTTGGTGTTCGATGCTGCTGCTGAGGTGGATGGTCTAAGTCTTAATAGTTTCTTATTTACAGGGCCGGATTTGTTGTCATCTCTCTTCGGAGTGTTATTACGTTTCAGGCAGAATAAAATCGGTGTTATGGGTGATATAAAGGATATGTTCCTGAGGGTAAAAATACATGCTGATGATCAGCAAGCACTTCGGTTCCTCTGGAGGGATAGTCCCACTTCACCATTAAGAACCTTTGTTATGACTTCGCTTATCTTCGGCGCTAACTGTTCTCCGTTTGTCGCACAGTTTATTAAAAATAAAAATGCACTTCGCTATGAGTCTACACTGCCGGCCGCCGTGAATGCTATACTACACTCGCATTATATGGATGACTACATCGACAGTCTGCCTGATGATGCGACCGCCATTGGAATGGTAAGTAATGTCATACGAATTCATCAGGATGGTGGATTTGAAATTCGCAATTGGACGAGTAACAGTCTGCAGGTGTTGGACAGCGTACCAAAAGAAAGTCTTGGCCCGGCATCGGTGAAGCTCAAGATAGGACAGCAGTACGAAGGAGAGAGGACACTGGGTCTTATATGGTATCCGCGAGAGGATGTACTCGGTTTTGACTTATCACTTAAGAAAATCCCTCCGAACATTATAGAAAACAAACACCGCCCTACAAAGCGAATGATGTTGCGAATTATTATGTCTATTTTTGATATTCTAGGACTTTTAGCACCATTCACGGTACAGGGGCGCATCATGTTACAAGATGTGTGGCGTTTAAATATCGGATGGGACGACGTCATACCAGATATTATTTACGATAAGTGGTGCGTATGGCTGGATTTATTACAGGACATGTCTCAGGTACGCTTACCTAGATGCTATATGTTTGCATGTTCGAGTGAAGCAGATGTCACCGAATCAAAAGCGGAGGTCGTACGTAGACAGGGAGACGTGCAGGTAGCTACCCCTTCAATACCCTCCGCTTACCCGAAACTCATACAAGGTGAGTACAGGCCGTATTATAATAATTTACAGTTACACTTATTTAGCGATGCGTCATCAAAGGCTATGTGTGCGGTGGCTTATTGGCGCTGGACACATAATGGTAAGTTTAATGTAGCCTTTGTAGCTAGCAAGTGCCGCGTCGTGGGTTTGAAGCCGGTAACCGTGCCGCGTTGCGAGCTTCAAGCAGCTCTACTGTCAGCAAGGTTGGCTGACACTATTTTAAAAGAGCACCAAATGGAACCACAGCGAAGATTTTTTTGGTGTGACTCTACAGTAGTCTTACATTGGATTAAAAACACCACACGTACGTATAAAGTCTTTGAAGCTAATCGTTTAGGTGAAATAGATGAATTTACGCGACCAAACGAATGGAGATACGTGCCTACGACGATGAATATAGCAGATCTGGCTACGAGAGAGGATTTCGATCGTTCACTTTTTCAAAGTGAGTGGATCACTGGTCCTACATTTTTATATGACAACGAAGAGTCGTGGCCGTCTGATATTTGCCCTCAGGCGGTAGAATCTGTTGATCTGTTGATCATGTTTTCGTTACACAAAATTTAGTGGTTAACTTACCCGTGCCTGACCCTCAGCGATTCTCATCGTGGTTGAAGCTGTTGCGCGTCACTACTTACGTTCTAACATTCATTAAGAGATGTCGGAAAATAACTTGTGACATAGACTGTACAACGATGGAAGAGGCCGAACGCTTGCTTCTAAGACAGAGCCAGTACGAGACGTTTCCCGATGAGCTATCGGCGATAAGAAATGGTAAAGCGTTAGCACGTAGTAGTAAGTTACTTAGTTTATCTCCTTACCTTGATGAATACGGTGTTCTTCGAGTAGGCGGCCGCGCTGATGCTGCACTTGATGTATCTCTGGAAGCTAAGAGGCCGGTCATATTATACGGTAAGCATCCCATACCTCAGCTCATCATACGTCATTACCATGTTAAAGCAGCACATGGGAATCAAGAAAGCGTCGTGAACCAGGTGAAACAAAAGTATTGGATAGTAACACTGAGACCTGCTGTGAAACTTGTCGCTTCTAGGTGTTTATTTTGTCGCATAAGGAAGGCGCAGCCGTTGATACCGAGGATGGGTGACTTGCCTGAGGCACGGATGGCTCATCATCAGCGGCCGTTCACGTTCTGCGGATTAGATCTTTTTGGTCCTATGGAGGTTGCCGTGGGTAGACGTAGAGAGAAGCGATATGGTGCTTTATTCACATGCCTTACAGTGCGAGCTGTACATATTGAGCTAGTGTCGTCACTCACCGCAGATTCCCTCATAATGGCGATTAGAAGAATGGCTGCTAGACGTGGCTGGCCACGACATCTTTATTCTGATAATGGTACCAACCTACGATGCGCTGATAGGGAATTGAATAGATCAACTCAAGAGTTGAAGGCCCTTAAGGTTGAGGGGATGAATAATGGAATGGAGTTTCACTTCATTCCACCGGCAAGTCCACACTGGGGTGGGGCTTGGGAGCGTCTCATCCGCAGTGTAAAAACTTCACTGCGTGTAGTTTTAAACGAGCGCGCCCCTCGAGAGGAGGTATTGTCTACTTTGTTGGCTGAGGTAGAAAATATAGTTAACAGTCGGCCGCTGTCTCATGTCTCGGTAGAAGCTGGTAGCGTGGAAACTTTAACTCCAAATCATTTTCTTTTAGGCACCGCCTCCAGTTTACCCGTTATCGGCGTTTTTTATGACTCTGATCTACACCTGCGAAAGCTTTGGCGCAAGACACAAATTTTAGCAGATATGTTTTGGCAGAGGTGGCTCAAGGAAATATTCCCTGAACTATTACCTCGTCGGAAGTGGACTGCAGATCAGAAGCCTCTTGAGGTTGGCGATCTCGTGCTTATTGTAGATCCTAGCTCCCATAGGAACTCGTGGCCTAAGGGGCTGATCAAACAGGTCTTTCCGGGGAAAGATGGGCGTATAAGGTTGGTCGAGGTGAGAACCCAAACTGGCGTTTTGAGACGTTCAGCGGCGCGTGTGGTTCCCATAGACCTCAGTTATTGAGTGCTGAGACAGCACTAGGGTGGGGAGTGTTAGCGACGCTCATAAAACCTTTTTTGTATATAAACTACATTCTATGTTCTAAACTTCTTTTAAAATTATATACACCGTCTTTTGGTTTTTTCCCTCACTTCTCTCTGTATTTTTGCCAATAAATGTGCCTTTTTTACAAACTAGTATTGTGATCATTTTATTTACTCGGCTACATAAGCAACACCTGAGTCCCAAATCATTTAAGTTGTTCAAAACTTGACCTTAAGTTCTGTAAATGTCCAACAATTTCTAAGAAAACCAATTTATTTTACTTAGCCTAGATACTATACTTCAGAAGACAGACAGGAATTACCCAAACAAAAGAATTAAGAGGCTATAAGTCTACAATATATTGCAGCAAACGTTCTCTCGCTTTGTGCGAAGTACTCGGAGATATCCTTTGTCTTTTTAGATTGATAGCGTAAAAATGGGATTTATCCTTTAATTAATGAACGATTCGTACGTAAGACAGTTACCGAGAACTCGGTAGGTTCGGACCACGAACGATTACGTCCGTCAATATCCGTGAATTGTGCGGTTTTGTTACTGCGTAAAAATTAGTTTCTTTCCTATGCTTTTAATCCAATTGTAAATAAATTTAACAAAATATAGAACCGACTTCAAAAACCAAGAAGGAACTGAAAAATGTAAACAAAAATGCGCATAAGAATTTTCTAGTTGCCAAATTCGAAACAACGTTATAAAGCAATAAATAAGTCGGTTAAGTATATCAAAACCTTCTCCAGAATGTAACAGATACATTTTTGATGAAAACCGTATTTAAATTGGTTCAACCAATCGCGAAATACCTAATCACGATCAAAGATAGGTACCTCTTTTTTAAGTTGGTTTAGTTTACTAAAACCTTTTCCAGAGTTTAGGAAATACCTATTCAAATAACTAAGTTTTTTTTCCGTGCATATTAGTGAATAGATTCAGCACAATTGTTGGCAAATCGATGTCCTTTCCATGTAATTTGTCACCGGAATAAATTTGTAGCATGTTAACATCATTAAATTAGGCATCTAAATAAATTTGCAGGCTGTAGCCGTGACTCTAGTTCCAAACACAGCTGAATACAGTGACGGTAATATAGATTATAAATAACAGGCGTATTCAATTATAATTATAGCCCCTAGACCTTTGAAAAGTACTTTAATCTCTAATTTATACGAACCAGTAACAGTAATAAATGTGTAACATGCTAATGAATAACTACTTGCTTTGATATCGTCTGTTCAAGTTTAGTAGAAATCAATCATAAAATAGGTTTTATTTTTCTGTCGGCCCGTTTGATATGGTTGTCTATATTATTTATATGTACTACGTAGGTATATCACGACGGAAAAAGTATTTAAATATGTTTATCCATATTCTAGAACCCGTATAACAAGCTCTGTTTAGTATCCGTCTAGAAAGCGCTGTGTAATGTGTCTTGGACTACTTATTTATTATTTTCATTTCGGAGAATACACCAGGGTTCTGAAATTCAGAGTCACATAATTAAAACACTCACTAAATATCGCTTAGTTTATTTTCACACCATTGCTACAACATATCTAAACTCTTTCAAACAAATCTCCTTCGCGAGCATCACATGCTCGCAGAAGGAGGTGGCGGCGGCCCACGCGCTCGCGCTCCGCACCATTGCCGCAATGATGCTGCCGAGCGAGAGGACTCCCACCCCGATGGCTGCCACGAGGTCACGCCTCGGCACCTCCCACGCCTGGCAGTCCGCCAGCATGTGCAGCCCTGAGTCCTCGCTCGCGTCACAGTGATGACACTCAGGCGTTGGCTCCTTCCTGATCCGATGCAGGTGGTCCCAGAAGCACCCCTTCCCGGAGATCACCTGCGTCAGTCGGTACGAGAGGCTTCCGTGACGCCTCTCTAGCCAATCCTCCATGATGGGCCTTACCAGGCCCAGGGTTCCGTACCTCAAAAAGTTAAAAATAACCAAAAAGCAAGTTGAAATTTATACCAGTGCCTATGGTAAAATCAAGGTCCTGAGTCAACACGATACAAACATATCAGCAAATTTAGCTTTCGCGAAAAGTTATAAGTACTAAACTTTACTTAATTTTTCGGAATTTTCTCTTTATTTGTGCATTAAGCCCTTGCTTAAAAAAAATTATTGGCTCGAAAACCTTTATTATCTAAGTTCTTGTTGACTCAGAAACACAATTTGGCAAATAACAAGGAACCCAATAAAGGAAAAATTCCAAAAAATAAAATGTTGAAAATTATTAGAAATTCCCGATACATACATAGTTGACGCCAATTAAGATAGTCCTTTGAGTTGTATGGGCGCTCATATAATTTGAAGGTCTAGCTTAATTGGCATCAACCTCAATAAGCTAACTATGAAACACTAAGGCTCAGGTAACAATTCTTTTTTAAATATTTTTTTATCTTCTTAGGCAAGAGTAACAATTATATTCCGGGCTCATCTTTTTCTAAGACCCACGCCCTATACTACCACATATTAGCAACTCAACCATTACAGCACAAACACACACTAAAAATTATCCACCAATAAAAATGTTACCAATTTTACTATGTCGGTATAATGGGTAGCCCGACATAACCGCCCCCGCTGGCCCGCGGGGGGGTTGTATCCGAAGGGATTTCCGCACGAAAAAAAAAAAAGGGATATGCATTGCGAGGGATATGCTTGCGAGGGATATGCTCTATGGGCAACCTTACACCCCGGCGTCTGTAGACCCGAGACGGCGTGCGGTTTTAGTCGGTTCAAGCCCGAAATAACCGCCCCCGCTGGCCGGCGGGGGGGTATCCGAAGGGATTTCCGCACGATAAAAAAAAAAAAAAAAAAAAGTTACGCGGCGCACGAGTTCTACTTACACTTAACCGGTTTTTATATCTAAAACAATCTATTGCAGTCTACTGCTGGGCATAACCCTCTCCCAATCTGCGCCATAACACCCGATCCTTGCGTATCCAGTCGAAACATTTTATTTTTTATGTTATCAAATAAGGCATAAATATCCAAGATGTATTCTTAGGGATAATTAAGAAATTAGGGATAAATAAGTATGAAATAAATTATGTATTTAAAAACCCCTTTTAAAAACAAGCTTTCTAGTAAGAGCATAATAAAACAAATGAAATGAGCCCAAACATGACAAGTTTATCTTCTTTCGTTCAGGAGTTCCTATGACTACCTACCGTCTCCATCTTCAGACCCTGGATATCATGTAGCATCAGAGTATTTGCCAAGACAAAACAAATCAGATCAAACGTGATTGGTTTATCTTGTTTTGTTCAAGAGTTCCTATGGACACCTTCCGACTCCATCATTAGACCAGCTTCATACTACCATATAATCGCCATATCTATATATATAAAAATTAAACGCGTTTTCCGTTGTCACGACATAGCATAAAAACGGCTTGACCGATTTGGCTTATTTTTTTTTTGTAGTTATCTAATACTCTGTACAAGGTTCTTACGGAAAAAAATATTAAGAAAATCTCTCAGTTTTTTTTTTTCGTGCGCACACCGTACGGTTTTAGTCGATTCACGACAAAACCGCTGGCCGGTGGGGGGTATCCGAAGGGATTGATCCTCCCCAAGTGTCCGTTGCCGGGCACCCCGGGTAAGCCCTTGAATTCAATACATGGCGGATCATTTTGACGTAGCGAAGCACGTACCGGGCAGCTGGTAAATAAATAAATAAACAAATCAAGGTAACAAAAGCTTGTAAAAAAAAACAAAAATATCAATATTATGCTCTTATCCTTCTTTATTTTTAAGGACAGAATCTCAAGAAAATAAGTATAAAAAAGCGGCCAAGTGCGAGTCGGACTCGCCCATTAAGGGTTCCGTAGCAGCAAGTAACATAATAATGTTTTTTTTTAATTTTTATATTTGAGTTGATTGAATGAAAGGTAAATTGCGGTTTACGATTTAAGAGGTTTAAAAAAATACTACTTACTAGATCTCGTTCAAACCAATTTTCGGTGGAAGTTTACATCACCATCATTTATATTCATTTTTAGTTTTATTGTTCTCTTATTTTAGAAGTTACAGGGGGGGGGGGGCATATTTTACCACTTTGGAAGTGTCTCTCGCGGAAACTATTCAGTTTAGAAAAAAATTATATTAGAAACCTCAATATCATTTTTGATGACCTATCCATAGATACCACACACGTATGGGTTTGATGAAAAAAAAAATTGAGTTTCAGTTCTATGTTTGGGGACCCCCAAAATTTATTGTTTTTTTTCTATTTTTGTGTGAAATTCTTAATGCGGTTCACAGAATACATCTACTTACCAAGTTTCAACAGCACAGTTCTTATAGTTTTGGAAAAAAGTGGCTGTGACATACGGACGGACAGACAGACAGACATGACGAATCTATAAGGGTTCCGTTTTTTCCGTTGGCAACGGAACCCTAAAAAGAAACAGCAGGCCTACCGTGAAACGTACATCCGCAATTGCGGACTGAAATTTCAGGCAATCGGTACCATGAAACGCACTTAGCCCGCAACATGACAGTTCATTCGGCCTAAACCCTGTCATGAAATGACCTGGATCCGCAAAATTCGGAAAATTCACAAGCTGCGAATTTTTTTTTTAATGAAAACACGATACTATACGACTCATTTCAAAAGGTCAAAAGATTATTATAATCCAATACAAAGGAATAATTTTTTATTATGTTGGTTTAGAATAGTTTATCATTTTATAGATAAATATAAATTGTAAACGAAATCCTCCTTGATATTTTTGATTCAGTCCCGAATTAAGTAGGTATCTAAATGACAGTCGGGGTGCGAGGGATATGCTCTATGGGCAACCTTACACCCCGGCGTCTGTAGACCCGAGACGGCGTGCGGTTTTAGTCGGTTCAGGCCCGACATAACCGCCCCCGCTGGCCAGCTGGGGGGTATCCGAAGGGATTTCCGCACGAAAAAAAAAAAGGTATCTAAATGACACTTCTTGCGTTCGTGTTTCGCGCGGGCCCGCGATTTCGGATGTACATTTCATGGTAGGCCTTACAGGTAATATAAACTCACGCTCATTCTTTTTCCACCACCATGAATTAAAAAGCTTGTATTTATAATTTACTCAATAAACTAGGTCTGCAAGGCGAATCGCTGCTTGCAATGTTGAGGTGAGTGAGACATCGTGAATCATATTTTGAAAATTTTGAACAGTGATCATTCCTCCGTGGCAAGTCCGATTTTGAAAATTCTTTTTGAAAGTCACAACTCTGGACATGCTTTCTGAGCGTGTAAAGTTTGGTCACAGTGTCTCGAGCGCTTATTATGTAATTCCATCTGGAATTTTTTTAACGGTGATCATTCCACTGTGGTAGCATTAATTTTTTCAAAATATATCCATAAACCTTCCTCTGATTGACCTCTTTAATCATGCCAAATTTGGTTCTGATTGGATTAGTAGTTTAGGAGGAGACCTGTGACAAAGAAAATCCTGAAGTCTGGTATGAGGAGCTTTCGCTCGACTTCGTATCACTCAGCTCAATAAGGAGCTTTAACATCGTAGAGTCACGTATTTTTCACTCGACTATATATAAAGTCCTAACATCGCCACGTGGTTTCACTCGCATAAATTCTGATCCCGTGGGAATATCGAGATAAAACTTAGCCTATGATACTCAGGGATACTATTTTTTTCTTGTGTTTATCTGCGATCAGTTTCTTGACTATAAACAGATTTGTTGATAGCTGATTACTTTATACAGAGCGTATCTCCCAGTGAAGACAAATACTCCTTTCGTTGTGCAGGTCAGCTAGATGAAATATGCAACTTGGGTTTGTCCTTTCGATTAAGCTTTTCTTTTTTTAAATTTATTTATTAGTTTATAAATGTTAACATGTGCTACATTCTTTGTCCCCCAAAACCGAGTTGATGGTTTGACCGGGGGATCAAGTCTCCGTACAATTTGTCTCGTTTGTTTAAATAACATAACATAACACATAACATAAACTCACGCCTATATCCCCGAAGGGGTAGGCAGACATGCTAGCACCCACATTTTGCCAGTTTATGTTTAGGTCCCAATGTAATAGGTGGCGAGCCTATTGCCATTAACCGGACACTTATAAACCTGCGATAAATACACACATAACTTCGCAAAGCATCGAAAAGTTATTGGTGTGTGCCATGGTAATACCTGGGATCGAACCCGAGACCTCGTCTCAGCAGTCCTTTACCCATACCACTAGGCTACCGCGGAGTGTTTAAATAACACTATTACATAATTATAATTATCACAATCCACTATCGTTATGATAACGGAATGTACCTAATCATTCTAGTAAATGTAAAAAATATGTTTTAAGTTTTTTCTTATGCACTAATTTGTCTGGTTCTTCTCAGACCATTTAAATGATAAGGTTTTGTGTGGCTCTGATATTGTCTTCCAAACGTTTCTGGTACTTTAGGGAAATAATAGAAATCTTGTTGTTGGTGGCAGGCAGTAGGTCTTTAGATATTGTTTGGAGAATAATGTTTTGCATCCGTTGTAATACTGAGTCGTTTGAATTCCTGCAGCTACCCCACAGCTGGCTCCCATACATCAAAACTGACTTCGATATGATCTTATAAATAGTTTGCTGTTGCATCCGACTAGCTAATGAAGGTCTCGGAAGTTCACTTCCTCCCTTTTAGCTTTTATATCGTTCTTCGAAGACAATCACCGATCGAGATGTAAGCTAAGCATTCTAATGATGAAAAAATTTTAGAATCGGTTCAGCAGTTTCAGACAAACAAACAAACAAACAAACAAACAAATCGTTCATTTTTGTAATATTAGTATAGAAAGTATAGAAAATGGACCACATTAATTATTGCAATGCTACCAGTGTTCTATGTAGTCACGCGACGACTGTGTGGTGTGGAAGAATCATAGCAGGATGTAGGGCGTAGTGGGGCAGGGTATGACGAAAGTACCTCCATCCTACAGAAAACCGCGGTGAGGTACACATTACTTAAAACAGGGAGGGGTGGTGGGGTGAGAAGCCCTGTCTTTCAGGGGCAAGATGAAGACACCGTGGTTCCCAAACCCGAGGGGGCAATATCGAAACGGGGGGGGGGGGTATCCGAGGGTATTTTTGAACGAAAAAAAAAAGGTAGGTACACATTACTTGCTTTCTGTTATATTTTTGTAAGTGGGTTATGACCTGCGGGTATGTGACCATACCAATATCTTTAGGGCCAAAGCAACCTCACCGGTCACTACCTAGATTAGATAGATAGATAGATAAAGCCTTTATTCTCTGACCATGAGTTTCTTAACTTAGGTAGTATAATTAATTATGTATAAACTATGGCAACTTTATTAATTTTTAAACTTTCGCGTTCTATAATATACAATAATTTAATTTAACGGGAAATAACGCGATCATTTATAGGTATATACATACCCGGGGTGGGAGTCCTCTCGCTCGGCAGCATGATTGCGGCAATGGTGCGGAGCGCGAGCGCGTGGGCCGCCGCAACCTCCTTCTGCGAGCATGTAATGCATGCGAAGGAGATGGCGGAGCGCGCCCGGGAGAGATTTAGAACTCTCCCGGCCCGCCGAGCCCGCAACTCGCTCGCCGCGCGTCGCAGGCGACTCAGGCGCCGGAGGTCGCTTAACGACCTCCGTCCTCCATGAGCGCAGGCCTGGGGGTGGCGGGTGAGGCCGCCTGTCACCCCAGCAGAAGAAGGCCGGGACGGTGGGGCGACTAGCGCCCTTCCCCCAAACCGGGGCAAGACGGGGACACCGTGGTTCCCAAACTGACTCTGCTGAGTTTCTGAGTCAGCCTGTAACCTGGTCGAAACGTCAGGCAATCCAAAGGTATGTATATACCTAAAAATGATCTCGTTAATTCCCGTTAAATTAAATTATTGCATATTATGGCAACTTTGTTTAAATAATATTAATTCTCAGCAACCAGTTGCTTGTCAGATTGTCCTTCGACATAGGCCTCCCCCAGTTCCTTTCATACTTCTCTATCGCGAGCTAATCTTCTCCACCCCTTCGGTAGATCATCGTCCCAGTCACTACCATCACCACACAAATCGGTAGAGGGACACCACGGACGAGGGTCTGGTGCAGGCTTCCTTCTCAGAGTTGGAAGGTCAGATGGCAGTTGCTCCTGGAAAGCTGACATACCAATCAAAAACAATAACAATAGCAGACTTGGAATAACTGTGAAACCATTGTGAGGATAATGATAATGATTGAGCTGAGAGTTAGACGAAGTCGAGCGAAAGCTTCTTTCACTCCACTCGATATATTTCGTTTGTGTCCCTCTAGCGCCTAGACCTTTTGACCTATTTTAATGATTTTTAGCATAAGCATAGATGATTGATGTGACGGACATAGGCTATATAAATTTAAATTATGAAGTACCACAGAGGAATAATCACCGAACAAAAAATTCATATAAAGCTGATTTCTCAAAAACCACAATTAGTAAAATCTAAGTTTTGGCGCCAAAACTGTGCACTTGATATTTATTAGATGATATTATATATATATATTTGGGATATATGGGCACTCTCAGCTCAAGATTGAAAGAGCTACTGCCTTGCGGACCTGGTCATATGATAGCCAAGAAAGAAAGAGAAAGAAATAAATTATTTAATACCATTCCGATACACGTACATGGTTGGCACAAATCACGTAGGAAACAAAATTAGAAAAAAAAATACTGAACATAAAAAAACAGAATTAATTTCAAACAGTGATAACACAAATAATAATATCATATTCAAACGGTTGAACTGATCTGGCTAAAATTTGGTACATATATGGATAATAGTCTGGAATAACACATAGGCTCTTCTTTTACCCTGAATAGGTTTCCATGGGTTGCGGGAACGGAATCAGAATTTCACGCGGGTGAAACCGCGGGCCTCAGCTCGTAACAAATAATTTTGCAGTTAACAGTTAACTATCTAAGGCGTTAATAACTATACTATGACCGTTTACATTTAGCTCACATCACATATTGTTTGTGTCACAAAAGCGAGCAAGCCACTTCAAGCTGATGGTATTAAGTTGTGTATTATTGTCTTAAAAATAAATGCCGCTTGGAGTTGTTTCAATTTTTTGAATTCACATAAATGATCGTAAAAATAATTCAAAATGTTCTCGCTCATTTTTGACTGACTTCAAAATGGACGAGGTTCTATGTTCATCTGTATCTATGCTTTTATCAGCAGTTTAACTGGACGTATTATTCTGATAACTCTTTGTTATTTGAGACGCACTTTACGTAGTATTCTTGTTAGTTTGACGGCCTCTGTGGCGTAGCGGTAGTGCGTTCGACTGCTACGGCGCGGGTTCGATTTCCGCTCAGTACAAATATTTGTATGCATGAATATGTCTATTTGCATTGGTCTTGGTGTTTCTATGTATAATATGTATGTATTAACAAAAAAAAGTATATAAGTATGTTTATCCGCGTTCTAGAAACCATAACACAAGCTAGTTAAACTATGCTTACTTTGGGTCTAGAAAGCGCTGTGTAGAATGTCGTAGAATATTTATTATAGAATATTTAGTATTATTTGGTGATATACACATTAAAAGATAACAGCAGTTTATTAGAACTGGCTTGGGGCTCATGGGTAACCGTAGGTTAGCACTTTGCAAGATTGAGCAGAGCAATAACTGTAATGTAGTTACAGCTCATCTCTTTTTTGAACTTCGAAGTTCAAAATAGCGATGAGCTGTAACCCTAAAGTACCGAAACGCAACTCACGTTAATGCGAAACTTCGTTACGGGTATTTGGAGCCCTTAAAAGTACGACGACCTAGGCCTGTAGACAAAGTCACATTCTACTAGTGGAATCGCAACGAAGCGAACCTTCAAAAGACCGAAATGTATGGGAGAGACAACATTTGTCGACATGTCACGTGTAACAAATAATGTCACTCCCATACATCTTGAACATTTGATGGTTCGCTTCGAAGTGATTCCACTAGTAGAATGTGACTTTGTCTACAGGCCCTAGTCTGACTTCAGGACTTCAATATTGCCCGTAGATCGATCGCTTTTCGGCGAATATCGAAGTTCAACCGTTTCGTTAGACTGAAAGTCGAACCAAACCGAGTTGCGAAACATTTATCTTCATCCGATTGCCAAACTCGGATGCCCGAGACTTCACTTTCATACTCCTCCTTTCCTTACTTTGATTTATCTATAGGAGCAACTGCTGTCTGACCCACTAAACGTCAGAGGAAAGCCTGCACCAGAGCCTCGTACATCAATCAGCAGGTGTACCGGGTTGCAGATGAGGTTGGCTTGGGCCCCAAAGAAGTTTCACGCGACCCAACTGATGGGAAGCAGACTATGGAACTATGGGACTATGGGGCTATGGGACTATGGTAAAGTGAGACTATGGGACTGTAGGAATATGGGAATATGGGACTATGAGACTATGGGCCTGTGGACATGTGCAACAACTTCAAGCGCGCACGAAACACGTACGAATTATGTAGCATTTAGCCATGTAGGTACCATGAAATCAGGGGTGTGTGTTGGGTAACCTCCTCGAGTGTCGCTCCGATTCCAATCCCGCTGCAGTCCGGGGGGAACGGAATCGGAGCGGCCGGTACACCCTGGGCGGCGGTCAATGGCTTCCCCTTCACCCCTTCATAGGGTTGGCATTGATCGTCGGCCAATACCCAACGTGGCGGGAACACATCGCTCTCCGTACTCCTCTGCTTTCAGAGGAGACAGGATGAGCGATGCTGTTAGTGGTGAGATGGCCCAGGGTCAGCCGGGGTGCGAGGGATATGCTCTATGGGTAACCTTACACCCCGGCGTCTGAAGGCCCGAGACGGCGTGCGGTTTTAGTAGGTGCAAGCCCGACATAACCGCCCCCGCTGGCCGGCGGGGGGGTATCCGAAGGGATTTCCGCACGATAAAAAAAAAAAAAAAAAAAAAAAAAGGTACAATGAAATCAGGGCACGCCGCAATAGCGGCGGTAAGGCCCATCATGGAGGATTGGCTAGAGAGGCGACACGGAAGCGTCTCGTACCGACTGACGCAGGTGATCTCCGGGAAGGGGTGCTTCGGGGACCACCTGCATCGGATCAGGAAGGAGCCAACGCCTGAGTGTCATCACTGCGACGCGAGCGAGGACTCAGGGCTGCACACGCTGGCGGACTGCCCGGCGTGGGAGGCGCCGAGACTCATGGAGGACGGAGGTCGCTTAACGACCTCCGTCCTCCATGAGCGCAGGCCTGGGGGTGTCAGGTGAGGTCGCCTGTCACCCCAGCAGAAGCAGGCCGGGACGGTGGGGCGACTAGCGCCCCTCCCCCAAACCGGGGCAAGACGGGGACACCGTGGTTCCCAAACCCGAGGGGGCCATCTCGAAACCGGAGATGGCCCAGGGTCAGTCGGGGTGCGAGGGATATGCTCTATGGGCAACCTTACACCCCGGCGTCTGCAGACCCGAGACGGCGTGCGGTTTTAGTCGGTTCAAGCCCGACATAACCGCCCCCGCTGGCCGGCGGGGGGGTATCCGAGGGGATTTCCGCACGAAAAAAAAAAAAAAAAGGTACCATGAAATCACTCCGGATTTCTACCGTTAGGGTTTAGGCCAAACGAAGGAACACGTGCTGTCTTCGGGTGCGATTGCGGGATAAATGGAACCGATTGCCCGAGACTTCGGTCCGCAACTGTGAATGTTTAATTTTAGGCCTACTGGTTGTAAATATCAATATCAATAGTAGTATCAATTACTTAAGCAAAGACTAAATTTTCTGTATGAGCATTATTTATTGGCTCTGGAACATGACTAGCAAACATCAAAAGTATTAGAAATTGACAAGTTTTAACAACAAATCAGTGCCACTGAAGTCAAATGTTCCTTCGAACTCATTCGATAAGAGAGATCCGATTCTCAGCACTCCATGGATTCACCGTGCGGTGGCCGGGTCCATAGCGTGGTACAGAGAGGAACACCATGACGGCGACTGGGACTTGCGACCCAGATGTAGGTTTAGGGTGGCCACCTTGTGATGCATCAGCGCTCACCTCCACCGTCAGTAGTGTTCCCCTCCCTACCTATCCAAATTTGGTAAGATCCTAACAATGCCGCTTTTGATATACGTTTTAATAAAGAGCTTACTGAAGCTCTTGGCAATCCGAGGTCTTTAAGTAAGTTGTACAGGGATTTAGCTGGAATTCCCCTTGCTCCTACTTCTACGGCGTAGAGTTTAACCACGTAGCCGTTTTTGGTTAACTCGTTAGTCAAATCAAAGTATTTGTTTGTCTTAAACAATAAGTGTTCATGATTTTAGATTGACATGGTCATTTACATTAAAATTAGAATTATAAACGGGATATTTACCATGTTTAGTATCTTTTTCGAGAATCCGATATTTCGGCACTGTTACAAGTACCATGATCACGGATGTACTCAACATGATACTAAAGACTAAACATGATAAATATCCCGTTTATAATTCTAATTTTAATAAGTGTTCACCTTGAAAAGTTAATTCTGTACACTAATTTCACTTAAACAAACGATATCTAACTCTGATGCGGTCCGGGACTGCAACAGATCCATGTGGAACAAGCATTACAGCGACGTTGCACAGTGTAATATCATTAGGTCCCTTTGTTTCCAGGTAAATATTCTGTGGGGTGCGACTGGTTGGATCACCTCCAAGTTTGGTGCACCCTGGGCAACGTGGGCGATGACGCATCATTGATTGCTCCTCTGGAGTAGCTGGCGTCAACGTCAACGGCCAAGAGTCTGACCAACCGGCCCTTTTCAGTGCCAGCTGACCCCATTGCACGAGGGGGTCGGGGCATGGCGGGCCTGCAAGGCCCGCGGGGAGGGGTGGTTGCTCCAGGTACCCCTCTGCTGTTATCAGAGGGGACACTGCGAATGGCCCAGGGTCAGTCGGAGTGCGAGGGATATGCTCTATGGGTAACCTTACACCCCGGCGTCTGTAGACCCGAGACGGCGTACGGTTTTAGTCGGTTCAAGCCCGACATAACCGCCCCCGCTGGCCGGCGGGGGGGTATCCGAAGGGATTTCCGCACGAAAAAAAAAAAAAAAAAAAGGTACCTATAATCTGGGGTGCGACTGGTTGGATCACCTCCAAGTTTGGTGCACCCTGGGCTACGTGGGTGATGACGCATCATTGATTGCTCCTCTGGAGTAGCTGGAGTCAACGTCAACGGCCAAGAGTCTGACCAACCGGCCCTTCTCAGGGCCAGCTGACCCCATTGCACGAGGGGGTCGGGGTATGGCGGGCCTGCAAGGCCCGCGGGGGGGGGGGTCGCTCCAAGTACCCCTCTGCTGTTATCAGAGGGGACACTGCGAATGGCCCAGGGTCAGTCGGAGTGCGAGGGATATGCTCTATGGGTAACCTTACACCCCGGCGTCTATAGACCCAAGACGGCGTGCGGTTTTAGTTGGTTCAAGCCCGACATAATCGCCCCCGCTGACTGGCGGGGGGGTATCCGAAGGGATTTCCGCACAATAAAAAAAGAAAAAAAAAGGTACCTATAATCTCTTTTATTGACTTTTAATAATAATTGTAAATCAGTCTTCCTTTTTGGGAATCCTTTCCGACAGCAATCTAAAACCCACTTCACTAAAACTTCCTCTTCTTCGTTCAACAATATTGGATCAGGGCCTGGGAGCTTCTTGCACGGCTTTCTTATTCGCCACTGGATAGTTGCTCTAGGTACATTGAAGGTAGGGCACGCCGCAATAGCGGCGGTAAGGCCCATCATGGAGGATTGGCTAGAGAGGCGACACGGAAGCCTCTCGTACCGACTGACACAGGTGATCTCTGGGAAGGGGAGCTTCGGGGACCACCTGCATCGGATCAGGAAGGAGCCAACGCCTGAGTGCCATCACTACGACGCGAGTGAGGACTCGGGGCTGTACACGCTGCCCGGCGTGGGAGGCGCCGCTGCGTGAACTGGCAGCCATCGGTGTGGGAGTCCTCTCGCTCGGCAGCATGATTGCGGCAATGGTGTGGAGTGCGAGCGCGTGGGCCGCCGCTACCTCCTCCTGCGAGCATGTAATGCTCGAGAAGGAGATGGCGGAGTGCATCCGGGAGAGGTTTAGAACTATCCCAGCCCGCCGAGCCCGCTACATGCTCGCCGCGCGTCGCAGGCGACTCAGGCGCAGGAGATCACTTAACGACATCCGTCCTCCATGAGCGCAGGCCTGGGGGTGACAGGTGAGGCCGACTGTCACCCCAGCCAATCCAGCCAATCCGAGGGGATTTCGGCAGGAATAAAAAAAAGGTACATTGAAGGTTTTCGAGGCCAGTTTTTTTGGACAGTTTTTGTATATATACCTAGTGGTATGGGTAATGGACTGCTGAGACGAGGTCTCAGGTTCGATCCCAGGTTTTACCATGGCACACACCAATGACTTTTCGATGCTTTTCGAAGTTATGTGTGTATTTATCGCAGGTTTATAAGTGCCCGTCTAATGGCGATAGGCTCGCCACCTATTACATTGGTACCTAAACATAAACTGGCGAAATGTGGGTGCTAGCACCTCTGCCTACCCCTTCGGGGATATAGGCGTGAGTTTATGTTATGTTATTGTTTTTCTTTTATTTGGCATATTTACTTCCTTTGGTAGATGGTAGGTGGGTCTGAAAAACGGAAAAATGATGAAATGCTAGGAGAACCAAATTATCAGCATACTTTTGATCCATTTATCAGCACTATGTTGACAAATGGCAAATGTAATTTCAGCACCATGCTAAGATTTGGATTCTGAAGGTATACACTACTTTTACGAACAAAATTGAATTCTATGCATCAAATAAATACGGTTTACAATTAAAAATATGGAATACGTATTTACGTACTATTTTCCATTTATCAGCACCAGTGCTGATAATTTGGAATTCGCAAAATATATAGATCCATATATCAGCACCACATGTTTTAACAATATATCACCTTAACCTCAACTCTGCCTTTTTAAACTATCCTCGTAAACTATTTAAGAAATCAGACAAACCAAAAGTTTCAGTAGAAAATATCTAGAAGATCTAATATAGTATAAAATGTAAACACGTGAACTTACCTTCGATCACTAAGAACAGGCAAAAATAGGACGGACTGCAGGACACAAACGTTTGTTTACAAAATTTTCGCCATTTTAAAGTCGGAAAGTGTGGTATTGCCAGTAGAAGAATTCCAAAAACATCAATTTATTTATTTTTAAAGTGGTCACCCAAATTAGTTAGTGAAAACCTTATAATTTTACTATTTATGCGGAGTGCTGATTATTTGGTGCAGTGCTAGCATTTGGATCAGTCACCCTATGTCATCGCTAAAAATATTGAGATAATTGAAACGAAAAATTTATTTCAAAGAGTGTTTCTTTGCAATTTTTTTAACAAGAAACTGCTCTATTTATCCAAAATGTTTTTGGATGTGCGTGAACAGTAGATAATTAGCTGTATATATAAAAAAAATCAACTGTCTAGCATCAGTACTCTTATAGAGAGAGAGAAATAATCGTAGAAACAAAAAATAAGCATAATTATGGTAGCTTGCGTCCAGACAGGGTCTTAATATATGGAATTGAACGTTGGGTATGGCGGCCAGGTGGGATGACGATCTGCGAAAGACTGCGGGCAGATGCTGGATGCGGCAAGCTGAAGACAGGGCGCTATGCCGCTCATTAGGGAAGACCTCTGTCCAGCAGTGGACTAGCATAGGTTGACGATTATGGCGGAAAAATCATGAAAGTAGAGTGAATGGATATGCGGTCATTGCGTGGTATGTGTGGGTAAGGTTGGCTGGTAGGAAGAGGCATACAGATAAACGAGAATGGTGTGGCCTGGAAGCGAATGTTGTTACAAGAATTGAAAAGGGTATGCTAAGGTGGTTTGGGCACTTGGAACGAATGAGTATTGAGCGAATGACACACCAAGTAAATAAGGTAGATTTAAGTGGCCAGGCAAGCCGAGATCGACCTCGCAGGACATACACTGATCAAATTAATGAGGTATTGAAAAAATGGTAGGTCAAAAGAACTCGAAATCGAAGGGCTTGCATGAAATGTTTAATGACAGTGAAGGAAGCTCGTGAAGTAGGTATGTAAGGACAGAAGCAGATGGCGGGCTGTTGCGTGGTGTGAGTATATGTATGAATATATTATTATTAAATTTGTCACTTCAAAACGAACAGTCAACATGTTTGGTGCCAATCTTCACAAGTGAGCAGCAATTTAAAAGTAGAAGGAAAATTGAAGTTGTCTGCCAAGACACTCCTACCGCCTTGGAATTTTGCCAAAACTTAGTAGGTACATTTTACGACTTACTTATTAGTATTATAACATAATTGTTCTAGAGCATATTCTATCATAATTATTTATTTATTTATTTAATGCATGAAAAATTTACAGCTTAGAACATCAGTAAAAAGAAGCAGATATTAATGAACTGAGACCCAATTAAAAGTTTTCATGTCTAATTTCAAATTAATAAAATGTTGTCAGCAAATAGGTTAAAAATCAAACAAATAAAAAACTAACCACACACACACAGTACCGAAACATTAATCAAACTGAATAAGCGTCAACAAAGCGATACTACATTCAGCCTATTTGAAAAAAAAGTCTGAAAAGCCGTCTTGCCAAAGACACACTAATTAAAAAGGTATCAATGTCATGCTATTTATACAAATAATTAAGATTTCTGCTTGCGCGCACCAGGTAGCTGTTCTGTCGCTAATGTTTGTAAGTTGTAAGTAAACGATTATGTGGTTTGAACATCTTAGTTCTAGACGCAAACATGATTGCATAACAAGTGAACTCAGAGATAGTTTCTAGAGATTTCACTTGCCAAGCAATCACGTTTGAACTACTTGTAGTATTACCTAGTTATGTTTTCTCTGGTTTTACGGTAATTACTAATGATGGTAAAGTTTTTTATGAAGAATATTAGTAATCGAAATTACTAACCTAACCCCTCCAGCTAAGCTACATTGCTTGTGTTAAGAGTGGGTTCACGTTGGTAGTGTAATGGCCAGGATTCGAACCCGTAACCTCTCGGCGAGTCCTTCACCAGTAAGCTGACGTGCAAAGAACCAAATAAATGAAAAAGTGTGATAGATACAGAAGAAAAATTTCAAATCGTTAAGTAAAGAAGAAAAGTCGTGTAGAATTTATACGAAAAAATTGCAGGAAGAGTTACAGAAAATTGACAGAATTGACTATAGACAGAGAAGAATTGAGATTATTGTACCGGTTTATACGGTCACTTCCTAATAATTAAGCTATTGAAATCCTTGCCTTTTACTAACAACTTTCTCAAATTATTCTGTTGCAATTCTTCACGATGAATTAACTTCATTCTGATTATGTTTTTAAAACGAGTTTGCGTGTCTAACCAGTCCAACTGACCTAATGAAATGAATTATTTTAATGAAGGGCCTCTAAGCCCTTATTTCTGTACAAAAATTCATTCAAGGCTTTCCGAGTGATGCAATAATTTGTGCGATACTGTCAAAGAGTAAAGTGTTTTATGTTACTAAGAAGTATTTTAGGTTACAAATTTGCAATATTTTATGCAAGATTATATAGTATTAATAACAGTGGAGCAAATAAATAAATAAAATAATAAATAAAAATAATAAAATAATAATAATAAAGAAATAAAACTAATAAATACCTAAAGATTTATAGTGGAGTAAATATTTTATCCGAGTGTATTCGGAGTCCCATCAAAATCTTCAGGACCCAAGTTAGCCTCACCTCCAAACCGGTGGAATTTGCTGTTTGACGTACGAAGCTCTGGCGCAGGTTTTCCTCGCGGCATTAGGAGCTCATTAAGGCAGTCATTCCCATAAAAGCCTGATAAACATGTATTAGGGCAATATCCCCTAGATACCCCCGATACCCCCCCGCCGGGCAGCGGGGGCAGTTATGTCGGGCTTGAACCGACTAAAACCGCACGCCGTCTCGGGTCTTCAGACGCCGGATGCAGGCCCCATATTTAGGAGAAATAAAATACTAACTCTGACCTATGTCTATATTTTTAGAAACTGGTCACTTTGTTAGATAGCACTCAGAAATCTTTGAGAGGATTGGTGATAAGAGTCAATTTAGCCAAAGAGACCCAACTGAACTTGTGGCACAGAAGTGTCGAACTGCACTACACCACAAAAATACCCTATTTATGTGCATGAAAGCCTACAATAAAATACCACAAGTACTACGAGAATTCCCCATTAGAGCCGTTGGGTCCAAGCTTAAGGCGTGGTTACAGAAAAAATGCTTCTACACTGGAGTTTATTTCATCAAAGAGTATAAAAATTGATTTTATTTTTGTCTTGTTGATTAAATTTACAAATCGTGGCTATGAATCTTGAAATTTATTAAAAATATTTTTTTTATTTTTTATAATGTTTTTAACATAAGTTACGCAAAATGTTTGCATGCCAACTTTGGTGAAAAACGCCAAGCTGCTTATTTTTAATATCCTCCAATTGTACCGTATTTTGTGAGAATAAATTATCATTCATTCATTCATTCATTCATAAGCCAAATCAAAAGGAAGGTAAGCGGACCCCAAGCTTAGAGGCGAACGCGTCGGATCCAACCGGGAACAACATTATTTTTGATTATATGACGGTCATATCACTTATTTATGTACGGTTCTATTTGAGCAGCTTCATCTAGCTTAGTGGTTAAGGAGTCGACCTTACGATCGAGAGGTCCCGGGTTCGAATCCTGGCCATTACACTACCGACGTGAACCCACTCCTAACACAAGTAATTTAGCTTAGCTGGAGGGGTTAGGGGGAATATTAGTAATTTCGGTTACTAATATTCTTTAAAAAAAAAAAAAAACAAGTTAGAGATCTCCTTTGACAAGACAGACAGGTGTTAGAAAGCTCCAACGGTCTTATAACCAAGGCCAAAGGGGCGATGTGTTCGCAAAGCAACAAAGCCCTCCAAAAAAATAAATTAAAAAAGCGGCCAAGTGCGAGTCGGATACGCAAGGGCAACAAGGGTAGCCGCGAGTAACATAATAATGTTTTTATTAAAATTTATTTAGAATTAGAATGTGTCCGGAACAAAAATGAACGCGACTCGCTGCTGAGCGAACTAAATCTAAACAGACTAGATGTAGGTCTCATTCAAACCATCTTATCAAGACCAAAATCGGAAGTGGCTAAGAAGATTTGTCGTTTGGCTATGGTGGTTCAGCAGTGAATCGCCTTATCTAAAGTGATTAATTAAGTACCTAAACAATTGTAGTGATGCTAGATAATGTTTAAAGGTATGATGGGGTTGGCATATCCTTCGTGGATGAAAACCCCTAAATAAAATAGAGATAAAAAAAAAAATGTATTCAGTTAATTGAATGAAAGGTCGATTGCGGTTTGGAATTTATGACGTATTAAAAAAAACTACTTACGAGATCTCGTTCAAACCAATTTTCGGTGGAAGTTACATGGTAATGTACATCATAATTTGTTTTTAGTTTTATCATTCTCTTATTTTAGAAGTTACATTGGGGCGGGGGACGACACATTTCACCACTTTGGAAGTGTCTCTCGCGCAAACTATTCCGTTTACAAAAAAAATGATATTAGAAACTTCAATATCATTTATGAAGACCTATACACAGGTGTATACACGTATGTATATATAAAATATTTTTGTCATCGTAGGGGAACCCCCAAAATTTATTGTTTTTTTTTTTACGTGCTTTTTTGTTTTTTTTTTCGGAAATCCCTTCGGATACCTCCCCGCCGAACAGGCGGTTATGTCGTGGATCGACTAAAACCGCACGGTGTCCTCCCCAAGTGTCAGTTGCCGGGCACCCCGTGTGTAACTAGGCCTTTTTTTTACGTGCGGAAATCCCTTCGGATACCCCCCCGCTGGCCAGCGGTGGTGGTGTAACTAGGCCTTGCATAAAATATCTGATAATAGAAAATATAAACTATTCTATATTTTATGTACTGTGAGATTATAAATTTAAGTCCAAAAAAGTTCATCCAGGACGGGACTTAAACTCGAGTCAACCCCTGGAAAGAGACCGAGTTCTCTTTCCAGGGGTTGAATCCTGAATATTCAGACTAACTAAGCTACCCGTACACGTCCTATAGGCTTTTATTTAGCTTCGCCAGTCCCGATGTTTGTCATCATATCTTGACAAATTAAATTTGATCCACTTCCCAGTTACCGATTGAGCTGAAATTTTATATACATGTATAAATCGCGTGACAATGCAATATTATGATGACATGGTGCTGATCTGCTAATGGTGCTGGAAGGTGACCATAGGAACTTCGCAATGAAACGACACAACCTCATTGAATTTGGGTCCTTTTGAATCGCCTAGACGAGTAGTTTGCCCTTTAATGGTAACCAGGGTCTGATGATGGAGCTTGAAGGTGGTCATAGGAACTGTGTAATGAAACGGCGCAACCCCATCTAGTGTCTGCTCGTTTGATTTTGAATTTGTGGTTCTTTTTACTAACAAGAAAATAATAATAAAAATTCACTAATTTTATGAAATTGTTTGTAAGATTCAACAATCTCCTACTATCGTACTTGTTTTTATTAGTGGCTAAAAAGTTAATTTGACTTTATCAAAGTAAGCCAAGGTCAAGGTCAGATATTATCAACCGAGTTAGAGGTGAACACGAATGTATTTATTCGCCTACCATGTTATTTACATTAAGAGAAGGCTCATATTTAACAATCAAATCAAACATTTAATACTTAATATTAAAACTTTAATATAAAACTAATACTTGACGGCCTCTATGGCGTAGCGATAGTGCATTCGGCTGCTACGACAGGGGGCGTGGGTTCGATGGTTCGTGGGTTTGTATGCATGTTCCTGTCTAATTATATTGGTCTGGGTGTTTCTATGTACGATATGTATGTATTTACAAAAAAGTATATAAGTTTCTTTATCCGCATTCTGGAAACCCTAACACAAGCTAGTTAAGCTATGCTTACTTTGGGTCTAGAAAGCGCTGTGTAGAATGTCGTAGAATATTTATTATTACATAACATAACTTCACGCCTGTATCCCCGAAGGGGTATGCAGAGGTGTATTACACACCCACGATTCGCCAGTTATGTTAAGGTCCGAATATAATAGGGGGCGAGCCTATTGCCATCTTCCGGGCACATTATGAAGCGAGCGATAATTAACATTTATGAATGCACACATAACTACGAAAAGTCAGAGGTGTGTGCCCGGGGCGACTGGCGATCGAACTCGAGACCTCGTCTCAGCAGTCCGTTACGTACGCCACTGGGCTATCGCCGCTTTTAATAATTTATTATTAATATTAGAATATTTTACTGTAAACGCAAAAGTTTGTAAGGATGTATGGATATTTATGCTCTTTCACGCAAAATACGCACATAGATAGGTTGTAGTCTGAAATACACGGACATAGGCTATTCTTTATCCCGGGAATAGGTTCGTGTGTGTTGCGGGAACGGGGACAAGACGCTAGTGATTTATGAATTATAAATAGTGTTTGGTTTTAGTCTCGTCACAGGATATGGTAGCGGTCTGAGAGTTTCGGGCACAAGTTGATTCAACATGATATTTAGGTACAATTAGAATGGCAAGGCAATCCGTAGAGCCTATGAGAAAAGAATCTGGCAATAAATAATAATAATTAAATATGTATTCCAGGACATTCTACACCTATAACCACCCCCGCTGGCCGGCGGGGGGGGGGGGGGGGTATCCGAAGGGATTTCAAAAAAAAGGACATTCTACACAGCGCTATCTACACCCAAAGTAAGCATAGTTTAACTAGCCTGTGTTATGGGTTCTAGAATACGGATAAACATACTAAGATTCATTTTTATTTGGTAATAAGTACATATTATGCATATAAACACCCAGACCAATGCATATAAACATATTCATGCATACAAATATTTGCACAGAGCGAGATCGAACATGCGACCTCTGACTAAGCCGAACGCACTGCCGCTACCCCACAGTATACAGTATTTATATTTTCATGTAAATTATATCGCCATATCTAAACTCTACTCATGAGTTTCAACAACAATAATCTTAAGAACCACATTAAAAAAGGGTCGAAATATATCTCACTCGCTTTAGCGAGACAGACGCGTTTAAAAAAATTAAGGTTAACAATATTTGGAAAGGGCGGGTCACCGAAGGGAATGGAAGGTTCAGTCGACAGAAAATGTTAATGGGTATTCGACCATTCTCGATGTAAAAACAACGGGATATCGTTTTTTTGCTCTCCTAATCTGTTCCCAGTTAATAAAAAGAGAAAACAAATCCATCCATTATCATTATTTACAGTTGCCTTAGACGAATAAGCAACGACAGATCGATCGTTCAGTCTTTTGTTGTGTCGATAATGATACGGGGTTAGGATTAATTTACGTTGTTATGCTTCGTTGAATATTGAGCGATGACTTCAGTAATAGCCCAGTGGCGTACGTAACGGACTGCTGAGACGAGGTCTCGAGTTCGATCCCCAGTCACCCCGGGCACACACCTAGGATATTCCGCAGTTATGGGTGCATTAATAAATGTTAATTATAGCTCGCTTAATAATGGCAATAGGCTCTCGCCCGCTATTACATTGGGACCTTAACATAACTGGTGAATCGTGGGTGTGTAATACATCTCTACCTGCCCCTTTGGAGACACAGGCGTGAAGTTATGTTATGTGATGTTATTTACAGTTGCCTTAGACGAATAAGCAACGACAGATCGATCGTTCAGGCTTCTGTTGTGTCGATAATGATACGGGGTTAGGATTAGTTTACGTTGTTATGCTTCGTTGAATATTGAGCGATGACTTCAGTAATAGCCCAGTGGCGTACGTAACGGACTGCTGAGACGAGGTCCTGAGTTCGATTCCCAGTCGGCCGGGCACACACCTCTGACTTTTCGTAGTTATGTGTGCATTAATAAATGTTTATAATCGCTCGCTTAATAGTGAGACCGGTAGATGGCAATAGGCTCGCCCGCTATTACAATGGGACCTTAACATAACTGGTGAATCTTGGGTGTGTAATACACATCTGTCTACTCCTTCGGGGATACAGGCGTGAAGTTATGAAGTTATGTTGGATAGTGGGATAATAGCTTATTTGTTTATTTGCAGCTATATAGTATCAAGAGATGTACTGAAGTGTACATTCACATTTTTCTTTATATTTGGCACGTCAATATGACTTTATGTCGCCTGATGGTAAGCTAAAGTTTAAGTCTCAGGAATGGGGGTCACCATTACAGACACCGACAATGTAACGATGGTGGCCCTCAGCTTGACGGCCTCATCCGATGCCTTTTCTCGTCCCGCTTAAAGGGCCCGGGACTGTAGGAACAAGGAAACCCGTGTGCTGGTAAAGACTTCCAAGTCTTGACGGTGCGGCAAAGAAGAGAGGTGCCGAACCGCTTGGTTCTTGATGGAATTGTTTGCACCGTGTGAGGGTGATACCTCAGCCTTGCACGTGTTGTCTTGTATAGGAAAGGAGAGGGTAAAATTAATTGGAAGAGCTCAAGACATTTTCACAAATTATGTATCGGTTTGTTTTATAGGCAACCCGCCCTCTTTTCACTTCGGTTTTTTTTTAACTCAACAGTAAAGGAAGCTCGTGACGTATGTCAGGACAGAAGCAGATGGCGGGCTGTTGTCTCTGCCAACCCCGGAGGGAAAAAGGCGTGAGTATATGTATGTATGTATGCACTATTATCTATTCTGTGCTACTAGACAAGCTGTTTAGAAGGGAAACTTTATCGTGGTATCTTTTTTTTTTCGTGCGGAAATCCCTTCAGATACCCCCCCGCCGGCCAGCGGGGGCGGTTATGTCGGGCTTGAACCGACTAAAACCGCACGCCGTCTCGGGTCTACAGACGCCGGGGTGTAAGGTTACCCATAGAGCATATCCTTCGTACCATTTATCGTGTTACCCATTTGTTAGTCATAAACTGAAACAAGTTGAATTCCTGAGACGAGCTCAGCCGAATACAAGGGATTTTCGATTTTGCGTTTTTTTTTTTTTTTTTGCGATTTTTTGCGATTTTTTCTTTATCTTGCAATGGTTCACCCCAGCACGAATCTATTACCGAAAACAGCAACTCGATAGCTCATCTCCTTCATACCCAAAACCGTGACAGAAAATTGGCAACGACGACGTCGACGACGACGTAGACGACGACGTCGACGACAACTCGATAGCAATAGGGCTTTTCTAAAGAAAATCCCTAAAAAAAGAGTTATGCCGGATATCAATCGGGTTTTGGTTTTTTCAGTAGCAGCTGGGTTTTTGATTTTTTAAACGACTTCAAAAGGAGGTTCACTGTTGGACCTGTATGTTTGTCCCCGATTTCTCGCGTCTAATTAAACCGATTTCTTCGTATTTAAATTTCGTATTTCTTCGTAAGGTTTTAGTATACTTAATCGACTTAAGTCAGTTCTATGTTTTGAAAATGTTTTTTCGTTGTTTTAAATATTCTAGGACATATTACACAGCGCCATCTAGCCTCAAACTAAGCAGAGCTTGTAATATGGGTTCTAGAAAGCGGACAAATATACTTAGATACTTTTTTTTGTAAATAAATTATCTTTATATATATATTTATATTATATACAGACATCCAGACCAATGCAAATATACATATTAACGATGAGCGGGAATCGAACCCACAACCTCTGACTTAGCAGTCGAATGCTCTACCGCTACGCCACAGAGGTCGTCAAATTATTAATCATTAGTTTTTTCGGTCGTCAACGATAATTTCAATAATTCAACTGCCTCTTATTTAAACATCAATATAATAGGTAGGGAGCTCTGAAGAATAAAACCGCAAGGAGTTACGAACCGCCAAGTGATTAATGCCGAACATTCAGGTTCTAGACCACCTAATTAATGGTTGTTGGTTACAATCAGCTATATAACACTCCTTACAGATAAGTATTCCCTTTTGGAGTATTTGTTGGCAATAGAAGATGTAGTTTCCGTCTAATTTATTGTCTTCTAAGTCTGTATAGGTTCATAACATACATACATACATACATAACTTCACGCCTGTATCCCCGAAGGGGTAGGCAGAGGTGTATTACACACCCACGATTCGCCAGTTATTTTAAAGTCCCAATGTAATAGGGGGCGAGCGATTAAGCGAGCGATAATTAACATTTATTAATGCACACATAACTACGAAAAGTCAGAGGTTCATAACATCTGTTACTTTGTCAGTTAGGGTCGATTCTTGCACCAGGGTGCGAGGGAAATGGGAAGGTAAACGCAGGGCCACCTTATACCTCGGCTTCTGAAGACCCGAGAAGGCGTGCGGTTTTAGTCGGTTCGAATCCGACACAACCACCCCCGCTGGCCGGCTGGGGGGTATCCGGGGGGATTCCCGCAAGAAAAAGAAATAGAGTCGAATCTTGGAAGCCCAATTAGAAGCAATTCCTGACGTTAGATTGTAATTTGGTATAATTGCATATCTTCGGTGATAATATGGTACTGTAGTGCTCCGACCTCGTTCGATCACTACCTACAGTTCATTAACCTGGCCATCATGTGTCAGAGTTTAAAAATAAATATAAATATTTTAAAATAAGTCTAGGGAAGAAAAAAATTGCTTGGCGGATGTTTCGGCTGACAGCGGGCGACTTGGGGGCTGCGCGCAAGATATAAGTGTATTAATGTAGGCTCAGTCCCTGAGCGGAGTCCGCGATTCCCTACAGTTCGTTTAAATATAAATATATTCGAGTAAAAACCTCCCTAAACTCGATATAGGAAGCTTTGTTGTTTAAATAAATAATATTTTAAAGTTTAATCCTTGTGTTTATCTTTCATCAACACGAGGTATTGTGGCGTCCAACCCCCGGACGTTACAGTACTATGAAGCTGGTCTTGTCATGGAGTCGGAAGTAGTACATAGGAACTCAACTGAACAAGATAAACCAGTCGAGTGTGTGATCATTTGTTTTGTGTTGGTAAATACTTCGATGCCACATAATAACCAGGTTCTAAAGATGGAGATGGTAGGTGGTCATAGGAACTTCGAAACTAAACCAGATAAACCTGTCATGTTTGGGCTCATTTCATTTGTCTTGTGATGCACTTACTAGAAAACTTGTTTTAAAAAGTGTTTTTAAATTAATAATTCTGTTATTTTTAGAGAGACGACTTCTGTGGCATGATGGTAGGGGTGATGGACTTCTACGTCGAAGGTTGCGAATTCAGTTCTAGTTCATAAAACATGAAAGAATAAATCTTTTTTGCTTTTTGTAAGAGCCTTTTTATTAGGGTTCCGTTGCCAAATGGCAAAAAATGGAACCCTTATAGATTCGTCATGTCTGTCTGTCTGTCTGTCCGTCCGTATGTCACAGCCACTTTTTAACGAAAGTATAAGAACTATGCTGTTGAAACTTGGTAAGTAGATGTATTATCTGAACCGCATTAAGATTTTCACACAAAAATAGAAAAAAAAACCAATACATTTTGGGGGCTCTCCCCATACTTAGAACTGGAACTCAAATTTTTTTTTCTTCTAACCTATACGTGTGAGGTATCTATGGATAGGTCTTCAAAAATGATATTGAGGTTTCTAAAATTATTTATCTCTAAACTGAATAGTTTGCGCGAGAGATACTACCAAAGTGGTAAAATTCCCCCACCCCCCCCCCTGGAACTTCTAAAATAAGAGAATGATAAAACGAAAAAAAATATATGATGTACATTAGAATGTCAACTTTCACAGAAAATTGGTTTGAACAAGATCTAGTAAGTAGTTTTTTTTAATACGTCATAAATCGTAAAACCCAATTTACCTTTCATTCAATCAACTCAAATATAAAATTTAAAAAAATGCATTATTATGTTACTTACTGCTACGGAACCCTTCATGGGCGAGTCCGACTTGCACTTGGCCGCTTTTTAAAAAAATACTTACGTATTTCTTGTGGTTACCTAAAATTATTGTTAGCTCAGATTTTGTTTGCATAACTTACTTTTAAACTCCAATAAAATTACTAACAACAGCATATAATAACTTAACAAAATAGTGTTTTTCATTTACATTTTTTCAGTTACTTACAGCAAACCAATGTCATGAAAATAGAAAACCGAGTGCCCTCAGTTCGAGCGCTTCAACATTTTCCACCGAAAATATTAAAATTCATTCAAGAGGACCTATACAAAGTCTGCCGTCATTATTATAACTAAATACTTGGAAGTTTCAAGACTAAATTCCCTTATAATAAACTTCGTTCAAAATGATTAAATATTAAGTTACGTGAACTCCTAAAAGTTTACTAAAATTTAAACTCTAAATTGTTAACACAAGTAGGTACTTTATTATGCCTGTTGCTAAAATCTCTTTCAAATTTCGATGTATAACTGAAGAAGGATTATATGAAATATTGAAACTATTAATTATAATTAATATTAATTATTATAATTATTGTAACTATTGTAGAACGAATTTATAAAGCAAATAATAAACAGATTTCTTTTTAATAGCACTATTCGCCCCTAAAAATCTATATTGCCTCCTAAATTACTAAGTCCGCCACAATTATCGTCTGAATGATACTCGATAATTGTGGCGCTAGTTATTTTCTACGTAAAGCCACTTTAAATATAACTCAGCTGCCAGACAAAACTAAGGGACTTCCAAATTAAACTTAATTGGCACCTATGTCTGTGAAATTACACATATAAAATTTAATTTTGTTACTTATTACTTAAAACCACCACCACTACCACGGGACAAGAACTCATTATTATTCACAAACAATTTTCAGCATTGCTTTTTTTTTTAGCGTGTGGAAACTCCCACGGGCTTCACCCCATCGGTGCCGACGATGGGGTATCGGAATCGGACCGACTAAATCCTAACGGTTTCCTCCCCAAGTGTCCATGTCTGAATTGCTTTAAACAAAATATCTTTACATTAAAAGTTTATAGTGCACAGATATATTTTGCCAACGTTTCACCAAACCATTATGAGTCGCACTAAATTCTCCTACATACCCTTCCAAAAAATACACAGCACTGCGACGTCTCACAAGACTATACTTGTAAACATCTGGCACGTCTGAGAGTGCGGACACAAACAGTGGCAATTACAGAGAGCGAGACATCTGCGTCAGTTGGTTTGTATGCAATAAAGTAGTGAGGTAAGAGCATTGAAATCTGGATGCGGTACATGACACACAATAAATTTCCTTAACATATAGTATGTAAACGTTAAGCTAAGGTGGTTCGGCCACGTAGAACGAATGAGTACTGAGCGAATGACAAAACAAGCGGGTAGGCAGGCCGGGGTCGACCTCGCAGAACACACTAATCAAATGAATGATGTATTGAAAAAAGGACTGGTCAAAAGCACTCTACCATGCCGTAGAAGGTGCACCGGGCGGCGGAGATCGCGGAACGATCTCCGTCCTCTATGAGCATGGGCCTGGGGGTGACGGTCGGGGCTAGCCGTCATCCTAGCAGAAGCAGGCCCAGGGTGATGGCCGGTGATATTTCGACCGGAGCCGGTCGGGTTCTCTAGAATATTATTTCTAGGGCAGACCAGGGCCATACCATATGGCTGACACAAGAGACATCGTGCGTTTTTAGTCGGTGGAGTGAAGCCCGTGGTGGTTACCGCACGTTAAAAAAAAACTGTAAAAAGCACTCGAAATCGGTGCGCTTGCTTGAAAGTTTTAATGACAGTAGTGGGAGCACGTGGAGTGTGTAAGGACAGAAGCACATGGTGGGCTATTGTATCTGCCTACCCCTAGGGAAAAGATATGAATATGTATAGCATGTCACATTAAGTTGACACGATTATGTTAATTATAAAAATAATAAAAATTATAGCATAAATATTATACAGCGCCATCTAGACCATAACTAAGACTAGCTTATAACATGGGTACAGGAATGCGACCGAATGGTCTACGGCTTCGCGATCCAAGTCGCCGATGGTTCATGTTTATATGATGTGTGTTTGTCACTCAAGAATATTAAACTTGTGAATCTTACCTATGTCCGTTTCTTTCCAAGCCTGTATTCTTATTTTTTTTGTTTATTTAAAAAAAGGCTTGATCATTTACCTTGAACATGCAACAACTAACTTTAACATACAAATTTTTGAATTCATTTGCATATCCAAACCATTAGATTTAGTTAAAGGACTCTGTTCAGCCAGTTATTAAGAATACGAACCTGATTTTCCAGCTATTCCATTTATATTCTGAAATCCTGCTGTAAAAATACTACGCTCTTTTACCCTTCCCTTTCAACATATTCTCCATTATTTCAATTTTTAATCCCAAAGAGCTGATCCGCGTCAATACGCCGCACTAATATTACGTAGTTTAAAAAATTTACCTGACGAAATTCATAGTCGGGGTGCGAGGGATATGCTCTATGGGCAACCTTACACCCCGGCGTCTGTTGACCCGAGACGGCGTGCGGTTTTAGTCGGTTCAAGCCCGACATAACCGCCCCCGCTAGCCGGCGAAGGGATTTCCGCACGATAAAAAAAAAAGGTATATACGTACAATATACCTCTACTCCTGTGTTTCGTTCAATATAAATATTCCATTTACACGTATTTTGAGGTTAAAATTTTGATACATCACACTTCATTTTGGGTAAATAAAGTTTTCTCAAACATGCATGGAAATATTTGTCATTATTTTTGAAAAAAAAAAAAAACATGCGAAGTACCTTCCGAATATGGACAAAGAAAATCAAATCCGTTGCTGAAGCGTTTTTAGGGTTCCGTAGCCAATGGGCTACAAACGGAACCCTTATAGATTCGTCATGTCTGTCGGTCTGTCCGTCCGTATGTCACGGGCACTTTTTTCCGAAACTATAAGAACTAAGCTGTTGAAACTTGGTAAGTTGATGTATTCTGTGAACCGCATTAAGATTTTCACACAAAAATACAAAAAAAAAACGGCCAAGTGCGAGTCGGATTCGCACACCGAGGGTTCAGTACACACCTGTAGGTATATAAGAAAAAGTTCACCCATCACGACAATCGAGTCATAGTTATGGTAACAGTAACTTTAAAATTTCCAAAAAAAATTTTATTATATGATGTAACTAAAAATTTGCGGTTTTCGCAATTTTTCCGTTATATGTACTATAAGACGTTACTTCGTACCAAATTTCAAGATTCTACGTTCACGGGAAGTACCCTGTAGGTTTTGATTACCGTGCGAGTTTCGAAAATTGCGGCCTAAACGGCTGTATCTTTTGATAGAAAGCTATCAAAAGATACAGCCGTTTATGCCGCAATTTTCGAAACTTCTAAGCCAAAGGGCTTAGAAGTGTGATTTTTCCACAGCTCCAAGGACAGTAGACCTGAGTATTAGATATAAATTTCAGTTTGATACCTCCACGCGTTCCTGAGAAAAACGGTTTTGACAGACGCCGGAAGGACAACGAAGTGATCCTATAAGGGTTCCGTTTTTTCCTTTTGAGGCACGGAACAATAAAAACTATAAATTTTGGGGGTTCCCCATACTTAGAACTGAAACTCAAATTTTTTTATTCATCACACCCATACGTGTGTGGTATCGTTGGATAGGTCTTTAATAATGATTTTGAGGTTTCTAATATATATTTTTTTAAACTGAATAGTTTCCGCGAGAGATACTCCCAAAGTAGTTAAGTGTTGCTATTGTACTGGTGGTCTGTCCCCCCCCCCTGTAACTTCTAAAATAAAAGAATGATAAAACTAATAAAAATATATGATGTACATTACCATGTAAACTTCCACCGAAAATTGGTTTGATCGAGATCTAATGAGTAGTTTTTTTTTATACATCATAAATAGTAAACTGCAATTTACCCTTTTTTTTTTTTTTTTTTATCGTGCGGAAATCCCTTCGAATACCCCCCCGCGTGCCAGCGGGGGCGGTTATGTCGGGCTTGAACCGACTAAAACAGACAGACGCCGGGGTGTAAGGTTGCCCATAGAGCATATCCCTCGCACCCCGACTGACCCTGGGCCATCTCCGGTTTCGAGATGGCCCCCTCGGGTTTGGGAACCACGGTGTCCCCGTCTTGCCTCGGTTTGGGGGAGGGGCGCTAGTCGCCCCACCGTCCCGGCCTGCTTCTGCTGGGGTGACAGGTGGCCTCACCCGCCACACCCCGGCCTGCGCTCATGGAGGACGGAGGTCGTTAAGCGACCTCCGGCGCCTGAGTTGCCTGCGACGCGCGGTGAGCAAGTTGCGGGCTCGGCGGACCGGGAGAGTTCTAAGTCTCTCCCGGGCGCGCTCCGCACCATTGCCGCAATCATGCTGCCGAGCGAGAGGACTCCCACCCCGATGGCTGCCACGAGGTCACGCCTCGGCGCCTCCCACGCCGGGCAGTCCGCCAGCGTGTGCAGCCCTGAGTCCTCGCTCGCGTCGCAGTGATGACACTCAGGCGTTGGCTCCTTCCTGATCCGATGCAGGTGGTCCCCGAAGCACCCGTTCCCGGAGATCACCTGCGTCAGTCGGTACGAGAGGCTTCCGTGTCGCCTCTCCAGCCAATCCTCCATGATGGGCCTTACCGCCGCTATTGCGGCGTGCCCTGAAACTGCAATTTACCCTTCATTCAGTCAACTCAAATATAAAAATTTTACTTGCTGCTACGGAACCCTTCATGGGGGAGTCCGACTCGCACTTGGCCGGTTTTTTAATTTGGAACATTACAACTCTCCAGCAATGTTGTATGAAACGATGTGCTGGGGGTTATTTATTTAGTTATATATCTTTAACATAACATAACATAAACTCACGCCTATATCCCCGAAGGGGTAGGCAGAGGTGCTAGCACCCACATTTCGCCAGTTTATGTTTAGGTCCCAATGTAATAGGTGGCAAGCCTATTGCCATTAACCGGGCACTTATAAACCTGCGATAAATACACACATAACTTCGAAAAGCATCGAAAAGTCATATGGTGTGTGCCATGGTAAAACCTGGGATCGAACCCGGGACCTCGTCTCAGCAGTCCATTACCCGTACCACTAGGCTACCGCGGCTCTATCTTTAATATATCTATTAATCTATAATATAATGTGGAATATAATAAAGAGGTTTTATTTCACTGCATTCTTTGGAGGTGGTAGAGTCAAGCAACAGTCATTTTGGCCGTTGCATGAATGGGCTCAACTCGACCGGGGAAGCACCACCCTCTCACAGAATATCGACGCCAAGTAACAGTATTTGAACTGTTGCGTTCCGTTTGGTAAGTGAGAGTGCCGGAGCCCAAACTCCTTTCCCATCCCCTCCCAAACTCCTTTCCCATCCCCTTTCCTTTACAGGGTCGGCAGCGAGTGTGACGCCACTGGTGTTGCACACGTCCATAGGCCGCGGTAACCGCTTCCCATCAGGTGGGCCGTGTGCTTGTCTGCCACCTTAGTGGTATAAAAAAAAAACACTATATATGCGCCCACTGAAATGGCAATCGCCTGTCTCCTATTAGTGAAGTCCTCGCCTAGGCCTTCGCAAAAGGCCGCAGACTCATCTACGCCCGGGACTACCAACCTCCATGATCGGGGCCTGAGGACGGCAGTTGGCCGACTCGCCGTCCTTACAGAAGCAGGCCGTGGTGGAGGCGTGTCGTGTGTGCCCTACACACGCCTGCCAACTCACCGAAGCGGGATAAAACCCGACCCCACCAGGTGAGGCCGCGGTGGCGGCCAAAGTTCGCCGGCAACCCTGGGATTATCCTTTCGAGCACTTACCCGGGGTGCCCGGCAACGGACACTTGGGGAGGACACCGTGCGGTTTTAGTCGAGATACGACATAACCACCCCCGCTGGCCAGCGGGGGGGTACCCGAAGGGATTTCCGCACGTAAAAAAAAAATCCGTTCCCGCAGGGGGAACGCAAAGGTAGATTTCGTGAAGCAATTAATATCATTTTATATAGAGAACTACGGACTTTAAACAATATTTCGTGAAGATTTCCGTACCGCACAATTTTTTTTCTTTTTCTCGAAAACGGTAAATTCGAGCAAAAAACGTTTCGGACATTTATTTTAGAGCAAAAAATTACCTATCGGTTAGAAATATTTTTTTTCCCCTCTATGACCTATGCTTCTTCTATGACCCACGCCGAGCGCATTTTTAACATGTTTAATTTTTTTTTCTCAGTAAAACGGTAACTTTTAGCGAAAAACTTTTCAGACATTTATTTTAGACTTAAAAATGGCCTATCGATAAAAAATGTTTCCGACAACAAGAATGTTCACCGGTTAGAGTTAGTTATGATTTTTTGGTTTTTCCCCCCTCCACTTTTAGTTAAAGTTTTAATCTTATAGGTTAATTATTAAAAGTTGTTGGTATTCATGTATACTATGGGATAAAATTAGAACGGTTCGAATATCTTTCATGGAACGTGAAATTTTGAGGAGAAACTGATTTCACAAAAAGTGAGGCCCTACCGTCCCCTTAGGCCGGATTCCACCCGTTCACGAACTTAAACTAAGTTTACACCCAAGCAATTTTTGACCGCAGTTTGAAAGCGATCGGGGCAAAAATGCGACCGTGAGAGTGCCGCAAATTTTGGGAAGTGGAACCATACATATATATATATAAACTTTTTGACCAGTGGTCATTTCGGACTCAGGGGGTCATAACTAGACCTCCTATGAAGAATTTTTTTTAAAATTCGACAGTAGTCAAGAAACCAATAGGTAGATCGATTTCATCGAAATCTACCTAAAAAAAGGCCTTCGCAATAATAGGCTATTATTTCAATCAATCAACAGACCCGTTTCCATTAAAACACAAGTGCAATACTTGGAAAATGTTTAATTCATACCGTTATTTGGAACGATAGATTAAACTCGTAAATTATCTAGCTGTAAGCTAGAATTACATTTGTACTTTAGCCAATGGAATGAGTGAAATCCATTTATCAGACTAGTAAAATTACGAGCCCTCGATACAAAATGGCAATAATATTTATTACTCAGTAGCAAAAAAAAATTAGTCTCCCCGTGACCATAGCTGCTGAAAAGCAACCGAAACGTCGGGATCAATGTAGAATATAAAATACCATCAAAATAAATCGCGATAGAATCCGTTAAAAATAGTTTTATTTAAAAAAAAAAACTTGTATCGAAACTACATTTCTTTGCCACTATATTATTTGTGTGCATTTTTAAGAAATAGCAACTATCTATACAAATAAATAAATTGAAGTGTCTGTTTGTAAAATAACACCACAAAGCATAATAGAAGGAAAGTTGCTGTCACCCGCGATAGATGGCGCTGTGCCGGTCGGCTGCATCGCGCTAACAAGATTCTCCGCAACCGAATTACCTCCCGCGTAAATGATTTATTTTGCATTCGGATCGGATATACCTACATCTCTGCTTCCAATTCACGCTTCCACTACGTGGGTACCGGTGGATACCGAATTGTATTAGCTAGGCATTCTTTTGCTCAAATAAACTTACGTTTATCACATATCATAACGTACGTTTTCTCTCCGTGCCTGATTCCGTCTCCCGTAAATTGGTAACACCCAGCTTGCCTTCTTACACATAACATTTTTTACTGAACGTATATGAATGTATCAATAAAAAAACGTTTATGAAGTGACAACGTCTTATAAATCGATGGAGCCGACTGAACGCACGAAAAAACATGGCGTATGCGGCGTTACCACATGACGTATGCGGCGTTACCGACGTATACGGCGTTACCTCTTTTTAACTCTTGTCTGTCATTCTTTTTGTTTGAATTAAGCAATTCCCGGAACGGCCGTGTCGATTTTGATGAGGTCCTCATAATTAGATAGTTAACATTACAAAGCGTAACATAGGAGTTATTAGAGTCCACGCAGACGAAGTCACGGGCACAGCTAATCTAGAATATTAAAGTCTTTGTTCATTCGTATTTTATGTGCTGTCGTACCGCTTATTCGCTTGCGATAAAACTTTGTCAATATAATTGGTTTCACTTGGGAGCAGGTTTGTTACCTGTATGGTACAATTTATTGGACTCAGTAGCTGGCGCTGTTTCAGATTATAGGATTAGTTTTACCAATTTTCCTCGGCGCAGGCCCGCTAGAGTTTAATAATACTAAATTTGTGCACTGTAAAATAATCTGCAGTATTAGTTTTGAAGATTATATGCGAGGTGAAGTCAAATTGACGTGTCCTAAATATAAAAAAAAAAAAATATATAAAAAAAAAATAACCAGCTGAGGCCTGCGGCTCCGCCCGCGCGAAGGTCACTTATCGTCTTTTTTGGTTATATCTCCGGTTTTTCTTAACCAATTGCAATCAAACATACGGCACATGTTAGGTCTTGGTCAGACCTAACATGTTCCGTACCTTTTTAATAGTTAACCCGCATCAAAATTCGCTCAGTAGTTTTTGCGTCCATTGCGAACAAATAGAGAAACAAACAGCAACAACAGATAACAAAAAAATACATTTTTGTGTTCATAATCGATAAAATTTAACATAACCCATGTATTTTTTTATATCTCCAATGAACTGATTCAACTAATTAAACAAAAAAAATTGTACAGATATACCGATGAATAACCATATATTTGTTTGTGACACATAACATAAAATAACATAAACTCACGCCTATATCCCCGAAGGGGTAGGCAGAGGGGCTAGCACCCACATTTCGCCAGTTTATGTTTAGGTCCCAATGTAATAGGTGGCGAGCCTATTGCCATTAACCGGCCACTTATAAACCTGCGATAAATACACACATAACTTCGAAAAGCATCGAAAAGTCATTGGTGTGTGCCATGCTAAAACCTGGGATCGAACCTGAGACACCGTCTCAGCAGTTCATTACCCATACCACTAGGCTACTCTCAAAATTTCTTGTTTTTTTTTTCTATTTTTGTGTGAAAATCTTAATGCGGTTTACAAAATATATCTACTTACCAAGTTTCAACAGCATCGTTCTTATAGTTTCGGAAAACAGTGGCTGTGACATACGGACGGACAGACATGACGAATCTATAAGGGTTCCGTTTTTTTGCCATTTGGCTACGGAACCCTAAAAAAAGAGATTTACTTTATTTCACATTTAATTACGCCCCATGTCAACACCACATTATTATGTCTGGACACGTATTATTGTTTTAACATTATGCCGTTACACTAATCTCGTAGTATTGTGTAAGGTGTGCTCGCGACTTCGTTCGCGTTTACTTAGATGTACTTTTAATTTGTTTGCATGGGACACTAAGAATTAAAAAAAAAATGCCCAAGTTACGCCTTATATCATCAGCTATCTGCAGTAAAAATCACTTCATATTCAGCCCAGTCACTTTGGAGATCACTTTGAATAAACAGAACGGAAGACAGACATAAATTAAAAACCTGTCACCCCAGCAGAAGCAGGCCGGGACGGCGCGGCGACTAGCGCCCCTCCCCCAAACCGGGGCTAGACGGGGACACCGTGGTTCCCAAACGCGAGGGGGCCATCTCGAAACCAGAGATGGCTCAGGGCCAGTCGGGGTGCGAGGGATATGCTCTATGGGCAACCTTACACCCCGGTGTCTTAAGACCCGAGACGGCGTGCGGTTTTAGTCGGTTCAAGCCCGACATAACCGCCCCCGCTGTCCGGCGGGGGGGGGTATCCGAAGGGATTTCCGCACGAAAAAAAAAGGTGTCGTAACATTTTAACGTTACGAGCAGACACTACAATTTTATTTATTTGTATAGATGTCCATGTATGAAGTATTGTATTAAAGGAAAGAATAATGAAAATCAGAAAGTTTAGGGCCTTTACACACGACGGTTTTTTAGACGAGCTGACGCCGCGTGTTTATGATGAGCGCGTCGCCTGGGCGTCATCAGCGTGTAGTAGCAGATGGTATGCGTTTGTAACGCAATTGGAACATTTTTCAAACAGCCGAATGAGGTAAAGCGGTGGGCTGTGGAGGTCAGCGCGCACTAGCCCGATATAAACGAATATCGTGTTCAAATGTCATATTTTGCCGATTGCATTGCACTAGCTGTATAAGGTAATCACGCGTCGTCAGCTCGTTTTAAAACGTCGTGTGTAAACGCCTTTAAGGTAAATAATGTTACTTTTCGACTGTCTCTTCGGTTACCTTTATCAAGACTGTGGTTAGCTGTGTCACTCATGACACAGCTCCGAATGTGCTTGTCTAGTCGTCAAGAAAAAAGACATTAGGATTCCCTTGTGGAGTTTTGTACCGTGCGATTTTATTTGTGGCTAAGGTGTGGTAAGTTTCAATGTGATGGTATCACATGCATAGGCATATTTGGGAACTTTAGGAATAGCTGGGTATAGGGTCAGTACACGCCATTTTGGCAGGTGAATTTAACCCTCACATGCTTGTGGTATGAATAAAAATGTTCAATAATTTTTCAAACGTGTTTCTGCTCACGATAGTGAATCCGAAAAACATAAATAACATAACATAACTTCACGCCTGTATCCCCGAAGGGGTAGGCAGAGGTGTATTACACACCCACGATTCGCCAGTTATGTTGAGGTCCCAATGTAATAGGGGGTGAGCCTATTGCCATCTACCGGGCACATTATTAAGCGAGCGATAATTATCATTTATTAATGTTAATAACTACGAAAAGTTAGAGGTGTGTGCCCGGGCAACTGGGGATCGAACTCGAGACCTCGTCTCATAAAAATAACTCTCGAAAAACATATATTCATATTTATGGTTTTATTTCTTCGAAAAATATTTTAAAAGTTTTGCTTTCATTTCCACATATGAGGACTTAAATTGTTTATCTAATCACCGTTAATCATCTTGACAATGTGCTCTGGTTGCGCAGAAAGAGTTTTCAGGTCTCTTCGGTTACCACTAAAGACCGTCGCGCCCGCCGAGGTGCACCAATCATAGAGGGAGGACAGTAATCATTTTTTGGTTATATCTACGGTTCTACTTAACCAATTGTAATCAAACATATTATGGCAGATTTAGAGTCTGACAACACATTTCAAATAGAAAAAAGCGGCCAAGTGCGAGTCGGACTCGCCCATTAAGGGTTCCGTAGTAGCAAGTAACATAATGTTCTTTTTTAAATTTTTATATTTGAGTTGATTGAATGAAAGGTAAATTGCAGTTTACGATTTAAGACGTTTTAAAAAAAACTACTTACTAGATCTCGTTTAAACCAATTTGCGTTGGAAGTTTACATGGTAATGTACATCATCATTTTTTTTTAGTTTTATTGTTCTCTTATTTTAGAACTTACAGGGGGGGGGGGAACATTTTACCACTTTGGAAGTGTCTCTCGCGCAAACTATTCAGTTTAGAAAAAAAAGATATTAGAAACCTCAATATCATTTTTGAATACCTATCTATAGATACCACACACGTATGGGTTTGATGAAAAAAAAAATGTTGAGTTTTAGTTCTATGTATGGGGACCCCCAAAATTTATTGTTATTTTTCTATTTTTATATGAAAATCTTAATGCGGTTCACAGAATACATCTACTTACCAAGTTTCAACAGCATAGTTCTTATAGTTTCGTAAAAAAGTGACTGTGGCATACGGACGGACAGACAGACAGACATGACGAATCTATAAGGGTTCCGTTTTTTGCCATTTGGCAACGGAACCCTAAAAACCGCATTAAAATCCGTTCAGTAGCATTGGCGTCCAATGCGACAAAACAGGCAAAATTTCCAAAAAAAATATGTTTGTTGATCACTCTTCTTATTGTTTTTTAGGGTTCCGTACCCAAAGGGAAAAACGGAACCCTATTACTAAGATTCCGCTGTCCGTCCGTATTTCTGATGAACCGTGATGATGTATTTCTGTTGCCACTATAACAACAAATACTAAAAACAGAATAAAATAAATTCTCCCATACAAAAACGTGATTTTTTGGCGCTTTTTGCTCGATATTTATAACGGCAACAGGTAGACGCTTGAATTATTCACAGAATATTTAATTTTATATTCACTTCAAAAATAAATTATTAAATGAAAATAAAATAAATTAAGAGGGGCTCCCATTGTATATTATAATGGTACGTAACCCTTCGTGCGCGAGTTCGACTCGCATTTGGTTGGTTTTTAGGGATTTTCTTTAGAAAAGCCCTATTGCTGTCGAGTTGTCGTCGTCGATGTCGTCGTTGCCAATTTTCTGTCACGGTTTTGGGTATGAAGGAGATGAGCTATCGAGTTGCTGTTTTCGGTAATAGATTCGTGCTGGGGTGAACTGCAAGATAAATAAAAAATCGCAAAAAATCGCAAAAAAAAAAATCGCAAAATCGAAAATCCCTTGTATTCGGCTGAACTCGTCTCAGAAATTCAACTTGTTTTCATTGATCCGTACAGTGCTTTTGTTCTAGATATTCGCCGGCTGTTCAAGCTAGGCTACCAGGCGGAGTATAACCTGTAAACTCTTGATGGCAAGTCTCACGCACTACAATATGGGGTTCTTCAAGAAGGGCATTAGAAGGTTTCTAAAGGGTTGGCAGCGCTTGTGGCCACAAGCGCTAATAGCGGATATGTACTTGTGCAATAACACACGTACATATGCCACGGTAACCGCTTCCGATCAGAAGGGTCATGTGCTTTTCTGCCACCTAAGTGGTTGTAACAATGCACATTGTTCTATTAAGTGATATTGGTGGAATATGTAGTTGATTCTTTACTAATTTATTTATTTATTATGATTTACCAACATTTGTTCACACGGTTACAAGCAACCAAAAATTACAATCAATTAGTTATAAACAAAGTGTAACAAATAATTATAGGTAAATACAGCATGCTATATAAAATTAGGTACTCGAATCAATTTTAAACATTTTTATGACAATAATGCGTAGACAATACAATGGTATACAAAATAAAGAGCAAGAGATAATTTACTACATAATTTTACTCTTATAATATTCCAATAGTGTGGATCGAAACCTGATTAGCGAGTCTGCATCTAATATTAACTGTATTCTTTCATCGACTCTGTCTATGGTTAACTGTGGTCAACCCTATCAGCAGTGTGCAATATTCTCTATGAAAGAGATTTTGTTAATACATGCCGACCCTTCAATACAGTCACAGAGTGTTGGCTTAGGATGGAAAGGGCCTGTGATCCCCACTAAATTACTAGTCAGAAAAGGTTATAAATGTGAGTGCAGTGGTTTTGCAAACCCCTAATTTTCTGCGGTCGCATCGCTAGCCCAAGGCTAGCCCTCTGGTACTGAGCCGTTGGTGAGAATATAACAATTTATACAATATGTGCGCTAATCGTTTTTATTACAGAGTGCTCATTAGCGTTGGAAGGTGACGTGGTACCAATGGCCCGCCAGGGATATTCCCCGTGGCCTCGTTGTCATCTTCACTAATTATGGAACTTATTTATGGAACAACGGATCGTATCGGGAGACTGCTAGAAGCTTACAACATTAAGCCTATTTTCAAGCCCACGACGCAGTTACGTAATCTTCACCGTTCAGTCAAGGACCCTCGTGACCCACTATTTTCGGCTGGAGTTTACCGAATCCCCTGCTCGTGTGGCTCGGTATACGTGGGCACTACTCAAAGAAGCGTCAAGACCCGCCTTTCAGAACATGAACGAAATTGCCGCCTCGGCCACTTCGACAAGTCAGCGGTTGCGGAACACACCCAGGAGGATGGTAATCATACCATCAAATTTCAGAACACGAAGGTTCTAGCCACCACTTCACAATTCTACCCACGGCTATGTCGAGAAGCCATCGAAATATTCAAGCATCCCCATAATTTTAATAGAAAAAACGAAGGTTTTCATCTCCAAAAAGATTGGTATCCAGCACTGAGAGCCCCGCGTCATCACAATTCAAACATGACGAAGCCGCCACCATCCCCGGTATCCCCCTTGCTTAGCCTCGACCAATCAGTATCGAGCGCATCGGTTGCGCAGCTCTCAACCAATCAGGAGCGATCACGTTGTTTAGCCCCTCCCATTGCACCTATAAATACGCCAGTGACTCGGGCCTTTACATCAGTCGCACCGAGTTCGCCGCCGAGGAAGGTTATCCGCACTCGACGGCGTCCCGACTTGAACCACTGAAGATGTCGACCTCAGTGATCGACGAAACGTCTGGAACACAAGTTTCCGATGGACCACGGCCAAACAGCCCGGAAGCAGGATATTCTACATGAGCAGTATCTTTTGTTTTAATTATGTAGCTTATACGCAAGGCATGCTTTCCCCTCTTTCACGCTTGTCAAAAGGACAATAACCTGTGCGGGCCACGCGGTCAGTGACCGCATGGTGAACAATCCTTCCTTGTTTATCTATGTTTCTGTGCATCTGTTCTTGCTGCTTGCAAAGGCTGTGACCTGCCTACTTTTGTAATAATGACCTTAAGCATCACGTGCCTGGGGAAGCTTGCCACCTGTATTTTGCCTTCGGTACACTAGCAGTATTTCATCACATACTGAAAGCTTTCCTTCTCTTCTCAGATCCGCCGAGACGATTCACGCAGCGATCGGTGCCAGCGCGACACGTCGGGCGGATACAAAGCTAAGTACTGACTCCTGGCTGCCGCGGGTCGTCCTTCACATCCTTCATCTACACCTCACTTTCAATCTTCACTTTCACTCTATTCAAGTTTAAATTTAACTTAGCTGTGCGTACTCATCCCTGAGACCACTTTTTTGTACTAAAATACATGATTATATACTTTTAGTATACAATAAATGAAGGATAAAACTGTTTTCATGTTTAATTTTATTATTCAATACTTTAAATAACTTGTAATCAACTATCTACGTTATCTTCTTCTCTTATATATAAAAATGAATTGCTGTTCGTTAGTCTCGCTAAAACTCGAGAACGGCTGGACCGATTTGGCTAATTTTGGTCTTGAATTATTTGTGGAGGTCCAGGGAAGGTTTAAAAGGTTTGTCATCGATTGAGGCAGTACGAAGTCTGCCGGGTCAGCTAGTATGGTATAAATAAATAGTCTAGTAGTTTAGCCCAATAACCATATGTTAACAGCTACGACCACTTAAGATTGATCTCGTATGCAATCTGTTTGTGAAGGAGCCTATTTACTAAATTCTATTGTATTGGTTCAAGCATCGGATTTGTAATCGAGAGATAATGGCTAATACATGGCGTATTGGCTCTCGATACCGATGTAAATACACTCGTAACACTATTAACTTAGCTTGTTAAGAGGGTTGACAGGAATATTAATAATAAAATCAATTTCTTCAGAACAGGCTTAGCCTACCGGACATCATAATATGCAATACCATTATGGATTGAGTTTGTTATGTTAATTCTCAGTATGAATCCTAGACACTTGTCCAGTTATTTTCACTGGTGAAATAAGTTATAATAATGATATTCTACACAGCGCTCTCTAGAGCCAAAGTGAGCTTAGTTTAACTAGCTTGTGTTATGGCTTCCAGAATACGGAGAAAAATACTCATATAATTTTTGTTTCAATGGTGAAAATCAAGACTCCAAATCGAACTTTTTCTTGGTTTAATATCCATAAAACTGTATTTTTACAAATAATTGGGAGCAGAGTGACCGCACGCAACTTAGTAGAAAAGGAAGTGATAAAATGTTACTGTCAGTAGTACATGGCAATGAAATGATTAACGCCTATCCATTTGGTGTAGCAACATAACATGGTTCCTTCACATAACAAGCGTAGCAGGCGTTAACATACATATTATACATATAAACACCCAGACCAATGCAAATAGACATATTCATGCATACAAATATTAGTATGCGGGAATCGAACACGCGCCTCCTGTCGTAGCAGTTCAATGCACTACTGGGGGCCTGGACAAAGTGACATTCTACTAGTGGAATCACTTCGAAGCGCACCTTCAAAAGTCCGAAATGTATGGTGACAGTGACATTATTTGTTACACGTGACATGTCGATAAATAATGTCTCTTCCATACATTTTGGGCTATTGAAGGTTCGCTTCGAAGCGATTCCACTAGAAGAATGTCACTTTGTCTACAGGCCCTGCTACGCCACAAAGGCCGTCAAATCTGACGTTAAAGCTCAAAAACCTTGTTCTATTTTCTGTCGGTGGAAAGCGCATCCAAGATTTTGTTCCTTTACCACATCTCTTAATTAATTAATAAAGGTGCGATGAAAAATAATATTAAACGGATGGGCCACCGTTTCTTTGTAGAAATGAAAGTATAAAATTTTGTTTATTACTTTATTAAAAAGTTTAAATAAATAAATATTAATAATATTCTACGACTACACAGCGCTTACTAGACCCAAAGTAAGCTTAGTTTAACTAGCTTGAGGGGGTCTGGATTCCAGAATGCGGATAAACATACTTATATCCTTTTTTTGTAAATACATACATATTATACATAGAAACACCCAGACCAACGCAAATAGACATACTCATGCATACAAATATTTGCACTGAGCGGGAATCGAACCCGTGCCCTTTTTCGTAGCAGTCGAAAGCACTACCGCTACGCCACAGAGGCCGTCAATCTTTGGGGTTTATGATAATGTCAGGTTGGTGAGTTATTAGTTTAAGGATACTCCTTGGCCGTCCTTACAGAAGCAGGCTGTGGCGGAGGCGTGTCGTGTGTGCCCTACACACGCCTGCCAACTCACCGAAACGGGATGAAACCCGACCCCACCAGGCGAGGCCGCGCTCGCGGCCAAAGTCCGCCGGCAACCCTGGGGTTATCCTTTCGAGGGTTAACCCGGGGTGCCCGGCAACGGACACTTGGGGAGGACACCGTGCGGTTTTAGTCGAGACACGACATAACCAACCCCGCTGGCCGGTAGGGGGGTACCCGAAGGGATTTCCGCACGTAAAAAAAAATAAAAAAATAAAAAGGATACTCCTTGGGCATCAAATTTATAAAATATTAGCTGTTGAATCCTGATCGCGTTCCCGCTAACCATGGGAAACTATTCCCGGAATGATAAGTAGCATATGTGTTATTCCGGACTATAGTCTATCCCTGTACCAAATTTCAGCACCAGTTTTTGCGTGAAAGAGCTACAAACATACATAAATACTAACAAACTTTCGCGTTTATAATAGTCTTATGACTATCCTACTACTATGAGATATTTAAAAAGTTATATGACATAAATTACCGTAAGGCTTATGGTTAACCAAGTAGATTAGCATATTTCAAGGTCAAGTAATTATAGCGCAGCCAGTCTTAGGATGGGTAACCATTCTTAACATAGTGAGACGGCTTCAGAGGGACACGAAGTGACTGTGGCTCGGAGAGCACGTCAAGCCGTCGGACATTTATAGTTTAAAAAAAAAAAATTTAGGACACGCCAATTTGACTTCACCTCGCCTGATGGTAAGCTGAAGGTAAAGTCTCAGGAAAGAGGGTCACCATTACATACACGTACCATGTTAACAATGGTGGCACTCAGCTTGACGGCCTCATCAGAAGAGGATTGTCGTCGCAGCACCGCGTGACACCCACCAGTCTCACTAGTGCTGCGACCACAATCTCCCTGCCCGGCTATGCACTTGCTGACCCCTGAACGCAATCAAACCGAAATTGGATTACTATGGAGGGTTTTTCGCAATCGTGCACGGTTACCCACCAGGCCGAATTTTGTGACAAATTTGTGTCATCAAATTTCTACCACCAGTAAGTTAGTTTGTGTTAGTTAGTTAGTTAGTGTTATTTACGGGTAGTTGGAACCCTAAAAAGTCCGACCACCTGGACTACCAACAGAACAGTTTTAAAACGACCTGAATAGGATTTCTTTAAATTCCCAAAAGCATTAAATAAGCTGAAACTTTGGGATTTAAATTTAGCGTACCATTGAGGTCGCATTCACGAGTTTTCTAATTTAGTCTGTTAGATTATACTGTTTGTTTATTTTCAAAAAGCGGCCAAGTGCGAATCGGACTCGCCCATTAAGGGTTCCGTAGCAGCAAGTAATATAATAATGTTTTTTTTAATTTTTATATTTTAGTTGATTGAATGAAAAGTAAATTGCGGTTTACGATTTATGACGTATTAAAAAAAAACCACCTACTAGATCTCGTTCAAACCAATTTTCGGTGGAAGTTTACATGCTAATGTATATCATATATTTTTTTTTGTTTTATCATTCTCTTAGTTTAGAAGTTACATACAGGGGGGGGGGACACATTTTCCCACTTTGGAAGTGTCTCTCGTGCAAACTATTCAGTTTAGAGAAAAATGATATTGGAAATATCAATATCATTTTTGAAGACCTATCCATAGATACCCTACACGTACGGGTATGATGAAAAAAAAAAATTTAAGTTTCAGTTCTAAGTATGGGGAGCCCCAAAATTTATTATTTTTTTTCTATTTTTGTGTGAAAATCTTAATGCGGTTCACAGAATACATCTACGTACCAAGTTTCAAAAGCATAGTTCTTATAGTTTCGGAAAAAAGTGTCTGTGACATACGGACGGACAGACAGACAGACATGACGAATCTATAAGGGTTCCGTTTTTTGCCATTTGGCAACGGAACCCTAAAAACGATAACCGACCTCCGCACGAGTGGAACCGCGGGCATCAGCTAGTATAAATTTAAGTTAAGTTGATACTTCGTAAGTAGAAATACATTTTGATACTGCTTTAGTCATACATGTAGTCACTCCAAAAGATTTAACTACATCGAGTAATTTAAACTTATATAATCCTTAGCTTTAAAAGTAAATACGTCACGTCGTCGTATGTTCCAAACGATAAGAAATACGTTAAAGTAAACTTTCACGTAACATAATACGCAGATAATTTCTAAGTCGAATAAACTTTGTAACTTTTAACTTCCAGTGACTCCCTGTTCTCGAATTCACAAAGGTACTCTGTATCAAAGAACTAACTTACGGCAACAAAAAATCACCTTTAAGAACACCCAGTAAAGTTGAATTCCAATTGTGCATTTTGTTATTGAGAATGGGTGAGCCCTAACAGAAGCGTAACTAGAGGTGGAACGTTAAAAAAGCAACACAGCTCGTTCTTATGTGTTTGCCAGACAAACTGTTCATTGCAGTAAACACTAGCAAAATAGTCGAGAGCAGAATAAATGCTGTTAGTATAGACGCCATAACAGGTACTTGAATATTTCATGAAACCTTTTTGGGTATACGAGCAATATGAATATATTTTGTGAAATAAATGAGGGAAGACAAAATATTTGTGGAATGTCGACTTCATTTTTATGGCTGCCTTGTTCTAGTAACACCCTATGGTAGACTGGCAGAGACTGCCTTCGGTATTAACACCCCCGATGTACTTTTTACATGGAGTTAAAAAAAAACTGAAATTACAGTGGGTTGTTTTTTTTTAAGTCGGTTCAAACCCGACATAACCGCCCCCGCTGGCCGGCGGGGGGGTATCCGAGGGGATTTCCGCACGAAAAAAAAAAAAAAAAAGATATGAAAACCCCCACGGGCTTCATCCCATCTGAGCTCTGACGAGCGTGTCGGAATCGGACCCACTGAAACCACACGGTGTCCTCCCCAAGTGTCCATAGCTGGGCACCCCGGGTAAGCCCTCGAAAGGATAACCCTAGGGTTACTGGCGGACTTTGGCCATCATCGCGGCCTCACCTCCAACTGTACATTGCCTTAGCCGAATCAGTGATTGCTTATGGTCTATCGAGCTACGGAAGAACTTGCAAATCACACCTCGATTCCATCTATGTACTACAATTGAGGCTGCTAAAAGAAGTTGTTCCTCGTACTATTAAAAAGAATTATGAAAATAACTACCATGGACACTTTGAATTTTGTAAAGTATTACCAGTACACGAAAAAATTAAATACACACTTTTAAATGAAGAATTTTTCAACGAAGAAGTTAAAAAAATTAGACAGTATAATGATAACATGATTCAAACACGTCACGTCTTGAAGTCAAGGTTATTATTACCCCAATACAAGAACCTCTATGGCAAAAGGAAACTGTCATATGTTATTCCGGACCTTACAACAATCTCCCATTATCTCTTAGGAATGAGATAACACCAAAAAATATCAAATTCAGACTCAAACAATATTTTTTGGCAAATATAAATAATTATTATTGATTTTTTAATTATCTGCTAACATAAAAAAAAAGTACATATATACCTACTACACAAATACTACTTATATACAATAAGTATATATATATATATACTCAGACATAATATTACACTTATACACACAATACACATTTTCAGAAAATATAACAGAATTCATACTTTATAAGCAACAGACACCATTAAACCATATAAACAAAACATCATACTATAGATTTAGTTAACGAGTTCTGTGATATGCTCAGAGTGCAATAAAGAAATAGTTTGCCGGCTGGTGGGAGGTAGATGTGCGACGCAGTGCTGTTATTTATTGTAACCTACCCACTGCAAATTTAATTATTTTATGTAATGCAAATTAAATTATTTAACTACTAAACTGATTGTCGATGAAATTGTTTTTGCTCAGAAAAACTCGAGTGAGTTTATGTAGCATCATAAGTTCTTTTGTACTGAAATTTGTAACTTATATTTAAATAAATAAAAAAAAAATAAAAAACCTATGGGGTCGGGTTTTATCCAGTGACGGTGAGCAGGCGTGTGTTGGACACACACGACACGCCTCCATCTTGGCCTGCTTTTGTAAGGACAGCGATTCGGCCGACTGCCGTCCTGAGGCGCCGATCATGAAGGTCGGTATTCCCGGGCGCAGACAAGTCTGCGGCGTACTCGCTTCAGACTGCGGAAATAGGGGGGCAGGGTTCTCTCCCGCTCCTTCTCCGCCGCCTGTTTCGCACGCATTACCTGCTCGCAGAAAAAGGCGGCGGCGTGTCACTTGCTCCCGTCGGAGACCACGGCTCTCACCATGGTCTCCAGCGAGAGAACGTCCACGCCCAGCACTGCAACGAGATTCCGGCGTTTATTCGCCCACGCAGGGCACTCCACCAACGTGTGGAGCGCCGTGTCTTCGCCAGGATCCTCGCAGTGCTGCGTTATCTCCCGGTGGATGCGTCATAGATACTTACCGAAACACCCGTGTCCGGTAAATATTTGGCACATTCGGTAGGAGAGGTCCCCATGGTCCCTCTCCAACCACTTCTTCATAATCAGTCTCACCGCCGCAATGGTGGATTCCCCCCACCTTGGATGCTCAAGTCGCACCCTCCATGTCTCCATGAGTTCCTCCTGGCAGAGCAGGGACCGCTGAGCCCTGATTTCTCGGGGCTCCGGCCTATGGCCCCGCTCCAGCACCTCCTTGCGCCATTGGTACAGCAGTGCAATGGCTCTCGCTTCCAGGTCCCATGGAGGGGTCCTGGCTAGGAGACATGCCGCCTCGACGGAGATCGTGCGATACCCCCTGATGACTCTGACGGCCATCGCCTTTAACGGGCTGTTTAGAGCAGTCACGTTGCGGGCCGCCAGAGTCCGGGGGGGCACGGGGGCCCCGTATAGGGCCATGCTTCGCACGATCTCCAGGTACAGTCTCCTAGTGGGGGCGTTGGGTCCCTTTACGTTGGGCATCAGCCGCGATAGCGCAGAAGCAGTCCCCCTCAGTTTCGGGACCAGACTTTGGAGATGAGGTCCGAAGTCCCATCGGCTATCGAGTACGAGCCCAAGGTACTTCATCGTGGGCTCGAATGGATCATGCTATGTTATGCTGGTTCCCGCAGGTGGCCCCCTCCGAGGCCCGTGAAAACACATAGCCTCGGATTTTTGGAGAGCCACCTCGAGTCCCAGCCGCCGTATTCCACCCACGATTTGAGCAACCCCTGCCGTGGCCTTTAGTGCCGCACTTCGGTAAGTTGCTCCCCGCGCCATAACGAGGGTGTCGTCAGCATAACAGACTATGCTGACACCCTCGAGCAATGTACCGCGCATCACCCAGTCGTATTCGATGTTCCACAGGAGTGGCCCTAGGACCGACCCCTGTGGAACACCGCACGACTCTTCTCGCCGCCCTGGCCCTAGCCAGCTCGGGTAAACTATGTTCCTCTCGGATAGGTATGCCTCGACAATGCGGCGGAGGTAAGGAGGCACTCCGTGATACGCGAGCGCCTCCCTAACGCAGCTCCAGGGTAGGGTGTTGAAGGCGTTGGCGATGTCGAGAGACACCGCCACCACCACCCTTCCATGGTGGAGCGCCCCCAGCGGAAACCGAACTGGTTGTCCGCCAGATCTGGCCCCACGTTCGTGAGATGCTCGACGAGGCACTCTGCAATAATCCGCTCAAAGAGCTTGCACAACTCGTCGAGCAACACCGGATGGCTGATCCGCCGGCCGCCCCGCCTTCCGGATAAGGACCAGTTTCCCCGTACTCCACGCCTTTGGAAACTGGCCCCTTTCGAGGCATGCGCTAAAGAGCGCCACCAGTCGAGGCCCTAGTTTCTCAAGAGCCAGGACCCATGCTGGAATGCCGTCGGGTCCGGGGGCAGTGCATTTCTGGGCTTTAAGCCAGAGCACTGCTACCCCCAGTTCACTCTCCCTGACTTCGGGCACATCGCTCTCGCTATTATCAGCGTCAGGCGCCTGAGGCGGAGCCATACGCGGAGGAACATGCTCCTCCGCTCTCGCTGGGAACAAGGAGCCCAGTATCCCCTCCAGCCGCTCCGGCTGGAGGCTCTGGCTCAGTAGGGGCGCCCTTTGGTCGGATTTTGCCCCTGACCGCAAGGTAAGGGCGCCCCCATGGGTTCTGCTCCAGAGACTCCAGCAGCTCTCCGCGGGCCCGCCGTTTGGCCTGCTTAATGGCTACCTGGAGGGTCCTCTTGGGAACCCGTACCCCTGTCGTAGCAGTCGAATGCACTACCGCTACGCCACAGGGGCTGTCATAAAACTAATTGGTCTACAGATCTATTACCGTTTTCTATTTAGCTAAGTTGAATATTATTTTCACTCCTTATGTAAAACGAGTTTCAAGTTTCTCATGCAACTACACATCATATTCATGAATACACCAATCTTTCGTGTCCTTACTGAATATGTCAATAATCCTGATAATTCAATCAGTTCCAAAAAGTACTCGAACAAATAACTTTATTTCTCGTAATCCATGGCTTTAATAAAATGATAAGAACTTTTCTTATTTATCGTTTCAACCGAACCGAACTTCACGTAAATACACGTGACCCGGCAAGGTTCTAGGCAATGTAGTTTTTTTTGCAAATTATATATTATGTGAAATTACCTTTATTTACGAATAGCAGGTATGGAAACTTTTTATAGTACCCTGAAGTCATGAAATAATTAAATTCTAGGTAGCTCAGTTGGTCAAAGCATTCCCCCTGTAAGGGACTGGTCGCAGGTTCAAGTCCCGTCCTAGATGTTCTCTTTTTCCGATCTAAATCTTTAGAAAAAAGTAAGCATACAAAATGCTTAAAAATAAAAAAAAATAAAAAAATTCATTTCGGTTACGAATATTCTTAAAAAAAAATTTTTTGTTGCAATCTAGACCAATGCTATGATGATGAGTTCATATAGAGTCACCCTCGGTATTAGCTTATCACATTCCAAATCCTGATGGTAAGTGACGTTGTAGTCTACGACGAATTACCTACCGGGCACCCTCAGGCTGTGGAATGATCTCCCTGCTGTGATATTCCCAAGCGACTACAATATGGGGTTTTTCAAGAAGGGCATAGAAGGTTTTTACAGGGTCGGCAGCCCGATTGTAATGCCCCTGGTGTTGCGCACGTCCATAGGCCACGGTAACCGGTTCCCATAATTTTTGATATTTTGGAATTTCTAGGGAATAATTTTGCACGAATTGCTTTAATTATCTGTATAAAAGTACTACAATTTATGTAGTAACATACAATATTCATTTATTGCGCTATCGTACATGAACATGACAATTTTATACTACATTAAAAATTTTAACACTTCAGAACTATTACAATTATTTTACATTAAAAAATTTATCTCTCAGAAAAATTAACTTCCATCCATAATTTCAACGACTTTTTCATCATAATTATTACCAAAACCAGCATCGCCAATATATTTCTAAGTACTCACTCATTTTCTTTCGCTATTTCTTTGTCACTTTTTTCATTAATAGATGCACTTGGTTTAATTTCCATTTTATTTCAATAGATTTATGGCACCAAATAGAATAAATATTGCAAAAAGTTATATATGATGACAAAAAGTGTTCCTTGGGCCTCGGTCGGAATCGATCTCAGTCTTCACGAAGTCAACGACCACTCATTAGACGAACGCGCCACCAAGGGTGTTAAGTACAGTGTGAAATTAGCACTTCTTTATTTGTTGTCTTACGACCAGGTCACGTGCTTACCCATTTTTTTTTTGTTTTTTTACCCATTACAAAAAGTGCACAACGCCGCTAAAGAAGTTTTCACTTCAAAAAATTACGTTTAAATAAATAAATATTCTACGACAAATTACACAGCGCCGTTTAGACCCAAACTAAGCAGAGCTTGGCATATGGGTTCTAGAGTGCGGATATACATACTTAGATACTTTTTTTTGTAAATAAATACATATTATACATAGAAACACACATACTAATGCAAATATATATATTTGCAATGAGCGGGAATCGAACCCGCGACCTCTGACTTAGCAGTAGAATGCTCTACCGCTACGCCACAGAGATCGTCATTTCATTGTCGTTTGCGTAGAAGGAACCTATTTATTAGAGCCTCCCAGGTTTCTCCAGAAAAGCTAAATTGAGTGTTCTATTATGAAATTAACTTTGTATAATATAAACGGCTACAGATACATTTAATTTCACGCGTATCTCCGTACAGAAATGTTCCGTTTGTAGATGTAGACGTTGCATACAAATGAGTTCTCTCAAAAGTCCCTTGTTAATATTATAACACCTATGAACAGTTGTTACAACGCAAATGCATGGCAATGTTTACTGGAGTGAATATTTACCTGAGCTTGTAATCAATTGGTTGGAGAGGGACCATGGGGACCTCTCCTACCGGATGTGCCAGATGGTTACCGGACACGGGTGTTTCGGTAAGTATCTGTGGCGCATCCACCGGGAGACAACGCCGCAGTGCCACTGCGAGGATCCTGGCGAAGACACGGCGCTCCACACGTTGGTGGAATGCCCTGCGTGGGCGAGTCAACGCCGGGATCTCGTTGCGGTCCTGGGCGTGGACGTTCTCTCGTTGGAGACCATGGTGAGGGCCGTGGTCTCCGACGGGAGCAAGTGGCACGCCGCCGCCTCTTTCTGCGAGCAGGTAATTCGCGCGAAAGAGACGGCGGAGAGGGAGCGGGAGAGAACCCTGCCCCCCAAATTTCGCAGTCTGCGGCGAGGGCGCCGCCAACTCATCTACGCCCGGGACTACCGACCTCCATGATCGGCGCCTGAGGACGGCAGTTGGCCGACTCGCCGTCCTTACAGAAGCAGGCCGTGGCGGAGGCGTGTCGTGTGTACACACGCCTGCCAACTCACCGAAGCGGGATAAAACCCGACCCCACCAGGCGAGGCCGCGGTGGCGGCCAAAGTCCGCCGGCAACCCTGGGGTTATCCTTTCGAGGGCTTACCCGGGGTGCCCGGCAACGGACACTTGGGGAGGACACCGTGCGGTTTTAGTCGAGATACGACATAACCACCCCCGCTGGCCAGCGGGGGGGTATCCGAAGGGATTTCCGCACGTAAATAAAAAAAAAAGCTTCTAATCAATTTATTAAAAAGTAAGGGTTTTTTATTTAACTCGTATTATTAACGAACTGTGGCTTCACTTTGTGTGGTAGAAATTTGATGACACAAATTTGTCACAAAATTCGACCGGGTTGGTACCACCGTGCACGATTGTGAAAAACCCTCCATAGTAATCAAATTTCGGTTTAATTGCGTTCAGGAGTCAGCAAGTGCATAGCCGGGCAGGGGGATTGTGGTCGCAGCACTAGTGGGACCGGTGGGTGTCACGCGGTGCTGCGACGACAATCCACTTCTGATTAGGCCGTCAAGCTGAGTGCCACCATTGTTAACATGGTATGTGTATGTAATGGTGACCCTCTTTCTTGGACTTTACCTTCAGCTTACCATCAGGCGAGGTGAAGTCAAATTGACGTGTACTAAACATAAAAAAAAATAAAAAAATAAACCCGCGTGGAATTCTGAACCCGTTGCTGTTACCCATGAACCCATTTTCACCACCACAACCTATATAAGATACACAATTCCACCATACATCATTTTGTTATATGTCAAAGGGTCAAAGGGCAACGTTTACGTTGAAAGCTCCCAGACGGCTAATTTTTTTCTGAAGCCTCCAACAAATATCATTAAATGTTAGCCAATGTATAAAAAAAACTTGACAGATTATATACTAAAACATTCCTCGAGAACCAGTCTATCTGTTGGTGAAACCAACATGAAAATCGGTTCAGTAGTTTTTGAGTTTATCGCGAACATACATACAGACAGACAGCCGCGGCGGAAGAATTTTTTTTTGTAATAATATGTAGTGATGATAATGTTAGTGATGATACGATTAACTTACTACGTAAGTAGTAGGGTACTAGGAAAATAATGTTGCCACCATTTTTTTTTAAACTTTTTTTTGTTACCTTCATACCTTCATACTATACCTTAGCTTCTACCAACACCTTCGGGGCCCATGTCTATCTCACCTGCTAAACAAAGGACGAGGCTTTCCTCTCAGGTTTGGGAAGTCAGACAGCAGTCGTTCGCGTAAAAGTCAACAAACCAACCAAAAGTAAAAAGTAGTCCCTGGACACCATAGTGTAATCCTTGGATACACGGGCAATCGCAAAGAGAAGGAAGATGATAATGACGTATTCATATACAAATAACCCTCAAACGAAACCACCGATGTACCGACGATAAATTATATTAAATTAAATTATCGTCGGTACAACAGATTATAATCATCGTTACAGGGTTAGTCCAGGTTGCATCCAAAGCTTGTACTTTGCAGCCGAGAGTTCGATATCTTACTATATCTCTTGATTTGGCATTTATGGGGGTGACTGCCATGTGACCCCTAACTCCGAGAGGAAAGTCTCCGTCAGAGCCTTTTCCGTTAATTGAGCTGAGTGAGACGAAGTCGAGCGAAAGCTCCTCATACCAGACTTCAGTATTTTCTTTGTCACAGATCTCCTCCTAAACTACTAATCCAATCAGCACCAAATTTGTCATGATTAAAGAGGTCAATCAGAGGAAGGTTTATGGATATATTTTGAAAAAATTAATGCTACCACAGAGGAATGATCACCGTAAAAAAAATTCCGGATGGAATTACATAATAACCGCTCGAGACACTGTGACCAAACTTTACACGCTCAGAAAGCATGTCCAGAGTTGTGACTTTCAAAAAGAATTTTCAAAATCGGACTTGCCACGGAGGAATGTTCAAAATTTTCAAAATCTGATTCACGATGTCTCACTCAGCTCAACATTGCAAGCAGCGATTCGCCTTGCAGACCTAGTCAATAGGTGTGCTGGCTAGTAAGTAGAGGAAGATCTTGGTGATAATACACAATGAGTGGCGCTGGTTAACTGTTATTGTTTGCTGTTGAAAAACCAATGGATGTCACATGGTTTTCTTCGCAATCCATGGTTTTCTTTCTATGACCGCGGCTCCAATACGTCAGTATTTAGCAGACTATGTATGTATGTATATAACTTTCTAATATAATAAAACAAACCGCATCAAAATCCGTTCAGTAGTTTCTACGTCCATCGCGAAAAAATAGACAATAACTCTACTATAATTTACTGTGTTTTATATTGTTAATACTTTGTACTTTCAGACACAATTGTAAAAATAGTTAATGAATAAGTGAAATTAAACTCAAAAGTAATTTTTGGTTTCAGCATCGTTAATTCAACAGAACTCGCATTTTTTAAATTTCTCCAATGTAGAGACATAACTAATTTACCATTTTATAATAGTGCTAACTGTGCCCGCGATTTCGTCCGCGTGGATTAAGATTTTTAGGGTTTTAGTTCTTTTACAGTGAAAACCCCGTCAAAATCGGCCTAGCCGTTCCAGAGATTACCTAAGTCAAAAGACGGAAAGAAAGACAGACAGGCATAAATTTTAAAAATTGTATTTTTGCTGTTGGTACTGTGTGTACATTCATATGCAATCATCGAAAATCTGTTATTTTAATATTATAAACAGACACTTCAATTTCATTAATTTGTGTAGATATAGAAGATGTATGGTGAGGAAAAAGTAAAAGTAAAAGTAAAAAAAAGACCCGAGACGGTGTGCGGTTTTAGTCGGTTCAAGCCCAATATAACCACCCCGGGGGGTATCCGAAGGGATTTCCACAAGAAAAAAACAATTCGTGAAACACAGGGCTAAAAAATATGTGTTGACATTTAAAAAAATAAGGTTGACATTGAATTAACCTTGAAAATAACGTTCAAGGTCAAATTAGAGGTCACTGTTAGATTCCTCGTTGAGAGTTACCCAGGGTTTCTACTTTCGTTTTCCTCACCCGGTATATAAACAGTAACATCATTTACTTACTAATCTACTGCTTCATCATCATCATCATCATGTCAGCCAAACGACGCCCACTGCTGGGCATAGGCCTCCCCCAAGGATCTCCCCAACGATCGGTCCTGCGCTGCCCGCATCCAGCGGCTTCCCGCGATCTTGACTAGATCGTCGGTCCAGCGCGGAGAACCGATGACCGCTGGGGTGGAAAGGTTCTCGAATGGCGACCGCGTACCGGACGACGTTCCGTGGGCAGGCCCCCTACAAAGTGGACCGACAATCTATCTACTGCTTATATAAATCTAATTAATCAGCACTGTTTACTGTAAACCCTGTCTTTTCACATTATACCTAAAATAAAGCAGACTCTATCTACGTACGTTTACGTAAGAAGGATAGAGTTATCAAGTCGCTTAACAAAGTGTTGAGTTGGAGCAACATGATATGTTGTTTTAGGCGGATGTTCATCCCTCGACCGTAGGAGGCGCGATACGGAAAATTGGATTTAGGAACCCTCTGTGAGTTGCAATTGGATTACACATTGCTGCTACGGAACCCGAACAATATTTGTGTGATATTATAGATTCGACTTTGTTTTAAAGACTGAACTACGTCTGTATTGTTTTAATATCAACATTATTTTTACAGTATCTACAATACTAACTTACTTGTAAATTCAATTTAATTTTTAAGCATTTAGTTTATTTTAGTATGCTTACTTTTTCTAAAGATTTAGATCGGAAAAAGAGAACATCTAGAACGGGACTTGAACCCGCGACCAGTCCCTTACAGGGGGAATCTGAGCTATCTAGACACGTCTCAGATATTCGAAATTCTCCGATATATTATATACGTCTTAAGGCGACGCTGGCCAGTCAGAAAATTCCCCCTGTAAGGGACTGGTCGCGGGTTCAAGTCCCGTTCTAGATATTCTCTTTTTCCGATCTAAATCTTTACTTGTAAATTTTAATTTATAGACATACATATATATACTCATGCCTTTTTCCCTCCGGGGTAGGCAGCGACAACAAGCCACCATCTGCTCCTTACATACTTCACGAGCTTCCTCTACTGTCATTAAACCTTTCATGCCCTTCTTTCAATACCTTTTTTTTTTTATCGTGCGGAAATCCCTTCGGATACCCCCCCGCGTGCCAGCGGGGGCGGTTAGGCTTGAACCGACTAAAACCGCACGCTGTCTCGGGTCTACAGACGCCGGGTGTAAGGTTGCCCATAGAGCATATCCCTCGCACCCCGTCTGACCCTGGGCCATCTCCGGTTTCGAGATGGTCCCCTCGGGTTTGAGAACCACGGAGTCCCTGTCTTGCCCCGGTTTGGGGGAGGGGCGCCCCTTCTTTCAATACCTCATTAATTTGATCAGTGTATGTTCTGCGAGGCCGACCCCGGCTTGCCTGCCCACTTGATGTAAGTGCCTTACATACTTGGTGTGTCTTTCGCTCAGTACTCATTCGTTCCAAGTGCCCAAACCACGTTAGCATACTCTTTTCAGTTCTGGTTCTTACATTCTCTTTCAGGCCACACCATTCTCGTATATCTGTATTTCTCTTCCTATCAGCCAACCTTACTCAAGGAGTGAGGAGAATGACCGCAAAAATGCAAGCCCATTTGATTTTTTCTTTTGTTAACGTCGAAGTGCATCGATAGCCCAGTGGCATACGTAACGGACTGCTGAGACGACGTCTCGAGTTCGATCCCCAGTCGCCCCGGGCACACACTGCTGACTTTTCGTAGTTATGTGTGCATTAATAAATGATAATTATAGCTCGCTTAGTAATGGCAATAGGCTCTCGCCCGCTGTTACATTGGGACCTTAACGTAACTGGCGAATCGTGGGTGTGTAATACACCTCTGCCTACCCGTTCGGGGATACAGGCGTGAAGTTATGTTATGTCTGTTGTTTTATTTACGAAAAAAACAATACCTTACTAATTTTTAAAAACTTTCGCGTTCCATGATTTACAATAATTTAACGGGAATTAACGCGATCATGTATTGGATTGCCTGGTCGAAACGTCAGGCAATCCAAAGGTATGTATATACCTATACATGATCGCGTTAATTCCCGTTAAATTATTATAAATACCTTACTAACCTAATGTTCATTCACTTTATATAAACTTCATCATGTCAGCCAAACGACGCCCACTGCTTGGCATAGGCCTCCCCCAAGGATCTCCACAACGATCGGAAACAATATATAGGAGAGATAATATATAGAGATAATATATCGGAGAATTTCGAATATCTGGGACGTGCCTAGATAGTTCAGTTCGTCAGAGCATTCCCCCTGTATGGGACTGGTCGCGGGTTCAAGTCCCGTCCTTAGAATAAATAAATATTGTAGGACAAAGTACACGGCGCCATCTAGGCACAAACTAAGCAGAGCTTGACATATGGGTTCTAGAATGCGGATAAACATACTTAAATTCCTTTTTTTTGTAAATAAATACATAGAAACGCCCAGACCAATGCGAATATACATATAGCAGGAATTGAACCCGCGACCTTTGGTTTAGCAGTCGAATGCACTACCGCTTCGCCACAGAGGTCGTGTAACGAGCTTGTATATATAAACTTATGCTCGCCTTAATTTGAGTCTAGATAACATCATGTAGTTTCTTCTAAAATATAATTTGATTACAATAGTTTTAACAGTGAGGAAGAAACTAGACAGGGTTTACTTAAAAGATACGAAAACAACACATTTTATTACAACACAATAGAATTATAAAAACCGCTCTAGAGGCCATACTGTAAAAGAATAAATGCATGGGGAATTGAACTCCAGTAATACCTGGCAAATAGAAATATTCTCTAAGCTTGTGCCAAGGAAACATGCGGTACGTGGCTACGACAGGCGTGCCCTCTTTGCAGCAACCGTGTCATGAAAATAACTTTCTATTTTAAGAAAGAGTGCACTTCACTGTTTATCCTTATCCTAGCTAGATCAAATGACTACTAGGTCTGCAATACATTCTGCAGTTGCAAAAATTGAGCGAGGCAATTTCACCAGGACTTTTTCAAACGGTGATAATTCCTCATTGGCTAGTCCGATTTTCGTTTTTCATTTTTTGTCTTGTGTATATGAATAAATTACTTGATTTAATACCAATCGCGTGAATGAGGCTTTTTTGTTCATTGAGAAATCAGATTTTGAAAATTTTGATCGGTTATTATTCCTTCCCATCAGTAAGATCTTTACTTGTGTGAAATTTCATTAGAATCGGTTCAGCCATTGGAGAAGGAGGAGAAGATGGTCTAACGAAATATATGAGTCGTCTAAAAGACAGCAAAGGTCTGAAAAGCTACGCTCAAATTATACTGCAAGAATATTTATTTGGAACATGTCAAATGATTCCAAGTGTGTTCCATCTTTATTAATTAGAATCTTAAAGAAAAAAATATAAACTATCTGAACAATAAAAAGAAATTCAATTAAATTTTTAATCAATTTGTATGCTTACTCGTCCTATAGATTAAGATCGGAAAAAGAGAACCTCTAGGACGGGACTTGAACCCGCGACCAGTTCCTTACACGGGGAATGCTCTGACCAACTGAGCCACCTAGACTAGACCCAGCCGTAGTTCGCAAGAATTACGGTAGATGGGTCCAGCGTCGCCTTAAGAGGTCTATAAAATATCAGAGAATTTCGAATATCTGGGACGTGTCTAGGTGGCTCGGTTGGTCAGATTTCATTCCCCCTGTGAGGGATTGGTTGCGGGTTCAAGTCCTGTCCTAGATGTTCTCTTTTTCCGATCTATAGGAGAAAAATAAAAAGAAAATTATATAAATAACTTTCTAGTTTAAGAGAGAGTGCATTTCACTGTTTACTCATGTCTTAGCTAGATCAAATGACTATTATACTGCAAGACTATTTATTTGGAACAATTCATGAAGCGTCGGTAGCTTAGTGGTTAAGGAGTCAACCCTACGATCGAGCGGTAGCGGGTGTGAATCCTGGCCACCACACTACCGACGTCAACCCACTCTTAGTACAAGCAATTAAGCCTAGCTGGAGGGGTTAGGGGGAATACTAGTAATTTCCGTTACTAATATTCTTTTCTTAAAAAAAAAAGGTGATGTTTTCAAGTGTGTTCCCATCTTTATTAATTAGAGTCTTAAAGAAAGAAATGAAAATATTAACTATCTGTACACTAAAGAGAAAATTATATGAACTAAAATATTTACATCTTAAAAAAGTCGACATCGTTGGAGAGGAATTCTTTGTCACCTAAACTTTTTACTTTGTACATACTCTTTTTGAGCTGAGTGAGACGAAGTCGAGCGAAAGCTCCTCATACCAGACTTCAGTATTTTCTTTGTCACAGATCTCCTCCTAAACTACTAATCCAATCAGCACCAAATTTGTCATGATTAAAGAGGTCAATCAGAGGAAGGTTTATGGATATATTTTGAAAAATTCTTATTTATTATTCATAGTTATTCATTGTTTCCGTAGTTCGCAAGAATTACGGTAGATGGCTCCAACGTCGCCTTAACACGTATTAATGTATCGGAGAATTTCGAATATTTGGGACGTGTCTAGGTGGCTTAGTTGGTCAGAGCATTCCCCCTGTAAAGGACTGGTCGCGGGTTCAAGACCCGTCCTAGATGTACTATTTTTCCGATCTAAATCTTTAGATTAATAAATATTAACATAACATAAACTCACGCCTATATCCCCGAAGGGGTAGGCAGAGGTGCTAGCACCCACATTTCGCCAGTTTATGTTTAGGCCCCAATGTAATAGGTGGCGAGCCTATTGCCATTTACCGGGCACTTATAAGCCTGCGATAAATACACACATAACTTCGAAAAGCATCGAAAAGTCATTGGTGTGTGCCATGGTAAAACCTGGGATCGAACCCGAGACCTCGTCTCAGCAGTCCATTACCCATACCACTAGGCTACCGCGGCTTAAATAATAAAAAAAATATTAAGTGATAATAATCTAATCTCTCTCCTGACAGTATTCGGCCACGGCGACTTGCCAGTGCCTCTAACCATTGAGCCCTTCGTTGGTGCGCTCTCAGGAGACTGACATAGCCTATTTTTGATCGTATGTACGACATGCACTACAAATCAGTACCCCTCCGACGTAATTATATTGTAGGGCCGCAAGTTTATTTTAATTAGTTAGTAATATTTAGGACACGTCAATTTGACTTCACCTCGCCTGATCGTAAGCTGAAGGTAAAGTCTCAGGAAAGAGGGTCACCATTACATACACGTCCCATATTAACAATGGTGGCACTCAGCTTGACGGCCTCATCAGAAGAGGATTGTCGTCGCAGCACCGCGTGACACCTACCGGTCCAACTAGTGCTGTGACCACAACCCCCCTGCCCGGCTATGCACTTGCTGACCCCTGAATGCAATCAAAGCGAAATTGGATTACTATGGAGGATTTTTTTTTTTCGTGCGGAAATCCCTTCGGATACCCCCCCCGTGTGCCAGCGGGGGTGGTTATATCGGGCTTGAACCGACTAAAACCGCACTACCTGGCCGAATGTTGTGACAAATTTGTGTCATCAAATTCCTACCACCAGTAAATTTACTTGTTAAGTAAATTTAGTAAGGTTGTCGGGCATTGAGCTCGTCACGTTTTGCGTTGAGCTCTTCTATTCGTCTCCTCTCAAACTCGGACACCTTGGTGTACGGGGTGCCTCCACCGTGGTCGGTCCGCGGCCATTGCCCCCCACTGTGACGGATCCAGATCACATCGCTTAATGTGTCTCTTAAGCACATGTTTGTACCGCAGGAATTGACCGCCTTGTTTGCGCTTGCCATCCTGCAGTTCAGAGTAGAAAATGCGCTTTGTCACTCTGTCGTCCGACATTCGAGAGAAATTAAGGTATAAAAAACCCAGCGGCGATAACCCAGTGGCCTACGTAACGGACTGCTGAGACGAGGTCTCGAGTTCGATTCCCAGTAGCCACGGGCATACACGTTTGACTTTTCGTAGTTATGTGTGCATTAATAAATATTGATTAAATCGCTCGCTTAATAATGTGCCCAGTAGATGGCAATAGGCTCGCCCCCTATTACATTGGGACCTTAACATAACTGGCGAATGGTAGGTGTGTAATACTGCCTACCCCATCCGGGATACAGGCGTGAAGTTACATGAATAAAATTTACATTTCACTTTAGCAAATTGCGAAAGCGAAATAAAGGAATAGCAGTACTAATAAAGAATGCATTGCAACTTAAAAATAATATGAAAGGAATGACTATAAGTTCAGATCTTTATTCTATTTTGTATCTTATTCGGATAGTGTACCACTCTAAATATTGTTAGTATCCACTTAACATATACTATCGAAGATTTTACTGTAAAATACACTTGAATAATAACACACACATAACTTCGATTTAGCAGCAGCGGCAGAGGTGCTAGCACCCACATTTCGCCAGTTTATGTTTAGGTCCCAATGTAATAGGTGGCGAGCATATTGCCATTAACCGGGCACTTATAAACCTGCGATAAATACACACATAACTTAGCAGCACATAACTTAAAAGCATCGACAAGTCATTGGTGTGTGCCATGTCTCAGCAGTCCATTACCCATACCACTAGGCTACCGCGGTTTTTACCCACACCACTAGGCTACCGCGGTTCTTAAAATATATACAGGAGGTAAAGAAAACTTCTAGCCTCCGAATAGAATGTAACTTAAATGTAGAATATACTAACATGAACATGGGCTGTTTGGCCATGGGCCATATGAAACTTGTGTTCCAAACGTTTCGTCGATCAATTCAGTGGTACAGGTCCGGGCGGCGACGAGTGCATAGAACGCTCCTCGGCGGCGACTTCGATGCAACTGAAAGCCTAAAGATTTATATGTAACTTAAATGTTTCTAACTGTAAAAGTAGACTGTGATATGGAGTTTAATATACCACTTAGTGCTATAATTAGTAGCCTATTGCATACATCAGATAAACAAATATGTCAGAATAACATAAACTTTACTAACTTATATAGTTGGTATTTTTATAGCCAATATCTATAAAAATACTGTGAATTTTTATACAACTGTTAAAATATAATAACTGACGCAGCGATTCAATTTATGAATCCTAACATTCGAACTAATTTTATTTTTTTACTAGCCCGCGACATCGTCCGCGTTAAATTCGTTATAGATCAAGGTATGTTTACTTCTGCAGTCTCGAACCCAACATGTACTAGGTTAGTTCATCGTCATATTTTCAATTATTTATTATGAAGAAATAGAGGTTTATATGTCACATCGAAATTAATTATACTCGATCATCTAATATAAAGCATAATATAAATAAAAATAATAATAAAAATAAATATAATAAAATAGAATGGTTAATGAGTCTTTAATCAAAAATCTTTTGCTGACAACCAGACAAAAATTCAAAAAATTGCATTTTCGGCATCGGTATCGCTCCTAGAATACATAGCATTTATTTTTAAATATTAAATGTACCGTTTTCAAATTATTACGATTTTATTATATTTGTATAAATATAGACTAGCATCGCCACGTGGTTTCACCCACGTAAGTCCTGATCTCAAAGTAATACTGGGATAAAAAGTAGGCTATGTTAATCAGGGATAATTTTAACATTCAAATGGTGTGAGAGCTTTTGAAATCGGTTCAGTAGTTTCAGAATTTATCAGTTACAAACAAATCTTTCCTCTTTATAATATACTTTTTTTTTTCGTGCAGATATCTGAATTAAATTAATCTGAATTAAATTTCAATTAAAAAAGAACAATAAATTTTGGGGGTTTCCCCATACTTAGAAATGAAACTCAAAATTTTTTTTTTCATCAAACCCATACGTATGGTGGATAGGTCTCTAAAAATTATGTTCAGGTTCCTAATATATTTTATTATATATTTTTTTCTAAACTGAATAGTTTGCGCGAGAGACACTTCCAAAGTGGTAAAATGTGTGCCCCCCGCACCCTGTAACTTCTAAAATAAACTAAAATGATAAAACAAAAAAAATATGATGTACATTACCATGTAAACTTGGTTTGAACGAGATCTAATAAGTAGTTTTTTTTTAATACTTCATAAATCATAAATCGTAAATCGCAATTTACCTTTCATTCAATCAACTCAAATATAAAAATATTACTTGCTGCTACGGAAGTCTTTATGGGCGAGTCCGACTCGCATTTGGCTGGTTTTTTTTAATATAATTTCATGTGGTATCGTGGTTTTTAGCATTCTGTATCTGAAAAGGAAAATGTGAAACTCATATAGGATCACTTCGTTGTCTGTCTTTTCGGTTAGCCGTATGTCTGTTTGTTTATAAAGATACTTTTAGTATCAAGTTAAAATTTATATCAAACACTCAAGTCTGCTGTGAAAAAATCAAACATTTAAGCCAACGCCATCAAAACTTACAGCCGGTTATGTAATATGTTTAAACACTTATTAGAGAATCTAAGCCTATAGGGTACTTTCTGTTGACCTAGAATCATGAAATTTGGCAAAAATCAAAGCGAAACCACAACTAAAATCGATTAATCAATCTATGTCTCTTGCAGTCTTACGAATGGTGGATCGTAGGAAAAAAATAGGAACAATTTTTAAACACAAATTGCATGCAACTTAGTCTTATAATTTTTACGATAAAACTTAATTTTACGAAAAAAATGGAAATTAGTAACCTTTGACGTTGAATAAAAAAAAATTACATCGATGTGGATTTTTCACAATTCCATTATAATGATATCCCTAACATTTATGAAAATTTTCAGTTTCTTTCAAATTATTGCAAAGGCACCCTTTTTTTTTTCGTGCGGGAAATCCTTTCGGATACCCCCCGGCTGCCAGCGGGGGCGGTTATGTCACGCTTGAACCGACTAAAACCGCACGCCGTCTCGGGTCTTAAAACGCCGGGGTGTAAGGTTGCCCATAGAGCATATCCCTCGCACCCCGACCTCACATCTAAGGTTTCGAGATGGCCCCCTCGGGTTTGGAAACCACGGTGTCCCCGTCTTGCCCCGGTTTGGGGGAGGCTAGTCACTCCACCGTCCCAGCCTGCTTCTGCTGGGGTGATAGGCGGCTTCACCTGCCACCCCCATTGCAAGGGTACCCAAAAATTTCATACCCATACGTTGTATTATATAAATTGACAGACTATAAAACGTATTATGGTAAAGTTCTAGTACCTATACAAACTAACAACTGCAAAATGCATACTACAATGAAACCAATCACTGGATAACATTTTATCGTTCATAAATTCTCACAACATCTACGAACGTCGAGCCATTAAAATCGGAAAACATAATTTGTTTTATTCAGGAAATTGGTTTCGAATTATCTTCTACTAAGTGATACGCACGGTTCCGCCCGCTAGGGATTCTGTTATTGTGGAAACCTATTCCAGAAAATCGTATCGCACTTTCTTGCTTTCCTTCGCCACTTCGCACGATCTTGGGCATCTCGGACATGAGAGCTGTCACAGACGCGAGAGTACCTCGACCGGTTGACCAGGTGACCCGTTCAAGGTCATGTGGTCATCCACTGCGGCTTAAGGTGCCATTACGTGACCGACCGCAGACTGGTTTCTATGTATTTGTACTGAACCTATTCGAACAGTGGTGATACTGCCGCTACTGACCACAGCAACAGTAGTGTCGCTGATGCTGACCGCAAAATATCAACACGTCAAATCACGTTTCACGACATCAAAAATAAGCTTTTCGGAAGAAAAGTTAAGTAACATTGTTGCTGGATATCCAGTAATTTACGACATATTCCTTCTCAGCTATCGGAATCATCAAGTTAAAGATATAATTTTGATATAATTTTTGAATTAATTTATTAAATAAAATTTGATTTAATTTTATTAAACTATTATTAGCATTAAATACATCCGACATTCTGTCTCGCGTAAAGGCACGAGATTGACTAAGTTGTTTTGTCGCAAGAGAGGCGACTGCAGCGGCAAGGCTGCTGTGCTCGGAATGCAAAGTTGCAAAGCTACCACAGGCGGCACAGCGGTCGACTGCAACCGCATAACGGTTGCAGTCTACGGTCGCTCTCGAAACGGCATAGCCGTGACACGCAGCTCCTGCTTGTGTTGTTCTGGCACCGGCCACGCTTCACAGGCGTATAAAAGGACATGCCTAATCCTAGTCTTATAGTTCTCAATGTTTTCTTAATAGGTGTGTAATACACCTCTGCCTACCCCTTCGGGGGTACTGGCGTGAAGTTATGATATGTAATGTTATGTTAATGTTTTAATTATTGTGCTTAAATGGTATCAGGGGAACTTTTTTCTTCGAGACTTTTTACTCAACTCGTTTTTGAAATCACTATGATCCCGTCTGAAATGAGTTTCAATATCGCCGCAAATAATGGCATAATACAATAAACTGATTGCCTTATCATTTATTATTTATCAAACAAGGATAACAAATGTATTACCTTTAAAGTTGACGTAGGTATCAAGCAGGATAAAATATGATTACAGTCCATCAAATCTAAGAGGTACCGTTTGACGTTTCATATTTTTCAAACCGAAACAACTTTGTTCATACGTACATTATTCAGTTTCGATAACCTTTTTCATAAAACCATGAATTTAGAAAGATTTCATTATTGTATCTGTACTGTACAATTCTTAATATCTAAATGTAATTGAAAACTTTCAAACAAAGCAAAATAACACATATTTACACAGTAAATAATTTCTAATAGTTATATTCTTGACCTCATTACAAAGTTACGTAGTTAGGTCACTGCACGTAGTGTTGCGACTCTTCGGATACACTTGTATGCAAAAAAATCGTTTACATATACGAAAAATCGAATGTATTATTTACAAATTACACTTGACAACCAAACAAATATTTTTTCATGTGAATGGGATTTATCTCACATATTACGATTACATAACTAAATAGTTATGTAATCGTAAAATATGAGATAAAACCCATTCACCAAAAATACGTATTTATAAATCAAATATATTTGCTTCTTTAAAAAGTTGTCGAAAGCGATTTGTCGATTTTTGATTTTCGCGCCCAAATAAGTCGGGGTTTCTCGCGCTAACGCTGTCGAAATAGTAAATGGAGTCAGGGATAGTGTTTTTTACATTTATTTTTGTGTATGATAGTATGGGTTTGCATATTACAGAGAAATAAACAAATTTTTAACAAGCACATCCATTGATTTTACAATTACAATTTTTTCTTCTAAGTCTTATTTCTACGTCTAAAACTAATAAAAATAAGGTATGTAGAACCCATTCACAAAAATGTTGTTGCCTGATGTTATAAATTAACGACGTTACTGCGCGACCGCATAATGCACTGAATACACAGATACCCTAAAATAAATTAATTTAATTATTTTTAGGTCAATAGGCAAAATCGCAGGTGTCCAAGTCTCTACAATTTTTTTTTTCTGGCAACACTGCCAACTACAAGCGCACGCGGTCCGCTCGGTCGGTTCGGCGTCAGCAGTCTCTCGCCATCTTGGAAGCTGACTGTGCGCGTACTTGCTTTCTCGTTTGTGTTTTACAATTTGTGACTTGGCTATTACTTTTCTGGACTGATCATTCTTTATCCGTTTACCTTGGCAATATTTATACTGGACTCCGAACTAAGCAAGTGTTTATTAATAATGTCGAAAAGAGGACGTACTTTGAACAGCCAGGCTCGTGAATTGGTGGTGAAATTACACGAGTATTTTGAGCGTGAATCTCAAAATGGTGGACTTCTACTGCCAGTTACACAAGTTCGGGATCGCGTCGGTGAAGCTCTCGGTATTGGTAGCCGCACCGTTGGCAAAATATTAAGTGAAAAATATGGGCCTTCGGGGAGTGACAGTAACGTACTTCACACACCGAAAAAACGAAAAAGAAATAAACCTGTGACAGGCATCGATGAATTCGATAGTCATGCTATTAGAAACCATATATACGGGTATTTTACAAGAGGCGAATTTCCAACATTGGCAAAGTTATGTGCAACTTTAAAAGATGCCGGGCTGTATAAGGGAAGCATAGAGTCGTTGAGAACGGTAATAACAGGAATTGGCTTCAGATACAAAAAAGTTGACAAACGAAAAATTGTTATGGAGCGACATGACATAATTATGCAGCGACTAACATTCCTGCGCGAAGTTAAACAAATTATAAACTGGGATAATGTAATATTTTTGGACGAAACTTGGCTAAATTCCAACCATTCTGTGCCGAAAACATGGACTGATGATTCTGAAGCTTCGTGCTCGAAGGTGCCGATAGGAAAAGGTGGACGCCTCATAATATGCCATGCTGGGTCAGCGTCTACAGGCTTCGTGGAAAACTCTTTATTAGCTTTCCAATCCAAAAGCACTAAAGAGTATCATGAAGAAATGGACGCAGTAAGGTTCCGAGAGTGGTTCTTAAATTTATTACAGAATATCCCTCCTAACAGCACAATTATAATGGATAATGCCCCATACCACTCTGTGCAAATTGATAAAGCACCTACGTCAGCCAATAAGAAAGCAGATTTGGTGGCATGGCTGCAAAGAAAAGGAGTGGATGCCGACATGTCACTATTAAAAGCTGAATTATTACAGTTAGTGAAATTGCATAAACCACCAAAACCGACATATGTAATTGACCAATTGGCCGAAGAGCACGGGCACAAAGTCATACGACTTCCTCCGTACCATTGCCAATATAATGCCATTGAACTGATTTGGGCCCAAGTTAAAGGTAATATTTTATAATATTATAATAATAACACGAGTACTTCTAACATTTATAATTTAAACAATGGTTTTCGTCTGCTATCAAATAGTTACATTATTGTTTTACAGGTTATGCAGCAAGACACAACACAAAACCACCCTTCAGTGTCAAGAAAATGGAAGGTTTATTAAAGGAAGCATGTGCCCAAGTTACACAGGAAGATTGGAGTAAAGTAGTACAAAAAACAAAGAAAATAATAATGGACGACTTCGAAAGAGACGTACACTTTGATAATGTAATGGACAATCAACTGGTCATTAATTTAAATGACGATGATGACGAAGACGACGATACTTGTACTAGTAGTGAATAAAAAAATATCCTAAACATTTCTTTTATTTAATTATAACAATTGATTTCTTAAAATTCGGATATTATAGTAATCGATCTCTTAAAGTTCGGATATTATAGTAATCGATTTTTTCATCCCATCCCTATCATTCAATTGTCAGAACTGTCAAACGGTACTTCTTAGATTTGACGGACTGTAGTAAGTTTGTATGATACACATGACATAAAAACCATTGTGCTTCCGCCAGTTCATCTCCTGCGATCAATTTTTGTAATACTTTACATCACTGCTAACTGCTGTAACCGCTGATATTTTACTGTTTCAATCGTTGAATATTTGATCCACTTTTATTCGAATACGTGTGGTGTGAATCGAATAGAGGATCGACTGTTAAAAACGTTTTATAGTGCTTCTTTGATAAAAACTTATATGTATAGCACTATGCTACTTAACCAAAATAGTGTTACAATTAGAATTGAACAACCCAGAAAAACTTAAATTAAACATTTAAGTGTTATATATTTTCATTATTACTTGCATTGCACATTTGTATACAAAAAAATAATTGAAGTGTCTATTTTATATATAGGTTTTTAGTGAATGCATATGAAGGTAATAATAATATATAATTTGACTTGGCTAATCTTTGCAATAGCTGAGAAAATTTTGACGGGACTGTCACTAACAGATATCTCATGTTACAAGACGCAAGCTAGACTGCTTTTATTTTAGGATTAATTAAAGAATTAGATTGCCGTGCAAAATAATTAAAACCTAGATCTATTTCAAGACGACGTCGTCGGCACAGTCAATTAGAAACATAATTGTCAATCGAATCTTTTACATCGACCACGCATTGAAAAAATCGTCACAAAAGATTCTTTTATAGGTACACACAAAACACTCCTTCTACGAGTATGTAATGCTCGAGAAGGAGAAGGAGATGTCGGAGCGAGCCTGGGAGAGATTTAGAGCTCTTCCGGCCCGCCGAGCCCGCAATAGGCTCGCCGCGCGTTGTAGGTGACTCAGACGCCGGAGGTCGCTCAACGACATGAGCTCCATGAGCGCAGGCCTGGGGTCTGCAGGTGAGGCCACCTGTCATCCCAGCAGAAGCAGGCCGGGACGGTGGTCCGACTAGCCCCCCCCCCCCCTTTCCGGGGCAAGATGGGACACCGTGGTTCCCAAACCCGAGATGGCCATCTCGAAACTGGAGATGGCCCAGAGTCAGTTGGGGTGCGAGAGCTTTATGGGCAACTTTACACCCCGGCGTCTGAAGACCCGAGACAGAAGAAGAAGCCCGACATAACCTCCCCCGCTAGCCGGCGGGGGTATCAGAGGGGATTTATGCACGAAAAAAAGGGTACGCACAAAACACAGTTCCTATTGTTATTCAAAAATACGCGGTCGACTAATTGTGCAGCTCGTTTGATTCTGAAAGCGAAGTTTTATAGAATTTGCATGCTACGTAACATTGTTATCGTTGTGGGAACAACAGATTGGCTTGCTTCTTGTTATTTTCACGGCAGAGTAACCGGTTGGATTCCATTAATGTCTGCTAACGACCGGACGCACTTTGGATTGGGGTTTAAAAGGGTTGAGTGGTTTTGTACAATCGTTCTGATAAAAGGGGATGGATGTTGAGCTTTTAGCGATTTAAAGATGTCCCAAAGGGTGTATTAATACCGAACTAAATGATTCAATCAAATTTGTATCAATATTTGAAATGGTGCATGAACATTCAACGGTAAAAGTTGCTTAACAACTTTGAACTTTCATGAAAGAAAAATGAAACTACTTATGTCTTAAATATTAATGCTCGTATTACAATGTAAAAATAGGTTTGTAATATTTTTAGTGTCAAGCAACAATACATAAATGTATGGCAAAAAGGCCTTCCCTAGAGGGGCAGGTTTCTCCTCATCCTGGTTCGTAAGAGAAGTTTTACTCGGATGAAGAGCTCTTCGTATCTCCCGGGCAGAGAATCCATTGGCTTGGAAGGCCGAGTCCAGGTGGCGTAACGTTTTTAAGGTGTTGGGGCTCACAGATGCTCTTAGCTCGGTGGACCAGGGTGTTGATGACTGACATTTTCTGTCTGGGATGGTGGTTGGAGTCCTTGTGTAAGTAACGGTCTGTGTGTGTAGGCTTTCGATAGACCCGGTGACCAAGGCTGCCATCCTCTTTTTTGGATACCAGGACACCGAGGAATGGCAGGTCTCCGTTCTTCTTTACTTCCATGGTGAACTGGATGTTCGGATGGATGCTGTTCAGGTAATTCAGCAACTTAGTCAGCTCCGTGTCTCCATGACTCCAAACCACAAAGGTATCGTCTATGTAGCGGAACCAGACCTTAGGCTTCTTGGGCGCTCGTTCAAGAGCGGCTTCTTCGAAGAATTCCATGTAGAAGTTCACAACTACAGGACTGATGGGGTTTCCCATGGCTAAACCCTCCACTTGTTCATAGAACGTGTTGTTCCACTGGAAGTATGAAGTCGTCAATACGAACTCGAACAACTCTGCGACGTCCTTAGAGAACAGCGGTCGGATACGTGACATAGCTTCCCTGACTGGAACTTTCGTGAACAGAGAGACGACATCGAAACTGACCAGACGATCATCCGGGTGTAGCTTGAGATTCTCAAGTTTCTCCACGAAGTGGCGCGAGTCCTTGATGTATGACGAGGAGGATCCGACATATTGTTGAAGCAGTCCGGTGAAATACTTCGAGACTGGATGAGTGGGTGAGCCAATAGTGCTCACGATGGGCCGGAGCTGTACTGAATACGGCTTATGGATCTTTGGTAACCCATACAGCCTAGGTGGCAGAGCTTAAGAGTATCTGTGAGCCCCAACATCTTAAAAACGAGTTACGCCACCTGGACTCGGCCTTCCAAGCCAATGGATTCTCTGCCCGGGAGATACGAAGAGCTCTTCATCCGAGGAAATCTTCTCTTACGAACCAGGATGAGGAGAAACCTGCCCCTCTAGGAAAGGCCTTTTTGCCATACATTTATGATACAACGGATCGTATCGGGCGACTGCTAGAAGCTTACAACATTAAGCCTATTTTCAAGCCCACGATGCAGTTACGTAATCTTCACCGCTCAGTCAAGGACCCTCGTGACCCACTATCTTCGGCTGGAGTTTACCGAATCCCCTGCTCGTGTGGCTCGGTATACGTGGACACTACTCAAAGAAGCGTCAAGACCCGCCTTTCGGAACATGAACGAAATTGCCGCCTCGGCCACTTCGACAAGTCAGCGGTTGCGGAACACACCCAGGAGGATGGTAATCATACCATCAAATTTCAGAACACGAAGGTTCTAGCCACCTCTTCACCATTCTTCCCACAGCTATGTCGATAAGCCATCGAAATATTCAAGCATCCCAATAATTTTAATAGAAAAAACGAAGGTTTTCATCTCCAAAAAGATTGGTATCCAGCACTGAGAGCCGCGCGTCATCACAATTCAAACATGACGAAGCCGCCACCATCCCCGGTATCTCCCTCTGTTAGCCTCGACTAATCAGGATCGTGCGCATCGGTTGGGCAGCTCTCAACCAATCAGGAGCGATCACGTCGTTTGCCCCCTCCAACTGCGCCTATAAATACGCCAGTGAATCGGGCCTTTACATCAGTCGCACCGAGTTCGTCGCCGAGGAAGGTTCTCCACACTCAACGGCGTCCCAACGTGTACCTCTGAAGATGTCGGCCGCAGTGATCGACGAAACGTCTGAAATACAAATTTCCGATGGGCCACGGCCAAACAGCCCGGAAGCAGTATATATTCTTCATGCAACGCCGGCCGTGAAAGCCTTAAGATTTATAAATTGTTTGTATTACGACTGTTGGCAATAGTTTCACTTCGGTAGTGTAATGGCCTAGGATTCAAACCCGGGACCGTGCGGTCATAAAACCGACTCCTTACCCACTACTGACTGTACTTACTCTCTTCTGGTCCCAGCATATTTATTTATTCTTATTTATTTATAAGCATCGCCACGCGGTTTCACTCGCATAAGTCCTGATCCCTTGGGAACATCGGGATAAAAAGTAGTCTATTTTATAGATTTAGATCGGAAAAAGACAACATCTAGGACGGGACTTGAACCCGCGACCAGTCCCTAATATATAATCTATAATCTATAGGAAAAGTAAGCATACAAATTGCTTAAAAATTTAATTGAATTAACCTATTTTACTCTGGAATAATGTAGCATTCTAACGGTGGACGAATTTCTTAATTCGATCTATTTGTTTCGGAGCCTATTCAATGCAAACAAACAATCAAATCTTTTCTCTTCATAATATTAATATAGTTTTTTTTATACCACTCAGTTGGTAGACAAGCTCACGGCCCACCTGATGGGAAGCGGTTACCGTGGCCTATAGACGCGTGGAACACCAGGGGCATCACACTCACGCTGCTGACCCTAAATAGATGAAGCAGGTTGCCAGTCAGTAAATCTTTCCTTTTTTTTAACGTGTGAATACCCCCATGGGGTGGTTGTGTAGGAATCGGACCGACTAAAACCACACGGTTTACTCCCCAAGTGTCCATTACCGGGCACCCCGGGTTAGCCCTCGAAAGGATAACCCCTGCAGATTACCCCTAAATAGATGAAGCAGGTTGCCAGTCAGTAAATCTACCCTCATTAATTTTTTTTGAACCGGATTTTATTTACCATAGTTTTCTCATAAATCTCTCTTAAAAAAGTACAAAGCTTATTTTTATTTCAATTATTGAATGTTTGTATACCTAATTTTAGACAAAGACCATAAATTCCCACTAGAACTTAATGACTATGGAACCATTACAATGTGCGGCCTTATCGCTGAGACCTATTTCTGGCAAGCAACAGACTTTATTAAATACTTTATGTGTCTACTGTGCGAGGCGAGGCTGGTAAGGAGTAGTAAATAAATAAATAAATATTCTATGACATTCTACACAACGCTTTCTAGACCCAAAGTAAGCATAGATTAACTAGCTTGTGTTATGGGTTCCAGAATGCGGATAAACATTTTTTTTGTAAATACATACATATTATACATAGACACCAACCAATGCAAATAGACATACTCATGCATTCAAATATTTGCACTGAGCGGGAATCGAACCCTGTCGTAGCAGTCGAATGCATTACCGCTACACCACACAGGTCGTCAGTAGTTTATTTAATTTAATTTTATTTATTAGGGACAAAAAACAGTTATGCGTTACAGTAAATTCTTAAGAACTAGGCATTACACTAAAAAACCCACAACCCACATCACTGTCCATGGAATTATAATTATGTTTAAAAGAGATACATGTACATAGATAAACAAATTCTATATTTGGAATATACTGCTTCCGGGCTGTCTGGCCGTGATCCATAGGAAACTTGTGTTTTAAACGTTTCGTCGATCACTGCACTCGACATCTTCAGTAGTACAGGTCCGGGCGCCGACGAGTGCGGCCAAACAGCCCAGAAGCAGTATATTCTACATGCAAAAACGGCCGTGAAAGCCTTAAGATTTATATTTAAATTCTATATTAAAAATAAATAAATAAACCTTAACAGACTGACACCCTAGGGGCGATTAGCGATAATTTCGGAAGTAATTTTATTGAATTAGTTCTCGGTAAGCGCAAAAATATTGAGGTCAATAACATGTGAGTTGTAGGTTGCCAATAGTCGACGCAGAGGTGCCCACTCCCCCGCATAAAGTTTATTAAAAGCAAGTATATTTTGATAAATTTAAATGATGTTATACGATTTATTATATATTTTTAGGTGTACCTATTCACAAAAATCTTCGGCCAACTTCAACTGCAAGCCGATACACCTGATAATTGGCGGACGAGGCTTCAGTGATTAAGTAACAAACGTCTTCTCAAAGTTTCACATATATAATACTAGCTGGTGCCCGTGGTTCCGCCTGCGTGGAATTCTGATCACTACCTATGGGAACCTATTCTAGGTATAAAAAGTAGCCTATGTGGTTCCAGATTTTAATTTATGTCTGTGCCAAATTTTAGCCAGATCCGTTCAGCCGTTAGAGTGTGATTGAGTAACAAACATTCTGACAAAACATCCACATCTATTTATCTATCTTCTTCTTCTTCTTCTTCTTCTTATATATAAAAATGAATTGCTGTTCGTTAGTCTCGCTAAAACTCGAGAACGGCTGGACCGATTTGGCTAATTTTGGTCTTGAATTATTTGTGGAGGTCCAGAGAAGGTTTAAAAGGTTTGTCATCGATTGAGGCAGTACGAAGTCTGCCGGCTCAGCTAGTACTATTATAAAATTGTAAGTAAGTTGTGTCTGTACATTACAGATTAAAAAAAAATGGGTAGGGTTATATTAAATGAATGATTCTGAACACAATTATTTTTTTTGGAATCCTCTTCTGATTGTCTCTTTATCTGTTTCTCTGTTTGTCTATTTGTTCGCGATGGACGCAAAAACTACTGAACGGATTTGATGCGGTTTTTTCTATCAGAAAGGTATTGGTCAGACTTAAAATCTGCCGTATACTTGATTGCAATTGGTTAAGTAGAACCGGAGATATGACCAAAAAACGGTAACCAACCTCGGACAACAGCTAGTTTACTAGGTCTGCAAGGCGAATCGCTGCTTGCAATGTTGAGGTGAGTGAGAAACCAGAATTTGAAAATTTTGAACAGTGATCATTCCTCCGTGGCAAGTCCGATTTTGAAAATTCTTTTTGAAATTCACTACTCTGGACATGCTTTCTGAGCGTGTAAAGTTTGGTCACAATGTCTCGAGCGGTTATTATGTAATTCCATCTGGAATTTTTTTAACGGTGATCATTCCTCTGTGGTAGCATTAATTTTTTCAAAATATATCCATAAACCTTCCTCTAATTGACCTCTTTAATCATGCTAAATTTGGTTCTGATTGGATTAGTAGTTTAGGAGGAGACCTGTGACAAAGAAAATCCTGAAATCTAGTATGAGGAGCTTTCGCTCGACTTCGACTCACTCAGCTCAATAATAATATTAGTAGGAATAAAAGTCACACAGCCGTCAAATGAGCTACTTGAATCTGCGGATTATTCTAATCTCCATTTGTATATGGACTGTGTCAGATACACTCACACTCTGCAAAAGCGACGGGAATGGTAAATAATCATGTGACAACCTAAAGGTAAGTGGTTGCCAATGCGAATAAACACTCCCAACACCAGAGGTGTCACAGCCACGTTACCGGTATTATCTTCATCCCCAAGGAGCTTTGCGACCCTACTCACTAGAAAGAACACTACTTTATTTAAGTAATGTTACAAATCCTGATTTAATTTTATAGAATATTTTCAATGGATTTAGCGAATATCGAGGACCCGCGACGAGTCCCTCCCGGGAGAATCTCTAACCGACTAAGCTGCCTGGACACGTCCTGGATATTCGAAATTCTCTTATATATTATGCGTCTTAGAGGGATGCTAAGACGATGGTGGCGGTGCATTGCGCGCCCCCCCATTTCCGGGGGCAAGACTTGGACACCGTGGTTCCCAAACCCGAGGAGGTCATCTCGAAGCCGTAGATGGCCTGGGTCAGTCGGGTTGCGAGGGAAATGCCTTTTGGCCACCTTACACCCCGGCGTCTGAAGACCTGAGATGGCGTGTGGTTTTCTTCGGCCACTGGCCGGTGGGAGGGTATCCGAGAGGATCCCCCTCCCCCCAAAAGGGTGGCTCTGGAGTCATCTACCGCAATTCGTGCAAACTGACGGAAACAATGAATGATGTTACATTTATTACATCGAACAATTGTAAGTTTGCAAGAATTACGGTAGATGGCTCCAGTGTCGCCCCGAGAAGTATAATATGTCGGAAAATTTCAAATATCTAGGACGTGTCTATGTAGCTTACTTGGTCAGATTTTTCCCCCTGTAAGTGACTGGTCGTGAGTTCACGTCCCGCCCTCGACGTTCGCTTTTTCTGTACTAAATCTATTGGAACAGTTAGCATACTAATTGCCTCAAAAATTCATTGTAGAATACTTTCACAAAACCAATTCCGTTAGAAATTTAATAGCAAGGTTAGGAAGTAAATCAAAAATAATAATAGAAAGGTTGTTGCTATTATGACAGGGACAGCTTATTTAAAAAAAAAAGTATTTTTAAATTAATACAATAACTTCAATTAAATTTTTAAGCATTTTGTATGCTTACTATTTTTCTAAAGATTTAAATCGGAAAAAGAGAACATCTAGGGGAACATTCTCTTTTTCCGATCTAAATCTTAAGAAAAAAGTAAGCATACAAAATGCTTAAAAATTTAATTGAATTAATTAGGTGGAGTCATAAAAAAATGTTTAAAAATGACTGTTATTCATTGTTTCCGTAGTTCGCAAGAATTACGGTAGATGGCTCCAACGTCGCCTTAAGACGTATATGATATATCGGAGAATTTCGAATATCTGGGACGTATCTAGATGGCTCAGTTGATCAGACCATTCCCCCTGTAAGGGACTGGTCGCGGGTTCAAGTCCCGTCCTAGATGTTCTCTTTTTCCGATCTAAATCTTTAATACAATAACTTTTAAATAAATGTTTGGCAGTTAAATAATAACAAAAATTACTTCATAGTACATAAATACCATGTCCTACGTTTGTGTTATGTTCAGGCCCGAAGTTTCTCGTTTCATGGGTCCCTTCGATTTTACTTTTGTTTTGATTTCGTAAACCCGACGACCCGTTTGTATCCCACGAGTACCATCTAAACAAAACTAAAAACAAACTTATGAATATTCGCTCCGTAATAATACTACTACTGTTATAAGCTTGGCGGGTGTCAATTGTGCCAGGACATGCGCAGTATGCCGCCAGGCGAAGGTTTGCGTGAGTTCGTCAGTAATTGGCCGCACGCCGTTCAGTCCGAACCAGCTCCGACCAGTTTTACTGAATCTCGAGGCGATTTCCGCGCGTGTTTCGAACTTATTAACTGAAAAGTGAATAACGTTACATTTAAATGTATAAAATGGTGTTAATCATAAAATATTAGTTCAAGTGAGTGTGAAATTAATTTGCAATGTTATTTTGTTGGTTAGTTTACTTTTAGAATATGAATTAAATTATTATTAATTGTTTTTGAACTTTAAACTAATTGTGTTTATTGATGTGTATATAGTGTTTATGGATTTTAAAATATGTAGGTAAGTGTTAATTTTAATATTTCATACTTATTTTTTTTTACAACCCGACATTTTTATGATTGAAGGCTTTAGCATTTCTCTTTCCCACATGTAACTAAATGTTCATTAAATGTTTATAAATGAGAAACTATTATATTAATTAAATTATGCTCAATAAAATATTAGTGTGTATACCATTTATATTTTACTAATGCTTTTTGCTTATAAATAACAAAATAATACCTCACAAGATATTATTTAAAAAAAAAATACAAATCGATACAATAGTTTTAGCCACATGAATAGATGGATCTATGGTTTATCCTCTGGTTTTAGTACTCTATATCGATATATTTTCAGACAGAGTCAAGGAGACGTCAATAATGTAACAGAAAAATACTGTTCACATTTTCTCAGAAGTTGCTGAATACTTACAAATTTACTAAGGATCTTCACATGGAAATAAATCAATAAATAATTGTAATATTATAATTATTCTTGAAAGCTTCGGAGGAAAGTTTATAATTTATCAATATTTTTATTTATTTTTTTATGTAAAATTTTAGAGGTGTTCGGTTTATGTGTTCAGCTAGTACCGATGGCGACTATACCGACATGGAAAACATTTTATAAATAAATAAATATTCTACGACATTCTACACAGCGCTTTCTAGACCCAAAGCAAGCATTGTTTAACTAGCTTGTGTTATGGGTTTTAGAACGCGGATAAACATACTTATATACTTTTTTTTTGTAAATACATACATATTATACATAGAAACACCCAGACCAATGCAAATAGGCATATTCTTGCATAAAAATATTTGCACAGAGCGGGAATCGAACCCGCGCCCCCTGTCGTAGCAGTCGAATGCACTACCGCTACGCCACAGAGGCCGTTGAAATAATGGATACTGTTTTCATTTCGTATATATATTTTTAGAATAAAATCACTTTCATTGATTGTAACGCTCTCATTACTTAATGAGTTTTCTGTTTCAAATTACATTTTTGAATATGCTTCGAAAATAACAGAAAACGTATCGTAGTTTATAAGAAATATTTGTACCATCATTTACAAACTAAATATTGATATTCTGAAAAATAAAACCGTTCAGGTGGTACTCAAACTGGGCACTGCCGTACATAGCAGGATTTTTACGGTTTTTAATTATATACGGTTCATTGACTTTGTTCTTTAATTCACTACATATTATAAAACAAAATCATCCGCCGCGTCTGTCTATCTGCCTGTTCGCGATAAACTCAAAGACTACTTCAACAATTTCATGCTGTTTTCACCAATAGATAGAGTGGTACTCGAGGAAGGTTTTACTATATTTTTTGTCAAATTTATGTATATATTGGCTAAAATATATTGATATTTGCTAGATGTGTCGGAAAAAAATAAGCCGTCTGGGAGCTTTCAACGAAAACGCTGCCTAAACCTTTGGGGATATAACTAAAATGATGTATGGTGGGATTGTGTATCTTATATAGGTTGTGGTGGTAGAATAGGGTCCCATGGGTAGCGGGAATGGGATCAGAATTCCGCGAGAGCGAAGCCGCGGGCCACAGCTAGTCTAGCATATAACAATGCCTATTCGCCTGTCGACTACGATACTAATATTTTTTCTTTTGCTCTCTTCTTCTCTCTGGTATCATCATCATCATCGTAGCTTTAGACCCAGTACAGACTTGATTTCTCGGAATCAGGGGTCCGCTTTTCGGTTTTTGGTCCCCGGTCCCATCCGGTCTTGGGCATATGTATGCCCTGCCATGACATGCTGATATGTCATTTGCATGACACGAGACCATTGGCATGCATGTCATCTTCTACGACGGCAAGGCTAAACTTCTCTGGTCTACTCCTCCTACTGGGATCCGGTAGAGGCGCATAACGTGACCACACCAGCGAAGGTGACTCTCCTGCATGCTATCTGCAATGGCACGGTTATGAAGAAGCCGTCGCGCGTCGATGCGAGAGTTCCTTGCGTGATCTTTACGCGTGACTCCGCACATCAACTGCAATATGTTCATCTCCACGACACGCAGCTCCTGATTGAGTTGATTTTTCCTGTTTCTCTATCTCTGTCTCTCCAATATGATGGAAAGAGAGAGCATAAGGGCATTTCCCTTAATTTTAACATGTGAAGTGGGCAGTTAATGAATCAGTTAATTCCAGTGGTGGAAATGGTTTTAATACTCCTTTTGTATTTTCTCTGCGAGTTTGTTGGATGCGCCTGTATATTCTTAAAGGGTTAGGTAGAAGCATTTTGAAGTCCAAATTTCACCATCTATGATTTTTCGTACCACATATCTGGATTTTACACTTTTTTAGGGTACCGTTGCCAAACGGCAAAACCCTAATGGATTCGTCATGTCAGTGTGTCTGTCCGTCCGTATGTCACAGCCACTTTTTTCCGAAACTATAAGAACCATGCTGTTGAAACTTGGTAAGTGTCTGTGAATCGCATTAAGATTTTCACACAAAAATAGAAAAAAAAACAATAAATTTTGGGAGTTCCCCATACTTAGAACAAAACTAAAAAAAATTTTTTCATCCATACCTATCCATAGGTCTTTTCAAAAATGATATTGAGGTTTCTAATATTTTTTTTTTCTAAACTGAATATTTTGCGCGAGAGACACTTCGAAAGTGGTAAAATGTAGTCCCACTGTAACTTCTAAAATAAGAGAATGATAAAACTAAAAAAAATATATGGTGTACATTACCATGTAAACTTCCACCAAAAATTAGTTTGAACGAGATCTAGTGAGTAGTTTTATTTAATACGTCATAAATCGTAAACCGCAATTTACCTTTCGTTCAATCAACTCAAATATAAAAATCTTACTTGCTGCTACGGAACCCTTCATGGGCGAGTCCGACTCGCACTTGGCCGGTTTTTTTATCATTATTTTCGAAAACTTACAGCTAGATACAACAATAGTTAAGGGGACATTACATGAACAAGGCCAATTACAACTTTTTAAGAGTTGTATGTTTACTGTCGGATAGAGACAAAATTGTATTCCATAAATACATTTTTTTTAAAAACCTATGTACTAGTTACCGAAATTACTCGTATTTCCGCTAACCCCTCCAGCTAACCTAATTGCTTGTGTTAGGAGTGGGTTCACGTCGGTAGTGTAATGGCTAAAATTTGAACCTGGGACCTCTCAATCGTAAAGCCGACTCCTTAACCTTGCGCGATTGTTATTAAGTCTTTTGTTCTTTTAGAAGTATATATTCGACAATACACATCTATTGTGTAAATATGACCTCATTTGGTCGATTCCTTCGTAAGTAATACGTCAGCAAACATACGCATCAATCATTTTATATATAGAATTGGTAATTCGTCTGTTTGCTGCAAGACAATAAAACTTAACCATTTGATATTTGCTTTCCTTTAAATAATATATTTAAAGGCGAGGAATCATCGTGTTCCTATTTTCACATGAACAGTAATATCATTTAATGTAATTCTTTTGTTTTATTACCTTTTAACCCCCCCCCCCCCCTTATACTCTCCCCATGACTAAAACCTAGCTACGCACGTGGTACAGTCGACATCAGTATTACCTTCACACATGCTAAACTACCGACTATCTAAACTCTTACACTTTACATTTTATTTATTGATATATTTCATATATAAACGGCGGCGATAGCCCAGTGGCGTCTGTAACGGACTGCTGAGAATAGGGTTTCGAGTTCGATCCCCAGTCGCCCCGGGCACACACCTCTGACTTTTCGTAGTTATGTGTGCATTAATAAATGTTAAATATCGCTCGCTTAATAATGTGCCCGGTAGATGGCAATAGGCTCGCCCCCTATTACATTGGGACCTTAACATCACTGGCGAATCGTGGGTGTGTAATACACCTCTGCCTACTCCTTCGGGGATACAGGCGTGAAGTTATGTTATGATGTTATGTTATGTATGATATATTTCAATGTGAAAGTCGTTTGTGAATTTGTTAGTGATCAGAAATTTCTGAAGGCGACCATACGAACAATTTTGATTCGTTATATAAAAATGTACGATCAGTTTCAGAAAGTGTTTTTTTTTTGTAAATACACACATATATTACATAGAAACACTCAAATTAGTACAAATAGACATATTCAATTACAAAAAAACCGGTAAAGTGCGAGTCAGACTCGTGCCTCAATGGTTCCGTACCATTATATATAAAAACTTGTAAGTACCAAAATTTTGTTTGATTTTCAAGTTTTTTTTTTTGTTTTTTTTTTATTTGTGCTATTAGACCTTACTTTTTTGCCAAATTTCGTGATTCTAGTCAACGAGACCTGACATATAGGTTTTCGAACCAAAACCTATAGGGTACGTCCGGTTGACCTAGAATTGTCAATTTTGATTAAAAGCAAGGTCTTTCAGTACTAGTAAAGGTAAAATTCCAAATACTAACAAGTTTCCGCGAAAATCTAAATTTGCCCAAATCTATTATTATCATATTGATCTCAATAAACTTCAACTTTCTAAGTAAGACAGACAGATAGACAAAATACTGATCTTATAAGGGTTCCTTAATTTTTTTTTACACTGAGTGGGAATCTAACTCCAACGAAGCAGTCGCATACACTACCGCCACTTACCCCGAAGGGATTTCTCGTTGTTACAATACATAATAACAACTAAATACTACACACACCGGCAGAATTAGCGGAACACAAAAAAAGGACAGTATAGTTAGCTTTATTTTTAAACAAATAATAATTAAACATGAAACAACAGTTAAATTAACATGTTTTGACATTAATTTGCAACACCATACTTAAAGTTTAATAAAAAAAAAAGTTAACTAAACAAAATGCATTTTTCTTAGATTTCGTAGTAACAGAGAAACAGTTAAATTTTTTAGATTTAATGACGTTTTAAAATTAATTAAATGAATGTTTAATAACGAGTGTTTCCCCCTCGTGCCCTGATTAAGGTTTCCATCCGTCTGGGTATGCTGCGAATGATGTTGTCAATGATTTCTTGGGGCAACCTCTGCCATTCTTCAACTAATGTGTGTCGCAGCTCGCCCAGATTGTTAGGAGGTGGCATTCTTGATTTGACACTCCTCTTTAGCAAGTCCCAAACGTGTTCAATCGGATTCATATCCGGGGACCGTGCTGGCCACTCCATCACCGTAACACCAACATGGTTTAGGTATGCCTGTACTGAGCGAGCACTGTGAGCCCGAGCATTATCCTGCATTAAAATGAAGTCGTTACCAATAAATGGGGCAAATGGCACAACATGTTCCTCTAAAATCTCCCTGATATACAGATCAGTAGTCAGATTTCCGCTGTCGACTACCACTAACTCCGTGCGAGCTCCTAAACATATCCCTCCCCAGACCATAATTGAGCCGCCGCCATATGCCACTGTATTTTCAAAATTAGACTGTAAATAACGCTCTCCTTTGCGTCTCCATATTCGCTGCCTTCCATCAAACTGATTTAACAGAATTCTGCATTCATCAGTAAAGAGAACCTGTCCCCACTCGTCAAAGTCCACAAGCAAAGTATAGTCAAGTGTAGCAAAGTATAGTGAAGTAGTCAAGTGTTCACGAGCAAAGTATAGTCGGTTTGTGCGGAGGTGTCTCTCAAGTTTTGGTGCTTTGGCGGGTATAAATGAGCCTATACCAACTTCCTCGAATCTTCTGCGAACTGTCCGCTCACTCACTCTTACTCCTCGAACCTCCTCCAATGCATTTCGGGCCTGCACCGCCGTAAGTCTCGTGTTCTGACGATCTTGAAGTTCTAGAAAACGGTCATCTCTCCTTGAAGTACACCTTTTCCTGCCTTGCCCTCTTCTCCTCACTAGAGAATTCGTCAATCTGTACCGTTTGATGCTACGGTGAATCGTTGATAACGGTTGACGAAGTCTTGTTGCAATCGATCTGTAGGATTGACCATTTCTTCTCATTTCATCTGCCCTGATGATTTCTGGTAGCGTTAAATCAGGCATACTTAGATGTTCGTAACTTATCAATAAGCGAGAAAACACAAAAGTCTCATAAAACAGCAATACAAAGTTTTTCAAGTGGAATTTACGAACTTTACGAAAATGGAAAATCTACTTCGAAGCAGTCGATATAGATGTATGAATGAAAAATTAAAGCAAACGAATGAAAAAAATGACTGTTGACATATGTTCCATTTTCAAATTAGACGTTTCTAAAAAAATTATGTAAAATAATGATAAAAAAGTAATGTAACCGCCCAGTGCTACGAAAAAAATATATTAATTCTTCCTTTTTTTTGTGTTCCGCTAATTCTGCCGGTGTGTGTATATCAGTAGCAACATTATTGAGACAAACCCTGACTGAAATTTTTCTCGAATAATCCACCCAACAAGTCAACACACTAGCCATTTCTTTGCGTGTGGAAACCTGGGTTTGCCGGAATCGAACCGACTAAAACCACACGGTGTTCTCCCAAAGTATCAATTGCCGAACACCCCGGGTGCGCCCTTGAAAGGATAACTCTACGTGCAACGATGATCGTAGAATCAAAACAATGTCATTGGTTTGCTACGTTTTGTCGTAGCAATCGTAGGCTGTAGACCGAACCTACGAGTACATGCTCTACGAAATAATTTATTATTAAGTCTGTTTCATTTATAGTAAGTTTTTATAACACTCCCGGGAGATATGACATACGTTGCGAAGGACTAAAAGAGGAGTTTATAACCATAGGGTCCTAAACTCCATTCATAAACAATAATTACAGGAATAATTCCTTTAGATTATTAAAATACAGAGCTTAAATAGCCCAATTTTTTGTGATAATGACGGTATACAAAACTTTATATTTTTATATAAGTGACTTGGTAAACTTTTTTTATTATACCATGTAAATTATCAAAGAAATCGAATATCAAAGTGGCACGACACTTAATGTATATGACTTCACGTCAATAACATAACATAACATAAACTCACGCCTATATCCCCGAAGGGGTTGGCAGAGGTGCTAGCACCCACATTTCGCCAGTTTATGTTTAGGTCCCAACGTAATAGGTGGCGAGCCTATTGCCATTAACCGGGCACTTATAAACCTGCGATAAATACACACATAACTTCGAAAAGCATCAAAAGTCATTGGTGTGTGCTATGGTAAAACCTGGGATCGAACCCGAGACCTCGTCTCAGCAGTCCTTTACCCATACCACTAGGCTACCGCGGCTTTCAATAATTGACGGTTAAGGTCTATTTTTTATACATTGTCACGTCAATATGAACTCCACTTTACCTGATGATGAGCTAAAGGTAAAGTTTCAGAAATGAGGGTCACCATTACAGACACGAATAGTGGCCTCAGTCTGACGACCTCAAAAGATGCTTTTTCACACCCCGCTTAAAAGATCCAACACCGAAATTGGTTGAAAAACACTAAAAATGAAATTAAAATATGGGCTGGGGGTAGGAGGGTGAAAATTACTTTATGATCTATATTATACCTGAGAAAAAAGTACTCTTTAGAAAAAAGCGGCGATAGCCCAGTTGCGTAAGTAACGGACTGCTGAGACGAGGTCTCGAGTTCGATCCCCAGTCGCCCCGGGCACACACCTCTGACTTTTCGTAGTTATGTGTACATTAATAAATGATAATTATCGCTCGCTTAATAATGTGCCCGGTAGATGGCAATAGGCTCGCCCCCTATTACATTGGGACCTAACATAACTGGTGAATCGTGGGTGTGTAATGTATTACACACCCACGATTCACGCCTGTATCCCCGAAGGGCTAGGCAGAGGTGTACAGGCGTGAAAATATGTTATGTTATGTTATACAAAAAAAAAATATTTTGGAGGAGTGCGACCACAAGAATAGTAAAACAATTTTTTTAAACGGTTCTAGTAACCGAAATTACTAGTATCCCTGTTAACCCCTCGAGATAATCTAAATTACTTGTGTTAGGAGTAAGTTAACGTCGGTAGTGTTATGACCAGGGGTTGAACCCGTGACCTCTTGATTGGAAGTTAACTCCGTAACCACTGAGCTACCGATACTACTTTATCAATTTGTTGTTTGTACATACGTGAAGATTATTAGTCATCATCATCATCATCATAACAGCCGTAGGAAGTTCACTGCTGAACATGGGCCTCCCCCATCGATTTCCATTTCGACCGGTCTATAGCGGCCTGCATCCACCATTAGTAATCGGTAGTAATCGGACTATAATTATAGTTATAATAATAATCTTTATAGATACAAGAATCTTATGACGTAGCTTAAGACTTAAGACTAGGTTACATCTATATTGGTGTAAAGGTTACACAGATAGGATAAACTCTAACCCCCAAGCTAGGTGTTCCTGTGACTTGGGAGTTAGTGTTCTGCTGTCACTATGATACCAGGAATTCCATTTTTATTAAAACAGTTTAATCTTTTAAAGATTGTGGGTTCGAATACAGTCTTGGTTCCAAAGAATAGGTTGAAGCGTTGGTAGCTCAAGGAGTCTACGATCGAGAGGTCAAGGGTTCGAATCCTGGCCATTACACTACCAACGTGAACCTGCCTCTAACAACAACAATTCAGCTTAGCTAGAGGGGTTAGGGGGAAATACTTCGGGACTTAAAAAAAGTAATTTTAAGTCTACTAGTTACATGGGTTACCCAGAACTATGATTGGTATAGAACTAACACCCTCCCACTTTCCAATAAAGGAAATACAGTCTCGAAACTCATAATTTCTTGTTTTCGCGTGGAATAGTAATTAACATTGGAATGCCTAGCCCATTACACTATTGTAATTACCAATAAAATCTTAATATCAATAACGAATCGAAGTTTATTACCCAATGAAGTAATTCCTCAGTAGCTAATCTTCCTATACCCGTTTCAAATGGTGAAACACATATACCCACGTATTTGTCTATCAGACCGAAAGACGGTAATGATCTTATCCTCCGAGCCTTCTCCTACTTTTTCGTACGGAAATCCCCTCAGGTACCCCCCGCCGGCCAACGGGGGCGGTTATGTCGTTATGGCTTGAACCGAATAAAACCGCACGCCGTCTTGGGTCTACAGACGCCGGGGTGTAAAGTTGCCCATAGAGCATATCTCTCGCACACCGACTGACCCTGGGCCATCTCTGGTTTCGAGATGGCCCCCTCGGGTTAGGGAACCACGGTGTCCTCGTCTTACCCCGGTCAGGGGGCGGGGTGCTAGTCGCCCCACCGTCCCGGCTTGCTTCTGTTGAGGTGACAGGCGGCCTCACCTGCCACCCGCAGGCCTACGCTCATGGAGGACGGAGGTCATTAAGCGAACTAAGTCGCCTGCGACGCGCAGCGAGCATGTTGCGGGCTCGGCGGGCCGAGAGAGTTCTAAATCTCTCGCAGGCACGCTCCGCTATCTCCTTACCATTACATGCTCGCAGAAGGAGGTGAGCCTTCTCCTACCTCAGTTAGGATCAGCCTTTAGTCTAACTGCGAAACGGCGGAACATCGATTTATTCCGTGAAGCGCCTGCGATCTGAGTTAGGTCAGATGGCAGGCGATTGGCGATATTTAAGTACCAGTAGTTGTACCAGGTAGTCAGATTTTTGGACGTGTTCCCTTCTACCTATAATCCTGAGCTCTTTAAGCGGGGCGTGAAAAAATATCTGTTTAGGCCGTCTAGGTAGGGGCCATCATTCTAGGGACAATCTCTGGAAATGGTGGCCACTACTTTTTGGACGTCACCTCGGCTTACCATCAGGCGGCGTGCAGTCAATTTGACGGACTAAATATATATAAAAAAAGAGTTCTAGCGGTAGCCTAATGAATGCTATAGATGTTTGTATGGTAACCGGGACCCACCGCGGATTAACGGGCTCTCCAACGCACGGAGGGGTCTCAAAGAGCAGTAACCGAAGAGCACAAAACGACAGCGTTTTCATTTAAAAGTAATCAAAGTAAACGTACATCGTTGTCTAAAAGACCAATATGCCTTGAAGGTTAATAAGATGGGAATGAGTTTTAATGAAATTCAATATAATCGATAATAATCGGAGGCAAATTAATATTAGTCTAATAAAGCAGGATAACGGTAGACTGGTTGAAACTTGATTCAATTAATCGCCTTCCAATTAAAGTGCAAAGATATTGATTAAGTGTACGGATCACTTAGAATGGAGAAGGTAATCTCAGGTTTATTTGTACAATGTGTTGATTTAAATTTGCCCATTATGCTCAGGGGTGATTGAGCTACTTGTAATTGTCAAAAATTCAGATTAAAAAAACCGGGCTCGCCCATGAAGGGTTCCGTAGCAGCAAGTAAAATCTTTATATTTGAGTTGATTGAATGAAAGGCAAATTGCGGTTTACGATTCTCGTTCAAACCAATTTTTGGTGGAAGTTCACATGGTAATGTACATCACATATTTTTTAGGGTTCCGTTGCCAAATGGCAAAAAACGGAACCCTTATAGATTCGTCATGTCTATCTGTCTGTCCGTCCGTATGTCACAGTCACTTTTCTCCGAAACTATAAGAACTATGCTGTTGAAACTTGGTAAGTAGATGTATTCTGTGAACCGAATTAAGATTTTCACAAAAATAGAAAAAAAAACAATACATTTTGGGGGTTCCCCATACTTAGAACTGTAAATCAAAAAAAAATTTTCGTCAAACCTATACGTGTGGGGTATCAATGAATAGGTCTTCAAAAATGATATTGAGGTTTCTAATATCGTTTTTTTTCTAAACTGAATAGTTTGCGCGAGAGACACTTCCAAAGTGGTAAAATGTGTGTGGGGGGACACACATTTTACCACTTTGGAACTGTAACTTCTAAAATAAGAGAGTGATAAAACTAAAAAAAATATATGATGTACATTACCATGTAAACTTCCACTGATAATTGGTTTGAACCAGATCTAGTGAGTAGTTTTTTTTAATACGTCTTAAATCGTAAACTGCAATTTACCTTTCATTTAAACAAATGAAATATATAAATTTTACATGCTGCTATGGAACCCTTCATGGGCGAGTCCGACTCGCACTTTACCGCTTTTTTAGTTTTATCATTCTCTTATTTTAGAAGTTACAAGGGGGGGGGGGAACATTTTACCACTTTGGAAGTGTCTCTTGCGCAAACTGTTCAGTTTAGACAAAAATAATATAAGAAACCTCAATATCATTTTTGAAGACCTATCCATAGACAGTTTTTTTTCATCAAACCATCAAATTTATTGTTTTTTTTTCTAATTTTGTGTGAAAATCTTAATGTAGGTCACCGAATACATCTACTTACCAAGTTTCAACAGCATAGGACTTATAGTTTCGGAAAAAAGTGGCTGCGACATACGGACAGACAGACAGACATGACGAATCTATAAGTGTTCCGTTAAAAGCGTTGTTATTTTATTAATAATTTTATGATATTCAATGTATAGCCTAGTGGTATGGGTAATGGACTGCTGAGAGGAGATCTCGGGTTCGATCCCAGGTTTTACCATGGCACACACCAATGACTTTTCGATGCTTTTCGAAGTTATGTGTGTATTTATCGCAGGTTTATAAGTGCCCGGTTAATGTCAATAGGCTCGGCACCTATTACATTGGGACCTAAACATAAACTGGCGAAATGTGGGTGCCAGCACCTCTGCCTACCCCTTCGGGGACATAGGCGTGAAGTTATGTTATGTTATGAATTCAATGTTTTGGCAATTAAATTCTAAAGAGTAAGCTCTTTAAATAATATGCAAACGCAGTTCGAAAATGTGCGATTTAAAATTTTTTAAACCTTTATTTTAACATGAATTTTGACGACTATAATTAGAGACTATGAGCAAATTCAAATCAACACATTGTAAAGCATATATACATAAGATTGTAAAGACGTGTAAATTTTGTTCATTGTTCTCTATTGTACAGACCTGAGACGGCGTGCGGTTTTAGTCGATTTGAGCTTGCGCTTTGGAGTCCAGAATCCGTTCTCTTTTTTCTCTTTTCCATAATTTAGTTTATTTTGACTTTAACGGGAGCGACTGCCCGAACCCAAACGGCAAGGTTGCGCCACTTTGTACGTCAATCAGCAGGTGTTCTGGCTGGTAGGTGGGGCTGGGTTATGCCCCAAAGATCTTGGTGTGGTTCCATACACATTTACATGGTACATTTTTTTCCACCTGTATGTTGTACACAGTAAATGAGAAATATTCATAAATGAGAGATATTCATCATTGAGGGAAAGTATTTTAAATAATGTAGATAGAACTTTTTTACTGAGAGAAGACTTCATTTTGTTTTAGAAAACAGTTTAAACTGCATTCGAAGATTTTTTAAATAATCGTCTGTCTGAACTGGGACTCCAACCCGCCAAGCTTGAACCGACTAAAACCGCACGCCGTCTCGGGTCTTCAGACGCCGGGGTGTAAGGTTGCCCACAACGCATTTACCTCGCACCCCGACTGACTCAGGGCCATCTCCGGTTTCGAGATGGCTGCTAATAAGTGGATACTAATAAGTACCTACTTGACCAATACACATCATTTACCTATTAAGTGCATTATAAAATAATAATATGGTAGGTAATTGCCCACCATGTGGCATAGCCAAATATTGGACACTACATAAACGTCATGAATGACACGAGCTGTCAATAGTCTGTGGTTTAAGTTTATAGTGCCGTTGTCTGTCACTGTCATGTTTGTCCCATCAGTATCCGTCAATAAAGCATTCAACCGTGGCTCAGAGCTCACTTGCTCTCGAGAAAGCGCCTGCGCCGTACGTGCTTAGTTAACATAATAATGGCAGTTACGAACAGCAACGACGCGTACTGTAAACACGACAAAAACTGTCGTGAATGACCGCTAATACCTAGAATACGGATGGACCGATTGTCATGATCCTTGATTTTTCAGATTTGTTTCCGTATATACAGTACCATTTTTTACGGTAATCCCCATGGTTTTCCTTTAGTAGTTATGTTAGACTCAACCCGACCAAAACCGCGCGCCGTTTAGGTGTCCAATGGCAGGGTATAAGGTATAATACCCTCGCACCCCGAATGACCCTGAACCATCTACGACTTTGAGATGGCGCCTTCAGGATACTGTGCAAGTATGAGACATTAACAAAATAAGTTCAGCTGATAAGGTAACCAGCATAACTTGATTCTAAGGCGGAACGAAGTTTGCTGGGTCAGCTAGGATTGAATATTATTTAAAAAGTTACTGGGTTTTTTCGTCAGGGGAAATGTCATCGAAGAAGGATATAGCTGCGGTAAAATTCCTCCATGAGTTCGACTATCGAACTGCTAATAAAACTGGTTGCCATAATCGATTCGATCTACGGCAGCCAGCGAGAGTTCTATGACTGCAGCGAAGGCCCAGTGTTGCACCCAAGATGGGTAGGACTCTATTCCCCATCTAGTGACCTTGAGTAGGTTTATTTCAAAGCAGACGTGGCCAGAAAGTCGAAAGGAAAGGGTTCCTACCTGCTGCCCTGCCCAATTGACAAAGATAGTACAGCCAGCGCATGGAGCCTCTAGCCGGGACGACCACCTAACGAATATCTGTTTGTAAGTGTGGATTATACATTTTTTTTTACTTGTGGAAACCGCCTCGGGCTTCACCCCATCGGTGCCGACGATGGGGTGGGCGTGTCGGAATCGGAGTGACTAAAACCACACGGTGTCCTCCCCAAGTGTACATTGACGGGCACCCTGGGTAAGCCCTCAAATGGATAACCCCAGGGTTACCGGCGGACTTTGGCCGCCGCTGCGGCCTCGCCTGGTGAGGTCGGGTTGTATCCCGCGTCGGTGAGTTAACAGGCGTATGTCACACGACACGCCTCCGCTACGGCCTGCTTCTGTAAGGACGGCGTGTCGGCCAACTGCCATCCTCTGGCCCCGATCATGGAGGTTGGTAGTCCCGGGCTTAGACGAGTCTAAGGCGTCCTCGCCGCAGACTGTGGAACTTGGGGGGCAGGTTATCAAATTTTGTAACATTAACCTTCTTATTGTATAATAAATGTATAACTGTTTTGCATCCCTATAAATGAAAAACAAAATTTTCAAGCCACCAGCAAGGCTACTCGGACGGAGGCTGACTGCTGCTATCCGACCGGTACTGCATCGTCTGCTGATAAAGGGGGACAGTCACTCCCGAAAAGCCCACCAAACTAAAAAAAGAGGAGAGAGAACCCCGGATTCTGTCTGCCGATACAGGGGCGACATTCACTCTAGTAAAAGCACAGCACACTAAAAAAGAAGAGTAAAGTGCAAGTTTTGAAAATGAAGTAAAATAATTGAAAGGTATTTATCAGACGAAGAATTAATTGCTCAGTAGTCAATAAATCGAAAGCAAACGTATTTGAATGCAATAAGACAAGCGTATTTCGGTTGATTGGTTGAAACTTGATTCGATTAACAGCCTACCGATTGAACTGCAAACCTATTGAGTAATTACAATAATATGTGTAATTGCAATGGTTAGGGTGTGTATATGTACAATTATATTTATAATGGAAATAAATATCTTAGTTTTAAATAAATGTAATAAATAAATGTTCTACAACATTCTACACAGCGCTTTCTAGACCCAGCATAGTTTGACTAGTTTGTATTATGGGTTCTAGAATGCGGATTTACATACTTATGTACTTTTTCTGTAAATACCTACATACCATACATAGACACACCCACAATAATGCAAATAGACATGTCCCCTGTCGTAGCAGTCGATTGCACTACGGCTACGCAACAGAGGCCGTCAAAAGTTTTATCTACATTCTAGAACCAATATGACAAGCTAGTTAAGTTATGCTTACTTTGGGTCTAGATAACGCTGTGTAGTATGTCGTAGAGTATTATTATAGCCTGGAATGCCAGTAGCTTTTATTCCGAAATAGGTTCGTTTGAGTGACGGGAACGTGATCAGTATTCCTGTCAGGCGGAACCGCGGGCTATAGCTTATACATAATGTAGATTTATGCCGTGATCATTATCATACAGACGCTCGTACGTGATAATAGCGTTGTAGTGATTTTTTTTAAGTAAAATGTATCTTGTACACTATTTACTAGCAAAAAATCAAAATCTCGAATTAAAAAATTATTATTCTTCACGATCTCCTCTCGCCGGTATAACTTTAAAGAAATAAGCAGTAAAGTAGCAGTAAAGTATATTACAATGGTACATTGTAATATACTTTCCACCATCCATGGATTATAAGAAATAAATAAATAATATTCTATGACATTCATAGTCTGTAGAACCGGTATTACTGACCACGATACTGTGATGTTTGGCATAAACAAGAACACACAAACGCCTATTTCTAAGAAATATATCACGAAAATCGACTATCCCGGTTTGAATAGTGAGATTGAGAGTGAAGACTGGGATTATCTATATGAGATTCGTGATGTAAATAGAGCAGCTAAACTATTGGTTGACGGACTAACTGAAAAAATTACTAAACATACCACCAAACGTCTCTGCCGTAGCTCGGAAGTTATCAATAAGCCTTGGATAACACAGAATTTACTAAAGTGCATCAGACGGAGAGACGCATTGCATATTAAAGCAAATAAAAAACACAATCTTCACAATCCTGTTATCCAGCAGGAATACAAAACTTACCGTAACTATTGTAATAATATTTTAACCAATTTGAAGGTGGAGTATGAGCGGAACCTATTGAACAATGCCGTAGGAAACAACAAAAAGCTTTGGTAAGAAATTAAACACATTTGTAATATTAAAAATAAAAGGGGTAGGACCTCAGAACTTATGACCGGTTCCGATACACCCGAACTTATTCTGAATTGAGTAAACAATTATTTCATAACAATTGCCGAGACTCTAGCAGAGAAAACTCTATCCCAACTTAACTTAACGGAAGCTCAACTAGCCAGTAACGCCCGGCAGTGTGATCCCTATAGCAAAGATCCAGACTCTTTCTTTCTCACCCCAACAGATGAAGTATAAATTTCAAAGATAATCAAAAACCTTAAAGTAGCTTCTTCTGCGGGTCATGATGGTATAAATAATAAGATACTCAAAAGCTGTGCCCATGTTTTAGTTAAACCTATTACTTTCTTATGTAACCTGAGCATGGAAAAGAGCACTGTTCCCACAGGCTTCAAGATTGCAAATATCTGTCCGATATATAAGAGTGGTGACCCTAAGACTCCTTCTAATTATCGTCCGATCTCTTTGTTGACAACTCTCTCCAAAGTCTTGGAGAGGGTTGTCAACAGGCGATTGTTGGCTTACTTGGAAAAATAGAAGCTTTTATCCGATAACCAGTTTGGCTTTCGTGCTGCCAGGTCCACGGAGGATGCAGTATCTAGCCTAGTTGACTTCATCAGTCGCAAACTTGACCAGAACATGGCATGTACTGGCATCTTTCTGGACCTGGCAAAAGCGTTTGACACGGTCTCTAGGAAGATACTTATACGTAAGATGGAGTTTCTAGGAGTCCGCGGTGATGCGTTAGCATGGTTTAGCTCTTATCTGGCTGATAGAAAACAGAAAGTAGTTGTGGGAGACTACTGCAGTGAACTAAAACCCGTTAACTACGGAGTTCCCCAGCGCAGTGTGCTTGGTCCTACACTCTTTATTATCTACATAAATGAATTGTGCGCCATGGACCTCCCTCAAGCCAAAATAGTTACCTACGCTGTTGACACAGCAATAGTCTTCTCCGGCAAAACATGGCATGAGACTCAGAATAATGTGGAGCGGGGCTTGCAGAAGGTTGCTAGCTGGCTGCAACAGAATCTTCTGACTCTCAACATTGATAAAACTAAAGCTATTAACTTCTATGTGTCTAAACGCTCCTCTCCAAAACATACTATGAGCCTGAAACTACGCTTATGTTCAATGCCCGACAACTGTAACTGTGCTTAAATAGAACAAGTTGATTCAATGAAATATCTTGGAATATTTTTGGACTGCGCACTGAAATGGAATAAAAATATAAATGTGCTTACCACCAGGACTAGAAGGCTAATTAGAGTCTTCAAACGATTAGGTAAAGTTGCTAATGACAAAATTCTAAAAATGGTATATTTCTCTCTTTGCCAGTCAACCTTAAATTACTGCATCACTGTATGGGGCGCTGCCGGGAAAGATAACATGATCAAGGTGGAAAGAGCACAACGTGCATTTCTTAAAGTAACATATGGCCGACCTTTTAGATACCCCACGAACCTGCTTTACTCTGAACTTGAACTGCTCAGTGTCAGGAAATTATATATTCTATCAGTAACTTTGCGTTTCCATGGATCTGCCCTGAGTAGCGCCTCCGAGAGTTATACAGGTCGCAGACTTGTATGGCAATCGGTCAGGTGCCGCAAAGAGATTGTTAGGAGATCATATAACTTTATGGGGCCGTACATTTACAGGAAAATAAATGCCATTCATAACATCGTCAGATTGACAAGACGCAGGTGCAAAGACAAAGTTTATAAATGGCTACTACAGCTGAATTATGACAAAACAGAACAGATTTTGGTATCTGTACAGTGATGTGCATTGTTAGATGCATGTTATTGTATTGCATGTTGTGCTCACATACACACATAATTTATGCTCATACACACTGCCTGTTTCACTCACACACAATTTCACAACACACCCTCATCTTTACAAACTCTCACTCACCTTAACCCTTACATTACACACACACACTGTATTATTGTGACGAATTCTCTGTTTCTTTTTATTTTTTTATTTTTTTTATTATCTATTTAATATTGTTTTCATGTCTTCATCACCTTTTGTAAATTAAAGGATGATTGTATAACATATATTATCATAATATTATTAATATTGTCGAGTGGAACGAAAGAGACTAGACCCCACAACACAGGGAATCCTAGTGTGGGATCTAGGGAGCCATTGTGTTTTTATAAAAAAAAATTTGAGACAATAAATATTATTATTATTCTCTTTATTACTCTTAAAATACATATAAATTATATTTTTAAATACATTCTATATAAAAAAAAAACAAATATGTTTAAAAATATAAAAAATAGTGGCCCACCGGCATCGGGTACAAGGACCAAGCTACCGGTGGTTAGGGCTCCAGGGAGAGGAACCTCCTCACAATACGTGCCGTGTCGAGGAGCACTGCCTTCTGCATCACGCCCTTGACCCAACTGCCTAACGCGAGCCTCTGGAGATGTTGATCGAGGCTCTTGGCAATCAGTCCGTGAACCGATACGACTATCGGAACAATAATTGCTGAATCCACATCCCACATGTCGACAATCTCGTGAGCCAAGTCCAAATATTTTATTTGTTTGTTTTTTTCGGCTTTCACGAGATTGTCATCATGGGGGATGGTGATGTCAACAATTATTGCGAGACGCTCTGATCGATCAATCACCACTATATCAGGCTTATTGGCTACAATAGTCCTGTCAGTGACGATTGATCGATCCCAGTACAACGTGACACGACCATTATCAAGAACTGGACATCAGAACATACCTGTAATACGGTACCTCCGAATCTACAAGATCGTATTTCAGAGCAAGTTGTTGATGAACGATTAAGGAGCTCCTTCGTACCACGTGCCCCACTTCTACATCCATTCTGAGAGATAGACATTATAGAGTTACTCTCTATGTGAGCTGACAGTTTAGCTGCCAGAATGGATGTAAGAAGTTTATATATTGTTGGTAAACAGGTTATTGGTCTATAATTTTTGGGGTCCGTGGTACTACCTGATTTGTAGAGTAGGTGGGTTATGCCTGTAGTCATAAAAGCTGGGAGCGATCCTGATTCGAGTGATGACTGGAACTGTGATGCCAAACAGGCATGTGAGCTGTGGAGCCATTTTAGCCAGAAATTGTGCAGTCTGTCCGGTCCCGCTGATTTCCAGTTTGATAACGAACGGACAGCACTGGCGACATCATTTTCACTAATAACTATTGGCTCCATTGCTTGTATTGACTCACATGACTGCCTGACATCCCGTATCCATTCACCCTCTGTATGACTAACAGGCACCGACCAAATGCTACGCCAAAATGAACTGGTGTCTTTAGCATTGGGTCGGCACATATTAGCCACATCTGAATTAGGTTGCTCCCATCTTCTATAAACCCACCTCTCATCTTTTTGGAACGAACAATTCAAGGTGTATTTATCCACTTTCTTCTTGTAACATCGTATACGGTTTGCCCACGCATAAACTTTCTGCTTCAGGAAGTCAATGCGCTCTGTGACTCGTAGCAAATATTCACGAGGACTAACATTAGTCCCTGAAAATGCTCGAGCCACGAAGCGCATTACCCTCGGGCGTGTATTGCCAGACCTCAAGCAGCACAGCTTGCCAATGAGTGCCCTAGTCTCGGCGATACGACGCTCAATTCTGCATTGCCAGCCAGGCACGGTGGATTTAGGTCGAGTAGCTGTCTCAGTTCCTGAGAATTTCACGCCAGCTACTCGACATACCGTGACCGCCGCACAATACAGAATTGAGTGTGTATCAGTAAGGTCGACACTGGACTCGAAATATTTTGGTAACATCGAGTCTAGGGCACACACTAGCGCTATGTTTTTTCTATGCGTAGGCAAACGCGGTAGCCGCGGTCTGTTACTGCTACAAGTGGATCGAAACTCGTGAATCGCAAGCTCCAAAGAGCTCCTTAATTTATCATTGTACTGAGTACTTACGGTTATAGTCCCGTCATCCGTTACTTCATCATCAGGAGCAGCCTGTTTCACTAGTATTAGTATGACCCACAGGTCGTGACGAAGAAGGGGTGACGAGGCTACATTGCACGTCTGAGCGAAGTCTCTCAAGTACGGCGTCATCCAGCAAGCGACAGCATTGTATGGCCCGCACCTGATCCGACAGGCGTTGTGCCGAAACGTTGATAGATGTTTCAAGTTCCTGAAACAGAGGCAACATACGAACACGGTACGCAGTGAGGTTAATTCCTCCCTCTGTAGCCACAAAATATGCCCGCATGACATTTTCATTTATGGAGTTAGTCCATCGCATGCGGTGCACATCACCACCGGTAGCGGGGGCCCTATTCGAAGCCGGTGGGCGTCGGGGTCCTAAGCCATTCGGTGGCCGGCCTCTCCTCGGCCGACGTTCAGGTGTTGGCGACGTCGGCGGAGAGAAGAACTCGTCGCTTGAACTAGAGCTCGACGCCTCTGCAATACCCGTTGTCGGAGATTCCGCTGCACGGGGATGGGAGGCGGAGCTGGGCGACGAGTCCGGAGGTGTAATTTGTGCTTCTCGTGCCCTGGATCTGGTCAACATAATTTTATCTTGTTTGTCTTGTATCTTTCCATAGTACGGGTTTGACACTAGCTGTCAGAAGCGTATATTCTTGATTTTTTGGTATTGTGTGTAATTTTAGACATAAACATTTTATTTTCTTGATTAAACGGTAAATGGTATATTTGGGTCTTTTTATTGATGTAGTGTATTTATTAAAAACGTGAAAAAAAATGAATTTAGGTACGGAGCAAGATAAAAATGGCCTTGTTGACGTAGTGTTGCCAGTTATTATTATTATTCTACACAGCGCTTTCTGGACCCAAAGTAAGCATAATTTAACATGCTTGTGTTATGGGTTCCAGAATGCAGATAAACATACTTATATACTTTTTTTTGTAAACACATACATATTATATACATAGACATATATTATTATTGTGTGTGCATAAAGTTTTAAATAAATAAATAACAATTCTTAGATATTCATAAACTACAAAAAATGACAAACATTTATTACACAAATATGTAAGACTTATTCAAAAACATCTATTTCTTTTTCGAAATTTCTTGACTATAAACCGGCTGAGAAGGAGAGGATCCTTCTCAGCCGGTTTATAGTCAAGAAATTTATAGATATAGAAATAAGAAAATATTTCGTTTCTGATGATAATTATACAAAAGTAGTTTTTTACAAATGTAAATTCTCTAATTGAAGTGTCAGAGATGTCACGACATCAGAAACAAAATGTTTTATATAGGGACTAGCATCGCCGGTTTCACCCACATAAGTCCTGATCCCGTGGGAATAACGAGATTAAAAGTAGGTTATGTTACTCAGGGATAATGTACCATCCTAATGGTGAAAACATTTTCGAAATTTATCTAGCAGTTTCGAAGCCTATTCAAAACAAACAAACAATCAAATCTATCCTCTTTATAATATTAGTATACATAAATTAGAACGGTGGATTTGGTTTTGGATCGTGATTGAGTTACGATAGCAAAAAGCGAAACGTGATTTTGCATAGGCAATCCACTTTCGCTATATTCACTTCGAGGTAAAAGCATTCTTCGTTGTTTTCGCATCGACGATAGCATTAGATCAGATGCAATTTTCAGAATATGAAATAAATTATTTCACATACTTCGACTATTTACGAATGATTACATATGAGTGCGGTATAACAACTTGCTTCTGTTTACAATTGTCGCGTTCAAATTAATAGTACATTGTTGAACGAGGGGAGAAAGGGACTTAATACTAACAAGGGTGCAGTAGTTTGAGGCCCGACGCGCAGCGGAGGTCTCAACGCACACGACTTGGGAATCGCACTTTCTTATATCTCTTGATATTGTTTAGTCGACACCTATAAGGAAAAAAAAGTAGATTGTTAATGAATTTTTTACACTTTTGTCTCCCGCTTACAATGAATTTTCAAATACTTTTGTCACTCGTACATTTCTTCTCAAGTAATAATGTACATTCTACCATATTTTTGAAAAAATATTAGGGTACTTTCTGATTAGGTGTTATGTACAATGTTTTGCTATTACTGTTCCTTTCAAAAGAGACCGCAGAAGTTATCTAGATGAAAATGGGCACAAAGATAGATTATGGAACAAGACGTCTGGAATAGGACGTAGTGTATTTTTTATCCCAGAAAAGGTTTCTATGGGTTGCGGGAATGGGATCAGAATTTTACGCGTGTGAAGCCATGGGCAACAGCAAGTACCTATATGCATAAACATAACATAACATAAACTCACGCCTATATCCCCGAAGGGGTAGGCAGAGGTGCTAGCACCCACATTTCACCAGTTTATGTTTAGGGCACATTATTAAGCGAGCGATAATTAACATTTATTAATGCACACATAACTACGAAAAGTCAGAGGTGTGTGCCCGTGGCGACTGGGGATCGAACTCGAGACCTCGTCTCAGCAGTCCGTTACGTACACCAATAGGCTATCGCCACACTATACTACTATACATATTCATGTATAAACAAAATTTACACTAAGCGGAAATCGAAACCGCGACCTCCAATGTATGCCATTTGAATGCTCTATCGCCATGTCACAGACGTAGTCATAATATGGGGTACATTTTCATCAAATTTTCTCTGATCCCTCTTTAGTGACCTCGGATTATCCCACTTCATTTATATTAGCCGTTGTATGTATGGCAAATACGGCTTTGTGCCCTCGAAAACAGGATGTTGCACCACTCAGTAGTAAGTTATTTACTTATTGAGCTGAGCAAGCGAAGCTCTTAAACCCGGCATAGCCGTTTGTTGGTGGCTGAACTCCTCCGTAACTACTCGCGCGATCTTGACCAAATTTACCACGGTGATATTGTGGACACTGAGGAGTGTTTTGAAGCGAGATGGTACATGTCCGATGTACCATTGAGGAATAATCACTGAAAAACAGATCTACGAGCGCGCGGAATTAGCTAAGCGCGCGATCGTAGTAAGATGTCTTATTTTCAAGTAAGAGTCCTGCTCACTCAGCTCAATTTATTGCAGTCGCACCCTGCACTGAATTCCTAGTTTTTTTTTTAAGAATTCCAACCAGAATTATTAGCAATCCCACTTATCTATACATCAAATAAAGTCGTGTTAATGATGACTCGGTATCAAGATCTTTGATTTTTCTAGATTAGCTCCTAGCTATTAGATTAGCTCCTAGCTTAGCTTTTTTTTTGCAGAAATCACCACAGAGTACCCCATGCCTATTGGGATTGGTTATGTCAGACTCGAACCGACCAAAACCTGACACCGTCTTGGGTCTTTAATGCCGGGGTGCAAGGAGACATTCACTAAATAAAGTTTGTTGGGTCAGTTAGTGTATACTATTACAAAATTGAAAGTTAGTGTAAAAATTGGAGATATTAAAAAAAAACTTGAGCTATGTTAAATGAACGATTCTGTACACAAAAATATTTATTTTGGAATTCTTGTCTGTTTATATGTTTGTTCGCAATGGACGCAAAAGCTTTGATGCAATTTTTTACTATTAAAAAGGTCGTGGTCTGACTTAAAATCTACCGTATATTTGATTGCAACTGGTTAAGTAGAACCTGAGATATGACCAAAAAACGATTACCGACCTCTGCGCGGCCGGAGCCGCTAGCATCAGCTAGTTATTTTTTTTTTATATTAGTAACTGAAATTACTAATATAACCCCCCCCCCCCCAGCTAAGCTAAATTGCTTGTGTTAGGTGTGGGTTCACGTCGGTAGTGTAATGGCCAGGATTCGAACCCGGGACCTCGCGATCGTCGGGTTGACTCCTTAACCACTAAGCTACCGACGCTTATATATATAAACAAAATGATTGTACAATAAAGAGTCATTTACCTATACACATAATGTTACCCGCATAAGCGAATTTAGCTAAGAGACCAAAAGTGCAGTACTTGGGCTTACACTGTGTACGTTTTTAGCTACAAATATTTCATTCACGCACGGCACACAAAGAGCTTTGCCATGTATCGCATTCATAACGTACATGGCTGTATCTACTAAAATACACGAATTAGTTTTTTTTTTTAATATATAAAGTATATTTTGACATAATAATAAATAATAATACCGACATGTGGGGGTGCGGTCCACAGAAATAGTCCCGGTTGTTATTTCAGTCAATGGTTTGATCCCAAGGAGCCTCTCAGTTCATCTAGGGAGGCTCGGGATTAGTGGGAAGTCGGTGGCGGCCACAATGCAGAGAGCGGTCTTGCTTGACAACGCCCAAATAGTAATCGTCGTAATGCCCTGGCCGACTGCTGCTTGCCTCGCCGGGGTTATCTCGCCGCCTCTCCCTTTCTCTAGAGTGAGGCGTGATATAGCTCGATCTATAATATAAAAATAAATAAATATTCTAGGACATAATTACACATCGCCATCTAGATCCAAACTAAGCAGAGCTTGTCATATGGGTTCTAGAATGCGGATTGACATACATAAATACTTTTTTTTGTAAATAAATACATATGGCATACATAGAGACATCCAATGCAAATACACATATTTGCAATGAGCGGGAATCGAACCTGCAACCTCTGACTTAGCAGTCCAATGCTTTAACGCTACGCTACAGAGGTCATCATTACATCGTTAATCACTAGCTTCCATGGCTTCGCTCCGCCGTGGATTTTCAAAATTTTTCTTTCATTCAAACCTTGTCCTTACAATAATTCGTCGATTCATAATTATTTATAAAGATGAAAATATTCTAGGAAATTTTATACAAGTGCTATTTAGACCCTATTCAGTTTAACTAGCTTGTAATATGGGTTCTAGAATGCCGATAAACATACTTATCTTACAGTATACTGCTTAGATGGTTCGGTCATGTAGAGAGGATGGATGAAAGGAGATTAACGAAACAGATTTATGAGGCGAGGGCTACTGGGCAACCCGGTAAAGGTCGACCTAGGCGTACGTATGCCAATCAGATCGAGGACGTTTTGAAGAAGAGCCAGGTCAGAAGTACTCGTAACCGGCGTGCATGTATGAAAACAATCATGAAAGTGGAAGAAGCGAAAGGCGTATGCCAAGATCGAAGCAAGTGGAAAGATGTTGTCTCTGCCTACCCCTATGGGAATAAGGCGTAACTATATGTATCTTATGTATGTATGTATACTGATCCCTCTAATCTTAACATATTAAGACCCCTCCGTGCCTCAGCGAGCACGTTAAGCCTTCGGTACCATACGAATATCTATGGCAGTCGTTACGGTGTGGTTGGAGCCCTAAAGTTCGACAACGGGTCCAACCACAGAACTTCAATATCGCCAGTGGGTTCTGAATATCTCACCAGAGAATGATGATCTGATGGTATACTGACGACCTCCGTGGCGGTAAAGCTGGTAAAGCCGTGAACTGCTACATCGGAGGTTGCGGGTTCGATTCCCGTTCGGTGCAAATATTTGAATTACAGCGTATGTATGAGTATGTATGTATATGAGCGCAATTCGTCATTCAAGAAAAGAAAATAAAAGTTAAGTCAAATATTGATCTTAGTATTCTACACACCGGTATGTAGATCCACAGTAAGCGTAGCTTAACTAGCTTGTGGGTTCTAGAATGTGAATACTCAGATACATTTTTTTTTGTAAAGTCATTTATACTGTATATTTAGACACACCCAATGCCAATATTCATATTCATGCATCCAAATATTTGTACTGAGCGGGAATGAACCTGTACCTCAGACTTGACAGTACGCTCTACCGCTGAGCGACAGTGGTCGTTAATTATTAAGTATTCAAGCAATTATTCTTAAGCATAAAACTGCTATTCATCAAACTATAATATTGAGTAGAGTCTTGACAGAGTATTGACTGATTGAATGCGTTTACGGTTTAATACTTTACGTTACATCATACAGGTCTACAAATCTTGGAAATTTATACAATATGTTAAGAATTTCCTCATAGGTTACACTAGTCTAGCGGCGATAGCCCAGTGGCATACGTAACGGACTGCCGAGACGAGGTCTCGAGTTCGATCCCCAGTCGCCCCGGGCACACACCTCTGACTTTTCATAGTTATGTGTGTATTAAAAATGTTAATTATCGCTCACTTAGTAATGTGCCCGGCAGATGGCAATAGGCTCGCCCTCCATTACATTGGGATCTAAACATAACTGGCGAATCGCGGGATTCTGGCGTGAAGTTATGTAAATGTTATGCAGACTAGTCTGAGCAACAGGATTTTTTCCCGTATGCCATTAATTACTTACTTCACAAAAAAGAAAAAGCATAATATTTTACATGTAACAAGAAAATACAACAAACAATTACTATAACGTGTACTGCAGAATGCAATATGAGAATAGTGTGGTTTGAAAATGAATGTAGTAATAAAAATTAAAAAGGGAAGTTGTGTTTTTGTGCCTTTGGAACAAAGGAAAAATTAAGTGAATAAGTAAAAAAATAAAAACCGGATTCGCGCTCTGAGGGTTCCGTACATAACTGCATTAAATATATACATGATACATACTTAACCTTGAGGTACAACCTAACCTATCTGAGGCCGCCTGTCACCCCAGCAGAAGCAGGCCGGGACGGTGGGGCGACTAGCGCCCCTCCCCCAAACCGGGGCAAGACGGGGACACCGTGGTTCCCAAACACGAGGGTGCCATCTCGAAACCGGAGATGGCTCTGAGTCAGTCGAGGTGCGAGGGATATGCTCTATGGGCAACCTTACAGCCGGGGTGTAAGTTGTAAGGGTAAGGTCTGTAGACCCGAGACGGCGTGCGGTTTTATCGGTTCAAGCCCGACATAACCGCCCCGCTGGCCGGCGTGGGGGTATCCAAAGGGATTTCCACACGAAAAAAAAAAGGTACAAGCTAACCTTACCTTCAAGTTGATGCACCTGCTAATCAATGGATGAGCCTGGCGAAGACTTTTCTTTCAGGGTTTGGAGGTAAGACGGCTGTCGCACCCGTAAAAGCGGGCTTACAAACTAAGACCTCGGACTCGGAAGTGTGAACTTTGGACACCACTAAGAAATTGCTATGAGGATATGGAAAACTGAAGTTATCCATGAATATAGTACGCAGAACAAGCAAAAAAAAAAGTCAATAGACTGGCCACATCTGCTGAAAGACCCAAGGCCGCAAAGGGATCCTAGAGCGAAGAACACGAATCGGAAAACGAATGGTGGGACGCCTTCAGCCAGATGAAGTGATGACTTCAATAAAGTTTTTAAGCAATTAGTATGCTTACATTTCCTAGGTGTCTAGGTGGCTCAGTTGGCCAGAGCATTCCCCCTGTAAGGGACTGGTCGCGGGTTCAAGTCTCGTCCTAGATGTTCTCTTTTTTCCGATCTAAATCTAAAGGTAATTGGAGTTAACTGGATGGGTAAGATGCATTATACCCAGTTGCGACATTCCCCGAAAAAAATTTATCACGCCTATGTCCAGCACTAGACCGCAGCCGGTTAAATTTTTACCAATATAATCGTACTCCCCAACCTCTACAGTTATGCTAAATGGCTTGTGCTAAGAGTGAGATCACGTCGGTAGGGTAATTATTGTCTGGATTCGAACTTGGGACCTCTCGATCATAATCCCGACGCCTTAAACACTAAACTAATGACTCATACTGTCCCTACTGTACCGGTGCGTACTAATTCTGGTGTCTACCCATCCGAAAATTAATCACACTCTATTTTATTAATTAGCTGCATGTACGGAAGTCTACATCTGAGAGAATCAATGGCTATCGTCTTGATTGATTACAGCCCTTGATTTATAGACAAAGTTTGAACTAAGGGAACGATCTATCGGATATATTTATAACTACTGAGCGTGTGACTTTGTACGCGTCAACTTACAACTGGGTTTAAATATTTTTAGGCGGGACCCTAATTCTATTTCTAGAATAAAAGTGGCCTATATTATGCCTCATAATATTAGCTATCTACCAATAAATGTCTAACCTATTATTAGGCATTATTGAAATCACCTTTTGTATTGTATAATATATTATTTCTTATGATATTGTCAGAAGTTTACGCGAATGTCTCACATTGAAATAAAACCCCGTGACGATGGCTGCTGAAAAGCAACCGAAACGTCGGGATCAATGTAAAATATAAAATTACATCAAATAAATCGCGATAGAATCCGTTAAAAATAGTTTTATATTATTTCTTGTTCTTGTAAGAACTAAAAATTAAGTTTCAGATGATATTGGAGTTAACTGTCAATATACAACAACTGTACTATTTAATGCTACAATATTATAATTTAAAATGTTTTTAGATTTACCTAATTATTTATTTATTTAATAATTTAGAACTTTGTTTGTAATTTCATATCTCGAGCTGGTGGTCGGTTTATTTCAAAATGTCAAGGGTGAATGAAATTTTTTAGTTGGTCTGATTTTCGATTTTTGAGACATAGTTCACAGCGAGCTCTTAATGTATCAAGCAATATCCGATCTAACTCACAGATAATTTATGACCCTAAAAAAACCATTAAATCCACCAGTTGTTTTCTATTCTTTACTACCTGACCCGGTAAACTTCGTTCTGCCTTAGAATCAAGTTATGTTGGTTACCTTATTAGCTGAATTTATATCATGAATGTCTCCTTGCACCTCGACATTGATGGCGTGAGGTCTAAGTCGGTTCCAGTCCGACACAACTACCTCCGTTGGTCAGCTGGGTAACCGTGGCGATTTCCCCAAAAAAACCACATAAAGGAACAAAATTAGAATCGGTCCACCCGTTTTTTTATTGTCCTGGTTATCACTAACACAACTTTGTTTTATATACATAGATTAAATACATACATACAATATTGAGAACCTAATTACCACAAAACGACATTAAAACGATATTAAAACACCAGCTTTATAACCATTAAACATGTTAACCGCAACGAAAGACTGTGAAACTAGTCGGCAGCTACAGGTTGTGTATGAATAGCGTTGCTGTCACGCACTGCAGGATATATGCGTTCCTTAGCATGTCAAGCCATCCAGCTTTCCGGTCTGTGACTAAACCGGTGTGTTTCCGACGACTATGTGTTTTATCGCAAGTAGTCAGACATCCATCCAATAGTTACAATTCTAGTTACGCAATGGAGGCACAGATATGTTTTTATTAGGCTCGCCCCCTATTACATTGGCACCTTAACATAACTGGCGAAGGGTGGGTGTATAATACACCTCTGCCTACCCCTTCGGGCATACAGGCGTGAAGTTATGTTGTGTTATGTTTTTATTTGTGTTTGTTAAAGAACCCTTGACAGAAATAATGTTATAATAGTAGTTTTTGCAACTGTCATATAAGAAGCGGCATTAAAACACGAGAGTCTGTTTATCTGTAGGATAATAGGTTGACTCGAGTGTTTTAATACCTAAGTTATATGCAGTTTCATACACTACTTTATCTTCACTCATAGGAAAAATTGAAATTAAACAAAGTAGGTAGGTTACAAGGAAGTAATTTAGCGTGCGCCATTTTTTTCACAGTTCGAACTGCGGGTGCGTGCGCCTTTTTTTTCATATTCAGCCTAAAACCTTAGACTAGTTTAATGAATAAAAAAAGATAGCGGTGCTATAATGAGTTTTATGATACAGTTGGCAGTACTATAATAAGTTTTATTTTTAATTTTATGTATATGCGTTTATAAAGTACGTATGTATAGAATCGTCTTTGAATTCGTAATTCAAATTTTTCGATTTGAGGGTAGATAAAATATTTTACTGTTGCTCGCGACATCGTACGCGTTAAGTTCGGAATAGATTAAGGTATGTTTATTTCTGCAGTCTCGATATATTAAGTTATTTTATTTAAAGGACCAGATGAGGTGATTTAGTGCACTCGTTTTATATTGAAAATTCGTTCGAAATAGATGGAGAAATAAAATTCGAATACTTAATATAATTGCGTGATTATTTTCATTATGAAATTTTTATGTGTCTCTAATCAACTATCTTTTATACGTAGGTAACTGTGAAGTTTCGAGATTTTATATTTCACTGCTCATTACCTTTAAGGTATAGATAGCATGATGAGTTGTAGTCCGGATTTTGACCATGTCTGACTTCTGCTCAACTACAAAGTTTCGTAAAGATTTTTCGATTAAAGAAAAAGAGATTTCGTACCTTTTTTTTTTTTTTCGTGCGGAAATCCCCTCGGATACCCCCCCGCCGGCCAGCGGGGGCGGTTATGTCGGGCTTGAACCGACTAAAACCGCACGCCGTCTCGGGTCTGCAGACGCCGGGGTGTAAGGTTGCCCATAGAGCATATCCCTCGCACCCCGACTGACCCTGGGCCATCTCCGGTTTCGAGATGGCCCCCTCGGGAGAGATTTCGTACCTTATAACAAAAAAGTTGTCGTTAATACAAGTTAATTACGATTTTGCTGATATATAGCGCAGTTTATGACCATGCCCTAAAATAATTTTCATGTGAAATTTCAGCCAAATCTGTTTAGCGGTTTTAAGTGATGCTCGGACATCGATAACAAAAAGCAAACAAATAAACAGATAAAAATTCTAAAAATCACATATTCGTTATGGGTATCGCTCCTAGAACAATCGCTCATAGATTATTCATTTTTTAGGAGAAATATTCAATGTACAGTTTTCACCTCGTTACCATTTTATTACTCGTATATGAATAGATATATATTGATTGCGTGAAACTTTATGCGTGAGTTTCTTTTAAATTGACCACCAAACTAACCCGAAATATTTTTTTCCCTTCGTCTCATGGTTATCTTTAACGGCCGGTTTCAATAATCTATCTATCCTTTACCAGCAGTTAAAATAGCTACCATAAGTATCTATCGGGGATTTTTAGGGATTTTCTTTAGAAAAGCCCTATTGCCATCGAGTTGTCGTCGTCGACGTCGTCGTTGCCAATTTTCTGTCACGGTTTTGGGTATGAAGGAGATGAGCTATCGAGTTGCTGTTTTCGGTAATAGATTCGTGCTGGGGTGAACCATTGCAAGATAACGAAAAAATCGCAAAAAATCGGAAAAAAAAAAACGCAAAATCGAAAATCCCTTGTATTCGGGTGAGCTCGTCTCAGGAATTCAACTTGTTTCTGTTTCAATAAACAAAGATAAGCAGAAAATGACTTTGATAATATTGAAACCGCAGATACAGATAGATTAATGTTGACATGTTTATCTGGGATAGCTTCTACCTTTAACTGTAGGTAGATTATTGAGACTGGCCGTAAGAGATTACCAGATTAGGCCGCCAATTGTATGAACGACAAATTGTATTTCTGTTTTGTATTTTTATGTCCTTGGTGTGTAATGAAGAGATAATATTATTATTTATAATAAACTAGATGTTGCCCACGGCTCCACCTTCGTCGTTGTTGGTTCTTGCAACCAAATATAGCCTATTTGTCCTTTCCCAAGCTCTAGTCCATCTCTGTAATAAATTTCATCAAAATCGGCACAGTGGTTTAGCCGTGAAAGTGTAACCGACAGACAGATATATAGACTTTCGTATTTATAATATTATAATATGGATTAGGAAACCTCATAAAAAAGTTTCTAGAGCCAGACTACAAATTAACTTCAATGTAGTTAAGTTTAGTTGAAATATAACTAATAAATATAATTGAAAATTTTAACACATTAAAAATTAATACTTGGAAGTGATACAACATTCAAACAGTATTCAATAAACTACACATTTGACTATCAAATTCGCAGGAATTCGAAATTAATTGCTTTTATATTCGATTTTATGTATAAGTAACATAACATTTTTTTTTTACGTGCGGAAATCCCTTAGGATAACCCCCCGCCGCCGGCCAGCGGGGGTGGTTATGTCGTGTACCGACTAAAACCGCACGGTGTCCTCCCCAAGTGTCCGTAAGCCCTCGAAAGGATAACCCCAGGGATACCGGCGGACTTTGGCCACTACCGCGGCCTCGCCTAATGGGGTCGGATTTTATCCCGCTTCGGTGAGTTAGCAGGCGTGTGTAGGGTAAGTAACATAACATAACTTCACGCCTGTATCCCCGAAGGGGTAGGCAGAGGTGTATTAAACACCCATGTATAAGTAAAACAAGCTATATCGGTTTATCATTTTCACGGATACTCGAATTTTTTAAATTAATATTTAGGTGATCTGCGGTGGAGCGAGGACTTAGGGCTGCACACGCTGGCGGACTGCCCGGCGTGGGAGGCGCCGAGGCGTGACCTCGTGGCAGCCATCGGGGTGGGAGTCCTCTCGCTCGGCAGCATGATTGCGGCAATGGTGCGGTGCGGAGCGCGAGCGCGTGGGCCGCCGCCGCCTCCTTCTGCGAGCATGTAATGCTCGCGAAGGAGGTGGCGGAGCGCGCCCGGGAGAGACTTAGAACCACCTGTCACCCCAGCAGAAGCAGGCCGGGACGGTGGGGCGACTAGCGCCCCTCCCCCAAACCGGGGCAAGACGGGGACACCGTGGTTCCCAAACACGAGGGGGCCATCTCGAAACCGGAGATGGCCCAGGTTCAGTCGGGGTGCGAGGGATATGCTCTATGAACAACCTTACACCCCGGCGTCTGTAGATCCGAGACGGCGTGCGGTTTTAGTCGGTTCAAGCCCGACATAACCGCCCCCGCTGGCACGCGGGGGGGGTATCCGAAGGGATTTCCGCACGATAAGAAAAAAAAAAAAAAGGTGATCTGTGGTAAAAATATAGATATAGTTAAATAAAATTAGGATTACGATTTCTGCGCACAAAATATATGACAGCGATAAAGAACAAAGAAAAGAAAACTGTAAATTAATAGTATATTATGCAACTAGTGAATAAAGGACGGATTTAAAGCGAGGGCCGTAGATGAGTCACGAGCAAGTGAATGATTCTAGGTAATGATTGAATCACGAGCGCAGCGAGTGATTCAACTGTTAGAATCCTGAACGACGCGAGTGATTCATGGCCCTCGATATAAATTCGTACTTTATTCAGGAGTTGCATACTATACTTTATACCATGACTACGAGAAAAGACATAATTTAAGCGAAAATAGAAATTTAATCAAGAAATAAGAATTGTTACATTAATTGAAATGGACATTAAAATTAGAGCAATGCCTGAAATTAAGCGTAATTTTCTTATTATTATCATTAGAGTGGTCAACTTGTGAAACAATATTAATTAATCTAATGGCAAACTCCTTGTCGCAAATATCGACCAATCAAATCTCGAGAATTTATTTGCACCAAAGAGTTTTGAATTTCGAATCTTAGCGCAAGGAGTTTGTGTAAGCATTGAAATAGAGACCGGATATAATTTTTGTGATCCAAATTCAAACACCAAAATAGTGAATAAAAACAAAACAGTGAATAAAAGGCCTTTTTATTCACTGTTTTGCGTGAATAAAATAAGCTTTTTAGAGTAGGTGTGGTATAAATATCATTTTTACATCAAGTATCCGGGCGCCTGAACACTTATAAATATTATTATTTCACCTATGCCCTTGTAGCCGTACGACGGCGTGCCCCGCCCTACATTTTGTAAGCTTTCGTGCGTGCTCTATAAAATGTATAAAGTATAGGTAGTAGTGAACTTGTGACACGCGAGCTGACCACAGTAAACGTGTTATTGACGAAGTGCTGGTGGATGATACGTTGAGTTTTTGAACGGAAAATTACTTAAGACGCGTTGTTGTTTATAAGAAGACTTCATTGGGCATTTTTGAGATGAGGAAAAATAATTCAATTCATGGATTAACCTTTACCGATTTTTTCTAGATATTTTTTTTTTTTTTAATTATAGGCTCACGTTTGACCTCTATCTCACCTGGTCGTAAGTGACGATGTTGTCTACGATGGAACACGCTTGCCTAGAAGGAACCTATCATCTTTTTAAAGGGATTCTTGAGTTTTTCGTGGGGTTCTTGAGTTTTTCGTGGGGTTCTTGAGTTTTTGTGAGGTTCTTGAGGGTTCTTGATATCTTCGTGGGGTTCTTGAAGGGTCTTGAGTTTTTACTGACACCTTCGTAAATAATTTGTAATGCTTCAAAAAATACACACGTAATTGTTGTACCTTTGGGCAAAAATCTTGACCAAATATCAAAAAGTTCGCGCACGTGCACTAACTGGCCAACCAAACAACCAATAAAAAAGCGGTCAAGTGCGAGTCGAACTCGCCCATGAAGGGTTCCGTAGCAGTAAGTAACATAATAATGCATTTTTTAAAATTCTATATTTGAGTTGATTAAATGAAAGGTAAATTGCGTTTTACGATTTATGACGTATTAAAAAAAAACGACTTACTAGATCTTGTTCAAACCAATTTTCGGTGGTAGTTTACATGGTAATGTACATCATATATTTTTTTAGTTTTATCATTCTTTTATTTTAGAACTTATAGGGGGGGACACACACATTTTACCACTTTGGAAGTATCTCTCGCGCAAACTATTCAGTTTAGAGAAGAATTATATTATAAACCTCAATATCATTTTGAAGACCTATCCATAGATACCTTACCTCACACGTATGGGTTAAATGAAAAAAATAATTGAGTTTCAGTTCTAAGTATGGGGAGCCCCCAAAATTTATAGTTATTTTCTATTTTTGTGTGAAAATCTTAATGCGGTTCACAGACACATCTACTTACCAAGTTTCAACTGCATAGTTCTTATAGTTTCCGAAAAAAGTGGCTGTGACATACGGACGGACAGACAGACAGACATGACGAATCTTCCGTTTTATGCGTTGTTATTTTAATAATAATTTTATGATATTCAATGTACTGGTGCTTGAATTCTAAGAGATCCGATTCTCAGCACTCCATGGATTCACCGTGCGGTCGCCGGGTCCATAGGTACAGAGAGGAACATCATGACGGCGACTGGGACTTGCGACCCAGATGTAGGTTTAGGGTGGCCACCTTGTGATGCATCAGCGCTCACCTCCACCGTCAGTAGTGTTCCCCCCCCTACCTATCCAAATTTGGTAAGATCCTAACAATGCCGCTTTTGATATACGATTTAGTAAAGAGCTTACTGAAGCTCTTGGCAATCCGAGGTCTTTAAGTAAGTTGTACAGGGATTTAGCTGGAATTTCCCTTGCTCCTACTTCTACGGCATAGAGTTTAACCACGTAGCCGTTTTTGGTTAACTCGTTAGTCAAATCAAAGTATTTGTTTGTCTTTATAGCGTGGTCTTTAGGTATATTAGTTTCCCACGGTACTGTGAGTTCTACAAGCACTGCACGCTTATGCGATCGTGAAAAAAGGAATATGTCGGGTCTGGATGATGAGGCACAGACATCCTCCGGTATCCTATAGTGCTTCTCATACGTGTCTACGAGTATTGTCCAGTCAACGGCAGCTATCAAAATTGAATATGGCTTTTGAGGTGATTTCTTTGAGCAGCCTTCCTTTACAAACGCAATGTCATTTCTTTGGTTTGTGGTTAATCCTTTTTTCGCTCTAGCTACCGCCAAACTTACGGCCTCACGTATGATTTCTAATACCTTATCATGACAGCGCGAGTAATGACCCCGGTCTAATAGCGTCTTACAACCCACTAGTAGGTGCCTAGCCGTACCAGTTGCTTCACCACATGAGTTACATGTTTTATCTGTGACTTTTCCCCATCTGACCAGATTGCTTTGGTCGGGGAGGGTCAACTGGAATGCATTTAGGTAAAATTTAAGTAAGGCCGGTGACCAGTCGTATATTATGGTAAGCCATTTTAAGGCTATGGGAATACAAAATTCACCTAGGGTGAACCATTCGTTTTGCATTTCTAGGTTCATTGCGTGCACTTTATAGGTGTTGTTTTCGTCTGCTTGAAGAAAAGATTTTGTTATTTCTTTATCTGTTTGTCTCTGAATATTACCTAGACCTACTCTACCAGTCTGCGAGCCTATCATGAATTTTTTATGCAACTGGAGGCGTGATTCGAGCTCCGATGCATTTTTGTCTTTTGGAAGGACTTTTACTATTTCGTCTTTAGATTTCGATAAGACGTGCATTTTAGTTACTCTTAGGAGTTTATAGAGTTCTGACGGCTTCTTAAGCGTCATTCCAAAATTATTCGCGGATCTATATAGTGCCGACGGGTCGGCTGACTGAGCTAGCTCTAGCCACGACTTCAGTGTCTTCGTGACACTCGTAAGCTCGTAAGCTCTTTAAATAATGTGTAAACGTTTTTTTGCCATTTGGCAACGGAACCCTAAAAACTAATAAAATGACGCGATCCCTTTGAGCCCGTGATTAGTTTCAATAATCTAGAATTGGTCCCCGCTCTTACCATTAAAGAGACTTGAAAGTGCTTACAATGTCAAGAATTTTACCCATAACTAAACCAGGTAAATGATGATGTGGATGAGATGCATGCTTTCCTAGAAGCAACCTATTTACTCTGGACTAGAAAATTTACAAATTATAACTCTTTGGAAACAGACTCAGGTTCATCATTCTATTTTTTAGCATGATGTTACGATAGCCATAGCAGTCCTTTTTAGGGTTCCGTTGCCAAATGCAAAAACAAGTTGAATTCCTGAGACGAGCTCAGCCGAATACAAGGGATTTTCGATTTTGCGAGATTATTTTTTGCGATTTTTTGTAATTTTTTCTTTATCTTGCAATGGTTCACTCAATGAATCTATTACCGAAAACAGCAACTCGATCGCTCATCTCCTTCATACCCAAAACCGTGACAGAAAATTGGCGACGACGACGTCGACGGCGTGACAACTCGATAGCAATAGGGCTTTTCTAAAGAAAATCCCTAAAAACGGAACCCTTATAGATTCATCATGTCTGTCTGTCTGTCCGTCCGTATGTCATAGCCACTTTTTTCCGAAACTATAAGAACTATGCTGAAACTTGGTAAGTAGATGTATTTTGTGAACCGCATTAAGATTTTTACACAAAATCAGAAAAAAAAAACAATAAATTTTGGGGGTCCCCATAGTAAAATGTGTCCCCCCCCCCCTGTAACTTCTAAAATAAAAGAACTATAAAACTAAAAAAAAATATGTTCTACATTACCATGTAAACTTCCACCAAAAATTGGTTTGAACGAGATCTAGTAAGTAGTTTTTTTTTAATACGTCATAAATCGTAAACTGCAGTTTACCTTTCATACAATCAACTCAAATATAAAAATGAAAAAGAAAACATTTTTATGTTACTTGCTGCTACGGAACGTTTAATGGGCGAGTCCGACTCGCACTTGGCCGCTTTTTTTTTGTTCCGTCAGGGGAAATGTTCTACGGCATAACGTTATGTGTACGGTTATGTGTATTATAGCTCTCACACTCTAACCCCTGCGGTGAGCCATACTCTGCGCCTTGTCCAAATTTAACTCATTTTGATGTAAAATATCTATTGCGGTGTCTACAACAGATTCAAATGCCACGAAATGTTACAGTCATGTGAAGACTATGTGAAATCAAGTGAAGTCATGTGAAGTCATGTGAAGTCATGTGAAGTCACGTGAAGTCATTTAAAGTCATGTGCAGTCATGTAATGTAGTGTGATATTTTATGATATCATGTGATGTATACTTTTTTAACAAAGAGTACTAGTAACCGAAATTAACAATATTTCCAGTGACCACTCTTTTTTTTTACGTGCGAAAATCCCTAGTCCTCTAGATCGTAAGGCTGACTTCTTAAGCACTAAGCTACTGACGCTTATTAATAAACAAATGAGAAATTAAGATTTTACATTTGCAACATAGCAAAAGCTGATCTAATTATCGACATAGCACGGGTTCAACGTCTGTTTTATCGAAACTTGCATGCATGCAAGCATTAACTTAATACAATGCTATTGTTCATAGTTAATTGAGTCTGAATACAGAAATTCTCCCTTGACGATAAGACAATTAGACAAATCGACTGGGGCTTAACGTTTATTACTCGGTGTCTCCTTGACAGCGAGAGGTGATGTATTCGCCTGATTTATAGTCCCAACGCTAGGAAGGTATTAGTTCCAAATATAACTTACATCACACATATAAACCGCCAACGATAACCAAGAAAAATAATAGGCACAAAAATATTAGGGCCATCTCGAAACCGGAGATGGCCCAGGGTCAGTCGGGGTGCGAGGGATATGCTCTATGGGCAACCTTACACCCCGGCGTCTGTACACCCGAGACGGCGTGCGATTTTAGTCGGTTCAAGCCCGACATAACCACCCCTGCTGGCTGGCGGGGGGGTATCCGAAGGGATTTCCGCACGAAAAAAAAAGGGTCAGTTGGGGTGCGAGGGATATGCTCTATGCACCCCGGTGTCTGAAGACCCGAGACGGCGTGCGGTTTTAGTCGGTTCAAGCCCGACATAGCTACCCCCGCTGGCCGGCGGGGGGTATCACAAAAATATTATGAACATTTTAACGACAGTAAAATTGTAAATACCATTCATTCTGACGGCCTCTGTGCTTATCTGCCACCTAATTCCCTCGCCTTCAAGCTGGTACACCTGCCGATTAACAGACTCTGGCGCATGCTTTGCACTTTGGGGGTTGGGAGGATAGATGGGAGTCACTCACACGTTGCTGCAAAAGCAAAATCTAAAGTCGAGGAAGTAGTAAGTGAACCCTGAGCTATGAGGTAAAGTCTCAGATGCAACCGGGAACCACACTTAGATGAAGTCAAAAACAAAAATGTAACATATCATCTTCCTCATAACGATGTCCTAGTTTTTCACAAAAATCACACACACCCATACTCACACTCGCAGACACACACTCACACACCACACACTTCACACACACTCACACACGCAAGCACGCACACACATATACACACACTAATTATTATCTTTGTTATTAAGAAAAATAGCGACAAAATGTAGGTAATATTGTATAAACAATAACGTCACCGCTTGCAGGACTGAACACTGCTTCCCAAGATACAGGCTGTTTGCCTAGTTTGGGATATCAGCGACAGATACATATCCTGAAAATTAACAAATAATTGTGTTCATGTTTAAGACCAATGTATGTAATTTTTGTGAAAATAAACGATTTTATTTTATTTATTTTATTTTATTTTTTTTACGACATGCTACACAGAGCTTTTTAGACCCAAAGTAAGCATAGTTTAACTAGCTTATGTAATGGTTTCCAGAATGCGAATAAACATACTTATATACTTTTTTTGTGTAAATACATACATATTATACATAGAAACACCCAGACCATGCAAATAGACATATGCATGCATACAAATATTTGCACTGAGCGGGAATCGAACCCGGGCCCCTGTCGTAGCAGTCGAATGCACTTTTTTTTTTTTTTTTTTTTTTTCGTGCGGAAATCCCTTCGGATACCCCCCCGCGTGCCAGCGGGGGCGGTTATGTCGGGCTTGAACCGACTAAAACCGCACGCCGTCTCGGGTCTACAGACGCCGGGGTGTAAGGTTGCCCATAGAGCATATCCCTCGCACCCCGACTGACCCTGGGCCATCTCCGGTTTCGAGATGGCCCCCTCGGGTTTGGGAACCACGGTGTCCCCGTCTTGCCCCGGTTTGGGGGAGGGGCGCTAGTCGCCCCACCGTCCCGGCCTGCTTCTGCTGGGGTGACAGGTGGCCTCACCCGCCACCCCCAGGCCTGCGCTCATGGAGGACGGAGGTCGTTAAGCGACCTCCGGCGCCTGAGTTGCCTGCGACGCGCGGCGAGCAAGTTGCGGGCTCGGCGGACCGGGAGAGTTCTAAGTCTCTCCCGGGCGCGCTCCGCCACCTCCTTCGCGAGCATTACATGCTCGCAGAAGGAGGCGGCGGCGGCCCACGCGCTCGCGCTTCGCACCATTGCCGCAATCATGCTGCCGAGCGAGAGGACTCCCACCCCGATGGCTGCCACGAGGTCACGCCTCGGCGCCTCCCACGCCGGGCAGTCCGCCAGCGTGTGCAGCCCTGAGTCCTCGCTCGCGTCGCAGTGATGACACTCAGGCGTTGGCTCCTTCCTGATCCGATGCAGGTGGTCCCCGAAGCACCCCTTCCCTGAGATCACCTGCGTCAGTCGGTAGGAGAGGCTTCCGTGTCGCCTCTCCAGCCAATCCTCCATGATGTCGAATGCACTACCGCTACGCCACAGAGGCCGTCAACGTTACGTTACGTACAAAGTGTGCATTTTGGAGCCCGAGGTCCGCTTATTGGTATGACGGCTTTTCGGGCGGGACTGCCGTCTGTCCACCAAATCCAGAGAAACAACCTGGGCCAGAGCTTCGTCCGTTGTATAGCAGATCCACCCACTAACAGATAAGGTTGAATTAATTATATATACCTATATAATTAATGAAAATTAAAAATTGAATTAATTAGGCGGAGTCATCAAAAAACAATGTTTAAAAATGACTGTAAAGTTGTTCATTGTTTCCGTAGTTCGCAAGAATTACGGTAGATGGCTCTAACGTCGCCTTAAGACGTAATAATGTATCGGAGAATTTCGAATATCTGGGACGTGTCTAGGTGGCTCAGTTGGTCAGAGCATTCCTTAAGGGACTACTCGCAGTTTCAAGTCCCGTCCTAGATGTTCTCTTTTCAGATCGAATGTAATTCGTAAAAGAATCTTCAATCTTCATCAGAAGTTATGCAGTCTTCACCTGAAACAGTAAGGCAACAAGTATTTCAATACAACTTCTGAACTTAAAGCTTTAAGCCAGGAGTGAAATTCCTCCCCGGAATAACTTTGTCACGGAGTTGTGGTAATCCTTTTTTGGCAACACAGATGCTTAGTAATATTTAGTTAAGCCGTAGAAATTTGTCGTTGATATAGTTTTAGACTATGACAAAGCCAAAAATGAAGGGTAGGGGTTTTTTTTTCGTGCGGAAATCCCCACGGATACCCCCACCGGTTAGCGGGGGAGGTAATGTCGGGCTTGTACCGACTCAAACTGCACGCCGTCTTGGATCTTCAGATGCTGGGGTCATAAGGCATTTCCCTCGCACCCCGACTGACCCAGGGTCATCTCCAGTTTTGAAACAGCCCGTGTCGCCTCGCCGCCCCGGCCTGCTTCTGCTGGGTCAACAGGCGGCCTCACCTGCCACCCCCAGGCCTGCACTCATGGAGAACGGAGGTCGTTTTGAGTAGCCTTGTCAGTCCACACTTAGCTAGATAATTATACTATTAACATAAAGGTCGTTATGCCATGTACGATTTCATCCGCTTCCATTCCATTCCGTGGCAATTTAAATAGAGCCTTAACAGTCATACCGCCACTGCCAAGTATAGGTTTAATAAATGCAGAACATGCATGAGCTATATTTATATACAAGTATTCGACGGCCTCGAGCGGTAGTTCGACTGCTTCGACAAGGGGCGCGGGATCGATTCCCGCTCAGTGCAAATATTTGTATGCATGAATCTGTCTATTTGAATTGGTCTGAATGTTTCTATGTATAATATATATGCATTTACAACAAAAAAAAGTATATAAGTATGTTTATCCGCATTTTGGAACCCATAACACAAGCTAGTTAAACATAACCACCCCCGCTGCCCGGCGGAGGGGTATCCGAAGGGATTTCCGCACGTAAAAAAAAAAAAAAAAATGCTTACTTTGGGGTCTAGAAAGCGTGTATAGAATGTCGTAAAATATTTATTTATTTATGTCGTAGAATATTTACCTACCTAGTGGTTTGTATATTTGTCGAATATATTCTGGGTATCACGTTACGTGAAACATACCTAAATTTTGCTTTCCTATAATGTGGAAAAACTTTCTGAATTTAACAACTCTCAACAAGAAATCCCATTATACTCTAACTCGTTATCTCAAGCTATAAATAAATAAAGCTAAGAAAACATTAAAAAATATATCCAATAAGAAATTCCTTTAGTTCTTACTCGTTTAGTGAAGCTATAAAAGAAATTCAAATAAAAAAAGTTCATGGAAAGTAAAAAACCAAACGCTGTGTAACGTCTGTCTTAAAGTGAAGTGAAGAAAATATAACATTACTAGTAAACCAGTACATTTGTGAAGTTCAATTTCGTCAAAACGTTAATAAAATATCCTAAAAGCCGATTGCAGCGCTATCGGCCTACTCAGATACACAAATGAAATTTCATCACTACAGTTTCAGCCGCTTAGAAGTTCAGTGACATACGCATGCATAGGTTTTTATCATAAACAAGTTGAATTCCTGAGACGAGCTCAGCCGAATACAAGGGATTTTCGATTTTGCGTTTTTTTTTTTTGCGATTTTTTGCGATTTTTTCTTTATCTTGCAATGGTTCACCCCAGCACGAATCTATTACCGAAAACAGCAACTCGATAGCTCATCTCCTTCATACCCAAAACCGTGACAGAAAATTGGCAACGACGACGTCAACGACAACTCGATAGCAATAGGGCTTTTCTAAAGAAAATCCCTAAAAATAGTTATTTGTTCAACAAGTGACGAAAGTTATTTTTTACTTTAAAAATCACGAACTAGTGAAGTAGTCTAGAATTGAATCACAAGCGTAGCTAGTGATTCTAACATAGACTATTGTGCGAGAGAAAATCAACCAGTGACAAAAGTGTTTCAGGTTACAGGTGAGGAAAACAAGAAGATATTTACTTAGCTCTCTAACAACGCAGAGCGGCGGGCGTATTGCACCGGACACCCGTGTCCTCTGCACACTTCTAGTTCTCCTCACGCATCCAATCGCATTTTGCTGTGAGTTTTGCGCAGCAAAGGTGCCCTTTTCGTGATGGAGAGGTGTGAATAGTAGATTGTATGACAAGGGAGCAAAATAGTATTTTTACATCGAGGGCGCTACTTTGATTCACGAGCGAAGCGAAGAGCACTGAACTAAGCGCAGCGAAGGATTCAAAGTACATCGCCCCAGGGAAAAACAATTTGCTCTCGAGTCATAAAATATGTATGTGTTAAGAGAGACGTAATTCACGCGCTTTTTTTTTGTGAGTCCCTGTGCCCTGCAGCTAACACGTACCAGCCAGTAATTCATACAATTTGCGTTCAATTTCTACGAATGATATAGCTTCCAAATTCAAATCTCATTTCCGCCCGCTAATAAGTTTCTATTGGAAAAGAGCTATTTTGCTCCCACTTTTAGAGGAACAAAGCAACACTTTTCGAAGAGATGAAATAGTAAATTGTTAGACAAGGGTTGGAAGTCAGCCATTTCACCCGAGATATTTCTGGAACTCGAACGGAGTGAGAGCGCCAATAGTTTGAGGGTGAAATGGGTGACATTCACCAGAGTTAAACACTCTACTTTTCATTTTGACTTTGTGAGGAAATTAAAATGCTGCACACACATTTAATGAAACAGGTATATTGATAATCAGTTAAAATATAAATATAAATATATAAATATAGTAAAATATGAAAAATTGGAAATAGATTATTAACAACAGCTTTTGCCTGGTCTTTAATCTCATCGGGAGTTAAATTAATATCCATATCACTGGAATCACTTCCCGAAAGCATTTTTAACCACAATAACACAAGGTATTTATTTATATTGAATCTCGTTTTCCCGCTAATTATTTAGCAAACTTGAATAGTATTTTTTAATTCTGAAAAAACAGTTATAATTCACGTACATACTACCAACACTAGAAAAGTTTTGAAAATCGAATCTATTGGTTACATTGTAATCGAGTTGGTCACGAGATGTGCATCTAGGCGGCCATGTAAAAAAAGGGTCACGATATCAAGGCATTATGATGCAACTTAATTATCATGGACTCCATGGCAAAACTTAAAATTAAAAAAAAAATACTTTCCACCCTAGGGATGAAATAAGCTACTTTCCACCGGGCTATCTACCCATGAAAATTAAACTTTCCGAGCAGCAGAGATGAACAATGTATTTTTTCATCTGAGCACTAAACTCGGTTGCATACAAAGCCATTCCTTGGAGTCCAAGGTCCTACTCTACTACTCTAGTAAACTCTTCCTTTCCATAGTTTGGTTTATTTTGATTTTACAGGTGCGACTGCTGTCAAGCCTCGCGAGATACTATAGAATTAAGAAAGAAAGTTAACCCTGAGTGGGTTTGTAACAGTCAAGTTGTAAGTAGACTAGTTAATTATGAGAATTTAGAGAGTAGGCTTTGACCATGTCAAAGATGTTAGTAAAAAAAAAAAACCTCGCAACCCTGAGTTGCCTGTTCGTCGAATAGCAAGTGTACCAAGCAGCGTACAAGTGAGATTGACTTGAACCCCCAAAATGGTGGTATGTGCTCTTAATATGAAATAATTCCTGTACGGTTTTTATAGAGGTCACGTAAATATGATTTCATTTCGTCTGGTAACCTAAAGGTAAAGTCTCAGGTATGAGAGTCATCCTTACAGGTACCGGTAATACTACAATGGTGGCCCTCAACTTGATGGCTTCATTAGATACTTTTTCATGAACCGTTCAAAGAACTTGGGACTGTAGAAAGAAGGAAATACGTTTGTTGATTAAAAAAATCCCGGTTTTTACCCTTTTTTTCGTGTGGACATTCCCCCGAATAACCCCCCGCCGGCCTGCGGGGGCGTGGGTTATGTCGGATTCGAACCGACAAAAACCGTACGCCGTCTCGGGTCTTCAGATCAGGTGGCCCGTAAGGCATTTTACTTGCACTCCGGCTGACATAGCGGGCTGGTTTCGGTTATTAAAACCACTACACTCTTACCGTAACCTTTTAATCTATTCAAATCTATTTTCTTATTGTTTCAGCGAAACAATGTTTGGTGAGCTTTCATCCATTTTGGTGATCATTTAAATTGTTAACCTATAAAATGTACTAAAATACGTCTCCTGTAAAATGTGGTTTACAATGCGGCCGTAGCTTTTAATTTCAAGGATGCTGTAGAGCCAAATACTGCTTACTTATACAGTTGCTGCTGAAAAGCAACTTAACCGTCGGGATTAGTGTAAATAACAAAATAATACCAAATAAATTGCGATAGAATCCGTTTAAAATAGTTTTGTTTTAAAATAACCTGATATTTTAAATATTTAGATCGGAAAAAGAGAACATCTAGAACGGGACTTGAACCCGCGACCCGTCCCTTACAGGGGGCATGCTCTGAGCAGCTGAGCTATCTAGACACTAAATCTTCAGAAAAAGTAAGCATAGAAAATGCTTAAAATTTTAATTGAACTGATATTTTAAATTAGTATTTTTTAATTTCCTGTCAAATACATAGAAAAGAAAGAAAGAAGAAAGAAAAATCTATTTATTAACATACAAACATACATGAATATACTAACGGTTTTCTTCTCTGGGATAGGCAGAGACAACAGCCCGCACTCTGCTTCAGTCCTCATTCACTTCACGAGCTTCAAGAGACCTATCATGCAAGCCCGTCGGTTCCGAGAGCTTTTGACCTGCCCTACCAAACACTTTGAAAACAAGTCAACCAAGCCTAATTTAAATAGCAGCTCTATAGAATTTAATGCGTTAATGTAGGGCCAACGATACATCATATAAATGTTTGCAAAATGTTATTTTTCATTCGTAAATTACATTCACACACTCAACCGCGTTTCTCGGTGTACTCGTAACTTTCTTATTTATGTTGCGTGGAAGGAGCAACATTATTTTGTTCTAATAAACCGTTGGAAGAAGTCTGTTTCTTTGCTTGTAAATATAAATGTTGCTCTATTTTATGGCGGCACGTCTGTTGAATTTGTATCTAGCAGATAATGTGTTTATTAAACATGGAGCGTTGTGTAGCACAAATGTACAATATGTTACTCTGTATCCGAAATTTGACTTAAGAGAGTATTACCGGCAACGCACTTTATGAGAAGTGGAAAATAAAAAGACCAATTTCTAGGGTTTTGGGTAGTCAGTTTGTTTTTAATCCATTTATTCGTTATGCGTGAGTTCTGAGACAAAATCTCAGTGTGGGTTTCGGCAAATAATGAGGAGTCATTTTAAAGAATTTCGTTCATACTTTTGGTTTTCTTCAAGTTAACATTTTTACTAATGAAGTGTCTTCATTGTGCAGATTAAGATTTTGTCAATATTGACAATAATGGACGTGGAAGTCTTGAAGAAGATTTTGGACGTTAACAGTTTTGAAAATGATTATAGGTGGGGCTTCTCAAATGAGGTGGATGTGTGTTATGGATATTGAATTACTTCACGGAACCAAGACAATTATGCGCTGCATGAACATAATATAGGTGCATGCGCATTAAAAGATCTCTAGACCGCCTCTGAGAACGCAAATGTTGTTAATCGGATAAACATAACTTGACGGATCACATGCCATCGACAGGACAGTGGAAAAAAATATAATGTAGTAAATATACTTCTTTCCTTGTACTAATTTTTACAAAAGAACAAACTTTCCATTGGAGTTCAGTTATTAATAGGCTCGCCTCCGATTACATTGGGACCTTAACATAACTGGCGAATCGTGGGTGTGTAATACACCTCTGCCTACTCCTTCGGGGATACAGGAGTGAAGTTATGTTATGTTTAGCTATTAAGAAGTGGACCTTTCGACCGAGAGTTCCCGGGTTCGTATAGTGGGTATTACACTGCTGACGTGAACTCACTGCTAACACAAGCTTAATTTAGCGTAGCCAGAGAGGTTTTTATTTATTTATTTGGGTTCACCAACACTTAATGTTACAGTTACTTATAGGTAGTGTAGCCGCGGGGTGCGACTGGTTGGATCACCTCCAAGTTTGGTGCACCCTGGGCAACGTGGGCGATGACGCATCATTGATTGCTCCTCTGGAGTAGCTGGCGTCAACGTCAACGACCAAGAGTCTGACCAACCGGCCCTTTTCAGGGCCAGCTGACCCCATTGCACGAGGGGGTCGGGGTATGGCGGGCCTGCAAGACCCGCGGGGGGGGGGGGGTTGTCGCTCCAGGTACCCCTCTGCTCTTATCAGAGGGTACACTGCGAACGGCCCAGGGTCAGTCGGAGTGCGAGGGATATGCTCTATGGGTAACCTTACACCCCGGCGTCTGTAGACCCGAGACGGCGTGCGGTTTTAGTCGGTTCAAGGCGGGGGGTATCCGAAGGGATTTCCGCACAAAAAAATAAAAAAAAGGTAGTGTAGCGGCAATGTGCGCGTCAGCAAAAACATACATTGTATTACGAACGCATGCACAACGGCAGTTGGTACACGAACCAGACCAACTCAGGTCGCATACTTACGCTTGAGTTAAATATAGAATAGTAGTAATCATACGAAGTAAGATTATATTATAACTAATGTTAAGGACCACATGTCATAGTATAAAGTGATATTGTGAAACGTGTAATAAAGTAACCCGTGTAGAACATTTCCTTTCATTCGCATCTCCCCGAGATAGAAAAAGGACTTCTACAGGTAAACACAAAGGGGTTAACGGGAATACTAGTTATTTCGGTTATAAAAAACAACAGTGACACTCCAGGAGTGCTGACAGAAGTGAAAACTTGAACAATTACGTGTGTATTTTTTGAATTGTCATCCATCCATTCATTTTTGAGAGGAAAGCGTAAGCGTTGCGTGACGTGACGATGTTGGTGACGATGACGCGAGTTCCATGATTTTTGTTCACCAAAAAAGTGCTCAACGCGCCATGAAGTTTTCACTTCGAAAAGAATTACTTCTAGCCATTATTGTACAGTGTTTTCGTGTTATTTGACTATTTCGGATTCGAATCCAGCTCAGTGTAAATATTTGTATGCATTAATATGTCATTTTGCATGTAGCGTGGCGTAGCAATAGTGCGTTCGACTATTACGACAGGAGGCGCAGGTTCGATTCCCGCTCAGTGCAAATATTTGTATGCATGAATATGTATATTTGCATTGGTCTGGGTGTTTTGTGTCTGGGTGTGACAAAAGAAATGCTTCTAAGTATGTTTATACGTAAACTAGAACCCATTAAACAAGCCAGCTATGCTTAATTTGGGTCTAGATAGCGCTGTGTAGCAATTCGTAGAAAATATATATTAAATTATTTGGTAGTCTGTACATACTTAGTTTCGTTAACTCGTGTTCGTAGTAGGCGTCCTTACGGCATGTGCCTCTCCAACGCTCTAAAGCACCCTTCAAAGGTTGACATTATTGAGGCTTGGGTTAGCAAATAATTGAGGTATACTATTGGTTTACTGTTTGGAATTTGGCATCGAACAAAATAAGTAGAAAATAATACTGAATAGCAACTTGTAACATACGTGGTGTAGTAGTTTGATTGCTTCTTTCGAATCCCGCTCAGTGTAATATTAAATATATAGTTTTTTTTTTTCGATTATAATGTACTCGTATTAAACAGTTACTTATAACAATTACAATCTAGACCTTGAGGCTAATAAGTAATTTAAATTTAACCTAATTTGCTAAAATCTTACAAAATTAAGAATGTGCTCATTGGCCATTTTTCTTATTGTCTCTTTTATGATGGAAAGACACTTTGTTCTTGTGTTCTTTAAGAGTAGCACTCAGTTCACTACGTAATACTATATTCACTAAGAGAGAGTAGGTAGATAGATAGATAGAATACTCTTTATTGTACACCACATCTTAAGTCTAAATATAATATAGGTATGGGTGGTCATACTGCTAAGAGCGATCTCTACCAGACAACCTTTGGATGGATTTATCAGTAGGAGTACAATGGTAGTTGGAATATACTATATATAGGTATACTTGTATGCATGAGGTGATACTCGTACAGTGATACAGTCACGATTATCTTGATGAGGCCTAATACACATTTTTTTCTCCATTTTCATTAATAACTTCCTTATGTTTGGTTTTAGACTGAAAATTAAAAAAAACGAAAGTTGAAGAGAATTTAATTTTCAACAAACCTGCTTTAAATTTTTTTTATGTATATATTTTATGTATAATAACCGCGGTAGCCTAGTGGTATAGGTAATGGACTGCTGAGACGAGGTCTCGGGTTCGATCCCAGGTTTTACCATGGCACACACCAATGACTTTTCGATGCTTTTCGAAGTTATGTGTGTATTTATCGGAGGTTTATAAGTACCCGGTTAATGGCAATAGGCTCGCCACCTATTACATTGGGACCTAAACATAAACTGGCGAAATGTGGGTGCCTACCCCTTCGGGGATATAGGCGTGAGTTTATGTTATGTTATGTTATGTTATATATATAATAGTTTACCCGCTATAGCGTAAAAACTATGCACGCCTCTTTTTCAAGATGGCAGCCGGGGACAAGGGTTGCGTGTTCCCCAAACTTGAATTTAGCTTTACCCCATACGCTCTTGATATCCAAAAAATAAGATCTCTGACTTTTGCAGGCTGAAGTTTTTTTTAGCGTGCCTAAATACTTTGACATTTCAATGGACTCAAAAAAATGTATACTTTTTACAGTGTTTTATATGATATAGATATAAATGTCACTTGAATTTTTGCCCTTTGAAACGTTGAATTTATAATCCACAAACAGTTCAAACGATATTTTTTTTAACTTCTGTATATTTTTCATCGGGCAATAATATTTTTACGTTTGTGTTCAATGTAGGTAGTCAATCGTGTTGCCGCCTGGTTGTTTTATAAATGTACTGGCAAACCTGTTTACGTAATACCTACACTTTATTTGTATTTTAACAACCTCCTTGGCGTGACGGTAGAGCTATCGACTGCTACGCCTGATGTCATATACACAAATATTGCATGCATGAATATGTGTAATGTATATTTTGCATTGGTCTGGGTGTTTTAATGTATAATATGTATGTATTTCAAAAGCCAAGTATCTAAGAATGTTTATCCGCATTCTAGAACGCATAACACAAGCTAGTGTCTATATAGCACTGTTTAGAATGTCCTAGAATATTATTTACTACTACTATTTACTAAAAATAACAAAACTGAAAAATAACAAGACAGAAAGCAAGCTGAGGTTATTTATACAGCATCTAACGTTCTACTGCGGAACTTGCCGAGTGAGTCGAAATTCACGTCAGGCGGTGGTTGTTTAACAATTTACAAAGCTAGAATGATAGAGTTTCCACTTATTACATACAGTACTGCGGAGCGAGGAATGAAGTTAGGATATAGAAACATGAGAGTATCTGGCAGGAGTTCGAAGTAGGAAATTGTAAAGTCATTATAACTAGATGTAAAGTTTTGTTACATACCTTTTTTTCGTGTGGAAATCCTCTCGGATACACCCCCCCTGTTGGCCAACGGGAGAGGAGATGTCGGGCTTGAACCGACTAAAACCGCAAGCCGTCCCGTGTCTTCAGACGCCGGGGGTAAGGTGGCCCATAAAGCATTTCCCTCGCACCCTGTCTGACCCTGGGCCATCTCCGGTCTCTAGATGCCCCCCATCGGGTTTGGGAACCACGGTGTCCCCATCTTGTCCCGGAGAGGGGAGGGAGGGACCGCTAGTCGCCCCGCCATCCCGGCCTGCTTCAAAACTAATAATAGTGTGTTAATAATAAAAAAAACTAAATAAAAGCTTTTCCAATAGATTTAGTTCGGAAAAAGTAAAGAACCAGGACGGGACTGGTCGCGGATTCAAGGAAAAGTTATAAATAAAAGCTTCTAAAATGATTGTATTGTCTTCGGTCTTTGATAAGTGTGCAAAATTTCATATCACTCTGACGTTTGAAAGTGCTCCAAATTTGAGTTGGAAGATTCCATTACATACAAACATGATACAAACTCACAGACATACAAACTTACAAATATACAAACTTACTAACATACAAACTTACTAACATACAAACTTACTAACATACAAACTTACTAACATACAAACTTACTAACATACAAACTTACTAAGATGCAATTTACAAATGTACAAACATACACACCAAGTTAAAAAAGCGTGTTAAAATAAATCGGGGTAAGGCTAAGTGGTGGATACGGTGGTGTGTTTTACTTGACTAATGTTGTGTAAAAGCTTCTCCTTCTACCAAAGTCCTCACTCAACGTAACGAATTCTTTGAGACTTTAGTTATTGAGTGCTGTAATTAGGTTTTGCATGTATCTTACTGATGGATATGTGGCTGCTATATCAAAGTGCTTTTCGATTTTGTTATCTTCAAGTATTCTGAATTGTTTTATTATATAAGATGGCACAAAATTAGGTCTCTGAATTTGGTGAGATGACTTGGTATCGACAAAATATGTATTTGAAACAAAAATAAAGAATATCGGGTAAAATAAAAACAAAAAAGTATTAAAAGAAAATGTTTTTTTTTTTGGTTTTTTGAAAAAGATTTTGCGTGAAATTCTGATCCCGTCCCTGCTACCCATAGGAACCTTCTCAAGGGATAACAAGTTACCTATGTACCTATATACTACCAGACTATAATCTATCCCTGTACCAAATTACAGCCAGATTCGTTCTACGGTTGGAGCGTGATTGAGTAATATGGCAGTCACAGACAATATAATTCTTTAGGCTTTCACGGCCGTCGTTGCTTGTAGAATATACTGCTTCCGGGCTGTTTGACCGTAATCCAGATGAAACTTGTGTTCCAAATGTTTCATCGATCACTGCGGTCGACATCTTCAGTGGTGCAGGTCCGGACGGTGACGAGTGCGTAGAACTCTCGTCGGCGGCGACTTCTCTGCGACTGATGTAGAGTCACTGGCGTATTTATAGGCGCGTTTGGTGGGGGGAAACGACGTGATCGATCCTGATTGGTCGAGAGCTGGGGAGCCGACGCGCTGGATCCTGATTGATCGAGGCTAACCAGGGGGGCTTGGCCTCCCGATACCAAAGATGGTGTTGACTCCGTCATGTTTGAACTGCGATGACGAGTGGCTCTCAGTGCTGGGTACCAATCTCTTTGGAGATGAAATCCTTAGGTTTCGATGAAGGATTTCATCTGACAGGTTTCATTTCGCACATAAATCGGAACGTGAAAGTATGTATCAACCATAATGTTATTAATTAATATGTGAATCGCGTCCTGAGAAATACTATATTACTAAAATAAATAATATATTATTTTAACAAAAATATATACTAAATAAAAAAAAATATATAATATTGTACGTGACAAGATGTAACAGCAGTTTCCCCCACAATCAATGTAATATCTTAGTATTTAAACTCCTGTAATGTAATTTATAATTAGTCCGCAAGTAAAACTGTCTGATACCTTTTTTTCGTGCGGGAATCCCCTCGGATAAAACTCGGCCAGCGGGGAAGGTTATGTCGGCTTGAACCGACTAAAATCGCAAGCCATCTCGGGTTTTCAGACGCCGGGGTGTCAAAATGCCCATAAGGCATTTCCCTCACACCTCGATTGACCCTGGACCGTCTCCGGTTTCGAGATGGCCCCCTCGGGTTTGGGAACCACGGTGTTCCCGTCTTGCCCAAGAAAGGATGGGCGGGGGGGCTAGTCGCCCCGCCGTCCCGGCCTGCTTCTGCTGTGGTGACAGATGGCCTCACCTGCCACCCCCAGGCCTGCACTCATGGAGGACGGAGGTCGTTAAGCGACCTCCGAAGTTTGAGTTGCCTGTCTGGTGCCTATCAATAAATCCGCAATAAGTAATAAACATACAAATATCCTAACATCTTCAAAAATGTTAACCTTAATATTAGTAGGATCGTAGGATGACAACTAGAAACTTATGAGCATCTACTATTTATTTATATATGATTTTAGATTGACATGGTCATTTACATTAAAATTAGAATTATAAACGGGATATGTTTAGTATCTTTTTCGAGAATCCGATATTTCGGCACTGTTACAAGTACCATGATCACGGATGTACTAAAGTTCTGCAAGCTAGTTAGTAAACTAGCTTGCAGAATTCTAATTTTAATACTATTTATTTTTATAAGAATATTCGATGTAGAAATACAGGGTTCTTCTCACTAGTTCCAAACACGTATTTGTTCATCAGGTATGTATAATAAAGTTTCTAGTCGGCGGGCTGCGCCACCTGTCTATATGTAATCTATTGGCAAGACGTGAATTGGGTACAAAACCGTCACGAGTATCCCATCTTTTTTATCTGTTTATTAAAACATGTTGCATGTAGGTAGGTTTTTAAAATGACATCTCCTGTATATTATCTTTAATAATATTATGAAGAGACAGACCGAGTTTTGTGAGTTTGCTTAAATGTTTGGGGTAATCATCAGTACCAATGCACTTACTGGAAAAATTCTTTCACTATTTCAAAGGTACATTAGCCTTGATGGACATAGGCTATACTTGTAGAATATACTGCTTCCGGGCTGTTTGGGCGTGGTCCATATGAAACTTGTGTTCCAAACGTTTCGTCGATTACTGCGGTCGACATCTTCAGTGGTACGGGTCCGGGCGCCGACGAGTGCGTAGAACTCTCCTATAGGCTATACTTGTATTATCATCAACCTATTCAAGTCCACTGCTGGACATAGGTCTCCCCAAATGAGCGCCATAGCACCCTGTCTTTAGCTTGCCGCATCCAGCATCTGCCCGCAGTCTTTTGCAGATCGTCATCCCACCTAGTATACTTGTATATTATGTGTAAATTGTTAATTTATGGCTTGAGTGAAAGAAAACCTCGTATAAACCGAATTGAGGCAAATGCGGGTTGCTAGTTTTATATATATTTTAAAGTTAATACATGATTAAACTGAGTCTACTCTAATAATACAAGGCGTGAGAATTTTATTAAAATACTTAATTCATGGAATCGAGATCTTAAGGGTCGTGCTACCCTAGTACCAAAAGTACCGCGTCATCGTAATTATCTTGATGGGAGTTATATACTCGTACTAAGTGGTGACACTTGATGAAGTTCAGATAGAGCAGGCAGGCCTTACAGCTGTTCCTACAATTGTTCTAGAAAATAGAAAAGTGACCGAAATCCTCTTTAATACGTTTTAAAAGTTTTGTTATGTAATCGTTTCACTGAATTCGAGAATATTGGGCACGTATTTAAGAAGAATAGCACCCGGAACATTTACATACATTTTATAATAATAAATAATAATAATGATAAAAACTTTATTGACATAAAAGTATACATAGTTAACATTATTATCATTTTATTTACTTTTAAATTACTTATAAATTACATTTTTAAATACATATTAAAAAAAAAAAGAAAACATCTATTTAAAAATATAAAAAATAGTGCTCCACCGGCAGCGTGGCAGGGCCCAAGCTACCGGCGGTCGGGGTCACAGAGAGAGAAACCTCCGGACAATGCGTGCCGTGTCGAGGATGACCGCCTTCTGCATCTGACCCTTGACCCAACCATCTAGCGAGAGTCTCTTGAGGTGTTGGTCGAGGCTCTTCGCTATCAGCCCGTTCGCCGAAATGACTATCGGGACAATGATTGTTGAATCGACATCCCACATGGCGGTAACCTCGTGAGCCAAGTCAAGGTACTTGCTGATTTTGTCCTTCTCAGCCTTCACGAGGTTTTCGTCATGCGGGATGGTGATGTCAACGATCATTGCCCGGCGCTGGGGCCGGTCGACTAGCACGATATCAGGCTTATTGCAAGCAATAGTCCTGTCCGTGATAATAGAGCGGTCCCAGTAGAGCAATGCATGACTATTTTCAAGAACCGACACCGGTGTGTACCGATAGTACGGCACTTCAGACTCAACATGGCCATATCGAAGAGCAAGTTGCTGGTGGATGATCCTGGCCACTAGGTTATGCCTGTGCAAGTACTCGCCGTTGGCCAGATGAGAACAACCCGAAATAATATGCCTGAGTGACTCTCCGGGACGACGGCATGCCCGACAGATGTCGACCGTACCGTCCTTCAGGATATATTTCCGATAGTTGTTCGTCATCATGACCTCGTCAGCAATTGCACAGGCAAACCCTTCAGTTTCCCCAAAGAGGTCCTCGAAGCGTAGCCAGTTCACCGAGGCCAGAAGGTCCACATCGGGCCCTGTTAAGGCTCGATAGAACCTCCCGTGCAGCTCCTTGCCCTCCCATACGGTCTTGCGATCCGTGACGCTCAATACCGTCGGTCTGCGCCAGTTCTCGTTCGCCAAGGAGAGCGGAGTGAGACCCTTGTCTACTGCCACCACATCACGATGCATCCCGCATTCGTTGCTCTGGAAATAATCCCTAAGTCTGCACACCTCACGGTTGTGGAGGTTCTTGGCATTTAAAAAGCCTCGGCCCCCCCACCTCCGTGGGATGTACAGTCTCATAACAGACGAGCGCGGGTGTAGCATGCGATGAGTGGTGAGCAGTTGACGGACCTTTCTATCCAGGGCGTCCAGCTCAGTCTGAGTCCATCTTAGTATGCCAAAGGAGTAGGTCAGTAGAGGCATCACCCAACCGTTGAAGGCTCGCACCTTGTTGCCGCCCGACAAAAGACTGTTGAGTACTTTTGTGAAGCGGCAGAAGAAGCGTTCCTTCACCGATTTCTTGATATCCACTACTGAGATACCCAAAGACTCTGCCATACCGAGATACTTATAGGTTTCGGTTTCAGAGAGAGATCTGAGAGTCATAGTCTCAGAAAGTTGCAAATTCGTAGAATTCACAACTTTCCCCCGCTGCACATGTAAGACCGCACACTTATCTACACCGAATTCCATCCCAATGGCGTTGCTGAAAACCTGCGTGATTTTCAGCAGCTCCACCAGGTCAGGAAGTTTCGGTGTGAAAAGTTTAAGGTCATCCATGTACAGCAGATGACTAATAACCTCACCCTCTCTCTGAAGCCGGTAGCCTAGACCTGAATCTCTCAACAAAGTGCTGAGAGGATTCAGTGCTAGGCAAAACCAAAGCGGGCTCAGACAGTCGCCCTGGAAGATGCCCCGCTCAATCCTTATGAAGTCCTGGGGGTCAGAGGAGATTGCCCCGCCGCCCGGTAGACGAAGGACTGTGGTCCACTGCCCCATACACGCACTGAGGAAGGATCTCAGAGTTGCATCGATTTTATACAACTCTAAGATCCTCCTCAGCCATGAGTGAGGCACCGAATCATAGGCCTTCTTGTAGTCAACCCAGGCCGCGGACAGAGCCCCCCGGCTCCGCCGGACTTGCTGGCTAATAGTCATGTCTATGAGGAGGAGCTCCTTAGTACCGCGGGACCCAACCCTACACCCATTCTGAGCGGGGGCCAAAATGTTGTTCACAACAATGTGTGTGTTAATTTTGATGGTCAGAATGGATGTAAGGAGCTTGTACATAGTGGGCAAGCACGTGATGGGTCTATAGTTTTTAGGTTCAACGGTACTACCAGTCTTATGGAGCAAGAAGGTGATCCCGGTGGTCATAAACCGCGGAAGGGAGCCAACTTCGAGGGCTTGTTGGAACTGCGTCGCTAAGCGGCCATGGGAGCACCGGATCCACTTTATCCAGAAGTTGTGCAACCCGTCCGGCCCAGGACTTTTCCAGTTCGGGGCCGTACGGATCGCACAACTCACGTCTTCGGGGTCTATAGTTATGGACGCCATGGGTTCGATGCTCCCACATTCACGCTCAACAACGCACATCCAATCGCTCTCTGTGTGTTCGACGGGCGCTGACCAGATACCACGCCAGAAATTAATCATGGCACTGGCTCCTGGCAGCCCCTCATCGACCACACATTGGGTGGTTCCATCCCACTTCCGGTACACCTTCCTTTGGTCACTCTGGAAAAGGCGATTCTGCCAGTACCGATCCACGCGCTCTCTGTACCGGCGAATACGGGCTGCCCATGCATAGACTTTCTGCTTCAGGTAGTCAATGCGCTCCGTGACGTTAGCCTCAAAATCCGGGCGCCGAATACCGGTCCCGGCGAATGCTTGAGTCACGAAACGCATGACACGGGGGCGGTTATTCCCCCGACTGAAGCAGACCAGCTTCGCAATGAGAGTCCTGAATGTGCTGATACGCCGCTCGATCCGTACCTGCCAAGCGGGTACAACCTCGGCGAGCCGCGGCGCCCGGTCAGTATCTGGAAACTTGACACGAGCGACGCGGCACACCGCGATTGCTCCACAGTACATGATCGAGTGGGTATCAGACAAATCTTTACTAGCCCGCATGTACGGGAATAGTAAATCATTCAGGGCTCCCATCAGTGCCAGATTTCGCCTATGAGTGGGCAGACGTGGTAGACGCGGCCTAGATTCAGGCGCGGACCTATACTGGCGAATAGCGTCCTCCAAAGCCCTCCCCAATTGCTCACTTACCTGGCTAACAGTCGTACTCACACAATCTCCATCATCGCCCACGGGCTCCACCGATGTCGCTGGTGTCACTCCTGACAGCGGAGCTGACGACGCGGTGGGTGAGTCCCGTATCAAGGCAGGAGTCGCGCGAGTAGGTTGTGCCTCCAGGCGGAGCCGATCAAGCACAGATTGATCCAACAGGTTACACCGCTGGATAGCTCGCACTTGATCCGACAATCGTTGGGCGGACACTGTGATGGTTGGATCGAGGACCTGAAACAGAGCAAGCATACATTATTATTATTATTATTCTCTTTATTACACTTAAATACATATTACATTATATTTTTAAATACATTCTATACAAAAAAAAGACAAATATATTTAAAAATATAAAAAATAGTGGCCCACCGGCATCGGGTACAGGGACCAAGCTACCGGTGGTTAGGGCTCCAGAGAGAGGAATCTCCTCACGATACGTGCCGTGTCGAGGAGCACTGCCTTCTACATCAAGCCCTTGACCCAACTGCCTAACGCGAGCCTCTTGAGATGTTGATCGAGGCTCTTGGCAATCAGTCCGTGAACCGAAACAACTATCGGGACAATAATTGCCGAATCAACACTCCACATGCCGACAACCTCGTGAGCCAAATCCAAATATTTCATTTGTTTTTCTTTTTCGGCTTTTACAAGATTGTCGTCATGTGGAATGGTGATATCGATAATTATTGCGCGGCGCTCTGATCGATCTATCAACACTATATCAGGTTTATTAGCTACAATAGTCCTGTCAGTGATGATAGATCGATCCCAGTACAACGTGATGTGCCCATTTTCGAGAACTGCGTCGGGCACATACCTATAGTACGGTACCTCTGATTCTAATAGGTTATACTTTAGAGCACGCTGTTGATGGACAATCCTGGCTACTTGGTTATGTCTATGCAAATACTCGCCGTTGGCAAGACGAGAACAACCAGAAATTATATGTCTAAGGGATTCTCCGGGACGGTGGCACGCCCGACATATGTCAACCGTACCATCCCTTAGAATATACTTCCGATAGTTATTCGTCATCACTACTTCGTCCATAATTGCAAAGACAAAACCTTCGGTTTCCCCAAATAGGTCACCGAAGCGTAGCCAAGACACAGGTTATTATTATTATTATTATTAGTCATGCACTAGCAGCTAAAAGCTGATGCGTGCATATCTCAGCACCTGTTAATGTTCACACATTAGGTAGATCACGATACTATCTACACACATATATGCATATATACTCACACACTTCTTCCTGCAGGGTAGGCTGTTATTTTTATGTGTGGAAACCCTCACTGGCACCACCCCATCGGTGCCATGAGATGGGTGTGTCGGAATCGGTCCGACTAAAACCACATGGTGTCCTCTCCAAGCGTCTATTGCCGGGCACCCCGGGTAAGGGGTGGCTCAAAAGGATAACGCCAGGGTAACCAGCGAACTTTGGTCGCCATCGCGAACTCGCCTGTGGAGTCGTAATTGAACCCGCGTTAGTGAGTTGGCAGGCGTGTGAGGACACACACAAGTCTGCGGCGAGGGTGCCGCAGGCTTGTCTACTGTGGTACTCAGGGGGCAGGGTTCTCTCAGGGTAGGCTGAAACAACAGCCCGCCATTTGCTTCTGTTCTTACACATTTCACGAGCTTTCTCTACCGTCATTCGTCATTACACCTTTCATACAATCCAGCCGGTTCCGGGTGCTTTTCTTCTTCACTTCTCTTATCTCTTCTGGATTGTTCCTTGCTGCCAGTTATAGTCGAAGCATTCACCACGGAACCCGGGTGGGTCCGCTTACTTTTTTTACTCCTTTCGATTTCTCTTATACAGCTTTTATGGAAGCGACTGCGGTCTGATCTTCTAACCCAGAGAGAGAGACCTGCGCCAGAGCCTCGTCCGTCAATCAACTTTTGACATCAGTAATTTGGCTTACAGGGGAGGTTGACTTGGGCTTGGACTTGGGCAAAAGTGTTAGTGAGCCTAAATACACCCACAAAATATAATTTATTCCACTTTTAGGGTTCCGTTGCCAAATGGCAAAAAACGGAACCCGGAATAGATTCGTCTGTCTTTCCGTCCGTATGTGACAGCCACTTTTTTCCGAAACTATAAGAACTATGCTGTTGAAACTTGGTAAGTAGATGTATTCTGTGAACCGCATTACGTTTTTTACACAAAAATAGAAAAAAAAAACAATGTATTTTGGGGGCTCCCCATACTTAGAACTGAAACTCAATTTTTTTTTTCATCAAACCCATACGTGTGGGTTGTATGTATGGATATATTATTATCTATGGATAGCTCTTCAAAAATGATATTGAGGTTTCTAATATAATTTTTGCCTAAACTGAATAGTTTGCACGAGAGATACTTCCACAGTGGTAAAATGGGTCCCCCCTGTAACTTCTAAAATAAAAGAATGATAAAACTAAAAAAATATACGATGTACATTACCATGTAAACTTCCACCGAAAATTGGTTTGAACGAGATCTAGGAAGTAGTATTTTTTGATACGACATAAATCGTAAACCGCAACTTACCTTACATTCGGTCAACTCTAATATAAAATTTAAAAAAAACACGACTCCGACTCGCACTTGGCCGCTTTCACTTAAGTATAAACACCGTTAAGAAAATAAATTCAAATGTAGAATAATATAACCAAGCTGTTACTATCATTCAGGGTTTAACAGCACGTTTCAAAGGAAAAACGTAAACAAATTGCACTATTTTCCTTAGTAGCCTATTGGGAGCCGAGCCCTGGTACTTCCGGCTCATATTAAAACACTTATCGTACAATCTTAACTACCCTATACTCGAAACTATACCACTGGTGGAAAATGATATACTTACATTAATCTGCGCTCAAAAAGCCACCGTTTCGCATCGCAAACAAAGCCTAATTTACGTTGAATCAACCTCAACGCGGAAAGGCTCCATTACTACTCAATATTAATTTGATAAGAAAAATTATTTGCGTTTCAATGGAATTTTCAGCTGTATGTTAAGCACGGTTGGGAGTAATATCGAGCAAGGGTAACAAATGAAGTGTTCCCTAATCGGCCGATACAGTATTGTATTTAAGCGGTCGTTGTAAATACAGATAGGGTTTTCATAGCCATCCCTTTGTCGTTTTGGAACAATGAAAAACACTGTCCTCTTTGGTTAAACTGCTAAAAGCGGACCTCAATGACAGGTTGAAGCGACCCCAATATGAGAACACTTCATTATTCGGAGGGCTTTGTTTTTTTTTTTAACAAAAGCTACGTGTACCTAGATAAAAATTTGAATTTTGCCCTGTTCTGACATTCACTTTGATGATCTGATCGTTTTCGAGATTGTAATTAAAAAATTGAAGGACTTACAATTTCCGTTTTTTTCACATTTACTTGGAGCGCTTGATTATTTCCTTTGTCTCTTTATTGTTAATGAAGTCTATAGATGATGAGTATATATATGTAGATAGTCTTGTGCATTTATTTTTATAGTTTCATGTCATATGTTTCAAAAGTTTGTAGTGTTTAAAAATATTATCATAATCTCATTATTTAAGGTCCTATCGGTCCCTCAATTCTGAGGATCGTGACGATATACAAAGGTTCTCCATTCGTCTGGGCGCGATGGGATGCTTGCTCGATGGATCCCCCTGCTGCCTCCTTTAGGGCATCAGACCAGCGCATTGGTGTTCTGCCTCTCGCTCGTCTGCCTTCCAGTTGACCCACAATGATCAGTTTTTCCAGACTGTGATGTGGTGACCGCATTATATGCCCAAAAAAGCTGTTGACCGTCGCTTTGTAATTTTGAGCTCATTTAAGATGGAGATGTTGGTTCTAAAGGCAGTCCACGGGATTCTGAGCATTTTTTCCAACACAACACCGTGGGCCTACCGCCCAAGTGTCGTCGATATCACAGCCGTCGAAATGTTGCGCTGGTCAAGGTCGACGGCCATTTTGTACCGCCCCATTGATAATCGATGCCGGCGCGGCGTAAGAATGAATGAAACGTTGTTTTTGACAGATAAATAGCTGCCGCCTAAAAAAAATCAAATCTACGGCGTCGCTTTGAAGTGTCATTTCATTACGGCACCTCATGAGGTGCCGTAATGAAATGACACTTCACACAATGAGCTGTCGTTTTGAATATTATTTTCTTTTCCGACGGTTGATTACGATGCCGATTGCACCTAACACTGGGCTACTATGGCTTTTATGGGTGCGACTGCCGACGAGTGGATTCTGCCGTCCTATTGCACCTAACACTGGGCTACTATGGCTTTTATGGGGGCGATTGCCGACGAGTGGGTTCTGCCCTCCTATTGCACCTAACAATGGGCTACTATGGCTTTTATGGGGGCGACTGGGTGCTGCCCTCCTTACCTAACACTGGGCTACTATGGCTTTTATGGGGGCGACTGGGTTCTGCCCTCCTATTGCACCTAATACTGGGCTACTATGGCTTTTATGGGGGCGACTGGGTTCTGCCCTATTGTACCTAACACTGGGTTACTATGGCTTTTATGGGGGCGACTGGGTTCTGCCTATAAATAAATGAATGAATGAATAAATGAAAGATCAGTAGTTGTTTTGATAAATAACATGTCCATTTATTGAGTTAGTTAAAGCCTTTTATGACGACATTTCTTTAGTAAACATATTGCCTTCGAATTGTTAGACCGTTCAGATCAAATTACGGTCTCCAACTCATATTAGTCAACGAACATTCGACGGAACACTGAGCTGAACGAATCAATACCACTACGGGAATGCTACATGTTACGGTTAGATATACTTACTAGTTGTCCTAACATTGACTCGATCAAGCAAGCCTGATATAACTAAATGTTATTAAATAACTTGTTCCAGGAAACTCCTAAAATGATAGCCGAGTGCCGTAAACTAAGATTAATAATATAATATATCTCTTTAATGTATGTACACAAGAACAGTATTATAGAAGCATAAAGTTGGTACGGTTTTGCGGCATATACAATTGGCGGCCTTATCGCACAAGGCAATCTCTTACAGGCAACCATTGGATGGAGAGAAATAGTGAACAGAACTAGGGCAGTTTGCGGTGTACATATTAAATTAATTTATATTTTTAATTTATACTCTGATATATTATTTATGTGAAATTATGAATACATATTATACTTGCTATACATATAATTTACAGTGATACCGTACCTACTATTAGGTACATAATATATACATAACATAATAGAAACACAAAATTATGGGAAAATAAACTCATTTTAGTGTATATCCACATTTTCTGTAAGAATATTTCCCAACAGAATTTGTTAGCTTCATTTTTATAGTGTTGAAGTAGAATAAATTTTGTTTTCAATTACCGGTTATTACCGGTCAAGTGCGAGTTGAACGCGCGCACTGAGAGTTGGTTTAGAAAATTGAAATTACCAATATAACTCGTAACAAACTTTTTTTTTTTTATATTTAGGACACGTCAATTTGACTTCACCTCGCCTGATGGTAAGCTGAAGGTAAAGTTTAAAGAAAGAGGGTCATCATTAAATACACGTATCATGTTAACAATGATGGCACTCAGCTTGACGGTCTCATCAAAAGAGGATTGTCGTCGCAGCACCGCGTGACATTCACCGGTCCCACTAGTGCTGCGACCACAATCCCCCTGCCCTGATGACTGAAGCGATAATGGACTGGCCACTTCTACCGAAGGCCCAATGAAGACTGCGTATCGGTACGTCCCAGTCAGATTAACTGACGACCTAAAAAAGGTAGCTGAGTTAGACTGGATGACGAATGCGGAGGATTGGGCGCTGTGCAGGCCTATGTCCAGCAGTAGACTGTAATAGCCTAAATTTTATGGATTATTTTGTATGGTTTTCGGCTTTTTCCCTATACTTGTGCTATAAAACATTGCTTCCAGCTAAATGTCATGATTCTAGCTTTGCAGGAATTGCGATCTAAATATGTGTGTATCTTTTGATTGCGCTGACTAAAAACTTTGATTTTTTTCACAGCTGCAAAAAATTGTACACAAAAGTAGTAGTAAAGGAGTAGTTATTTCATATTAATTTCAACTCAATATCTAGACGCGTTTCTGAGGTAGACAGACTTTTCTTAGGTAGACAGACGGACAACCAAATGATTTTATCCGTCTTTTTCCTTTGAGGTACGGAACCCTGGGGTGTGTGTTGGGTAACCTCCTCGAGTGTCGCTCCGATTCCGATCCCGCTGCAGTCCGGGGGGAACGGAATCGGAGCGGCCGGTACACCCTGGGCGGCGGTCAATGGCTTCCCCTTCACCCCTTCATAGGGTTGGCATTGATCGTCGGCCAATACCCAACGTGGCGGGAACACATCGCTCTCCGTACTCCTCTGCTTTCAGAGGAGACAGGATGAGCGATGCTGTTAGTGGTGAGATGGCCCAGGGTCAGCCGGGGTGCGAGGGATATGCTCTATGGGTAACCTTACACCCCGGCGTCTGAAGACCCGAGACGGCGTGCGGTTTTAGTCGGTGCAAGCCCGACATAACCACCCCCGCTGGCCGGCGGAGGGGTATCCGAAGGGATTTCCGCACGATAAAAAAAAAAAAAAAAAAAAAAAAAAAAAAGGTACGGAACCCTGATCGTCGGCCAATACCCAACGTGGCGGGAACACATCGCTCTCCGTACTCCTCTGTTTTCAGAGGAGACAGGATGAGCGATGCTGTTAGTGGTGAGATGGCCCAGGGTCAGTCGGGGTGCGAGGGATATGCTCTATGGGTAACCTTACACCCCGGCGTCTGAAGACCCGAGACGGCGTGCGGTTTTAGTCGGTGCAAGCCCGACATAACCGCCCCCGCTGGCCGCCGGGGGGGTATCCGAAGGGATTCCGCACGAAAAAAAAAAAATAAAAAAAAAAGGTACGGAACCCTAAAAACTTAATGCATATACCTTTTAATATGGAACCCTAAAGACTGCGACCCTGTACGTAATTCTGTAAAAGCCGCCTAAAAATTACTCTTTTTAATTCCAAAAAGATTGCGCAGGTATTCAACTAATTCATTGTCTACATAAAAGGAAAAAAACGACATATGTAGGTACTAACTGTGTCACGTATCTAAAAAGGTACGCGTATTTCTGTACAAAACACAAAAGGTAAACATTAAAGTTTTGGTTGACTGCCATCTCTGTCATTTTAACTGTTCTGTGGTTTTGTACAATGTTGCTGTACCTTTGTGAGGACCGTTCATAATTTGAAATTTGCGTGTGGACTTGTAAAAGGAATGTTTTTTTTTACAGTTTTTCCTGCGAGAAAATGTGAACAGGTAGGTACTTATAGCTGCTGGTTGATTTTAACACGAGTATTTTAAATAACTATTTTATAGAGCGTAAGTATCACATGCTAGTTAAACTTTACTTACTTTAAGCGTCAATACAAATCTATTATTTATAATCTAAAATGTTACAATACCAAATTATCTATTTTGTGCTTTGAGTCTAGATAGCGCTGTGTAACATTATTATTATCACTATATACTTACATATAAATAATTTATATTGGTAATAATACAAAGAAAGAAAGAAAGCAAAACATTTAATTCAGGACACGCACAATGAACTTATTAACATAATAAATAAATATCTTACTTAGGCACACTGAGTGATCCCGAATATGGCCGCCATCTCAGCATAAATGCTACGCATACCGGGATATATGCGAAGCGCTGGTTTTCAGATGGGGCCACTCGTGACGTCACGTACGCACACACAACGTAAAAATAATAAAAAATAAAATACCAAATACATATTATATTACAAATATGTATGTACTACAAATGCTTTGTTACAAATATTATTCATTTTCCTTACATAAAGCTATTAATATGACATAAAATTGTGTATGAATATGACTATTAATGTAATATAAACATATTTAAAATAAAGTTAAAAAAGTTATTAAGCAGGAAATGTTACTATGATTTAAGTGAATTTCTAGAGGATACAACTCTGAATCAATTGACATTTTGATTATCCATAAAATTTGATATTTGAATAATTTAAACTTTGTCTTTTTTTGACATTTTAAAATGGACCTAGTTTTGTTGATAATCATTAAATTTGACAATTATTAACTTTAAGATTTGACATTTATAATCAGTTTGTGAATGACAATTTTTATTTTTTTATTTTTATTTTCTTGTTATTTCTATGTATTGGACCATAGTGACATTTGAACCCGCGGTAGCCTAGTGGTATGGGTAATGGACTGCTGAGACGAGGTCTCAGGTTCGATCCCAAGTTTTACCGTGGCACACACCAATGACTTTTCGAAGTTATGTGTGTATTTATCGCAGGTTTATAAGTGCCCGGTTAATGGCAATAGGCTCGCCACATTGGGACCTAAACATAAACTGGCGAAATGTGGGTGCTAGCACCTCTGCCTACCCCTTCGGGGATATAGGCGTGAGTTTATGTTATGTTATGTTATGTTTTATATGCATGATTCTTTGCCTATTTAACCATTATATTATATCTATTGTGTCACAAATTAATTATTGACTGTTTGAATATTTACATACCACACAAAAGTGGTAGAATGTACAAGGAAACATTATTTTAATTATAAGACCACACTTGTTGTACCTGCATTCTGTAAATAAATAAATGAATATGAATATAAATAAAAATACAATAATAATAATTAAAAAAATACAAAAACGGTAACGGACTGCTGAGACGAGGTCTCGACTTCGATCCCCAGTCGCCCCGGGTACACACCTCTGACTTTTCGTAGTTATGTGTGCATTAATAAATGTTAATTATCGCTCGCTTAATAACGTGCCCGATAGATGGCAATAGGCTCGCCCCCTATTACATTGGGACCTTAACATAACTGGCGAATCGTGGGTGTGTAATACACCTCTGCCTACCCTTTCGGCGATACAGGCGTGAAGTTATGTTATGTTATGTAAATACAGGCAATTTCTCTTGTTCTCTAATTTATCATAACAACATTACTAACAAAAAACACTACGTTCTCATATAAATACATTATCGTAATAACAACATTAACTTCACTTGATAATAAATAATTCATCTAAAGTCAGTCCGTCATCAATTCTATACACTTAATTATATACTTACTCATTATATGGGCGCGTTTAGACAGACAAAATATACGTCGTGATCCTGGTTTACAGGGTCGCGTCGATAACTAAGTGATTAAAGAGTCCGCCTTACGATCAAGAGGCACCATTCGAAACCTGGTCATTACACAACTGATGTGAACTCACTTCTAACACAAGCAATTTAGCTTAGTAGGAGGGGTTAGCGGGAACTAAAGTAATTTCGGTTACTAGTACACTTTAAAAAAAAATTGATATAATATTAAATTATTGGATCTCGATACTGGATATTGGATACGCGATATTGGATGGCAATATAATATTTATAGATTGCCCATACGTGCCCTATGTAGTGCCATTAAAATTCAGTTAGCAAGCCGCAGCCGGATATTGTGTTAAACTTGTTTGTCACGGACACAGCCGCTTGAGTTCGTCACGTCACGATGGAAGGAACTCGTGTCGAAATTGGGTCTAATAGCCCCCTCACATTGGTGGCACGAAATGTGTCCTTTGTCGTCTTTGATGACGGGATGTTAGCCGTATTGATAATGCGATAGAATTTCGATGTTTCGATTTTACGAATGCAAATTGAAGAAAGTTGGTATAGTCGTACGTACCAACCAATCTATGAAATGTAGGGTGGCGTCACTGTTGCTGTTATGCAGTGTTGCTAATTGACTTTGATATGTAATAAAATCAGGAAAGTTAGCAAATAATATTATTAGTAGAAGTCCGTTTTCAAATTACACTAGTTTTTTTCCTTACCTAGTTATCTCACTAGTCTCTAAAAAGCATCTATCATATTATTCTACGGAACTACTGATTACATTTTTTGGGTAAAAGTCAACATTTAGTTCTAAACTAGTAAACTAGTAGTAGCTTTAGTGCCTAGTAGGTGTGAGAAATAAAAATAATTTTATAATTGAAAATAGACATGTAATCCATCCGCTCAGAGATTAAATTGGGTGATTTATTTAATGAAATCCGACATCACGAATCAGTAGTGTAATTGAATGACATTCTTCATTCATGCTTCACATAGAGAATCGAACATGAAATAGCGCTGCGAGAACGTTTGCGAACTAGACTGGTTGATTCAAAATGTTAGCGTGTTGCATGTATGACCAAAGTAGTGACGTGACGTCAAACAAGTTGTCAGTGAGTCAGTGTTGTCATTGTCACATCCATTTTCAATTATATAGTAATAGTAGTGACAGCTCAGGGAGAATTAGATTCAAAAACGTTTTTATTAATTAAAATATGTGTGGATTAACAAAATATGGCTGGACAATATTTTTTCGCACGGAGCATATTTGCGGCCGCTGAGGAACGATATGATCGCAATAATAAATGACTTATTCATTAAAATATGTGTGTATTAATTAAAATATGTGTGTATTAACAAAATATGGCTGGACAATATTTTTTCGCACGGAGCATATTTGCGGCCGCTGAGGAACGATATGATCGCAATAATAAATGACTTATTCATTAAAAAATAAACCGTTGCTATAATTCATAGAAATAAATACTACATGTATGATTTTTTAATTAGAAAAAATTACGAAATGACTGGTATTTAGGGCATCTCACCAACCAACTTAAAAAAATGGTAGTCGCAATACTCGCAATCATATCGCACCTCACGGTGACTAAACGTGTCCTGAACGTTTTATTTCACTGTAAGCCACACTCATATGCTTTCAATTTAATTGATCGACTCGTTCAACTCAGGTACAACGTCACCCCGGGACGGTGGGGCGACTAGCACCCCTCCCCCAAACCGGGGCAAGACGGGAACACCGTGGTTCCCAAACCCGAGGGGGCCATTTCGAAACCGGAGATGGCCCAGGGTCAGTTGGGGTGCGAGGGATATGCTCTATGGGCAACCTTACACCCCGGCATCTGTAGACCCGAGACCGGTTCAAGCCCGACATAATCGCCCCCGCTGGCACGCGGGGGGGTATCCGAAGGGATTTCCGCACGAAAAAAAAAAAAAGGTACAACGTCACTCATAATATTTTCGAGCAACTCGCACTAGGCACTCTGCTCTAACCGCAGAACTTCGATATCGCCAATAGGTTGTGAAGGTCATATGGCACTCGCTGTACTTAGCAATAAATATTGAAGTTTGGCTGCTTCGCAGTTAGACTGAAAAGCCAAACCCAACTAAGTTGAGGAAAGGCTCGGGGGACGATGAATACATTTATTATTAAAATGTTTTAAAACTTTTACCTTACTCGTCACAAAAATATGTTTTTGAAGTGAAAACTTCTTTGGTGGCGTTGTGCACTTTTTTGTAATGGGTAAAAAACGTTAAACTCGCGCGTTAAAATCAGGACACGTGACCTGCACGTGTTCTGATTGAAAAATTCGTAAGACGTTTGCAAACAAATATAGAAGCGCTAATTTCACACTGTACTTAAAACAACCTTGGTGGCGCGTTCGTCTAATGAGTGGTCGTTGATTTCGTCAAGACTGAGATCGTTTCCGACCGAGGCCCAAGAAACACTTTTTGTCATCTTATAACTCTTTGGAATATTTATTCTATTTTGTGCCATAAATCTATTGATACAAAATGGAAATTAAACAAAGTGTATCTATTAATGAAAAAAGTGACGAAGAAATAGCGAAAGAAAATGAGAGAGTACTTTATAAATAAATATATATATAAATATATGCGATGATGGTTCTGGTAATAATGATGGTGAAAAAGTCGTTGAAATTATGGATGGAAGTTGATTTTTCTGAGAGATAAACTTTTTAATGTAAAATAATTGTAATAGTTCTGAAGTGTTAAATTTTTTAAGTAATATAAATTGTCATGTTTGTGTACGATAGCGCAACAAATTAATATTGTATGTTACCACATAAATGATAGTACTTTTATACTGATAAATAAAGCAATTCGTGCAAAATTATTCCCTAACCATTCCAAAATATAAAAAATGCACAACGTTAATATTCAAGTTTTCAATTCTGCCGGCACTCACGGAGTGCAACCAGTCGTTTTTTTTTATGAATGATAGGCTCACGTTTGACCTCTATCACACCTGGTCGTAAGTGAAGATGTATATCTTCTTTATATTGACAGTATAATTATTTGGTGTCAATATTGACACAATTACCAGTAACGCGTTCAGAGATCTAGGTTTCGTTATGCGCACGTGCTTGTAATTTAAAGTTATCAACTGTCTCAAAATTGTTTACTGCGCATACGTGTAAAGCATGCTAGACTATGGAAATCCTGTCTCCTGAATATGTTACCTACATAGATAAAATCGAAAGACTTGAAAAAAGCTTCTTAAGACATCATAACTTAGTTATAACCTTGGAATCTTCAAGTCTCGAGTGAATACGTTCCTTCTGGGCAAACGTGATCCATCGTAGACCACATCGTCACTTACGAACAGGTGAGATAGAGGTCAAACGTCATTCATAAAAAAAAAACAAAGAGACGACATAATATCATATCCTCATTAAAAAAATAAATAAAAAAACATTAAAAAACAATATCTTAATGACTGTAAGCGGTGTAATCTACTATCTCTATCTAGCAGGTGCGTGTTACTAGGTATGAGTTTTTTTATTTTCTATATTTAAAGGTGAAATTAATAGTATCGACCTTCCTTCGAATATTAGTCTAAGTACACGAAAAACTCGTACTATACATAGGTGTCCTCTACATCGCACTAATTATGGTAAAAATGCTGTGCTCACCCGTTTGCTGACATTGGTATCTTTCTCCTTTCGAAAAGTGTTTTTAAAGAAAAAATTACAAAATAGTTCTAATCTTACTTGTAGACTCGAATGAGAAATCGAAGAAGAGTTCTAGAATACGGATAAACATACTTAAATACGTTTATTTGTAAATACATACATATTACACATACAGGATATTGAAAATAGCACGAGAAGAAGGCGGCAGAACGTATCTGAGACACTCAGACCTCGGTCCTCCATCAGCTCAGGCCGGGGAGGCAGCGCGCTGTGCCCCCCCCCCTTTCCGGGGGCAAGACAGGGATACCGTGGTTCCCAAACCCGAGGGGGCCATCTCGAAACCGGTGATGGCCCTGAGTCAGCTGGGGTGCGAAGGAAATGCCTTATGGGCCACTGTACACCCCAGTATTTGAAGACCCAAGTCGGTTTGAATTCGACATAACCACCCCTGCTTGCCGGCGAGGGATATTCCCACGCCGAAATATGAAAATAATCGGAACCAAATATCAAAGGGACACCTTTAAGCTACTCTCGTCTTTCCTTTGAGACCTTACACGTGTTACACTGTGTTTGTATTCATCCCTTTCATAGTAGTCCAATGTAAGGCTTTTACATATACATACACACATACATACATAAAATCACGCCTGTTTCCCATAGGGGTAGGCAGAGATCACGGATCTCCATTTGCCACGATCCTGACATACTTCTCTCGCTTCGTTCACTCTCATTACATTCTTCATGCATGCTCGTCGGTTTAGGGTACTCCTGACCTGCCCCTTTTCTAACACTTCCCCGATTTGGTCCAGGTATGTGCGTCTAGGTCTTCCCCTTTCGACAGTACCATCCACACTCGCCTCATACACCTGTTTGGTTAGTCTTCTTTCATTCATTCTCTCAACATGACCGAACCATCTTAACATACCTCTCTCAATTCTCGTCACTACATCTTCTGTCACTCCACATCGCTCTCTTATCACGCTATTTCTCACTCTATCTCTCAAAGTCAATCCACACATACTTTGCAACGCACGCATTTCTACTGCATTTCTTTTACATGTATACAAATATTTGAGCTTAGTGGATACCGTTACTGTTACGTGGTAATAAAAAAGCGGCCAAGTGCGAGTCGGACTCGCCCATTAAGGGTTCCGTAGCAGCAAGTAACATAATATTTTTTTTTTAAATTTTTATATTTGAATTGATTGAATGAAAGGTAAATTGCAGTTTTAAACGTATTAAAAAAAAACTACTTACTAGATCTCGTTCAAACCAATTATCGTTGGAAGTTTACATGGTATATATATTTTTATTATATTTTTATTTTTCTTATATATATATTTTTTTTAGTTTTATCATTCTCTTATTTTAGAAGTTACAGGGGGAGGGGACACACATTTTACCACTTTGGAAGTGTCTCTCGCGCAAACTATTCAGTTTAGTAAAAAATTAAATTTGAAACTTCAATATCATTTTTGAAGACCTATTCATAGATCACCACACGCGTATGGGTTTGATGATAAAAAAAAATTGAGTTTCAGTTCTAAGTATGGGCACCCCCAAAATTTATTGTTTTTTTTTTCTATTTTTGTATGAAAATCTTAATGCGGTTCACAGAATACATCTACTTACCAAGTTTCAACATCATTGATCTTATAGTTTAGGAAAAAAGTGACTGTGACATACGGACGGACAGACAGACATGACGAATGTATAAGGGTTCCGTTTTTTGCCATTTTGCAACGGAACCCTAAAAAGCCGAACAAAGATGTTTAATATCAATTATTGTAAAAAAAATGAACAGATTTTTATACAATTCTAAAATTGTTAATTAGTTGTGTTTGTATATTGGAGATGTTAAAAAAATACTTGGATTCCGACCACAGGTGCGTCGGCCACTGACGGCCTAAGCCATATTTCAACATGTAAAAATTAACTCTATAGGACGTAAAGATTATATAAATCCGAACAGTCAGACAGATAGACAAACTTTTTTGTCTGTCTATCTGCCTGTTTTTTTATCTGTTTATTCCGGGTAATCTGTAATAGCTGGGCCGCTTAGACGGGATTTTTAGTGCAGATAGCTGATGTTTAAGTTGTGACTTAAGCTACCTTTATTTTTAAAAAATATTAAGGTTTAACGTAAAAAAAATATAACCCAGATCTAAGACAACGTGGGCGTAGCCACGACTTCATCCTTTGACAGCTTGTTAAGGATAATATATTTCAACTGCTCTGTACAAAACTCCTTCATTTTATAGTAGACATGAACTGTACACGAAGTTATCAAAGAGAAAGTCATCCAAGTACATAAACAATTTGTACCAAAAGGATGGAGCGTCTTGCTCGCTTTGGCTACACATACATTGTTAAGTCAGATACATATCTCAGAGTTTGAATTACATCGTTTGAGCCGAATTAGCAAACGAGTAAGATGTGATGTTCTAACGTGTTGGCAACATCTTGACGTGTTATGACCCGTTTCTTGAGTCGTGCTTGTGTTTGCTTTCTTAGTCGTGTATTAAACAGAAAAGGCATAATCAACGGAAATTCGTACGTATCAATGCGACTTTGAAGCCAAAATCTATTAGGAAGCATGTCTCCCCGCGCTCGCGATGATGTTGTAAGCGTAGGTAGAGTCTCCACGTTTCTAGGCCGTAAGCCAAACGGGAATCGAAGTCTCGAATGACATCGCGTTTTTACGTAGTGTTTTGGGCTTGGCACCAACAGAAGAGTCTTATGAATATTTTTGTCTTTTGAATTAAATCGGTTACTTAGTTATTATTCTTTTTTAGTGCCTGTTTTTAGTAGGTTTTGAAGTCGGTTTTATTATTTTAATTAAAATTTTGCTTATAAATCTATCAAGAAAGGAAAAATATAACTATTAAAGTCAATAAACCGATGTTTTGGTTGTTTATCAGCCTACCATGGCCAAGGGGAGACAAAAGTGCGATAAAATATATATTAAAATTAGTTTTATTGTAAAATGTATCGTGTTGCTTTTCAACAACAACGAAATTCAGTGATATCAATTTGAAAATAGTTTTGAACAGTTACGTCGTTTTTTCAAACAATCGTCTCTTCAAATTTTCAATAATGGTTGAATTTCAATCAATGGGCGACCACCAGTTGAAATAAAATAGAAGAATCGCTTTGTATCCTTTTTTCATTACAATTACCAGCTTCCTTTAATTCAAACGACGTTTCGACTTTGCTACAGTAGCCGTGGGCACAAACAGTTGCAAGCAACCTAGTTTGGTCTTAAAATATTCTACACACGTACAATTTGCAGTATGCGTGCTGAGAAACCAGAAAACTTAACCCATGCCCCTGTCCATTAATCTTTCATGACGACCAGCGGATGCGAATAAATGATTTAGGCCGTTAATACTATTAAGGTTTATAAATTTACTGAATGATTGATTTTAACGTAATGCCTATTTATTTAATGTAAGGTCTATAAATATAAACATAATGATGAGCGGTTTACACTTTCATGATTTGATTCATTTTGATAGTATCCTAATGCTTTCATTTTGTAAAATTTCTTGCATGTCTTATTCAAATAATATAGTCAATTTTACATTCACCTTTGATATTTTAAAATGGATGATGGATTTTAAAATTAGACAAATTAGTATTAAAGTATTTGAGCGACGGAGCTAAACTCGAGTTTAAAATAATTAGTAATATCGTGTACACCCGTTATTTATTTTCCTTAAATTTTAGAGAAGCATATTTTACAATATTTCAATATCTTCAATATCTTGTAAATGCTTCTCTAAAATTACTTTTAAAATTACATAGATAGATATATTTATGTACTTTCTTCTTACACAAGAATTGCTCGTTTTAAGTTATTAGATTAGAATTATAGTATTGTATTCTTTTTATTCAGCTAATACTACCGAAAATCTATCTCAACTTTACAAAATTAAACTTCTGACTACACGTGTTGTTACCAAGTTAACCAAAACCGTTGAGGAAATACGCGATCGTTGAATAAGAAAGCCTCGAGGACTGCCCATTACTTCCGAAGGTCACGCACAAGGGGCAGAATTGGGCCACAGGTCGAACCCGCAAATTCTATAACTAACCACGGAAATGGGCGAAGGGAAACGACCGAATAACTAGCGGCACTTGAACAAGTTTATCAAGAAAGTTGCCACTCGTAAAATAAAAAGGACTTTTGACTTGACCCCACCCACCGACCAGGTTATAAAGGATGTGGCAGCTGAGGCAGCTTGTAACTGAAATGTCTTTACGTGACAAAATTAACATATTACGGTGAAATACGGGATTTCTTTTATTAAAAAAATTATGTCTGTCAGACCAAGTTATACGTAGTTGGCCAGACTTAATTTTGAGGATATTTGTTTAATGAAAGGTTGACTAGTGTCTTATTTTCTGATTTCATCCTGGATATATAAATATAAAAAAGGCCTGATTGATCATAATATCCTATTTCTTGAAAGAAATTGTCAATTAGTTTCTATGTGAGTGCTGGTTTTGAATTAATTGATTGTCCATCTCATCAGACTAATAAATTTATAAATTTCTTTTCCTGATGAGATGAATAATAAATTTATAAATTTCTTTTCTAAATTCTGACTTTCGTATTAAATTGTAATTGGAATTTAATTAATTTGACATTAGATTATTGTGACTTTGACATTAAATTGTAATTGTAATTTCATTAATTTGACATCAGATTATTATGACTTTGACGTCATAAGATATGAAAGTTTTTAATTTTGCTTTCGATAATTTTTGCTGTTTTTTTTAATTTTTTTTGTATTAATTTTGGTGGTCAAATTGTTGTGTTATTGCTTATATATTTGGGTGAGTTATGTGTATATGGGTGAGGTATTTCGATTATTGTAATAGCTTGTATTTGAATGTTAATTGTTGTCTACCACTATTGCATTAGGTGATAACCTGTAATGATAATGGTATGCGGAATGAATAAATAAATAAATAAATAAAATTTGAAAGTTTGTGAGGTTTGGATATGTATACATGGCTGGATGTTTGTTACTCTTTCACACAAAACAGCTGAACGGATCTGGAACGGGATCAGTACTATACGTGGGTGGAGCTGGGGGCAACAGCTAGTAGATCATATCAACTTCATCTTCAGAAATCATACCCTTCAAACCTTTTTTACTCGGAAGCCAAGGAAGGGTCATATTTTACGCGCGTATCTTGTATGCATGTAATATTCTTTATTACCTCATATCTTCCAAACCGTTGCACGAATTTCAATGAATGAGGTCTCAAATCAAAGAGATTCATCTTCCGCGTGTCATAGGGTACATAACCAGATCCAGAACTATCCAGCAGATTTTTAGCGCTAAAATGTATGTTGTCAAAAAATATTTTCACTCAAACTTATCGAGTAGGGTATCAAAATGAACAGCTTTTAAAGGTAATCTAAATAACATAATATATATAACTTTTATGTTTTAATGTAATTCGAGGTGAGGAATGATAAATTGAAGCGTTTACGGAGCTTACAACAAACGGAGCCTCTGTAGTATTGTTGCAAGATTCGTTTCTCTTGTATACTTAAAACAATAAAGCTGCAGATTAAAATAAATTATAAAAAATAAAAAGACCCGAATGCTGCTGAAAAGACCAAAACAAGTTTGATAGCAGGCAGTACCACCGGCTTTCAAATTTGTTTTGGTCTTTTCAGCAGCAGTCGGGTCTTTTGATATTTTTAATTATTTACTCCTATTCTCCTCTCTGTCAGAAGACATGCACATAACTTTTCACGGAATAAACCTTCCGAAACCGTAAGCATACATACGAAACGCTTAACATCAGATGGGTCGTGGGCTCGCCAGTAATAAAAAACTTCAATTTGCTCGAAATGAGTAATCTACAATGTTGGCCTACAATGTGGGCAATTGTGGTCTTTACAAAATTTACTCTGTAATGACTTAGCGCTTGGTAATTCTGAAATTAAGAAACGATAAATAAAAGATTTCGGCAATTTAATATGTTGAGCACCAGATCCCCTCTATCAGGTGACAATCGGATGTGTCTGACAGCCGAGTTGGTTTTTAGAGTGGCTTACATGAAAGATAGCTATTGGCTAAGATATTATCATTCAGACGCTCGATAATTGTTGCTGACTTAGTAATTTAGAAGGCAATTTAGATTTTTAGAGCCTAATAAAGCCATGAAATAGAAGTCCGTTTAATTACACCCAATTTTTTTTATACACCATTATGATATAGGTCTCGTATGAAAGGTTTTGTATTAAGGAATGCGATAAGCTTGTTTATTTAAAATTTAATTTATTAGATAGACAGAAGTAAATAAATAAATAAATAAATATTGTACGACAAAGTACACAACGCCATCTAGACCCAAACTAAGCAGAGCTTGTCATATGGGTTCTAGAATGCGGATAAACATACTTAAATACTTTTTTTTTGTATTATTATATACATAGAAACATCCAGACCAATGCAAATATACATATTTGCACTGAGCGGGAATCGAACCCGCGACCTTTGGCTTAGCAGTCGAATGCACTACCGCTACACCACAGAAGTTGTGATGGTATGTTAAAATTCTTTTTTTCTTTAAATTATAACCGCAATTCATTCACTGTATTGACTGGGGTGCGTGGTCCAAGTTCTTTGAAATGTAAGCTAACCAGACCTGTAAGTCGGTACACCTGCAGATTGACAGATGAGGTTCTGGTGCACACTTTCCTCTCAGGGTTGGGTTCAGATGGCAGGCGGTCCTGTAGAAGCTCAAATAAACCAGAGTGTAGAAGTAGGGAGTCGGAGGCGGACCTTGAACTTAAAAGTACAAGAGTGACTATACGTTCTTCAATGAAATTTTGAAGTAGTCAGTATGGTAACTTTTCCTATAGATTTAGACAAGAAAAAGAGAACATCTAGCATGGGACTTGAACCCGCGACCAGTCCCCTACAGGTGGAATACTCTTAACTTTTGAGCTACCTGGACACGTCCCAGATATTCGAAATTCTCCGATATAATATATACATCTCGGGGCAACGCTGGGGCCATCTACCGTAATTCTTGCGAACGTGACGTGCCGAGACGTGTCTAGGTAGCTCATTCGGTTAGACTATTCCCCCTTTAAAGGACTGGTCGCGGATTCAAATCCCTTACAAGATGTTCTCTTTTTACGATCTAAATCTATGCTATAAGTTACGTTGATATTTAGAACTTCCCTTCGTATATTTTTCACTTAAGTCAAACTTAGCTCTAGTTACAGTCGTTTACTTACAAAATTGTATAATTACTAATTCAATTCACTAGTTTCGCAAGCCAATTTAATCATCTTGAGGTTCCCGAGTAACACAGTATATTTCAACGCCGCACATTCTCTATAATGTAAAGTATCTGAACACTACATCTGAAACACTTATGTTAATAAAGTGATGTCACTCCATCGAAAACCCGGTTGAATCGTGTGAGTGACGTATAGTAATGACGTCTCACGTCGAGAACTCACTCCAGCAGAGGCGGGTTCGAGTACCACTCGAGTTTACACGTCGCTCCTACGTCTTGTAGAAATTTAATCCGAGTAGGGACAAGAGGAAAGTAATCGTATATTATATCGTGTTTTTGTGACTTGATGTCCTTAGGTTTTGTGACTCGCCTTCCGAGTAAATTGTGATAAAACGTAGTGTTGACAATTTTTGTGAGCTTTTTTTTTTTTTGCTTGAAGTGAATTGTGTTATGTACAAGATTTTGTTTTTATCAATTGGATATTGAATTCGTTGCGGCAAAAGTAAAAAAAGTGTTTAACTGCGTATTCTCAGGGGTAGGTATTTTATCGATGTTGTAGATACAGGGTAGGGTGGAAAAGTTAGGTGTGTCCAGATGATTATTCCGTCATTTTTGAAGTTATTGTAATACTTTAAACTAATATAGATATAACTAGGACTGCAATGCGAATCGCTGCTTGCAATGTTGAGCTGAGTGAGACATCGTGATTCTTGTCCAATAGATTTGACCGCTATTGCGGAATCAGATTTTGAAAATTTTGAACAGTGATCATTCCTCCGTGGCAAGTCCGATTTTGACAATTCTTTTTGAAAGTCACAACTGGACATGCTTTCTGAGCGTGTAAAGTTTGGTTACAGTGTCTCGAGCGGTTATTATGTAATTCCATCTGGATTTTTTTAACGGTGATCATTCCTCTATGGTAGCATTAATTTTTTCAAAATATATCCATAAACCTTCCTCTGATTGACCTCTTTAATCATGCCAAATTTGGTTCTGATTGGATTAGTAGTTTAGGAGGAGACCTGTGACAAAGAAAATCCTGAAGTCTGGTATGAGGAGCTTTCGCTCGACTTCGTCTCACTCAGCTCAATCAGTATTGCTTAGCGCATACAATGACATAAAAAATAAGATGTACTTTTGCGACCTCCATAAATTAATATAGTTTTTTTCCTATTAGCTTCTTTAGATCAGAATAAATCTACTCCACATTTTTGTATGATTTTTTCTATAAATGGTAGGCTCACGTTGTACACATAAACAGTAAAGCACTTTTAGTTATGTATTGGTAGGACCTGTAAAGTGAAAGAATAAACAGTGAAAAGAAATTTATTGATTTTTCACATACCATACATATATTCAACCTAAAATGCCACTTTGAATTCATTCGCATCGCATGTTTTACATAGGCACGTCAGTGTTCATTGTTACGCTAGTTTGAATCAATCGATTTTTACAAGCTTTTATTAACCTTGCTGGTTTTTTAGGGTTTCGTTGCCAAATGGCAAAAAGGAATCCTTATAGATTCCTCATGTTGTGTCTGTGTGTCCGTCCGTATGTCACAGCCACTTTTTTCCGAAACTATAAGAACTATGCTGTTGAAACTTGGAAAGTAGATGTATTTTGTGAATCGCATTAAGATTCCCATTAAGGGTCCCACGTAGAACTGAAACTCAAAAATTCTTTTTATCATACCCATACGGATATGATATCTATGGATAGGTCTTCAAAAATGATATTGAGGTTTCTAATATCACTTTTTGCTAAACTGAATAGTTTGCGCGAAAGACACTTCCAAAGTGGTAAAATGTGTGTCCCTCCCCCTGTAACTTCTAAAATAAGAGAATGATAAAACTAAAACAAGTTGAATTCCTGAGACGAGCTCAGCCGAATACAAGGGATTTTCGATTTTGCGATTATTTTTTTTTGCGATTTTTTCTTTATCTTGCAATGATTCACCCCAGCACGAATCTATTACCAAAAACAGCAACTCGATAGCTCATCTCCTTCATACCCAAAACCGTGACAGAAAATTGGCAACGACGACAACTCGATAGCAATAGGGCTTTTCTAAAGAAAATCCCTAAAAATATATGATGTACATTACCATGTAAACGTCCACCGAAAATTAGTTTGAACGAGATCTAGTAAGTAGTTTTTTTTAATACGTCATAAATCTGGTTAAAATGCGGTTTAACGCAATTTACCTTCCATTCAATCAACTCAAATATGAAAATTTTACTTGCTGCTACGGAACCCTTCATGGGCGAGTCCGACTCGCACTTTGCCGGTTTTTTTTTTAAGAATATTACTAACTGAAATTACTAATATTCCCCCTAACCCCTCCAGCTATGCTTAATTGCTTGTGTTAGGAGTGGGTTCACGTCGATAGTGTAATATCCAGGATTCGAACCCGGGACCTCTCGATCATAGGGTCGACTCCTTAACCACTAAGCTACCGACGCTTTAAGTTTGTTAGTTACTATGGGTCAAATCTTGGAACTACAATTTAGAACGTTAGATTGGACTCAAATCAACTCAATAATATGGTACTATGAAACTGGTCTGCTGATGGAGTCGGAAGGTGTCTATAGGAAGTCCTGAAGTAAACAAGATAAACCAATCGAGTTTGGGCTCATTTGTTTGGTCCTAGAAAATAGTCTGATGCTACATGATATCCAGGGTCTGAAGATGGAGACGGTAGCTGGTCATAGAAACTTCTGAACTACACAAGATAAACCCGTCATGTTTAGGTTTTGATTTTTCTTTTTATGCACTTAATAGAAAAATTGTTTCCTTTTTAAACTTCATAGTTTTTTACAAAAAAAAAATAAAAAAAATTCAATCATAGACACTATAAACGTTATCGAGAGTGATATTATTTTATTGTTTGCTAGCTATTGTCCGCGGCTTCACCCACATGGAATTCTAATCCCATTCCCGCTACTCACGGGACCCTATTCCACCACCACAACTTATATAAGATACACAATTCCACCATACATCAATTTTGTATATCTTAAAGGGATTAGGTAGCGTTTTCGTTGAAAGCTCCCAGACGTTTTATTTTTTTCCGATACCCTCCCACAAATATTATTATATTTTAGCCAATGTTTGCAAAAAACTTGACAAATTGATGAAAATAGCATGAAAATCGGTGCAGTAGTTTGAGTTTATCGCGAACAAACAAACAGACCGGAAGACACGGATGAGGACTTTGTTTTATAATATGTAGATACCATCAACATTTTTTCTTTTTATTATTTTCAAAGCGGCAATAGCCCAGTGGCGTGCATAACGGACTGCTGAGACGAGGTCTCGAGTTCGATCCCCGGTCGCCCTGGGCACACACCTCTGACTTTTCGTAGTTATGTGTGCATTAATAAATGTTAATTATCGCTCGCTTAATAGTGTGCCCGGTAGATAGCAATAGGCTCGCCCCCTATTACATTGGGACCTTAACATAACTGGCGAATCGTGGGTGTGTAATAAACCTCTGCCTACTCCTTCGGGGATACAGGCGTGAATTATTTTCAAAAATCAATTGGACAGAAATTTTATGCCATGTACACACTAAGCAAAAGCTAATATTCTCTTAAGTAAATATAGCGCCATGATATATAATCTATGACAATCACAAATTATGTGGCTTTCTATTTCTTTGAATGCACATTTTTGGAAATTCTCGCCACCCCTTCCCAGCCTTACTCCTACGAACAACACGTAAATAAGAAATTATATTGTGCATAGGTCTGGCCGGGATGCCATATTCATATTATTTTATATCTGTTATCAACAAATATTAACAGTACCAGTGAATATCGTTCTAAATAGTCAATGTCTTATGAAAATCATCTCGCATCGCATAAAAGCTAAATTGATCCATTTGCAATACAAACACAACCAACCATTTTCTTACATATAGATAATCTGAATTCGTTCAACTAGAAATGTACGACGATAAACTTGACGTCTTATTTATTTTGGTATTGAGGTTGCTATTGTCTTAAACTCGATCAGAGCAAATGTTGCGGTTTTGTATTGTGTTTCGTCATTAATGTCTAAACCGACTTTGAACTAACAAGTATACATTTTTTTTAACTGTAACTAGATTACGGTAAGGTTAAGAATATAGAAGGGAAAGAGTATTTTTTAAAGAATACCGATAGATGGTGCTACTAGTATTTTAAATAGCTGATGTATAGCCGATTGTTACTCTTTCACGCAAAAATGGCTGAACGGATCTGGATGAAATTTGGCACAGCGATGGATTATAGTCTGATATAAAACATAGGCTTTTATCTCCGGAATAGGTTCCCATGGGAACGGGAACTGATTTCCAGGCGGGTGGAGCCGCGGTCAACAGCTAGTATTCCATAATATTACTCAATATTTATCTTTTTAAACTTGGGATTTTCTCCCGCTCATTTGATATCACACTTGATACGCTGAGTGTACTACGTGAGTTCGACAAATGGAAGTGCGATTAACGATTGTGTGACAAAACTGTACTGCGACTCACCATAGTTCGAATGCACGCTAGTGCGACACACTGTAGGTCGATATTACTCTAGTGCGACAATCGTTTGTGTTGTACTAGAAGGCGTTAAAAGTCCACAGAACATATTTTTTTGCAAATGTAAAGGGGGTTTTCATTATTTTTTTCATGTTATTTGTGTTATTTATCTGCTTGTTGTGGTCACAATTCTAACCTACCCTAACCCTGACGATTTCAGTGATGTAAGAAAACCATTAAGAGTATGTAAATTCGTATTAAATCAAATAAAACCACTGTTGTTACTCCTACGGTAATGCGACAATGATTTGTCGCACTACCGTAGTGTTGAACTACTGTCGCACAATCGTTTGTCGCACTAGAGTAATGTCGACCTACAGTATGTCGCACTAGCGTGCATTCGAACTATGGTGAGTCGCAGTACAGTTTTGTCACATAATCGTTAATAGCACTTTCATTTGTCGAACTCACGTAGTACACCCTGATACGCTAGCCAAAAAAGTTTTTTTGAGACCCCATATTTTTGGAGCTAACATCCGTTATGTTGATGTTATTCGTATAAAATTCAGTCTATTGCATCTAGAGCATGGAAATGAATTAATTGACACCTCATTCATTAAAATCAGTTTAGTATCTCAGGTGCTACAGTGGAACATACGTTAGTACATCCTAAACATTGACCATACTTAGGACGCGCGTACCGTAGGCTGGTAAAAATAGAACATAACATAACATAACTTCGTGCCTGTATCCCCGAAGGGGTAGGCAGAGGTGTATTACACACCCACGATTCGCCAGTTATGTTAAGGTCCCAATGTAATAGGGGGCGAGCCTATTGCCATCTACCGGGCACATTATTAAGCGAGCGATAATTAACATTTATTAATGCATACATAACTACGAAAAGTCAGAGGTGTGTGCCCGGGGCGACTGGGAATCGACCTCGAGACCTCGTCTCCGCAATTCGTTACGCACGCCACTGGGCTATCGCCGCTTCGCTGAATAGAATATGTTTATTTAATTATTTATAAATAGTGTAATGAAGGCAAATTATTAGATTGTACATAAGGACTTCATAACGGATGTTATATTATTCTAGTTAAGGGAACCTATGGAAAAAAAGAGCATGGGGGTGAATCGGTCGAACAAGTACTTGATGAGCAAGTAGGCAGATATAAGAATCTGGGTAAGCTAGAGTCGATCTCAAAAATAATAATAATAATAATATATATATATATACATCGGTTGCTTATTGCTTAAGGAGTCGGCCTTACGATCGAGAGGTTCCGGGTTCAATTCCTGGCCATTACACTACCGACGTGAAACCACTCCTAACACAAGCAATGTAGCTTAGCTGAAGGGGTTAGGGGGAATACTGGTAATTTCAGTTTTTTTTTATTTTGATTAATAATAATAAATAAATAAATAAATATTCTACGACATTCTACACAGCGCTTTCTAGACCCAAGGTAAGCATAGGTAAACTAGCTTGTGTTATGGGTTCCAGACTGCGGATAAACATACTTATATACTTTTTTTTTGTAAATACATACATATTATTCATAGAAACACCCAGACCAATGCAAATAGACATATTCATGCATACAAATATTTGCACTGAGCGGGAATCGAACCCGCGCCCCCTGTCGTAGCAGTCGAATGGACTACCGCTACGCCACACTTCTCAACACAGTTAATGTTCCCAAAGTACACACGGGACTCAGTGCAATTAATATTATTTGTGAATTTCCTTTTTTTATAAAAATTAATTGTGAATCTATGTCACTCGAGTTGAAATTTAATTGGCAGTTTGAGAGGCAACTGCGACATATTGCTTCGCTCATGAGTTACCTCAACTGCCGCATCACGCGGTAGTTGAGGTATGTTGTGAACCAAGTCAAAATATTTTATTTATTTATATTTGAGACCTTTACAATATTTTTGTAATAGTCATATCTTATCAAAAACATTTTCATGTAAAATAAATAAATATTGTATAACGCCATCTAGGCCCAAACTAAGCCAAACCAATCTAACACCGCAAAAATAACACCAAAACGAGTTTTGTTGCTTGTATTGTTATGGTATTGCTTGTATTGTGAAAAAGCTATAGTTTAGCCATATAGCAGAAGTACGCCAAGGGTGGCGGCGCGCCGTGTTTCTGGGCACTACTCTCCTTAGGGGAGGGGGGATTAGATACCCAGCAAAGCGTGCGCATCGCCAACACTGGCGACCGGGGCCGGTCGGGGTCCCGTAGATTTTGTTTCTAGGGTACACTAGATTCCCCGTACCAGATGGCTGACGCGAGAAGCTTTAGCCGGTTCAAGTTCGACTTACCTGCCTAACCAATAACTCCGGTGAGGTAAACCCCGAGGTAGTTTCTGTACGTAAAAAAACAAGGTAGTAGGCGCTTCCACTGTCTCGTCTTGGCGGGGACACTGCCGTGCCTCCATGCTCCAGATTGAAAATCGTTGTGCTGCGTTTTAATGAATACTGCAATACATACTATTTGCCACCGTTAATTTATGTATTCTATCGCCATTTATTTGGTACTATTTATTATTTTCACTGGTCCCGACGATGGCTGCTGAATAGCAACCAGAACATCGGGACAAGTGTAAATAATTAAATAACACCAAATAAATCGCGATAGAATACGTTAAAATAGTTTTGTTTCAATGTGTATATTCGAGTAAATTTTCGACAATATTATTATGTGATCTTCCTGAAACTTAATAAAAATCCGTTCCCGCAGGGGGAACGCATAGGTAGATTTCGTGAAGCAATTAATATTATTTTTTAACAGGTTTAATTTTTTTTTCTCGAAAACAGTAAGTTTTAGCGAAAAACTTTTCAGATATTTATTTTAGACTTAAAAATGGCCTATCGATTAAAAATGTTTCCGACGCAAGAATGTTCACCGGTTAGAAGTTATGATTGTTTTCCCGAAAAATTTTGGTTTTTCCCCCCTCTACTAAGTTTACACCCAAGCAATTTTTGACCGCAGTTTGAAAGCGATCGGGTCAAAAATGCGACCGTGAGAGTGCTGCAAATTTTGGGAAGTGGAACCATACATACATATATACATACATATATATATATATATATATATATATACATATATATATATATATATAAACTTTTTGACCATTTCAGACTCAGGGGGTCATAACTAGACCTCTTATGAAGAATTTTTTTTTTAATTCGACATTAGTCAAGAAACCAATAGGTAGATCGATTTCATCGAAATCTACCTAATAAGGTAGCCTGGGACCTGGGCAATGGTATAGGCTCCTTTTAAGCTGAGATTTCGTCCGTGGCCGCAATAACCCAGTTCCCCGCGAACACAGTGGCCGGCTAAAGTTAGAAATATTATAGTTTTTAACCTACTACTTTTCAGTTGTAGTGAAATTGAAAAATACGTTCGCTTTTAATATTATCGTTTATAACAGTGAAGCTCTCTTTTAGACGACTCATGTATTTTATTAGACCATCTTCTCCTCCCAAACGGCTGAACCGATTCTAATGAAATTTCACACAAGCATAGATGTTACTGGTGGGAAGGACATAGGCTAGGAAATTCAAAAATCAAAAGTACTACGGAGGAATAATCACCGGAAAAAATAATTAAAAACTGATTTCTCAATGAATAAAAAATCCACATTCACGCGATTAGTATTCAATTAAGTACCTATTCAAGACAAAAATTGGACTAGCCATTGAGGAATTATCACCGTTAGAAAAAGTCTTGGTGAAATTGCTTCGCTCAATTTTTGCAACAGCAGAATGAATTGCAAACCTAGTATTATACATTATATAGGTAAAAATAGTTTAGTGTGTCTTTCTTCTCTTTGTATTTGTATGTTAGATAAAGTAATGGTGAAAAGACTATGAATTTTGATAACATGATAATTTTATTGTCAAGTGAAGTGAACACGGTAGTGGCATCACAAAGCGGAGAATGCGATTAAAGTTAATAAACCAAGTTTATTTTATTTTTTAATTTGGCACAAATGTAGATTATTATCTGAACGATAACATAGGATACTTTTTATTTCAGAAAATAGCAATTTTCGGCGTTAAAAAGCCAACAGGGCAGCAGCTCCTGCATTATGTTTTTCAAATTATCTTCAAAACTTACGTAAAACGGAACATTAATAATCCACGAAGGATTTCGTAGGATATAATATTTCGTTGAAGCGTTGTCAGACTGGATGATTAGGCGGCACCTCTGAAATTTCCAAGGCCGTTTGTACGTCTTAATATTATCATAAAATATGCTAAATCCATTTAAGCGCAGTTTTTCTTTCCGGCCTACTGGCCCGAAAATATTGTTATGGATGCTGTCGGCCATGAGAATTTTAATAATGGCCCGCTGCTTTGGCCTGACGTTGCTACGCATTATACCTAATAAACTTTCGCAACGTCGGCGTTTTGTGATCATTTAAAAAACCTTTCTGAGGTTAACAAGTTGTTTTATAAATATGTAAGTAGTTGATTTACGAGTGTTGTTTTTGTATAAAAATGCGGGTTCTTTTATCGTGTTTGTGTACTCATATTTATCATTTTTTGATATGTACAAGTTGTCAAACACTTGAATTTATGAAGAAACATTCTTTATTCAAAGTACATAAATTATTATTCTGATTATATTGGTAGGATAAGTTTAACGATAGAATGAATGATGAAGAACTTCAATCGTGAAGTATGTAAGGATGAAAGCAGATGTCAGGCTATGTCTCTGCCCACCCTGTCTAAGGGTGTGAGTATATGTATGTATGTATATATTTATACATAGAGCAGTAAACAAGCATATGGCTCACCTGATGTTAGACTTTTTTATATGCTTTTTATTAGCTTCACCTCTATGTTTGTTTGTATGTTTGTATGTTTGCTTGTAACCGACTCCTTTTGGCGCGATTTTGACCCATTTTAAGCGGCCAGATTTCGTTCAAACTTCGTAGATTTATCGAGGACCGATGCCAATACACTAATTTGATAAAATTATTCCATTTTTCAATTTGCAAAATAATTTAAACTATGAATTAAAAAAAAGCTCTGTAAATATTTGATAACAGCGCCATCTATGCCGTCAACTTTGTATCACGTAGTAGCGATTAATGTCTCATTAATATAAACTCTAAAATAGGTGGCAACAGCAGCATGTTATTAATTTAGCACTTTTAGAAAACTTATTTTCTATTTTTTTATTTTCTATTTTATTATCATTATCATTTCTATTTTTTTTTTATATTATTATCATTATTATTTTCTATTTTTTTAGTTCGGTTTTCTATAAATAGTGTGTTTTTTAGTTTTTTAAACTATTATTTATTTGGCGAAACAGTCTAGTACTAGTACTACCTAAATTACTAAAAGGTTTTCCCTTTACGGATGTAACCCTCTTGTTGTGCTTGTGTTAGAAGTGCATTTTCGTCGATGGCGAAGTTCAATCTTCCGAAATTAAGTCCGAAGCCCTAGCCAGTAAGTTCCCACCGCTCTTATTACTAATAACGTTTAAGTTGCAATGAGGAGTGACTGTAATCTCAGTCCCCCACGATAACGTAAGGAAGATAATGGCCTCTGACATTTATGAGAATAAACTATTCGAAATGCAGTTAAAACTGCTACTTAAGTTGATATTCAAAAGAGTGGTACTGCCAGTAGTGCCAGTCGAGCCAGTTCATACTGACTTTAAAAAATTTAAATTTTATTCGAATCTCGGATAGAGACGTTGCAGTCAAACTTTTAACTTCACGTCTAGTACGTAATTTGATGTTAAGGTTACGCTATCACTAAAGATGTGCGCGGATGTGTAACGAGGGATGTGTTTTTGGTAAGAACCAATAGAATCACTTCATTTACTTGCCTCGCTCCGCTAAGCCGTTTCCACTAGAGCTGCGCTGGGTGAGGATAGGTTAATGAAGTGATTCCAATGCTTATTAACAAACACATACCCCGTTACACATCCGCGCACATCTCTAGTTGAAACGGACTGTAAAAACCGTGACAATGATCTTGAATTATTTTTTTCTTGATAATTGTATTTTCCAACAAGCTATACTGTTTTTAGGTTAGGATTCCACTAAGCCCTACCTATTGTAACGTGTCACGGTTCTCGTTAATTAGTAATTGTTCCCTTGTACGTGAATATAGGAGTTCAACGCAATTCCCTAGATTACTTTCGATCATGGCTGATAGTATCTTTAGGTAGTTAATGCGAAATAACACCAATGGAAGGTTATTTTTTCTTTTCTAATAACTTTGACTGAATCAAAGTCTGCTATCGGCTAATGTTTATATACTAACTAACAAGTCTGCCTATTTTCAAGAAAATAACCCACAAAGGGTTCTAAGCTCTAAGTACCTCGATTAATTATTTACTACTATGTATCAAAGGTTATTCATGCTTTCATTCCTGTCCTCTGTTACCCTATCAGTTCTCGCATTTATCCCTCTCGTACTTTCAATGGAAGGTTACAATTTATATACAGGGACTTCATATTTTAACCATTTAAATTGGGTTTTAAATGATGTACTAAATTCTTCAGTTGTAATAGGATATAATAGTGTCCAGTTTGAATTCAGAGCTTGGGGTTTGAAAATTGAAATATAAGAAATCAAGAAGGGCATGAGAAGGTTTACAAGTGTTACGCCCATAGGCTGCGGTAGCTGCTTCCCATCAGGTGAGCCATATGCCTGTCTGCCACCAAAGTATTATAATAAAGTCAAATGTCACTCCGGTTGTGCCGACGGAAGTGAAAATTTGAACAATTACGTGTGTAATTATTAAATCATCAGGAAATATATTGTCGGAAGTTTACGCGAATGTTACACATTGAAATAAAACTATTTTTAACGGATTCTATCGCGGTTTATTTGTTGTTATTGTATATTTTACATTGAACCCGACGTTTCGGTTGCTTTGCAGCAGCCATGGTCACGGGGAGACTAAAGATGGTTGTTGTCTTGAAGTTTGAAGTGAAAGTTATCTCAAAGTACCCGAACTATGTTCAATTGTTGGTGTTACTATTTACGCAGAATGAGCTCACAGTGTCATGAAGTCTTGTTGTATTTTGTTTTTTCTTGGAATTAATTAAGTGAATGACTGGGTCCCAAGCTGGTGGTACATTCCAACCATCTTCTCTATTAAAATTAGGATGTTTTTTAATTTCAATAGCTTCGCGGAGCATCCTAGGTAGGAATCGGATATATCGGATATATCAGGAAATATGTTAGTTTCAAAACGCTAAGTTAACACGCTGCTGTTACCAACTATTTCAGAGTTTATAAAGTGATGTTGCTCGCTACTACTTGATAGTACGTTGACGGGCTAGATGGGGCTACTAACAAACACAGAGGTGCCGGAGCGTTCGGTGACGATGACCATGATTTTATTCACCCATAAAGTGCTCTACGCGCCTAAAGAAATTGTCACTGCAAAAACATATACAATAATTTAGCGGGAATTAACGCAATAATGTATGGTATATAAATACCATTGGATTGCCGCTCACAGCTTGTGACCACGGCCAGTGTAACCTGGTCTAAACGTCAGGCAATCCAAGGGTATTTATATACCTATACATGTTCGCGTTAATTCCCGTTAAATTATTGTATATATGCTGGAACTGTCCATCCAGCCTGCAGAAATGCTCAGCTTCTGATGGTAATTAGCGTTTTGTTAGAGTACGCCAGGGTAAGAGAAGGTAGCACGCTCGCATATCTATAAGGGACTAGCTGACCCGGCAGACTTCGTACTGCCTCAATCGATAGCACCTTTTAAACCTTCTCTGGACCTCCACAAATAATTCAAGACCAAAATTAGCCAAATCGGTCCAGCCGTTCTCGAGTTTTAGCGAGACTAACGAACAGCAATTCATTTTTATATATAAAAAAAGATAAAGGCAACACACTCTCTTCTAGCGGAGAAAGGCTACACAAAAGTGGGTTTCACTACCAAAACCTCGGGTTGAAGGCCATTTTGCTCCGCATGCAATCACCTCTCCCGGTAATATTACCGGAAGAGGTGATTTACGTTCATAGGCGCGATGTCGTGGACACCGTGTGGTTTTAGACGGTTTTATCTTAACATAGTCGCTTCGCCGTGTCCACAGCCAGAGTGAAACATCTAGTGTTGCAAGCGTCTAAAGACACCTGTTTCCATGTAAGACGGTTTAGTAGCCACTACGGTTCTAATGGAATAACCGAAGTGGCTAAAGCATATATCATACTCTATATCAGGCCTAACCCGAGGAGTGAAATATCTACCAGTTCCCTTCACTAAAACATTGCAAGAGGTACCGCTCCTGCAATGTTTTAGTGTGATTATGGAAGATTGCGAGCCATTTATCAGCAGACATTACCTTTATCAGAAGTAGGCCTATGATTAACCATTATTATCTTATACGCGGGATAGCCGCTTACAAACTCAGATACTACTTTGCAACCACAAATCTGATTTCAACCAAATTTGGCATGGTCATAACGACAATCTAGGGGCATGTTTTGGGACCATAAAATTAAAAATCGGACATACCATTGAGGAATTATCACCGAAAAACAAATTTACCATTGAAACTAAAAATTGAATTTTTCAGTTTTTGAAATAAAAAAATAAATGCTCGCTCAGCTCAATTTTCTTGGGATCGGCTAGCTGCATCGCATCCCTAGTATACTTATAACATAAATATATTATATTCTCCTACTAAACCCTGTAATAGCTTATTGTTGAAAATTGTATAAATATTAAACTTGAGTGAAATTTAAGTAATTTCAAGTTCCGAAACATAAAGTGTTTTCAAACTGATGTCTTAACCAGCCGTTGTAGATTAACCTCTCGTAAAACGATTTGAAGAGAAATATTTACTCCATGAAAACGCAATAAAGAAAGTATATTGTTTAACTAAATTATTAAAATGTTATTATGAACGAAAATATTATTGCTCTTTTATGAAAATATTATTTTACGAGTGTCCAAATTGTGTGATTTAATTGCAAACTCAAATTCAAATATTTTATTCATCTTAATCACAAAGTACTCAATACTTAGATTTTTCATTTAAATGCAGCGCCAAGCGCCAGCGAGTAAACTAATAAAAATCACTTTTCAATTTAATTAGATAAAATTAGATACAACAAATTATGTTTACAAATTACATCAATAAGTAAAGATCAATCTAAAATATTATCACCATCATCAATCACCAATGAACCTTTTTTGTTTGCTAACTTCATTTTGGACCAAGATATGCATTATTACAGATAATCTATAGAATATGTCAAAGGATTATTTAAAACTAACTGGAAAAAAGCATAAACACTAATAAATACGTTGTGTATGTTATTAGAATTTGGATGCAAAATGTTGACGTTCCAAATTCAAATATAGAGCGGGAAAGTTTAACCAGCAACCACGCTCAACTCATCAATTTCTCTTACATTTTTATTATACCCGTGTCGAGGTGCGGATGTTTCAAGGCATTTCTTCGGCTACTGTTACTTATTCTTTTATTAATAAAAGTTTATGCCACCCCTGGTTACGTTCCCACCCTTCGTGATCTTTATTTGGCAGCGAGATTATGATGGAATCTAATACTGTTTCAACTTACGGTCGTAACTTTGGTTTCTCGCTAGTTTGCCCCATAATCGATTGTATCGATACGAGTTATAACAGTATCGTTGTAATTAATAGCTCTGTTGAGACTTTAGCAATGTACCATTTATTTACTTGTGGATACGGTGTGGATACGTTTAATTTAGCTGATAATATATATTGATTTCTTTTATTCATTAAATACTAATGTAAGGAGTAACCTGTGATATTGTACGGGCATGACTTGCGAACGACCGCACCAAATTGAATGTTTTTTTTTTGCTTTTGCGTTTGTTATTGTCTGGACAAGGTTTGTATGAAATATTTCTTTTGGAAAATCCACGGATAAGGTACTTTAATTGTATCGGGGCGCGCGGCTACTTGTATATAATTAATGTTCTTTTATTGCACGGATTCAAATCAAATCAAATGCTGTGCCGAGTTACCCCGAATTATTTTAATTTATTTTTCATTCGTCAACTCAGCACACCATGCGGCATCGCAACAGTAAAAACGTTTTCTTATTTCATTTTCCTTTTTCTTGTTTCCTAACGAAATCTGACGATAACTTTTAATACTCCAATGACAACTCTAGTATTCCAAGCGTTTATAATGTAACGCTGGTCAGTACCTCAGTACCTACCCACCTTAACAGTTTACCATTAAGAGTCTCGTCTCCTTGTTTCAACGTAGCAGTACCAAAAAAAAGAATTCGAGACCACTGATTAAAATTTAGTTATTCAGGAATTCTATACAATATCGTTATTCAGGGTTCTCGTTAAACTTTCACCAATGACGTGATATAAAAGCAGTAATTATATTCTTAATAGGGAAATTTAGGCCTAGTCATCGTGCATAATTTATAACAGGTCAAGGTTTCTACGAAACGGAACCCCTTCGATGCTAAGATAAAACAATTAAGTACACGAAGTGTATTTTCGCTAGTATTCGTTTTCAGTGGGCCCACAGTGACGCGCGTTATGCAATAGGCAGTTTGACTATATTTAAAATATTGTACGAATTGTTGTTATCCTAATAAAATGTACCGTAAAAACATATTTTATTCATTTTCAATATAAAATAAGTTTCTGTTTTGTTACAAAATCAAGAATAAAATCTCACTTTTTTTGGGATTTGATCACGTGCTTATAAACGCTCTATGACTTCACACATAAGTACAACAGAGTTTTTCAATACAGGCTGTCTGCATTTCCTAGTGTTAAGTCGCTTACTGTTTACTTTGGTGTGACGTCACATGTCACGGGATCCGCGCCATTTTGAAAAAAGCGTTATGGCGCGTACTTTTTTAAATCAAACTTTAATAGGTATCGATTTTTAAATGTAAATAAAACAGTTCTAAAAAAATATTGATGCAATCTGCATTTTTATGTTGTAATACATAATACAGAACTATTTTTTGGCAGTAGGCAAATACCCTATTCAGTTCGATTCAGTGGCTCAGAGGAAGAGAGATGTAGCTATACACCGTGTATAGCTCGATCTGTCTCCCTCTGAGCCTTTTTACATCACTTAGTTGCTGGAAAACTAGAATACAAGGAAGATTACAAGGCCATTCAAGTGTCGTGGTGTTTAAACAAACTATCCCATATGAACGTTTTGAGTATATAGAGCCCCACCAAGATATTTGGGGTTCAAAACAACCTCACTTGTGAGCTGGTGCACCAGCTGATTGACGGACGTATACTCTGACTCAAGATCATGGAGGGGTCAGGTGGCAGTGAGTCAGCCAATATAAGTCAAATCAAGGTGGAAGAGTAACTTAATCTGTTTTAGCAATTAAACGTAAACGTACACCGAATTGGTCTCTTAATGGACCAAGCCATGTGTCCAGCTGATGACAGTGTCATCAACTGGACACACTTTTTATGTGTTAGTAATTTTCTTTTTGTATTCTGTTTCAGTATTTTGTATTTCTTTCTTTTGTTTTAGTGTACAAGACCGATGTATGAATGTGATTTGTGCTAATGTAATGTTGCTATCCGTATGGAATTAAATTATTTTTTTCTTTCATATGCTTCATGTTGACTGTCAGTGTGAGAACAGGCTTTTTTTTTTGTTCTTTTTTGGGGGGAAATCCCTTCGGATACCCCCCCCCCCCGCCGAGCAGCGGGGGCGGTTATGTCGACCTTGAAACGTGCATCCGTAATTGCAGGCCCGCACGAAAAACAAACGAAACAAGTGTCATTTAGGTACCATCAAGTTCGGTAAGGCCCATCATGGAGGATTGGCTAGAGAGGCGACACGGAAGACTCTCGTACCGACTGACGCAGGTGATCTCCGGGAAGGAGTGCTTCGGGGACCACCTGCATCGGATCAGGAAGGAGCCAACGCCCGAGTGTCATCAATGCGACGCGAGCGAGGATTCAGGGCTGCACACGCTGGCAGACTGCCCGGCGTGGGAGGCGCCAAGGTGGGGGAGGTGGTGGGAGTCCTCTCGCTCGGCAGCATGATTGTGGCAATGGTGCGGAGCGCGCCCGAGAGAGATTTAGAACTCTCCCGGCCCGCCGAGCCCGCAACTTGCTCGCCGCGCGTCGCAGGCGACTCAGGTGCCGGAGGTCGCTTAACGACTTCCGTCCTCCATGAGCGCAGGCCTGGGGGTGGCGGGTGAGGCCGCCTGTCACCCCAGCAGAAGCAGACCGGGACGGTGGGGTGACTAGAGGCCCTCCCCCAAACCGGGGCAAGACGGGGACACCGTAATTCCCAAACCCGAGGGGGCCATCTCGAAACCGGAGATGGTCAGTCGGGGTACGAGGGATATGCTCTATGGGCAACCTAACACCCCGGCGTCTGTAGACCCGAGGCGGCGTACGGTTTTAGTCGGTTCAAGCCCGACATAACCGGCCCCGCTGGCATCCTACTGGGGCCGCTGGCCGGCAGGGGGGTATTCGAAGGGATTTCCGCATGAAAAAAAAAAAAAAAAGGTACCATCAAGTTACTTCGGGTCTTCGTTCTTTCTGTCGGGACCATAAAGTATGTTCGGGAGTGAATCAAACATATCAAGGAGATTTAGTTAATAATATATTTATATTTAAAATGAAGTATTATAAACAAACATATTTAAAAATACAAAGGTGTATTGGGATTTGATAATCATTCAACCTTTTGAAATAAAGCGTATAGTATCGTGTTTTAATTATAACTTTTTTTGGCGGGCTGTTTAAATTCCGAATTTTGAGGTTTCGGGTCGTTTCATGGTACAGTTTAGGCAGGATGAACTGTAACGTGCTGTCTTCGAACCTCTTGGCGGGGCCCATTTCACACCCTACGAGTAATAGTATCTATCAGAATATATTAAAGTGTATGAAACTTCAAACCCGAAATATCCGTATCGTACGATACGATACGGGTGTGAAGTTTCTAAGTCTATTGTCAAAACTTCTATTTTGGTAGTTTAAAATGATGTTCTGGTGTAATTAATATCAATTTAAAGGGCGTTTAATGTAGGTTGTTTATACAACCATGCTCTTATATTCCCGAACGGGTAAGCAGAGTATATCCGCTATGTTTAGGCCGTCAAGGTAGTACCATTTTAGGATCGTCAGCATCTGGGATTCTCACCATCCAGTAGGAAGCAGTTAATTGATGGACTAAATTTAAAAAAATCAAGCGTCCAGAGAGCTACCCTGGAGGGAAAATAACAAGAAAAGTATACGTATAAATAAACTTTTAGTTCCTTCGTTATTTAAAGTACCAGGACATCATAAGAACAAATAGTTAGAATGCCACAAGGCAGCACTTGTTACCTATTTGCTACGTTTAATTCGGTCGTGTAGTGATGTAACTGGTCTATTTGTGGCAAATGCCGCATAAACAGGGTTCTCTGCATTGAGCTACTTATTTGTGTAATCCTTTCATGATGGTTGTCGTTCTAACTTTTTGTGTCCCTGTATCCTTGTACTTTTGTAAATATTGCTATTCAGATGTTCCTTCTATAGGGGATATTTTATAAATAAAACTGGTTGGAAAAATACGAAGGAAAAGCTTAAGTATGTATGTTTTCGTCCTTTGAGAATAAGTCGTAGTTTGCAGAATTAGTTGAAGAATACAATCAACAATAAAAGTAGTTAACATGTTTCAATTTACCGATATTTTTTTTCTGTGCGTAAATCGCCTCGGATCCCTTCGGCCAGCGGTGGCTAAATTTACAGAATACCTCTAAAACCTCTTAGAAAGAAACAAACTTTCCTCTCCGATGGTTACAAACGTACTCATAAGTACGCAGGGATTTGTACTTTTGTAATCCTAAAATTATTTGAAATGGATAAATCAATAAATGATTTATATAGATCAATAATTTATTAATGAACCATTTCAAAGTAAACATCGCTTGTTAATTAGATTGTGTTCAATAACTGCTGATTGTGTTGCTTAGTGTACCACTAGACCCTATTTTTTATTATTTATTTATTTTATAGTTAAGTAAAATGTCACATGACCAATTACATTAACACAACATAATGTAACGTAACGTAACGTAACGTAACGTAACGTAACGTAACGTAACGTAAGGTAACGTAACGTAACGTAACGTAGCGTAACGTAACGTAACGTAACATAAGGCAGGTATATCATATTTGTATGGAAATCCAAAATCCTTACATATTTCTCGGAAAATATAAGACATACACGCATTACATCCTCCCATTTATACGCAAACAAATCACAATCAGGGTAAGCTGACAGGAGGTCATTAATCACATCCAGCATTCGACACACTGGGACTCAGCTCTGGCGACTGTTCGGCAGGGAGGCCGAGCAAAAGGTCTCGCGATGTGCCAAATATTTGTTGTGGACATATAAGCAGCAGAACAGGTTAAGCAGATCGGGCACTAAGAAGTGGTGTGCTACGGTTTGTGTAACTTGTGAGATTTCAGGAGACCTTGTCCACTAGCATCAGTCACTTCCTAACATATTTTTTACTGAAATGAATCTTCTACCGGGATTATTATTAGGTAAGAGATGTCATCCGTCCAGTCATAAAGTTGTCGCGTAGTCAGTCGAGAAAAGACTGCATCATACTGTCAACTTTATAAGCTTAACTAAAACTTTTAAAAGTTTGAAAGAGTGTCGTCTTCTTCGGTCAAAGTTTCTTGAATTTATTATTGGTAAATAATAATTTCAGCAAAGTAGCAGCGTAGAAAGGCCTCCGGCAAGGTGGACGGATGACTTGGTAAAGAGCGCAGGGACTCGGTGGATGTAGACCGGTTCAGCACTGGACTTCCTACGGCTGATATGATGATGATGACGATGAAATAATAATTTTATTAAAAAGCGATATGTATTTTTAGGTAGTTCAAACACTTGAGCAGAACAGATTTGGATGTTTGCTTTATTGTTAGAATCCTTATATCACCCAGAATATTTTAAACCGTAATTACTAGTATACCCGCTAACCCCTCCAGTTAATCTAAATTTCTTGTTTTGGCAGTGGGTTTACGGCGGTAGTGTATTGGCCCGGTTGCGAACCCTGGACCTCTCGGTCGTAAGCTAATTACTCACGCAACGCCCTCTACATACTTTAAATCTTTCTAACAACATTACTCCAATAATTAAAACAAAATCAAACAATATTAATTTCATTTTAAAAAGCCTCCCCAATTTTAAATTTAACATTACTGAGGCTAGTAGGGAAAAGTGCACCAAAAATTTATACGGGTATAATTTTCACCACTTAAATGAATTACCTAGTGGGGCACAGTGGACGAAAATATTTAACATTCCACTTTCGCCCACTAGTGAGGATGCTTAATGACGTAAAGCATAAGTATTCACATCGAGGGAATAAAATAATATGAGCATTCATTATGTCCATGCCATGACAGCTTCTCGCTCTTGACATTTCATTCTCTGGTGCAACTTTAAAACGAAATACCATAATATAAAAAAGCGGCCAAGTGCGAGTCGGACTCGCCCATGAAGGGTTCCGTAGCAGCAAGTAACATAATAATGTTTTTTTTTATATTTGAGTTGATTGAATGAAAGGTAAATTGCGGTTTACGATTTATGACGTATTAAAAAAAAACTACTTGATCTCGTTCAAACCAATTATCGTTGGAAGTTTACATGGTAATGTACATCATATATTTTTTTTACTTTTATCATTCTCTTATTTTAGAAGTTAGAGGGGGGGGGGACACATTTCACCACTTTGGCAGTGTCTCTCGCGCAAACTATTCAGTTTAGAAAAAAAATATTCTAGAACACCCAAAATTTATTGTTTTTTTTTTATTTTTGTGTGAAAATCTTAATGCGGTTCAAAGAATACATCTATTTACCAAGTTTCAACAGCATAGTTCTTAGAGTTTCGGAGAAAAGTGGCTGTGACATACGGACGGACAGACAGACAGACATGACGAATCTATAAGGGTTCCGTTTTTTGCCATTTGGCAACGGAATCCTAAAAAGTGACACACCGTGAGTACGGACGGAAGTGAAAACACATAAAACATATTTAGAGAGCCATTTATGTTGTTCATTATGAATTAGTTAGGACAAAATAGTTCACTAACTACAACAAAGATGTCGTTGTTATAAAAATCTGGAAAGCGTCACGACACGGTGACGATGACGCAAATTCCATGATTGTTGTTCACCCAGATAGTTCTCAATGCGCCTAAAGATCGTCGTCGATCGTCGCCGGTATCGTCAACTTGTGTGTAAGACCCGTTAGTTTGCAATCTTTTCTGATATTGTTTTGAAGGTTCCAAATCCTTTTTATCAATCCCTGTTTATTTTTTTAATACATAAAGTTCTTTTTAATCTTAGTTTCGAGTTATAAAAGTAAAAAAACCTGTTCCTAATTTGTCTTAGTTTTAAAGGCAGTTGCGTACCTTTTTTTTTTCCGTGCGGAAGCCTGTTATATTTAAATCATAAGAAGTGCCTACGTCAAATAACTACCGCTCAACCCTTTCACCATGTTACAAAGTTGCGTGTAGAAATCGCTCCAAGCGATAAGCCCGCTTATTGCACTGTTTCCGTAGCCTCTTAGATGTTGAATAAGTATATTTGTTGAACTGGTGTATAATAAATAAATAAATATGAAATGGATAGTCACTCAGCTATAATTTTGGCGCCACGTTCTACCAGCATAGCGATAAATAGCAATTGGCCATTGAAACGTTAACTCGCACTTATGGTACTGAATTATATTTTAAAGTGGCGTAAAATTCAAAGAGTGGCTCTTTGATCCCGAGGCATAAATTTTAAAGACTGCCTCCTTGGCAGTGCCTTGATGCCTTGATTCAGTGGCATAAATATAAACAGCCTTCCAGATCCAGCAGCATATATTTTGAAAACTGCCTCTTTGATCTAGTGACCTAAATTTTAAAGAATGCCTCATTGATTCAGTGGCATAAATGTAAACTGCCTCCAAGATTCAGTGGTATACATTTTAAAGACTGCCTCTGGGTCTAGTGGACTAAATTTAAAGGCTGCATCACTGATCCAAAGGCGTAAAATGTAAAAAACGGCCAAGTGCGAGTCGGACTCGCCCATTAAGGGTTCCGCAGCAGCAAGTAACATAATAATGTTTTTTTTTAATTTTTATATTTGAGTTGATTGAACTACTTACTTGATCTCGTTCAAACCAATTATCGTTGGAAGTTTACATGGTAATGTACATGATATATTTTTATTACTTTTATCATTCTCTTATTTTAGAAGTTAGAGGGGGGGGGGACGACACACATTTTACCACTTTGGGAGTGTCTCCCGCGCAAACTGTTCAGTTTAGAAAAAAATTATATTAGAAACCTCAATATCATTTTTGAAGAGCTATCCATAGATACCTCACACATATGACTTGGACGAAAAAAAAAATTTTGAGTTTCAGTTCTAAGTATGGGGACCCCCAAAATTTATGTGTGTTAATGTATTGTTTTTTTTTCTATTTCTGAGTGAAAATCTTAATGCGGTTCACAGAATACATCTACTTACCAAGTTTCAACGGCATAGTTCTTATAGTTTCGGAAAAAAGTAGCTGTGACATACGGACGGACAGACAGACAGACATGACGAATCTATAAGGGTTCCGTTTTTTGCCATTTGGCAACGGAACCCTAAAAACTGCCACTTTGATTCGGTGGTACAAATTTAAAATACCTCCAAGGCCCAGTGGCATACATTTTAAAGACTCTCTCAAATCCAGTCCCATGATTTCAAAGACTGCTTCTAATTTTAAAAAATAATTAAAGATTTTTATATAGCATTTATATATAATAACAAACAAAACCTTAATATAATCAGAACATTCCCAAGATCAAAATGACGCTCTCATTATTCACGTAATAAAAAAAACCGAAATTAATTGAAATTATATTAATGACATTCTATGATAAAATAAAATTATGAACGCATTGACTATTCTGTTTGTGTGCGGGTATTGGTAATTATTGGGAATGTATTTTAAGCCTAAGTGGCTTTCAGCTTCGTACTTATTGAATAAATATCTTCAAACTTATTAAATACAAATAATCAAAAGAATAGAGCATTCATTATTGTTGTTCAAAATTTACACTTGTGTGAGAGTACAAGGTAAGTATGATATTAATTAATTATTATGTTATGTTATAAGTGTGACAATATTAGAATATGTCACATAAGACGAGGCAGTAATAATATGAAACGAAACTTCAGCATCTTTATAATGTATAATTTTAAAAACATTTCTCAACGGTCTGATCTTAGAAATTCCCAAAAAACTTTTTACTTTATTACAATTTAAACTTCCGAAACATCCAGTTCTCCCTAATTTCCCACAATTCAGCGTCGTTATTGAATAAAAAAATTATTTGCCTCAATTTTTTGCTCCTAACAGTCGTATTTACATTATCACAAAATAAGGTCGAAAACACGGCAGGGGAACTCGGGACGTCATTTCAGGCTTAATATTTATTATATCCGCTCCCCCTGAACACTAATAAACCACTTTTTCAACGACCTGTATACCAGCAGATTTCATAGAGCTGTCTTTCTTTGTAAATATATTATACTTGTATTTATTTATTTGGTTTTAGTGTGGTGCAAAATTTTATATTTTCTTTTTAGTACACTTTTTTATTTTGTGATATAAGTAAAAAATACTTTGAAATATTGAAGACAGTGTGAATCTTTCCTTTTCTAATAAATATAATAATACAATAATATATAGGCATTAAGTATGGAAGTGGACGGTTACAAGGGGAGAGGAAGACCTAAGTGGAGATGGATAGACTGTTTGAAAAAGGATATGGTTAGGAAGGGAGTGAATGTTGAGATGACCGCAAGCAGAAATGAATGGAAAAAGCACACATGTTGCGAAGACCCGAAATACATTTTGGCATCAGGGCAGGAGGTTGATGATGATGATGATGAATAATATACGAGACTAATTGAATTTTTATTTTATCTTTCCAAGATTATTTTCCTATGTGCAATATTTGTGAATTTGAGATATTCTTTGGTATCTTATGTATAATTACCAAAACTTTTTTACATGCTTAGTAGATTTCGAAATGATTTAAATACTTGTTATTTCAGCATAAGTGAAAAAGAATTGTATATGAAACAGTTTATACGGTTACATATCATGAACTAGAATGCGTAGTTACAAAAAAATAACCAAGTACACAAATTAGCTGTGGAAGGAACGACTAGACGGGGTGGAAGGAACGACTTGGGCGACCAAGCGCAGGGCACGCCGCAATAGCGGCGGTAAGTCCCATCATTTAGGATTGAGAGAGAGGCGACACGGAAGCCTCACGGGAGCTTCGGGGACTACCTGCATCGGATCAGGAAGGAGCTAACGCCTGAGTGCCATCACTGCGACACGAGCAAGGACTCAGGGCTGCACACGCTGGCGGACTGCCCAGCGTGGCAGGCGCCGAGGCGTGACCTCATGGAAGCCATCGGGGTGGGAGTCCTCTAGCCCGGCAGCATGATTGCGGCAATGGTGCGGAGCGCAAGCGCGTGGGCCGCCGCCACCTCCTTCTGCGAGCATGTAATGCTCGCTAAGGAGATGGCGGAGCGCGCCTGGGAGAGATTTAGTACTCTGCCAGCCCGGCGAGCCCGCAACATGCTCGCCGCGCGTCGCAGGCGACTCTGGCGCCGGAGGTCGCTTAACGACCTCTGTCCTCCATGAGCGCCGGCCTGAGGGTGACAGGTGAGGCCGCCTGTCACCCCCAGCAGAAGCAGACTGGGACGGCGGGGCGACTAGTGCCCCTCCCCTAAACCGGGGCAAGACGGGGACACCGTGGTTCCCAAACCCGAGGGGGCCATCTCGAAACCGGAGATGGCCTAGGGTCAGTCGGGGTGCGAGTGTTATGCTCTAGGGGCAACCTTAAACCCCGGCGTCTTTAGACCCGAGACGGCGTGCGGTTTTTTCGTGCGGAAATCCCTTCGGATACCCAGCGGGGCCAGCGGGGGCGGTTATGTCGGGCTTGAACCGACTACAAGAGTTTTGACTCTCTTACTAAACCCATTAGCCTTTTTATTTTCTTGTGGAGATCCCCCCGGATACCCCATCACCAGCCAGCGGGGTGGTTAAGTTGGATTCGAACCGAAAGAGGCGAGCCAGAGGCTTAAAGCCAGGGCGTTTACAGAACATAATTGCGTCGATACGTACGATTTTGTTTAGATATGACTTACGTTTTTGCCTCGTTGCCTTATGCTTCATATCACGAGTTATTCGTACCACGCTCTACGCCAATGTAACCATATTTATAGTTCCTCATTTCTGTTATAATATATTCTTTTATTTATGGATAACAAACATAATATAATTAATAGTACATGGATCATAATTATTATACCGCGTAAACCAATATTTTGTAAGTAATATTGCAGCCCACTACGATATCTGCAGATTCAACTGTCAAATTATGGCAGAGAATGCTACTAGAAATTGATTCATTTAAACAAGAAAAATTATTTCACTATGCACTCCAGAATAAAAACACAAAATATATTTCGTACAATTCCTTAAGACTGAAATGAACTAATAAAAGTCGAGCAGATCTTGAACAAATTTCCGTTCAACATTTTGCTCTAGTTCTGATAAGTGATTGCTCGATATAAACAAATTTTAAATAAATGCCGTGAGCACACAACTGTAACAGTGATTTACTTTTATACATTTCCGTGCAATCGTGTGTTCATGTCATGTCATGACACCATATAGGCACGAATATATAGTTACGTGTTACTTTAATGTTAATATTCCAACATGCAATTGTAAATTGTCTGTTCTGCGTTTTACATGTTTCTTTACGGAATAGGGGAGGAAGGCCATAATGTGATTTTTTGTTCCATTTTAACCGAGCCATTTGTATTATTGAGATTACAATGGAGTAGGCCCACCTTATAACGAAAAATACCGGCCAAGTGCGAGTCGGACTCGCCCATGAAGGGTTCCGTAGCAGTAACTAAAAATTTTATATTCGAGTTGTTTAACTGAAAGGTAAATTGCAGTTTACGATTTAAGACGTATTAAAAAAAAACTACTCACTAGATCTGGTTTAAACCAATTATCGGTGGAAGTTTACATGATTATTTACATCATATATTTTCTTTAGTTTTATCACTCTCTTATTTTAGAAATTTCAATTACAACTTTGGAAGCGTCTCTCGCGCAAACTATTCAGTTTAGAAAAAAATGAAATTTGAAACCTCAATATAATTTTTGAAGACCTATCCCCACACGTATAGGTTTGACGAAAAAAAAATTATTGGGTTTCAGTTCTAAGTAGGGGTGAATAACTTTCAAGGGTCCGTCGAGGAGGTAAATTAATACACTGCTTTATAACCAAAGAGTATATTACTTATCTTACAAGTAGATTGTACTGGTAAGCCATCATTTAAACAAAAAAAAACAATTCGCCTTATAGAATTACATGCAACGAAACCATAGCGCGATGTAAATAACATGGTACAACGCCATCTAGGGATCTTAACTGAAATTAATTTTTCGTTGGACTAAACCAACCAAACATACCGCCCGCCAAGGACAAATTGTGACATAACTGTCCTTTTAGGGGAAACGTAGCAACTTATTACAATACATCTTAGAGATAAACTTACAGTATTTGGCAATAATCTACTTAATTTTCTATAGGTAATACGCACAACTTAGATGTTGGCCTCTTAATTGTGGCAGTACTAGTACGCAGTGTGACTACGCGAGTTAAATTGTCCAAACCAGGATGTTTCTCAACCACTCTACCAAGTAACCACCTACATGGGGGCAAATTGTCTTCCCTCACTAACACGGTATCACCAATCTGTGGTTCTGGTGTTTGATTTGCCCACCTGTACCGGTGCAATAGAGTTGTTAAATACTCATTTGACCATCGACGCCAAAACACCTGAGTCATCTGTTGAATCAACTGCCACCTTTTTAAACTAGAGACATTTGTCGATGTAAAATCATAATCAGGTGCATTAACCAGTGGCTCTCCCACAAGAAAATGTCCGGGAGTCAGGGGATCAAGAGTTTCCGAGTCTGAAATCCTACATAAAGGACGTGAATTCAAGCACGCCTCTACTTGACTTAGAAGGGTTGCCATTTCTTCATATGTTAACGTTGAGCTACCTATGACCCTGCGCAAATGCTGTTTACAGGATTTTACTCCGGCCTCCCATAAGCCCCCAAAGTTAGGCGTATGAGCCGGGATAAAATGCCACGCTGTACCCTCATTAGCTAGGGACTCAGCTATTTCTTTTGTGATTGTAGACCTTTCATATTGCGCTAATACCCTTAACTCTTTGGAAGCCCCCACAAAATTTGTCCCGTTATCGCTCCAGATTTCTCTGCACCTACCACGTCGGGCCACAAACCGTCGGAAGGCGGCCAGGAATCCTTCAGCCGTCAGGTCACTCACTACCTCTAGATGTATGGCTTTGGTTGCCATGCATACAAAAAGACAAATATATCCCTTGTATGCATGGTGACCTCTACCCTTAGACGTTCTTAACAGTATGGGGCCCGCATAATCAACCCCACATTTTTGAAAAGGCCTACAAGGTGTTACCCTCGCAGTAGGTAACTGGCCCATCAATTGAACTCTAGACGTAGAATTATAACGAAAGCAAGTTACGCATTTTCGTACGCAAGTCCGAACCAATCTTTTAACACCGATGATGTAATACTTAGTGCTTAAATAATTTAGCATCAGCTGGGGACCACCGTGTAGTGTCAAGCGATGTGCTTCGGCCACCAAGAGATCAGTTAAAGGAGCAGAGTACGGCATCAATATCGGATGCTTCCGATCTGTGGTAAGGTTGGAAAGTTCCAATCTACCGCCCACCCTCAATATGTTTGAGGAATCCAGGTAAGGATTAAGGGAACTGAGAACAGTTCGCTTTAAATTAATTTTATCTTGTATGCATCTAATTTCGTTGCTAAAATTTTGATTTTGACACTGTCTAATGCATACATTCAGTGCTTGCTTCAATTCCGACACCGTTAAATGTAACTTATTTCTTTCAGGGTTTCTCCAGTCCAGCATCCGTCGACAGTACGCCACTACCCTGACTAATTTGGTAATTGAGGAGTATTTATTCCATATCCATTTATTATTGTCCTCAATATTCTTATCAATAGATACATGTGCCTTTATTTCCTCGACACTTGTACAATTACCTTTAACCTTATTTACAGGAACTACCTTTTTTCTTAGAAACTCGGGACCTTCTAGCCACAGCTGCGATTTCAAGAAGTCTGATGGGTAAAGCCCGCGTGATGCGCAATCAGCTGGGTTCTGTTTCGACTGGACGTGATTCCATTGTTGAGGTTCAATTGCGCTCAGAATCTCCGATACGCGGTTAGCCACAAAGGTCTTCCACCTGTTTGGGTGACCGTTGAGCCACGCCAGCACTATCTCTGAATCCGTCCAGGCGTGTAGATTTGATTTACTAACACCTATCTCTCTCGCAACCTCGACTAAGAGCTTCGTTAGAAGCACTGCGCCGCATAATTCTAACCGCGGAATGGAAATGGTTTTGATCGGAGCTACATTTGTTTTAGCAGTAAGCAAGGTGACGTAAATATTACCTTCGGCATCAACTGTGCGCGCATATACTACAGCGGCGTAAGCACTCTTCGATGCATCACAAAAACCATGAAGATCAATCTTGTCATCAATGTGCTTCATATGTAACCATCGCGGGACAGTGAACTTCGTCAAGAGTTGCAATTCCTCACGGTAAGTGAACCAGTCTTTTCTCATTTCCTCTGGTATTGCATCATCCCATCCGATTCCGAGAATCCATAATTTTTGTATCTGTATTTTAGCTATTACTATAATGGGAGCGACCCACCCTAACGGGTCAAACAGCCTAGAAATGTCTGATAACATATTTCTTTTAGTTACAGGTTCCTGAAGGAAAGGCAGCCGCACCGAGTATTGAAATGTGTCATCATATCGGTTCCAGGTAAGACCTAAAGTTTTCAAGATCTCGTCATGCTTTACCTTAATTCCTTTTTCATCCTGAGTTTCGGAATCTCGATCCATATATCCTAATAGTTCCTTGTGATTGCTAGACCACTTTTGGAGTTGGAAACCTGCTTTACTTAATAACTCATTCATTTGACGATAAATTTCAATTCCCTCCATTGGCGTCTGGCAACCACACATCAAATCATCAACATAATAATCCTTAAGAACTCTTTCAGCGGCCATCGGATAATTCTTCCCTTCTTCGTGCGCTATCTGTTGGAGGGACCTAACAGCTAAGAATGGAGCTGAAGCTGTTCCGAAAGTGACCGTGAGTAGTTTATAATCTTTAATTTCAGAAGTCTGGTCGTCTCTCCAGACAATACGCTGAAATTCTGTATGTTCATCCGCCACGCGAACTTGACGATACATTTTTACCACATCTGCAATAATACATATAGGATATGTTCTCCAACGTAACAGCAAATGTCGTAACTCAGACTGCAAGGTTGGTCCAACGAGCAAATCGTCATTAAGCGATTTGCCATTGGAATATTTGCAAGATGCGTCGAACACAACACGAACCTTAGTAGTATCCTTATCGTTCCTGACCACTGCGTGATGTGGTAAGTACACAGCATGTTGGTTTCGCTTCTCTGCTTCTGTTATTGGCCTCATGTGCCCCAATGTTAAATATTCGTGTATGACCTCAGCATACTTGGCTTTCAAATCCTTATCACGGTTTAGTTTGCTTTCTAATGCTTGAAAACGCTTAATTGCTACCTGCATTGAATTTCCGTATTTACAGCTGGGATCGGCATCTCGGAAAGGTAAGGCCACCACATACCTACCACTTTCCTCACGTTTTGTAGTACTTGTGTATATAGTTTCACACTTAATCTCTTCATCCGTAGGTATTCTTTTGTGTGAAGATGGCTCTGTTTCTAATTCCCAAAATTGTTTCAGCATATTTTCAGCTTCGAGAGACGCATGCAGAACTGTAATGTGCGAATGAAACTTTGCTGGTTTATCAGCTTCGCAGACCCCAGACAGAATCCACCCGAACGCAGAATTTTGCGCTAGAAGAGATCCGGTTGGATTTCTTTTAATGCCTTCATGAATGATTTGGCTATAGACGTCAGCACCTAACAAAACGTCAATTTTATTAGGCCTGTTATACTCGGGATCCGCCAAATCACCCAATTCCAAGTCAACCCATTCTACTCTGGTTACCTTTGTAACTGGGAGAAGGGACGTTACGGACTTTAACACAAAAGCATTAACCTTAAATTCGAGATGTGGGTTCTGCCGCGATCGTAATTTAAGTGTGACGGTGGACCTTGACGTCACACTCTTATCACTTCCTACACCTGTTACATTGACCCTTGCTGCAACTTTAGGAAGGCCTAAATGTTGAACCGCAGACTCATTAACAAATGATCCCTGTGACCCTTGGTCTAGTAGTGCCCTTATGGTACGAAAAGTGCCATCTTTCGACTGTACCTGTACAACCGCTGTGGCCAACAGAACACTTTTATATATATTATTTCCTGTCGAAAGACAAGCTACCACACTATTAGACCCGCTTGCGCGGTCTTTTTGTGGTGATTTACTACCACATCCTCCTTCGTCGCTCTTATTTTGCTCGACGAGGCTTCTTCTTGGACTGTATTTTCCTCCTCCTCTGTCGACCCCGTTACCCCACTGGGGTGTAATAACGAATGATGACGGCGGTTACACACTCGACATCGAACAATGTTTCTGCAGTACTTGGCAGAGTGGTTGGGATTTAAACAAACGAAACATAACTTATTTTCCATTGCAAAATTACGTCTTGTGTCATTAGATTCTTTGCCAAACTTTTTACACACTGATACTTTGTGATCTGCCTTACAAAATGCGCAAGATTCACTAAACTTTGAATCCTTAACTATGTGAAATGATTTTGTTAATCTCTTTTCGACAATTGGTTTATCCTTAAAATCTAGATTTTCTAAACCTCGAAATCGGCTATTAAGAAATTCAGAAAATTGTTCAAAACTAGGTAGCTCATCGGTAGAGTCTGATGACACCTTGAACTCCCAAGCCTTACGGGTATCTTTGTCTAATTTAGCTCCAATTACATGAATGACTATAATATCCCAAGTTGAGACATCTACACCAATATTTTTTAACGATTCTAAACAATCAGACGTAGTATTTATTAACCTTTTAATTTCATGAGCCGATTCAGACATCAAACCTTTCTGACTTAACAATCGTTTTAAAATTCCATTCGCTAAAAACCGTTTACTGTTGTATGTTCTATTTAGTTTTTTCCAAGCAATGTCATAACTATCAGCCGTTGTTTGTAAATTTCGCAATAATTGCTCAGCTTCTCCGGTAACGTGACCTCTTAAATAATAGAATTTTTGAGCATCGTCCAGAGATTTACTCTCATGCACTAGGCCTGAGAATAAGTCCCGAAACGGCAGCCACTCGGTATACTTTCCGGAAAATGTTGGAATTTTAATATCAGGTAACTTAACACGCTTATGTAAGTTTTCATTTGAATTACTATTCGGTTTAGTTTCTGGCTCTGCAGGTTTTAATGTAATTAAGAGTTCTTTTAATCCAGTCTTAAATTCAATATAAAATTCTTCTACCTCATCATATACACATTTTTTTAAATAATCAGATTTTTGCAACTCGCTACGCGCAATTTGACTTATTATTTGTGTATGAGTGTTACGAAATAATACCCATTGTTGCTCTAAATTTTCTAGTCTAGTTTCTATATGTGAAATAGTTAACCGATCCTTAGGAGATTTCTTAAAATTACTTTTCATTCTAAGCATTTTCTCTTTTATGTCTTCTTGTAAATTACTGAATGATTCCATTTTAAACTACTTATTTGGGACAAATGACTAATAATAATATATTTTGCACAATTTACAATTCTAAATTTTAAACTTTACAATTCTAAAAAGGTAGCATAAAATTCAAAAGAACTAAGCTAATACGTTATGAAATATTGTAAGTCCCAAATTTCCTTCAAAATTTTACCAGTCTTAAATCTCGCTAAAATTTCTAAGTCTCAAATATTTTACAAAAATTTCACAAGTGTTTTTAACTTGAAACTCAAATAAAAATCGGGCATAGGTTCCCCGTCTCCACCGATATTGACTTAAAACTATTACAAGTCCTAAACTACAAATTTATTACTAAGTTCTAAACTACAATTAGTACAAATAAACAAACTGGAGATTGATTTTAACTTAAAGTTATTATTTGAATACACTGGACTTAATCACTTTAAAAATTCTTGAACTATTAAACACAATATATAATGTACTTACAATTTTTTGATGCCCTCACTGACACAATTGATGACGTCACAAGAGTCGCCGGTGTGGCGGTGTTCCACTCACTTCTTCGTACCCGTTCCACTCAACTGCCAACTTATTGTTGTGGCGCTGTTGCGCTTATCCAACAACCACTCGTGCTACAACGCTGTTCCTCCAAGTGCTTCACTTCACACTGGTTCCACTACCAAGTTGGGGCTCCTTCACACTATGGGCTCCGCGGTAGGAAAAGACAGGACGGCGCCTTATAGCCACTGTCCCCTAGACAGGATGTAGCAGGCGGAAGCTATACTAGCGCCACCTATACGCTCCAACAAAAACTCCACAAACCTCGCCCGTTGCCTAAATTCGGCTTCGGAGGACCATGAATAACTTTCAAGGGTCCGTCGAGGAGGTAAATTAATACACTGCTTTATAACCAAAGAGTATATTACTTATCTTACAAGTAGATTGTACTGGTAAGCCATCATTTAAACAAAAAAAAAACAATTCGCCTTATAGAATTACATGCAACGAAACCATAGCGCGATGTAAATAACATGGTACAACGCCATCTAGGGATCTTAACTGAAATTAATTTTTCGTTGGACTAAACCAACCAAACAAGGGGAACCCCCAAAATTTATTGTTTTTTTTTCTATTTTTGTGAAAATGTTAATGCGGTTCACAGAATACATCTACTTACCAAGTTTCAACAGCATAGTTCTTATACTTTCGGAGAAAAGTGGCTGTGACATACGGACGGACAGACAGACAGACATGACGAATCTATAAGGGTTCCGTTTTTTGCCATTTGGCAACGGAACCCTAAAAAATGTAGTTACACACTGCTATCAAGGATTTTATCTTCTCGAACTCGATCCCTGCGGTTCGACTCTTAACTCAAGTAATATATGTTAGTTAAGGGTAAACAAGAACACACTAAGACTTCGAATATTTCTGGCCATTCCTCAATTGCTTACTTACGGGTGTTCAACTGGTAAGTGAGCAATTCAGTAATGGCAAGTATATATTTATTTCACTTACCAATTTACGGCCTTAATTGAAGGTGTTGAAGTAGTACGGTATGCTTAATCATTTTATGGAAACAGTTATTTAATAACAGGCACTTCATTATTTTACAGTTAACTGTATTTTATTTATATGGCGTAGTGTTTAATATTTTACATGATTTTATAAACTTCACGTCATTATCAACGAAATCTTAGCGAAGATTTCGGTTGCATTTGAGGTTTCGCCTCAGAACTCTTGGTCCTGTTTCCATGTTTTGAATGGTTTATTTTGTCTATTACTCCAATCCCTGAGAGCCACAGCCGCGTTTGTTGATCAGTAGATGTACCAGATAGCGGGCAATGTTGGCTTGAACCCTGAAGATGCTAATAATAATTCCATAACCCTTTTATAAGCTTCACGGGTAAATAAGTAACCAACTAGCTATAAACAAGCAATGTAAATAAATATTCTAGGATGTATTTCAGAGCTCCATCAAGACACAAATCAAACATATCTTGAAATAAGGGTTCTAAAATATGTAGATTCTTTTAAAGAAATACCCAGACTACAGAAATACAAATAAATAAATAAATAAATATTCTACGACATTCTACACAGCGCTTTCTAGTCCCCATAGTAAGCATAGTTTAAATAGCTTGTGTAATGGGTTCCAGAATGCGGATAAACATACTTATAAACTTTTTTTTGTAAATACATACATATCATAAATAGAAACACCCAGACCAATGCAAATAGACATATTCATGCATTGAAATAAAACTATTTTTAACGGATTCTATCGCGGTTTATTTGATGTTATTTTATATTTTACATTGAACCCGACGATTCATGCATACAAATATTTGCACTGAGCGGGAATCGAACCCGCGCTCCTGTCGTAGCAGTCGAATGCACTACCGCTACGCCACAGAGGCTGTCGACGGCGGACGACGGAAATAGATATATATGTTTCTGCAAAAGCCCGAACTATGGTAAATCCAAGATTTTCCAGTAAAACCTAAGATTTATTAAACAATAATGGTAAAAGTCCGAACCGTTCTATGATCGTCGTTTGTTTCGAACTTTTACCAGCGTTCACTTGGTAAATCTTTAGATTCGCCTCAAAGACACAGTAAATATTGGAATAAACATGGCGTCGCGGGAGCAACACCTACGCCATAACCCTTTGTGTTAGTTAACTTGTAATAATGATAAAAATACCAAATAAAAAAAGGTTAAACAGGTAAGGGTTTGACTGATTAGTAAATATAAATTACTAATAATTGCCTTATGATACATAAAATATGCAAGGTTTTGACTGATAGTAAATTGAAATAAATGATTAAAAATACTCAATAGTTTTATTCCCAAAACCAGTATTTACCTACCGCCACTCATAAATACTAGCATGTACTAAATTCTAATGGCAAAAGCCCGGAAAAACGTTATTTTTTTATAAATTCTTACATTTACCAACTCGTCTTGGTAAATCCTAAGATTTACTGGTAAATCTATACCTCAGAATAACAAATATTCGGGCTTTTAAAGTAACATATTTGCACTGCGCGAGAATCAAATGAAGGGAGAAACTCATCGACGGCTACTAGTAAACTCCTCGAATTGGGGCTTTAGAAAATCTTTCCTTTATATTGAAATAAAATTATTTTAACGGAAAATATTTTCCTTTTCATATCAAAAATACCTGGTAGTAAAGTTTTTCCCTACCTACTATAATCCGAACATTACGTGTATCCGAACAAGGTGTGAAACTTTAGTAATCGGATTATCGCGGCGCCGCTGAACAAGTAAGTATAATATGTGGGCAAAGTTACGAGTGGTCTTATAAAAAAAGCGGCCAAGTGCGAGTCCGTTTCGCCCATGAAGGGTTCCGTAGCAGCAAGTAGCATAATAATGCATTTTTATTTTATTTTATATTTGAGTTGATTGAATGAAAGGTAAATAAAGTTTTTTACGATTTATGACGTATTAAAAAAAAACTTATTAGATCTTGTTCATACCAATTTTCGGTGGAAGTTTACATGGTGATGTACATCATATATTTTATTTTAGTTTTATCATTCACTTATTTTAGAAGTTACAGGGGGGGGGGGAGGACACATTTTACCACTTTGAAAGTATCTCTCGCGCAAACTATTCAGTTTAGAGAAAAATTATATACTAAACCTCAATATCATTTTTGAAGACCTATCCATAGATACCTCACACGTATGGGTAAGATGAAACAAAAAATTTGAGTTTCAGTTCTAAGTATGGGGAGCCCCCAAAATTTATTGTTTTTTTTTCTATTTTTGGGTTAAAATCTTAATGCAGTTCACACAATACATCTACTTGCCAAGTTTCAACAGCATAGTTCTTATAGTTTTGGAAAAAAGTGGCTGTGACATACGGACAGACAGACAGACATGACGAATCTATAAGGGTTCCATTTTTTGCCATTTGGCAACGGAACCCTAAAAACAAAAAGCTTTCTAATGGAACTAGCGGCCATGGTAATAAAGACTATTACAAAGGAATCATAAAAGGAAGAATTTGATCTTCTGTATTCTCTATTTACTTACTGCTTTTTCCCTTTTTATTCTAATTAAATTATTTCTGTATTTATATATAATAACCATTTTTGTTCTATTGTTTGGTTGTATTTATATTTTATTTCGTGTATCTTTTGTTTAATATTATCTAGAGCATTCCCTAGACAAGGTTTCGGACATGACCCTAAAGTTTTGAATTAAATTTAGTTTAAATATAAGGTTCCTATTTAAGTTTATTTATAAAGGTATGTTGCCTCATCAAAAGCTATGTTAGGTAGATAAAAAAACGTCGAACGGAGCGCTGTCACCCAGGTACATTTTTTGCTGTTACCTATTTTTTTTTCGTGTGGTATAATCCTTCGGATAACCCCCGCGGGGTGGTTATTTCGGGCTTGAATCAACTAAAACCGCACGCCTTCTCGGGTCCCATATAAGGTTAAAGGTTACCCATAGAGCATATCCCTCCACCCCGCCTTCTCTATCTCCGGTTTCGAGATGGCCCCCTCGGGTTTGGGAACCACGGTGTCCCCGTCTTGCCCCGGTTTGGGGGAGGGGCGCTAGTCACCCCACCGTCCCGACCTGCTTCCGCTGGGGTGACAGGAGGCCTCATCTGCCACCCTCAGGCCTGTGCTCATGGAGGACGAAGGTCGTTAAGCGACCTCTGGCACCTGAGTCGCCGCGACGCGCGGCGAGCATGTTGCGGGTTCGGCGGGCCGGGAGAGTTCTTAATCTCTTCCGGCCGCGCTCCGCCATGTCCTTCGCGAGCATTACATGCTTGCGAAGGAGGTGACGGCAGCCCACACGCTCTTGCTCCACACCATTGCCGCTATCGTGCTTCACCCAGGTACCTATGCATTTATTCCACGACCTCGCAGTTTAAACATAAATACAGAAATTATTGTTCTATCCGACTAACGAACAAATAGCGTGGAATTCGTCTATTTTTGGCATGCTTTTTGGCTCTCGTTAGTCAATCATACACGCAATGAATAAAAAACTGTGTTATACTACTAAGGTAGCAAACTAGCTCTTAAGAATGGTAAACGATTACCGAGACTTGTGCAAGCTTGTATAGTGACAGGCAAACTTCGTGAGCAAACAGCAAAATTTACGCGCATTATGCAATAACTGGCCTACTTTGTAAAAAAGGTTTGGAACTTTTCACTGTTAATAATAGGTCTTTACCTATGGAATTGCCGAAATTTTCTTACAAATTAATGAGTTCGTTATTCCTGTAATTTAATAGCTATTTCCATAATTTATATTTTGTTTGAAAGTTGATTTCAAGATTTTACAACTCTGTATTAAATTTTGTTTTATTGGCCGCTTGATAAGTTAATTCGATCTTCAAAAACAGTACTTCCTAAATGCTATCCATTTTGATGATAAATTTCGTATTACTTAACAGCTGTCACTTTTCAAAAATGTGATAAAAGTTGCTGTTTGTTAGCTTAATGTTGTCTCATTCATACACAAAAAAGATCATAAAATTTGGATTTGTCATTCCTAAAAAAATGCAAACATGTTAGTACTGAAAATTGAGTCTCCTCCAATTTCTTCAAGAAAAACGGCCATTTCATATGTAACGACCTAATATTCACATCTCGTAGACGTATTTTTAAGAAAGAATTTTACATAGGTAAATAAATAAATACTCTGGGAACACAACGCTATCTAGACCCAAACTAAGCAGTGCTTGTCATATCGGTTCGAGAATACGGATAAACATACTCCTACACTTTTTTTTTTGTAAAAAAAAAAAGTGTAGGAGTATGTATATATGTGTATATGTATGGAGTGTATATATATATGTAGGTATATATATACATAGATACACGCAGACCAAAGCAAATGTACATATTTGCACTGAGCGGGAATCGAACTATGACTTAGCAGCCGAACGCACTACCGCTACACCACAGACTCTTCTTTTTTACCTATGTAACGATCTTTGATTTTAAGAGGGTGTATCCGAACGCGACGAGAGACGCTTATCTCCGCCGCGCCTCCCGTGACCGCTAGAGGAACTAAGACTAGGAAAAAAGCCGCCAACGGACGCGAGACACGCTCTTTGTTGATATTGTGTTTATATAGATAATATTCCTGTTTTGTGTGTAAATTGTAACTAATAGTGTACCTAGAGCAATAATTACAGATTTGATCGTGTTACCGAACTCTTTCTTTCTCTAAATCAACCCCTGAGAACTTCCAACCTTAAACTTTACTAAAGTGACGCCCAACTCGCGGGCACGATCAAGATTTGTGTAAAACCTAAAGTGAAAGTGAAACCTATCGCGTGAAACTGAGTATCAGTGTACCAACAACGATAGTGAAATCACCGGGAACCATCCACAAACAGTGTAACACTCAGTCAAAAAACACTTGGGCGAGTCCATTTTACGTCGAGTGACGCGCAAGCGGGCGAGTCGAACGTTGGCGCGAAAAGAAACGCGCTATTACAATAGAACGACGTCTTTTACCGACAGAGATTTGTAAAGTAAAACTGCCACCTTTGTCGTGTGACACCATTCGTTCAACCCAATACTTCCGTGTCTTCGAGTGAGAAACAGAGGACCTACCTACCCTGTTACTATGTCGCCGCCGAAAACACGCGCTGCTGGGAAGAATAACGGATCGGATATCGAAACTGACGAGTTCGAGAATACAATTACGGCATCGTCGAGCATATCAATGACCGAGAGTATGCTTCAAACCCTCGTCCTCAACATTACCAACAGCCAAGCGGAGGCAAACCGGGAATTAATTCGAAGCATACTGGCTGATACACGAGAGCGATCACCGCGCTCACCACCACGGAGCTCCGTGAGCCCATCAAGTGACGTTTTGCGATCGGGTAACTTCTCCAAATGCACGTCGCGCTTCAATGGTTCGACGAAGAATGCGGACGAGCTCGAGGCGTTTATTGACGCTATCGAGGTTTACCGCGAATGCACCAACGTCAGCGAAGAACACGGATTGAGAGGACTACCGATGCTGTTGGTTGGCGACGCCGCCGTCTGGTGGCAAGGTGTGAAAGCGTCAGTGAAGTCTTGGCGTGACGCCCTACAACGTCTTCGAGGCATGTACGGAGTGCCACGACCAGGATATAAAATCTTTCAAGATATTTTTTCTCGCGAACAAAATAGTGAACGGGCCGATGTGTTCATATGCAAAATACGTGCTTTGTTAGTGAAATTACCGTACGATGTACCGGAAGTGATGGAATTAGATATAGTTTATGGATTGTTAGACCGTAGAATAAGAAAACGTGTGTCTCGCGACGCGGTGGATGACTTGGAACAACTTATTACAAAGGTGAGGTTGGTTGAGGAGTCATTGGCGGAGGTGAGTAATTCCTACATTGCTAATAACGTGAGCGCCGCTGACCCTCTGGTCACGCGCTCGAATAAACGCCATAACCTTGCAAACGTCGTGGGTGATTCCACGTCCGAAGCGAAGTCGGTACATATTAAGGCATCGACCGACACGCGTGCATCTGACGCGAAAAGTAGTAAAAGTGAGGGACCTAAAAGGGTTCGACCAAAGTGCGTTTACTGCAAGCGTTTCGGCCATACAGTGGAAAAGTGTAGACACATCGCCAAAAAGGACACCACTAAAGTAGACGTTAACCCATCTAATAGTACAGAGTTGCGTTGTTACGGATGCGGTCAGCTGGGAGTGATTCGTTCGAAGTGCAGTAACTGTAAAAGTTCGTCCGAGATGAGTACGCTTAATATGAGCGCGCCTAGCGCGAGCATATCGGATTTTTGCACTTCCCACGTAGAGGAGAATGACGATTTACGGCCCCTAGTAGACATCGAAGTAGCGCAGCGTAAGGGTGTAGCTATTTTAGACACTGGGGCGACCCACTCCATCGCGGGTCCTATGTTGTACCGTCTACTGATTGAAGCAGGCGTCCCTTTTAAAAAGTCCTCCCGTATAATAGGGTTGGCTGATGGGTCTAAACGTGTTTATACCACGCTGGAAGGGGAAGTGAACGTTGGCTTAAGAGGTAAAACGATACCTACCACCTTCCTAGTCCTACCCGAAGCTCAAACGCGAACACTATTAGGTAGAGATTTCATCTCGAAAGCGTGCATTTTAATGAACTTACCGCACAATAGTTGGTGTTTTAACGAGGAGCCAGGCCGCTGGTATCCGTTTATTACCCGATTTGAATTACCCGTCGACGCCGGTGAGATTGAGTCAATGAAAGTGGATGCAACGCGCCTTATGCTGAGGGAGGATGAGGACACCAAGCTGACTGCAAGTCAGAGAGCCCAGCTGAACAACCTGCTGTTGAAGAGGGCCAATCGCTTCGCGAAGGAGGGCCCACCAACAGAATACGCCACTCACCGGGTAAAGGTAGACGCGAACCAGGAACCGATCGCTAGTCCCCCTTACCGAATGTCACCAGCAAAGAAGGCGATCTTAGAACAGGAGGTACAGAAGCTTTTGGATGCTGACGTGATCGAGGAATGTGACTCACCTTGGGCAGCGAACGTAGTTCTGGTGTCAAAAAAGAATGGGGGAGTGAGGCTCTGCGTAGACTACAGGAAGTTAAACGCAGTCACCGAACCTGACCGTTACCCGCTTCCACGCATCGAGGATATCCTACATGCAGCTAAAAACACCAGCTTCATGACTACCTGTGACCTTCAATCTGGCTACTACCAGGTCGCTCTTGCGCCTGAGGATAGAGACAAAACCGCCTTCGTGAGCCCTTTGGGATGCCACAGGTTCAGAAGGATGCCGATGGGGCTGAGGAACTCTGGAGCCACCTTCCAAAGGCTGATGGACCGATTTAAGTCTGGGAAGGAGCTGGCTAACGTTTGCGTGCTAGCATACCTTGATGACATCGTCATTTTGTCTGAATCGTTCCCGAAACATCTAGAAGATCTGGATGCCGTGTTTGACAGGCTTGACATGTATAGCCTCCGGATAAACCGAGAAAAGACCTGTTTTGCGCGTGAATCAATTAAGTTCTTAGGCCACGTGATTGTACCGGGGGGAATAAAAACCGACCCCGAGAAGACAGCAGCCATAGCTAAAATGAATCCCCCGAAGAATATAAAGCATGTCAAGACCTTCTTGCAGACGTCAAGCTGGTTCCGGCGATTCATACCCGACTACGCTGCAGTCGCAAGACCATTAACCGACCTTCTTAAGAAAGATAGCACCTGGAAATGGACCTCGAAACAACAGGATGCCTTTGAACGCATCAAACAACTGCTGGTCTCCGCTCCGATACTACGCCAGGCAGATGAGTCGAAACCATTTACCCTGAGGACAGACAGCAGTGCTTACTGTCTCGGAGCAGTGTTGATGCAGGGGGAGGGCCACGACGAACGACCGGTCGAATACGCTAGCCGGATGCTGAATGGCGCCGAAAGAAATTACAACACGACGGAAAGAGAAGCGTTAGCGGTAGTATGGGCTGTTACAAAATTTCGCGGTTACATCGAAGGATCGGAGGTTGTGATAAAGAGTGACCACCAACCCCTACGATGGCTCATGACGATGAAATCTCCCAGTGGCCGCCTAGCAAGGTGGGCCCTAACACTTCAAGAATATAACCTCCGTATCGAGTATGTACCCGGTAGATCTAATGCCATCGCCGACACCCTGTCCCGCCCACCATGCACCAACGAAACGGAATGCGATTTATGTATAGCAGTAGTCGATATCCCATCTAGAAACTCCAAAGATACTCGCGAGAATCAACTAAAGGACTCCGAAGTACGAAAGATAGTCGAGGACCTTGAGGCAACCGACGACCCATTTAGGGGGAGGAGTTGGTCGGACAAAGGATTTGTTATGTCAGACGGCGTGCTATTCAGATACGGACCCGAGGAGTGTGAGGAAGAAACCGCATGCCTAGTGATACCAGAACACGAGCGAGAGAGTATCTTGAAGGACTATCACGATGCACCAACAGCTGGACACCTTGGAGTAGAGCGCACATTTGACCGCATCAGAACGAAGTACTATTGGCCAGGATTAAGACAGAGTGTCATCACACACCTGAAGAAATGCGTCGAATGCCAAAGGTACAAGGCCGACAATAGGAAACCAGCTGGGTTGTTGCAGACGCCGGCCACGAACCGCCGCTTTGAAGTCGTTGCTGTAGACTTATTTGGCCCTCTACCGGAAACAGCTGATAAAAAGAAGTGGATTCTTATCGTGGAAGATACCTGCTCGCGATGGGTAGAACTGTTCGCTCTTCAAAATGCTACCAGCCCTGAATGTGCTAAAACCCTAATAACCGACGTCTTCCTTAGGTATGGAGTTCCAAGACGAATTGTCAGCGATAACGGAGTCCAATTTATTAGTGAAGTTATGCAACAGGTGTGCCATTCATTTGGCATAACTCAATCTCTTTCACCTGTTTATCACCCGCAAGCAAATCCGGTCGAAAGAAAGAACCGAGATTTGAAACCCCAATTGGCTATCCTAGTGGGGAGAGACCATGACACCTGGGACGTCCACCTACCAGCCATTCGCTTCGCGATGAACTCGGCAGTCACCAGCAGTACCGGATACTCACCAGCTTATCTCACTTTCGGTCGTGAAATTCGCGCGCCAGCTGATGTAATCGCGGACATGCGTTGCATTATCGAGAGTGATAATGCTGTGACCAGCCTTACACCGTATCTGCGGCGTATCTCCACCGTACTGTTCGAGGCGAGAGAAGTTCACGAGAAGGCTCAAGCGAAGCAAAAAAGTTACGCCGATGGAAGTCGTCGACCAGCTCCAGACTACTCCACCGGTGATCTTGTCCTTTTGCAGACCCAGGGTAGTAACGATACCGGTAGCGGCCAAACTCCAAAGTTCATACCGCGCAGAGACGGACCCTATCGGATAAGGGAGGCTGTCAGCTCAACGACCTACATACTAGAAAGAACTAGTAATGGCGAAATCTTGGGCAGGTACCACGTTTCTCAGCTGACCCCATTCGTAGGCGATGTACAACCACCGGTTAAAGAAAAACGAAAGCGGGGTAGGCCCAAAAGGTATTTAAACTGACCTAGACGCGAGGGCGCTATGTCTCGGTCAGAGGGGGAGGATGTAACGATCTTTGATTTTAAGAGGGTGTATCCGAACGCGACGAGAGACGCTTATCTCCGCCGCGCCTCCCGTGACCGCTAGAGGAACTAAGACTAGGAAAAAAGCCGCCAACGGACGCGAGACACGCTCTTTGTTGATATTGTGTTTATATAGATAATATTCCTGTTTTGTGTGTAAATTGTAACTAATAGTGTACCTAGAGCAATAATTACAGATTTGATCGTGTTACCGAACTCTTTCTTTCTCTAAATCAACCCCTGAGAACTTCCAACCTTAAACTTTACTAAACCTATAATTTTTCTTTAAAACAATAAAAAGTCTTTTACCCGTTTCAAACTCAATCGAAGCAGTGTACACACGTTCTAAATTCCAACGTGGCACCAAATCAGAAGTAGCGTTAAGAAAATAACCCCGTTGAATATTCAGAAGTTAAACAGCGGTCTATCGCATGGCTTGTTTTCATTACCATGATTGGACTGACCCCATTAAACTACCATAGCCTCAGCAATACTTCACACAGAGCTATTAGAGCTAAAATTGTTTTAAATTAACTTTAGTTTGTGTTTGCTTTAGCGCTATTTGATACATCTGATAACAAACAATGGATTTATAAATCGTAAAATGCTTTTTTATGCCACAAACATGATGGTTAGTGGTTATGGACTATGGAGTCTATATTTCCCCTTTCAGAGGCGACACTCAGGTCGTTCGCAGCACGTACACCGTTTCGTGTAAATAATATGGAGGACATTTTGTGCCAATAATTTGCACAAAATCGTGCAAAAAAAACCAAGTGATTTACACGATTTTGTGCAAATTATTTGAATCCAGGCGCATGAGTCTGACACGTTACTTGGAAATAACAAGGAGAAAGCAAAACTCACCGTGGAGGTGTATATTTTAATTGAAATTTTGAAAATATTTAATGAAACACACTACGCAGCTAAACAGTATTTTCAGTGAAAATATGAATTACTAGATACCCTTTCTTTTTTTCTATGCGGAAATCCTTTCGGATATACCCTGGGCCCGCGGGGAAGGTTATGTGGGACGCTGGGGTGTATGGTGTAAGGCATTTCCCTCGCACCCCAACTGACCCAGGGCCGTCTCCGGTTTCGAGACTGCACCCTTGGGTTTGGGAACCATGGTGTCCCCATCATACGTGCGGGCTCTGCGGGCTCTTCGGAAAACGGCAGGGTGCCTGTTTCTGCTAGGATGACAGGCGGCTCCACCTGTCACCCCCAGGTCACCTCATTGAGGACGGAGTTTGTTGAGGGACCTCCGACGTTTGAGTCGCCTTTGCACCTCGCGGGCTCTGCGGATCGGAAATGACCTGAGTTTCTCCCGGACTCCTACACCGCCTTGTTTTCGAGCATTACTTGCTCGCAGAAGGAGGCAGACTAGCAAAGCTTCGCTTCGATTTATTTGAGTTTTTCTAACTCAAGTGGTCGGAATTTATCCTGTCTGTCCGGAATATCCAGTGGTATCCCCGTTGTGCCTTTCAAATGGAAGATTTTTTTCAATAAGTGCAATGGTTGCGAAGATTACCCTAAACATATAAAAAAGCTCACAAAATTCATCCTTGCTCTTTATAATACCAGTATAGATTTGTTCAAAAACTATTACCCTAGATGGGAAAATGACCCCCTATTTTCACGGTAACTGTACTATGAACATAAAAATAAATCTCCAATATTAATTACATTATAACGTAATTTAATATTCTTCTGTCCATTCCATTAACGTTATTTAAAGTCGGCGATATCGAACTACCATAAACCAACATTTGATTCGCATGGAACAGATTCTGAAATTATGTTCACTGACTGAAACTAATTTCTAATAAATCAACCGGTTTTCCTTTCCTATAGATTTTCACGTTGCCGCTTGGCGTGATTTAGTGTTGACCTACAGCGCCATCTATCGTGTACCAATAAAGGCAGTAGTTGAGTTTTTAATTTATTTCTTTTCACCCTGCAGGGAATATCTGAGTGAATTATTTTGGAGGTAGTTTTGATATATATCTTCGTCGAATTTTAATTTATGACTTAATAGAGTATAGTTTTCATCTATTCTCTTTTGCAGCTGGGTTTTGTGTTTGATTGTGTAACACTATTAAAATTACTTGTTAGTCGTGATCTAATTTTAAGGCTTTTAAAGAGATTTAAGTTTTTGATGAATTGATGATAAAACAAAAAACATGTAAGGCACATCAATATAATTTGATGTACAGCAGTTGCACAGCAGATGTACAGCAGTTTGCACAGCTCGTTTGTTGGGCGGGAAAAAAGCCAGACTATATGTATGTGTATGTATGTTGTTGGTAAGCTAAAGGGGAAGTCTCAGGAATAAGGGTTATATAACCATTGCAGATACAACTTATGCTGCAATGGTGGTCGTCAGCTTGACGGTATCTTCAGATACTTTATCACGTCCTGCTTAAAACACCCGGGATTGTAGGAAGTAGGAAATACGTGTGCTGGTTAAGAATTTCAAGTTTTCTTAGTGCGGTACATATATTAAAGTATGGTTTTGGGAGTACCTGGTGGTTGCAAATATATATATATATTTCACAATAACAAGTGATAATGTGGTGCATAATATCGCCCAACAGACTACTCCTACGCAGTATTGAACCCTGTATTAGGGGTTTTACTGTGGGGTTTCCTGCCCTGAAGAAACGCCCATAAGACTTGTTTATTCGTCGAAGGTCGGCAGATAGACCGGAGACGTACGGAGATTGGAGCATTCGAAGAACCCCATCCCACCATCATCAGCGGCCGGGGAAGTACTACTGGCGGGAATTAATCAGACGGCCTTACCACGCATAAAACTAAATTTGTGTCCCACTACCTGCGTTCTTTGGAATAATAATTATATTTTATTCTACTTTATTCCGGTTATTTTATTACCCCGGTAGAAGCAACCAGGTAAGTGCCACACGAAAAAATGGGTCCATATGCCTGTGCATTCGGACCCTTTTTTTCGTGTGGTAATCCCCTCGGATCCCCCGCCGCGCCGGCTAGCGAGGGTGGTTATGTATATGTGCGCATTAGGACCCGGGTTCAATTTCACAGCTGGGTAAAGTGTTACTGGACTATTAATTACTTGGACTGGTGGTAGAAATTTGATGACACAAAATTGTCACCATTTTCGGCCGGGTCGGTACCACCGTGCACGATTGCGAAAAACCCTCCATAGTAATCCAATTTCGGTTTGATTGCGTTCAGGGATCAGCAAGTGCATAGCCGGGCAGGGGGATTGTGGTCGCAGCACTAGTGGGACCGGTGGATGTCACGCGGTGCTGCGACGATAATCCTCTTCTGATGAGGCCGTCAAGCTGAGTGCCACCATTGTTAACATGGTACGTGTATGTAATGGTGACCCTCTTTCCTGAGACTTTACCTTCAGCTTATCATCAGGCGAGGTGAAGTCAAATTGACGTGTCCTAAATATAAAAAATAAAATAAAAAAAAAAACAAAAAAAAAAATTAAGAAATTACGATGTTTACGTGAATCACAGTCGAATCTAATGCTCTTACTTTCAAGCCCTACTGGTGGTAGAACTTTGATGACACAAATTTGTCACAAAATTCGGCCGTCTGGGTACCACCGTGCACGATTGCGAAAAACCCTCCATAGTAATCCAATTTCGGTTTGATTGCGTTCAAGGGTCAGCAAGTGCATAGCCGGGCAGGGGGATTGTGGTCGCAGCACTAGTGGGATCCTCTTCTGATGAGGCCGTCATGCTGAGTGCCACCATTGTTAACATGGTACGTGTATGTAATGGTGACCCTCTTTCCTGAGACTTTACCTTCAGATTACCATCAGGCGAGGTGAAGTCAAATTAACGTGTCTCAAATATAAAAAAAAAAGCCGAGGTCCGCCCTCCAGCTCCTCCTTTTGTATTGGTTATTGGTTGTTGTTATTTATTTATTTATTGAACTATATGCACAAGTACATAGGCGGACTTAATGCCACAGGCATTCTCTACCAGTCAACCAAAGGTGGTGCAGAGAGAAACTTAGTAGGTGCCAAATATAATACTGTATAGTGATATTATACCTACACTACAGTAGTATGTATCAATACCTACACATATAGATAAATAAATATACATACATATAAATAAATATACCATATACATAATAATACACAATATATAACAAATCATAAATTCGATAAACATAAATTAAAAGTATGAGGAATTTGAAATTATTGCCGTGATGGTTCTGCCAGTTTGTTGGGAAGTAATTGGCGAACCTTGCGAAGTAACCTTGAACACATGACTGCTGGTGGCTTTCCTGATTTCAAGAGGTAGCGCGTTCCACAGAAGTACAGATTGTATTGGAAAAGAAGAATGAACAAACCCAGAAGTATGTGCAGGACAGATTAAAAGAAGATTATTTTTTGAGCGAAGGTCTCTAGTTAGTTCTCTCTCTCTCTTGTTAGTTTAGTGGTTAAGGACTAGCCTTACTAGACTTAGCCTAGTGGTTAACCAAGCGGTTTGGTGACTCCTTTTTTTGTCGGACCATAAAGAACTGGAACGCTTTACCCACAAAAAAAATTTCCCTTCTTGCTACAATCCTGGGTACCTACTTTAAGCGGGGCGTGAAAAAACATCTGTCGAGGCTGTCTAGGTAGGGGCCACCATTCTAGGGACAATCTCTGGAAATGGTGGCCACTACTTTTTGGACTTCACCTCAGCTTTCCATCAGGCGGGGTGCAGTCACTTTGACGGACTAAATATAAAAAAAAGTAGTCAGCCTTACAATCGAGAGGTCTCGGGTTCGGATCCTGGCCTTAACACTACCGACGTGAAGCCACTCCTAACTAAAGCAATTTAGTTTAGCTGGAGTGGTTAGGGGTATACTAGTAATTTCGGTTGCTAAAATTCTTTATAACAAAAAAAATATGATAGGAGCGACCACCCGAAACCTACTCCAGAACCTCGTCTATCAATCAGTAATGGTACTAGGTGGCAGGTGAGCTTGGCTTGGGCCCCGCAGACCTTGGCAGGGTCTTATATACACCCAAAAGTAATCAATATACGATAATATCGCCACATACGATAACGTTTAACAATTTTCCTCGGACCACTTAGACTCGGATAGGTTAGAAGGATTGGCTTTCGTGGTTATTTTTTATTACCTCACATAAATACGGAACTACCTACGTTGAGTAAGTTTACTCAATCTCGGCCAGAATTAGAATTATATTATTATCAAATATTACTTACCTAGTAATGGCTATTCTCGTCGTTCGCATAATGTATTGGAAGTTACTCATGTCAAAAATATATTGATTTAGAACGCTGACTATATTTTAACCCACCCTCGATGAAATATTGAGATTATTTTCGCACATAAACATTATTCTTTCGGCCTTTTACCATACCTTTCCGTACAACAATTGTGAAATATATATTTAAATTTACGTTGGGTTTCCCCTTTTCAATTATAGTTGGAAGGCGAATCGCTGCTTGCAATGTTGAGCTGAGTGAGACATCGTGAATCAGAAAAATTTTTGAACAGTGATCATTCCTACGTGGCAAGTCCGATTTTGAAAATTCTTTTTGAAAGTCACAACTCTGGACATGCTTTCTGAGCGTGTAAAGTTTGGTCACAGTGTCTCGAGCGGTTATTATGTAATTCCATCTGGATTTTTTTTAACGGTGATCATTCCTCTGTGGTAGCATTAATTTTTTCAAAATATATCCATAAACCTTCCTCTGATTGACCTCTTTAATCATGCTAAATTTGGTTCTGATTGAATTAGTAATTTAGGAGGAGACCTGTGACAAAGAAAATCCTGAAGTCTGGTATGAGGAGCTTTCGCTCGACTTCGTCTCACTCAGCTCAATGATCACTCTAAGGGTAAGTAGGACGGAGTACCTTAGACCCCATTCAATACAACTCCAATATATACCAACATAATACCGAGTAATATGTAAGTGAAACCTCTAATGTTGCATGCAGTTGTAAGTGTCAATAACCCTATCACGTATTGCAGACTGACCCGATATTAATAGTATTCCCGTTAAGCCCAGCAGCCAGACTAAATGGGTTGTATTTGGAGGGGTTCACAGTGGTAGTGTCATGACCGTGGTTCAAATCCGTGACTTCTCGACCGCAAGCTCAGTGGCTAAGGGGTCGGTGCGTCACCATTTCGGTTAAGTAGTAGAGCAAGAAAATGTAATATGGTTTTATTATTTTCAGTCTAACGAAGAGAGCTCATTTCAAGAGTGCTATCGATAGAAATGCAATTATATGACAGCACTTTAATATATTTTGGAATTTAAAAATATCAGTTGACAATTGACATCACACGTATAATTGCTCAATTTGATTACATTAAACAGTAACAGGAATTCAATACTTATTTAACGATAGATCACCAAGAAGCGTGACTGTACGTCTGTATGATTGACGCTTTCTGTGCTCATAAGAAGCGAAACTAACGGCAAAACAAATCAATGAACCACTGCCTCTAGGAAACTTAAAAAAAAACCCCACATATTTTTTTCGCTTAGTAGTCGATTCGCACTAAAATATTCAGAGATCTTGTGCGAAAAGATCCTTTTCGAAACTAATAATTTTTAATTCGTCGATACACATGGTGAATTAATTAACGTGCGAATCGACACCTCTAGAAAAACAACGTTAATTAACTTCGAATATTTACTAGGCTTCCTAAATGGCACTAAAGGTTAAGTTTCAGTATAAATTTCATTATTCAATTTATATTGTAATATTCTAATTATAGCAGGCAGATTAGCAATTAATTAGAGCGGTAGGCCTGTGGTAATTAGCTCACGCATATCCACATATGACGCGTAGTGTAACTTTAGTTTACCGGAGGCTTATTCGAAATTGGTTATATTGATATATGTATATATATATATATATATATAGATATATATATATATATATATATATATAAATATATATATGTATATATGATATTGGCTTAGCAAAAACACTAGTAACTTTTTGTTTGTTTATCTGTAGGTACTTAGCTACGATATGGGCAACCTTACAATCTGACGTCTGAAGACCCGAGACGCGTGCGGTTTTAGTCGGTTCCGGCATCCCTCGGATTTCAGCACGAAAAAAAGAAAAAAAAAAAAGTTACTAGGTCTACTAATATTTTAAAGAGGGAGGTCGACTTTTTGTTAAGTTTGTTTATATGTCTGTAATTTTCAAAACCACTGCTCTTACCTCTTGGCAAATTCTTTAACCATTAGAAAAGTGCATTATCCCCGATGGACATAGGCTATTATGTGTAAATTACGATGGGTTGAGCTAAAACAAGTTGAATTCCTGAGACGAGCTCAGCCGAATACAAGGGATTTTCGATTTTGCGTTTTTTTTTTTTGAATTTTTTGCGATTTTTTCTTTATCTTGCAATGGTTCACCCCAGCACGAATCTATTACCGAAAACAGCAACTCGGTAGCTCATCTCCTTCATACCCAAAACCGTGACAGAAAATTGGCAACGACGATGTCGACGACAACTCGATAGCAATAGGGCTTTTCTAAAGAAAATCCCTAAAAACTAACATAAACCAAACCGAAGTATTGCAGGTACTTTGTGCAAACAAAAATTACCCCTGTTTTTACGCTGGCTCTGAAATTTAATCCAGAGAAGTTTGTCACAAGAACTTAATACCGCTGACTAGGAACAGTCGCCAATCATTTGGTTTTACCTAATAAACTTACATAAGTAGTTTTAGCAGTGCAAAATTTGGTGGGACCTAAACTGCGTTCAGACGACATGCCACGCATGTCAGGACCAGCGTCTGACTCGCTTAGCATTTTTTTTGTATATAATTTAAGTTTTACGACCCATTAAAAGATCTTAAATTGCACATATGTGGTATGCAATTAGAACGTTTTTTAACTTAGTCGAATTCATTTTGCGGGATGCATACGCAGATTTACTTGCTTTAATTTTGTTAAATTAATGATTGAACTGAGCGAAGCGAAGCGCTTATACGTGGCTAAGCCGTTTGGTCGAGACTGTACTCCTCCGGAACCACAATACTGATTTTGACCAAATTTGCCATGGTGATAGTGTAGACACCACTGAGTGTTTAGAGGGGTCAACTGTTCAAATACAATGTACTATTGAGGAATAATCATCGAAAAACAGTTTCACGAGCGCGCGGCCTTAGCTATGCGCGCGACCGATGTAAGATGCTTTATTTTTCAAGTAAGAGTCCTGCTCGCTCAGCTCAATTTATTTCAGTAGCACCTTGCACTGAATTCTTAGTTTAATGATTAATTTGATTTTGCGCGTACCGAGCGCGGGTGTAAGGTATGCGCAACGCGTGTGCGTGGTCGGCGCGGGTCGTCTGAACACGGCCTAAGAGAATAACTCATTTATAATTACCAGATCGCATAAAAATACCAACTGTTGCCCACAGATTGGGCCCCGTAGAAGCTGAATACAACGTAGTTAAAACTGTCTGTCTGTGGCATTCCTTACGAGGAATTGGGGCTCTAAAATGTTCAACAACCTGGTCTAACTTCAGAACTTCGATGTCGCCTATGAGTTGTGGAGATCAGATTGCCATCGTTACAGGGAAAAGGTCGAAGTTTGGTAAGACTGAAAGCTGATCCCAACTGATCTCGGAGGATGGCCAGTATTTTGAATTATACATTTCTGAGTTTACCTATTTATTTTCGTTTTCGAAATAATATTCATTATTGCTTCTAGCATTAAGGTTTTGTTCATTCGTATTTTAAATTTATTATTCGTATTAAACTAAATATAATATTACGTCGTAAAAAGTTCAGAAACATACATAACTTCATGCCTGTATCCCCAAAGGGATAGGCAGAAGTGTACACACCCACGATTCGCCAGTTGTGTTAAGGTCCCAATGTAATAGGGGGCGAGCCTATTGCCATCTACCGGGCACATGACTACGAAAAGTCAGAGGAGTGTGCCCGGGGCGACTGGGGATCGAACTCGAGACCTCGTCTCGGCAGTACGTTATGTACACCACTGGGCTATCGCAGCTATTCAAACGCACGCTTGTGAACGCAAAGTTCAGAAAAACGTGAAATATATCTTTTAGGAGTTGAATAAAAACTACGAATGTTGTCGTCACGCAAAAACTTTTTGTGGGCAATTCAAATTTAGTAACATTATTAATATAATCCAATTATATTTCATATTTCGCCAAATTTCAATTTCACGACTGCGGTGAACTTTTGCTAGGTTATAGTTGCAAAATAATTAGTTGCCATGATTTATAACTACTAACCTTGCCGTACTTTAGCATAACCTGTGACCGTATTAAATTGGATCGCTTTCTCGTGACCTTTTTTTCATATTTTTCATTAATTAACGTAGCTTTTTTAATTCATCTTTTTACTATTCATTTAATTAGAATGCACTAAAGTTAAGTGAATTAATAAATAAATAGTCTACGAAATTCTACACAGCACTTTCTGGACCCAAAGTAAGCATAGTTTTGACTAGCTTGTGTTATAGGTTCCAGAATGCGGATAAACATACGTATTTACTATTTTTTTATAAATACATACACATTATACATAGAAACACCTAGACCAATGCAAATACCTAAACCTAGATAAATATTTGCACTGAGCGGGAATCGAACCCGCGGCCGTCTTGCTGGCCGTCAACACTTGAACAGTTGTATGGATGACCGATTTCTATCAATAGTATTTTAAAAGTGTAAATTAGATGTGTGAGTACATTGGACATATTTAAAAAAAAAACTTGGGTTATGTCAAATGAGCGATTCTGAACACAATTTTTTTTTTATTTTGGAATTCTTGTATGTTTGTTCGCGATGGATGCAAAAACTACTGAACGGATTTTAATGCAATTTTTGAAGTGAAAACTTCTTTAGCAGCGTTGTGCACTTTTTGTAATGGGTAAAAAAGGATAAACTCGCGTCAGGACACGTGACCTGATCGAAAATTCGTAAGACGTTTGCAGACAAATTTAGAAGCGCTAATTTCACACTGTACTTAACAACCTTGGCGGCGCGTTTGTCTGATGAGTGGTCATTGACTTCGTCAAGACTGAGATCGATTCCGACCGAGGCCCAAGAAACACTTATTGTCATCATATAACTTTTTGTAATATTTATTCTACTTTGTGCCATAAATCTATTGATATAAAATGCAAATTAAACAAAGTGCATCTATTAATGAAAAAAGTGACGAAGAAATAGCGAAAGAAAATGAGTGAGTACTTTAGAAATATATTGGCGATGATGTTTCTGGTAATAATGAAAAAGTCGTTGAAATTATGGATGGAAGTTTATTTTTCTGAGAGATTAACTTTTTAATGTAAAATAATTGTAATAGTTCTGAAGTGTTACATTTTTAATATAACATAAATTGTCATGTTTGTTTACGATAGCGCAATAAATAAATATTGTATGGTACCACATAAATAATAGTAGTTTTATACTGATAATTAAAGCAATTCCTGCAAAATTATTCCCTAACCATTGCAAAATATTAAAAATGCACAACGTTAATATTTAAGTTTTCACTCCTACCGGTTTAAAAAAATGAAGGTCTCGGTCAGCCTTAAAATCTGCCATATGTTTGATTGCCATTGGATAAGTAGAACCGGTGCTATTATCAAAAAGCTATTACCGACCTCCACGCGGGCGGAACCGCGGGCATCAGCTAGTTTTATTATAAAATGGTTATGTTTGTATATTGGAGATATTGTAAAAGAAACTTAGGTTATGTTAAATGAACAATTCTGAACTCAATTTTGCCTGCCGGTGGCAGCCAGTAAATTATAGTTTGAGTAGCTCTACAATCGGGAAGTCAAATTTCCTGAACAATATAAGAACATCTCTTAGCAAATTTTCGTTGAAACTAAGCTTAACACGTTTAATCTCGCCAATCTTAATATAAAAGCGGCAACAGTTTCTCTAGAGGATTTGTTAGAAAATCAAAGCAATTTACGCTCGTCAAGCGGAGACGCTGCGGCTGACACGCCCATTTGTCTCGAGAAGTCGAGACTGCGCAACCGAACGTTCGACGGTATTTTGCCAAATGAGAAAGCTTCGAGACAGGATAACACCGGTTTAAGTGGAGGTTACCTAATGGCTGCGAAATATGTCGCAGCTTTTGGAATAAATCGATGAATTGCTCGAGTGTTTCTGCTAAGTAACTTTTGGGGTGGAATACATATTCTCACATGAGAATTAATGGATTATGTAAGATTTAATACTCCGTCTTTGAATTCACGTGTGCTTTTTCATAAAGGCTTTTACTTAATTAATAGCAATATGCTGGTACTAGCTGATGCCTTGATTATCTTTTTTTGGTGATATCTGCAATGTATGGGGTGTAGTGAACCCCCTACAAAACTTGTTAGTTATCGTCGTTGAGGAGGTTGTAAGAAGTAAAAGGGTAGTTTGACGGTTTCACAGTTTAATTACGTTTAGTTCAGTGGGTCGAAGCCGACTGACGTCGGTTCGATGTCGTTCTAGGTACCAGCGTAGAATGCTGACCCGTGGGAACATGTAAATGTTATTGTACACTGTTGCGGTTTATGTGAACCGTACATGCTCCCAAGGGCAAGAAGAGAAATTGTAAAAGAGAAGTATACAATAAAAATTACAAAAAAGAACTTATTCTAACTTAAAAATGTCATTGTTTATTATCCTTAAATAAGGATTTCTTAACTATGGGTGACATTGCTTTGTCTATCCGCCTGCTGGATTCCGCTTCGAGCTCCACCGAAGCAGCTGATGTCATCGGTCTTCTGGGTATTGGAGTCCGCTCCGCGAGTTCTATAGTGGTTTCCGTAGGACGTAGGGGCGGGAGAGCCGGTGAGCATCGTGCTTTCGTGCGTCGCCACAAGTACACTCCCATCGCAAAAAGCACTGCGCCCGCGAGAAGATACAACACCACGTACTGATGTATGTCATTTGAGGACATTCCGTCTAAGGATAGGTCGTCTCCTTCATTCTGCATCTCTTTAATTCTTTCACCGATACTGTCGAGTTGTTCTTTGTAGTCAGTTAGCCCTTCCTGGGTTATTATGAGCTTACTTCTAGGAATTGTTAAATTAAAAATTTCGTTTATCGGTGGTATTTCGATCGAAAGTAGATCTGGTTGTAAATTAATGTAGTTAGTCTGATGAGTGTTCGAGTATATTGTGAAGGCCTCGCCCTTGATGACACAGGCATTCCCGAGGTTGATAATGCCGGCCTTGCTGACTCGTTCGACGGTAACTTGACGCTCGCAGATAATTCTTATTGTTCGTAGCTCACAGCAGTAGTACATGAACGTGTTTATTTTGTTAAGCTTGATCCACATATCCCGACAGTAAGTTTGTTTAGTTTTACATTGATCCGAATGTTTATCTTTTAAACAAAGATAATCTTTAGATTTCAAATAAAAAATTGGGCGCTGAAGTGGACACATTATCGTTTCCAAATTGAATGGTTCACACCTTCGTAATTCGTTTTCGGACAGTGGTATATATGCATCCTTCTGTAGGTTTATGGCAACGTAGTCAGCTATAGGTTGAACGTTCACCATAATCTTGCGTTCTATAACTTGAGGTATAGTGATCAGTTTATAAATTTCATACGAGTCTCGTGTAATTAATGGGATCTCGACTTCGAATATAAAATATTTCACAGTCATTCTTGCCTGTACCCTCAGAAGGTGGTAGAGCTTCCGTAAATCTTCTTGTAAGTTTTGTATAGGAAGTGCTGAGTCTCTGGATAACTGACCAGAAATCACGTTTAACTCGGCAGTAAGCTGTTGAGGACTTAGCAAGTGTATATTGAATTTCCCGTTGTGAATTCCCGTGATCGTGTCCAACAGCGTCGACAAAAGATCCTTTAGATTTACAAGCAACCCATTGGCAACAATTGACATCAATGTAAACGCATTATTAATTTGCAGGTTGCTCAATTCAGTCGCAAGTGTGTTCGTGGCCTTATCCAGCGCAATGATATGTTCGGCGTATATTTTATTTTGTTTCTCAACTGACTGCTCCACTCGCTTAAAAATATTGTTTTCAGCTTCCATCACGGATGTTTGGTTCTTCCATAATAAGGCAAGATGCTTTTCGTTCTTCCTGATAGAGTCTATGTCCTTCTCGTATTTTTCTGCAAAACGTGCATCGAGAACTCCAAATAAACTGTTGGCAAGATAACCAATCCCGTCTATGAGCCCTCTTCGTTGTCTATTTGGCTTTAGCTTTTGATCGAGAAGTAGACCGCTGTAGTGCTCGAGCTCCGAGTAAGCGTGATGTAGTTGTAGTAGTACTACGTCACATTGGTTTGGTTTCACGAGGCAGGTACATGTTTTTTCTAATGTAGAAATATAGTTCTTGAAGGTTTGAACTCCTATCCAGTATGGGTTCATGTCGTAGTATATTACTAACTTCCACTCGTCACGAACAAAGTGCATATCAGTCACCTTGTCAAAGTAGATGCTCTGATTGTTATTTATAGATGTAAGGCTGTAGTTACACCGGGTGGGTGAAATGATAAACGCCAGTAGTGATAGTATAGTCCAAATTACGTTACACAACGAACGCTTTTTTATTCGACTTCTTTTGCTTGTATTTTGTTGTTCGTTTTCGTTAGAGTTATCCTTGTTTTCGTATTTTGCTTGATTGTTATCAGTATCCGAGTTCGTACAAATCGGTAATTTAGAAACTTTCAATATGGGACGCTTAATAATCGTACCTTTGGAACGAATACTGACTACTCGTACGCAGTTATCTTTTCCTTCGTGAAGGTCAACTATTCTTCCTAATGCCCATTTTCCAGCTGGCAGGTTTGAGTCGTGTATGATGACAAGGTCGTTAATTTTCAAGTTTTGCTGTTTTTGTAGCCATTTGCTTCGGGGTGTGAGTTGCGTTAAATATTCTGATTGCCATCGTCTCCATACGTCCTTGAAGATTTTTTGGACAAGTTGCCAGCGAGTTCGTTCATCTGTTTCTGTTTCGAGGATAGTAAGTGTAGGGCCACTAGATAGAAAGTGAGATGGCGTAAGATAGTCTATGTCTTCCGGGTCTTCAGTTAATGCCAAGAGTGGTCTTGAGTTAAGACATGCTTCAATTTCTGATAGAAGTGTTGACAGCTCTTCAAAGGTTAGTTTTTGTTCCCCAATGACCCTTCGAAGATGGAATTTCAGGCTTCTGACTCCGGATTCCCATAATCCACCTGCGCTGGGCCAGGCTGGAGCCAGGAAATGCCACTCTATGTTCATGTCTGTAATGGCAGTATAGAAGGCAGAGTCGAGAGTTTCTTTCAAGTTCATATATTCTCGGCTTAGTAAGCGATTCGATCCAGTAAAGTTGGTGGCATTATCACTATAAATGTGGCGTGGTGCTCCTCGTCGTGAGGCCAACCGCCTTAGTGCTGCCAGAAAAGCTGACGAACTGAGGTCGGACACGACCTCAAGATGTACTGCTTTTGTAACCATGCAGATGAAGACAGCAGCATAACCTTTTGTTGTTTTTACACCTCGCCCTTTGTTTGATTTTATATCAATGTAACCGGTGTAGTCCACACCTGTATGATAAAACGGCCGGCTCGGATTACACCGCGCTGCCGGTAGGTCTCCCATTAATTGTTTTTGCATTATGGGTTTATTTCTTCTACACTTGACACAGTTAAATATTTGTTTTTTGACTGCCCTGTTGCCGCCAATAATCCAAAATTGTTTCCTCAATTTAGCTGATGTAAGACGTGGTCCCCCGTGGAATGTTGCCTTATGAGCTTGATCAATCATCATATTGGTACAGTGAGTATTTGATGGTACAATTATTGGATTTTTCTGTTCAGGATCGAGGTAAGAATTGTTAATCCTCCCACCCACTCGAAGTAGGCCTTCTGGGTCAAGATAAGGATTCAAAGGTAATAGTTTGCTTTTTCGGTCGACCTGTTGTTTTTGTTTTAAATTATAGATGTCTTCTGCAAATTCGGTTTGTTGTACGTGCTTAAGAATAATGTTTCTTGCTTTCCTCAATTCAGACGTAGTTAAGTAGCAGGGCTTTTGCTCGTTGCGTGATACCGCGCGAAATATCCACGCGATAATCCGGGTTAACCGAGTCATAGAACTGTTTTTCTTGAGTAGCTGTTCAATGACGTCATTTTCGTGACCTTGTAGCGTAACATATGTTTGTAACCTCTTCATCTCTTCATTTGTTTCGTACGACTGTAGTTTTGTAAATTGATAAGTGGGAAGCCATTCTGGACCACTCCACCATAGGTTATGTGTTTTCAGTTGATTAGGTAGTATCCCTCGACTGGCGCAGTCAGCCGGATTTTCCACAGATTTAACGTAGTGCCATGAGCTTGACGGTATGATTTCCTTTATCTTCTGTACTCTATTCGAAACAAATGTGTTCCAGCGATTTTGATCACCGTTTAACCATCCCAATACTGCAGTGGAATCCGACCACCCGTATAAGGTAACATCCTGTTTTGACAAGCACTCTAAAACCTTCTTCATGAGGTTTGATAGCAGTACAGCCGCACATAGTTCAAGGCGAGGTAATGTTATTGTTTTCCTTGATGGAACGAGTCGTGATTTTGCGGCTACTATGACCACTGTCCCTTCTTTGGTTACAGTGTAGATAACGCAGGAGTATGCGTTTATACTCGCGTCGCAAAATCCGTGTAAAGTTATTTGCCCATTTTTCGTGATTTGCATCCATCTAGGTATTTGCAAGTTGTTTATCTCGAATAATTGTGTTTTAATTTTCTCCCATTCTGTATTAATAGAATCCGATACTCGGTCGTCCCATTGTAAGTCTGTCTGCCACACGCTTTGAAATAATAATTTCAACTTAGTAGTCACCGGGCTGAGCCATCCCAGAGGGTCAAAGATTTTGGAGATTTGGGACAGAAGTATACGTTTTGTGACGGGTTGCCTTGAGGCAGTGTCAATCGTTAGTTGAAACGTAAAGTTATCTTCAGTAGGGTTCCATCGTAGGCCCAATGTCTTAGCAGTTTCGTGGTGGCGAAAGTGATACGCATCTAATTTGTTACACGTCATTTCTTGTGAGTCTTGTAATAGTTGCGGCTCATTTGATTTCCACTTTCTTAAGTTGAAACCACCTGATTCGAGTAGCTCCGTAAGGTCGTTTTTAATGCGCTTCGCAAGTTGAAGGCTGTCCACGGAACATATAAAATCGTCAGTGTAAAAGGAAGTTTCCAGAAGAGCAGAAGCTTCTGGGTAGTTATGCCGTTCGTCTTGTGCCAACTGTTTCAGGGTCATCATGGCAAGGAAGGGAGCTGCTTTCGTTCCATATGTGACCGTAGTTAGTGTATACTCTTTGAGCAGTTGTTCTGGAGAGTGTCTCCAGAAAATTTTTTGATACTTCTGGTCTTCTTCATGACACATAATTTGTCGAAACATCTTCTCCACGTCAGCGGTTAATGCGACCTTGAATTGTCTCCACTTCAAAATTAACGAAAGTAGATCAGTTTGCAAATTCGGACCGCTGTACATACAGTCATTGAGGCTTAGTCCAGAAGTTGTCTTAGCCGAGGCGTTAAAAATAACTCGTAGAGGAGTTGTTGATGAATCAGCACGTTGTACGCAGTGGTGAGGTAGGTAGAAACCCGCCTTTTTGTTAACGCTGCATTCTTGCATATGATTTAGGTCTTCATATTCTTTCATAAATACTTTGTACCCTTGAGATAATTTTTCGGAAGATCTAAAACGTTTTTCAAGTTGTAGAAATTGTGCAGCTGCTTTTGTTCTAGACTCCCCTAGTTTTCCGGCAATATCAGCATGTAAGGGTAACCTTACAACGTAACGCCCGTTTGCTTGTCTTTTTGTTTCAAGTTTATACTGCTGGAGACAGTAATTATCTTGTGTGGAGAGTTGTGGACATTCGACAATATCTTCTATCTCCCAAAATTGCTTAATTTCGTCCAATTTATTTAGGACAACATTGCATTGGTAGGATTTAATACTACCACATAAAATCCATCCAAGTTTTGACTGTTGCGCCATAGGTTGGCAATCGTCGCCTTTGATGACCCCGTTGAGAATAATTTTTGAGTAAACATCGGCCCCTAGTAGGATGTCTATAGGTCGACTTATATTGTAGTCAGGATCAGCTAGTGGGATTCCTTCTAGATGCGTCCAAGAATTTGGTTTTGTAAACGATTGGCTGGGTAAGTTATTGACAAGGTTTCTCATAACGAAAACTTGGGTGTCAAATGTAAAGTCATTTATAATAGAAGCGCAGTGCAGGTTCATTGTACCCTTACAATTATTTTCTCGTGATCCGAGTCCAAAAATTACCCCACTGCATCTTTGTCGCGGCAGTCCAAGCATTTGGGCAGTGTTCTCCCGAATAATTGATATTTGGGAGCCTAGATCAATTAAGGCACGTAATGTGACCTCTGATCCGACGTTTGTATTGACTTTAATTTGAGCAGTCGCCAAAAGAGTTTGAGATATATTTTCCATTGAAACGTTGCTGCTTAGCCCCTCTTTCTTGTTGGTCGAGTAAGTCTCAGAGTCGGGTTTTTTCCTAGGCGTCACGTTCATTGGCGTATCGTGTAGTAATGTATGATGGTGTGAGTAGCACTGTAAGCATCTTTTTTCCGACTTGCATTGTTTGTCTTTGTGATCAACTAAACAATTTATGCATAAGTTGAGGTTCGTAACTAGATTCCTTCGCTCGCTTGGTTGTAATTTGATGAATTCGTTGCAATGGTACAAACCGTGTTCATTTTTGCAGTGCGGGCACTTTACGTTCCTGGGAACGTGACCCACCTTTACGGTAGAGTTATAAGCGTTGTTTAAATAATTTGACTTTGATTTGTTTGCATTGAAATTTTGATAGTTTGTCTTGATAGCCTGTTGGAATTTATTATTTGATTGACCACGTTGTTGCTGGTGATCATGTGTGGGACGTTCTTGTTTACGTCGCGCTGACTCCAAGGCAGTAAACTTCGATTCAAGATAGCGCATAAATTCGTCGAATTTTGGCAATTCTCTTGGCTCTTCGATTGATTCAATGTAGTCGTTGTACGAGTCAGTATCCAGTTTTTGTGCGAGCAAATGTACTAGGATTGGGTCCCAGCTTGATATGTCGACCCCGAGCTTCTGAATAGCATTTAGACACTCGTTAGCTGTGTCATGTACCTTCTTTATAGTAGCTGCTGTTTGGTATTGCATTGTTGGCAAGTTCAGAATAGTGTTGAGATGCGAAGTAAAAATCAGTTTTTTGTTATTGTACCGATTGTTTAGAATATCCCAGCAGATCTGATAATTATCAGAGCTAATTGACAGGTGCGACACTAATTTTTCTGCTTCTCCTTTAAGCTTTGATTTGAGGTACTGCATTTTTTGGGCGTTAGATAAAGTTTTGTTATCATGGATCACTTCTGTAAATAAGTCCTTGAACGAGGTCCATTGTTGGTAAGCTCCTGAAAAGGTAGGTAAATCCATTTTCGGAGTTGATTTCTCCTTATGAGAGACGGACCACATTTTCGTGTTCAAGGCCTTTTTCATATCGTTGTATTGTTTTTCGTAGATTTCGAAAGTTTGCTCGTACTCTTTTTCAAACAACACTTCGCTATCTATTTCCCAGTGCGCAGAGTCAATAGTTTTCCATCGAGATTCCAGAGATTTTAGGGTGTCCTCGAATTCCCATTTTTCGTTGATTTTTTCTAGATTTATTGCTGAAAGAGTTCGAGTAAACGCCTTAAAGTTACTTTTTTGCTTGCGCATCAATTCTTCAGATTTGCTGGCACTCGCCTGGGATACCATTTTAGTTGATGTTGAAGGCTGTAGTGGTTGAAAGTTAGGTTTTTCTGATGGAGTAATTTGAATAGTTGGTGTCGGGCTTTTGGGTCTCTCCTGAGTAGCGACCTTGGTGGCCTCATAATTTTTAATGAGCACCACTGCTTCGTCGTACAAGTCCTTAGTTTTTTGGAAGTGGTTTTCAATAAAGTAAACGTCGTCGTAGTCTTCATATTGATACAGTACCGTGTGGTTGTTTTGGAATTCTGTCCAATAGGTGTTCAGAAGCTCCAGCCGTTTTTTAATATAAGCAGGAGTCTTTCGTTCGGCTCCGTCTTTTTTGAAATTGCGGATAAGGTTTTGTATCCCCTCCTGTAGTTGTTCTTGATTTGATAGAATGTCTTCTACCTTGCTCATGTTGAAGAAGTTGAAGCAGTGCTATCTTCTACAGTAAATGCGCCTTCTCAATTTGACTGGTGAGACCCGCTTGTGGGAGGCCAGCAAACCGATTCGCTACCGCAGAGATAACACAACGCTTCGTTTTTGTTGTAAATGTTTTTGTTAATGTGGTAATGTGTATCCACAAGTAGTAAATCACCGCACTCACTGAGTAGTCACTATATACACAGGTAACGCGATCGTCTAAGTTCAGTGGGTCGAAGCCGACTGACGTCGGTTCGATGTCGTTCTAGGTACCAGCGTAGAATGCTGACCCGTGGGAACATGTAAATGTTATTGTACACTGTTGCGGTTTATGTGAACCGTACATGCAATTCTACTTAACTAATTGCAATAAAAAATACGGTAGACATTAAGTCTGACCTAAACTTTTCTAGAAAAGACTACATCCAAATCAGTTCTGTAGTTTTTGCATCCATCTCGAACAAACAGATAAACAGACAGGAATTCCAAAAATAATATTTGTTCAGAATCTTTTTTTTTTTAATATCACCAATGTTCAGACACAACTAATTTACTATTTTATAATAGTATAGATGTTTGGTTGATTGGCGCGTGAGTAAATTGTCAAGATTTTTTGCACCTGTCTATATGAGAGCACGTTGCCGGTGTGTGAAATCTCTGCAGAATAGCTCCAGCAGTGATGGCACTCAGGCATTGGCTCCTTGATGACGTGTGACGCAGGAACTCAGAAGTAACAATTGTTTTCCAACTTTATTTTAACATCTAAACTGTTGTTCATCTGAGCTACCCGACTGGGTTAAAGACAGTTAAGCGGCACTCCTAGCATATTGTAATAATGTTCCTATTACTACCCTTTTTCTTTAACTTGTGGAAACCCCCACGAGCTTCACCCCATCGGTGCCAACGCTGGGGTGGGCGTGTCGGAATCGGCCCGACTAAAACCACACGGTGTCCTCCCCAAGAGTCCATTGCCGGGCACTCCGCGTAAGCCCTCGAAAGGATAACCCCAGGGTTACCGGCGGACTTTGGCCGCCACTACGACGCGCCGCGACGGTAAGCTGAGCTGACGGTAAGTGTGTAGGGCACACACGACACGCCTCCGCCACGTCCTGCTTCTGTAAGGACGGTGAGTCGGCCGACTACCGTCGTCAGGCCCCGATCATGAAGGTCGGTAGTCCCGGGCGTAAACCAGTCTGCGGTGTTCTCGCCGTAGACTGCGGAATTCGGGGGCAGGGTTCTCTCCGGCTCCCTCTCCGCTGCCTCTTTCGTGCGCATTACCTGCTCGCAGACACTTGGGGAGGACACCGTGTGGTTTTAGTTGGTCCGATTCCGACGCGCCAATCCCATTGTTGGCACCGATAGGGTGAAGCACATGGGGGTTTCCACACGTTAAAAAAAACGCACGTAATAGTAGTTCATGTCATATAAACATCAATAGGGTATACTATATTTTATCGAAAGGAGTTCCTCATATTAACATCTATTTGTCTCTTCCGTATAACTGCTAATACAGCAACCTAATGATCAGTTACATGACTCAGGTAATTATATACGATCATTAAGGGCTTTTTTTATTAAGATGCCAACATGTCCTAATGATATTGAGCTGGTATGTTTTTTTATAATGACTTAAATTGCCTACCGTAAAAGGAATTAGTTTGGATACCGTTGCAGAAACCGCCTCGTATTATATTATATTGCTAACTGTTGCCCTCGGATGCACTCGCGTGTAACTTTGATACCGTTCCTGCTACTCATGTGTACCTTTTATTATTTTTTTCGTGCGGAAATCCCTTCCGATACCCCCCCGCCGGCCAGCGGGGGCGGTAATGTCTGGCTTGAAGCGATTACAACCGCACGCCGTCTCGGGTCTTCAGACGCCGGGGTATAAGGTTACAAATAGAGCATATCCCTCGCGGACCGACTGACCCTGGGCCATCTCACCACTAACAGCATCGCTCATCCTGTCTGCTCTGAAAGCAGAGGAGTACGGAGAGCGATGTGTTCCCGCCACGTTGGGTATTGGTCGACGATCAATGCCAACCCTATGAAGGGGAAGCCATTGACCGCCGCTCAGGATGTTCCGGCCGCTCCGATTCCGTTCCCCCCGGACTGCAGCGGGATCGGAATCGGAGCGACACTCGAGGAGGTTACCCAACACACACCGTGTTGGGTAATGGGGTGTGTGTTGGGTAACCTCCTCGAGTGTCGCTCCGATTCCGATCCCGCTGCAGGAACACGGTGTGTGTTGGGTTATGGGGTGTGTGTTGGGTAACCTCCTCGAGTGTCGTTCCGATTCCGATCTCGCTGCAGTCCGGGGGGAACGGAATCGGAGCGGCCGGTACACCCTGGGCGGCGGTCAATGCCTACTCATGTGTACCTATTCCCGGGATAAAAAGTAGCCTAGGTGTTATTCCAGGCTACAATCTATCCCTGTACCAAATTTCAACCAGATCCATTCTATAGTTTGATTGAGTAACAAACATCCATACATAACAGCCTCTGGGGCGTATCGGTAGTGCATTCGACTGCTACGAGAGGGGGCGCGAGGTCGATTCCCGCTCAGTGCAAATATTTATATGTATGAATATGTCTTTTTGCATTGGTCTGGGTGTTTCAATGTATAATATATATGTATTTACAAAAAAAGCATATAACTATGTTTATCCGCTTTCTGGAACCCATAACACAAGCTAGTTAACCTATGCTTACTTTGGGTCTAGATAGTGCTGTGTAAAAAAAATACTGTTCACAAATTTTCCTACACTATTTTCTAATCTATACTATCATAAAATTGTAAATTTGTTGAGTCTGGGTATTGGATAGATTTGAAAAAAAAAATTACTTTGGTTTTGTTAAATGAACGATTCTGAACTCAAAAATTTTTTTTGGAATAATTGTCTGTTTTTTCGTGATGGACGCAAAAATACGGAAGGGATTTCGATGTAGTTTTGTCAGTTAAAAAGGTCTTAGTCAGACTTAAAATCTGCCGTATTGACTGCAATTGGTTAAGTACAACCGGAGATATGACCCAAAAAAGAAAACTGACCTGCGGGGAGGTCGGAGTCGCAGGCATCAGCTACCAAAGATACCACACTGTATCAAAATAAATATTTTTTGATTTATATTTTTGAGTTCGGAATCATTCATTTTACATAACTCAAGTATTATTTTTAGATATCTCCAATTTACAAAAACAACTAATATAAAATTTTATAATAGTACAGATTATTTTTCTGAACACTTAAATCCAAATTTAATTAATGTATTTTGGTATTTAAACTACTAGTACGAACATTTTTGATGCGTAAATTATAGTTTTAACATAACTAACAATCTTTTCTTGAAACATCCGCCCCTTAATGGAATAATATTATAGTATTTCATTGTACGTACGTATTAAACAAATTTTCAAGGACCGTTGACCAAACGTAATTATGGACCTACTTTTTTCGACTTTAGGAAAATGTGATGACGCATGCGTGTAAGTAAGTAAGTAAGTAAGTTCTTTATTTGTTGAATATGGTACAAAAAAGTGATGTTTACAATATAATGTAGGATCTCATATTCTGCCGGTTCTGGCGTACAAATTTTACATTTTGATTTAATTAAATAATTATCCAATATTCGCAATACAATACAAAATTATTCAAATCAGTATAAAGAAGTTTCATTAAAAAAATCGTCAATATTATAATAGCATTTCTCATATAGCATGTCTTTTAAATTCTTTTTAAACAAGTCAGTACTTAAATTTTTCCAAGTGTTAGGTATCTTATTGTATATTTTTGGAGCTAAACAAAATATACTACTCCACATAAGACTTGTCTTAGCTTTTCGAATACATAGTGCATTTCTACGTCTGTTACGGTTTACAACATCAGACAGTTGTGGAAATAGATGAGCGTTCAACTTTACAAAGAGAGCTGCTTCAAAAATGTATAGAGACGGAAGTGTCAGAATTCTGTGTCTTTTAAAATATGGTACACAACTGTACGTTACCCGAAGACCAAACATAGCTCTGATACACCGCTTTTGAGACTTAAAGGCTATTTCTTTATTAGTGGAATTTCCCCAGAATATCACACCATATCTTAGCACTGATGCAACAAGACCATGATACGCAGTTAGTATAGCATCTGTATTAACTACCTTAGAGAGTTTACGTAGTGTGTATGATGAACTATTCAGTCTATTTACTAGGCCATCGATATGACTTTTCCAATTGAGTTTTCTGTCAATTATTAATCCTAAAAATTTTGCGATATCTGTGTCAAGAATTATATTATTGTTATAGTGTATGTCCATTATATTTGAGGGATGTCTTTGACTGAAGTACATTATTTTTGTTTTAATTAAATTAGCTTTTAAGTTATTATTATTCATCCACGGGATGATCTGAGATAAGGTTTTATTGATTTCAAGTTCATATGACCCTATATTAGTGCATGGTATCGTTACTGTACTGTCATCAGCGAAAAGCGTTATTTTATGGTCAGTTGCTTTTGGTAAATCGTTAATATATATAATAAACAATAAGGGGCCCAGTACACTACCCTGTGGAACGCCAAAAGATACAGTGCGTTTTTCTGATACATATGTAGTCTCTTGATTAGTTTTTAAATTTAATTTTGTTACCGCAGTCAATTGTATTCTTTTAGTCAGATATGCTTTAAGTAAGTCCAAAATGTTTCCCCTTATACCATAGCAATCCAGTTTATTTATCAAAATTTTATGATCTACGTAGTCAAATGCCTGTGTCATATCACAGTAGACAGCACATGTCGGTGTTCTATTATCTACATTTGTCATTATGGTATTTAGAAAGTCATATATAGCTTGGTTAATTGTCATATTTTTACGAAACCCTTTTTGTTCCTTACAAAGAATGTTACATTTCTCTAGATATACGTAGATCTGATTGTAAATATACTTTTCATATATTTTTGAGAAGACTGATAGTAATGCAATAGGTCTATAATTTTGCATTTGCTGCTTGTCGTCTTTCTTAAACAAGGGTTTTAAAATGGCAACCTTAAGATTTTCAGGATAGACTCCATTACTTATACATAAATTTAAAATATGGCACATATGACCACATATCAAATCTCCTACCTGTTTTACTACATTTGTTGCTATTTCATCGTGCCCTACACTTTTAGTATTTTTTAGACCTCTTATTATCCGGAAAATATCTATAGGTATACAAGGATCCATGAACATAGAATTCTGTCGAGTCATTATGTTAGCAGTTACATTATTATCTCTATCTGCTATTCCTACAATTTTGTCAACAAAATAATCATTAAATTTATTTGCTATAAGCTCTGGTTTTTCAATAACATCGTTCTTTATTCGAATCTTACCTATCGAGTTCTCAGGCAAATTGAAATTACGCTTATTTATTATTTGCCAGGTAGTTTTATTTTTGTTGTCTGAAGTTTTTATGTGGTAGTCATTTTGAGAGCGCTTAGTTAGATTTATAATTTTTTTATACAGCTTTGTGTAGTTTTTATATTTAAGTTTATTGAGTTGCGTAGGTTCCAGTCGAGATTTCCAAAGCAATTGTCTTTTTTTTATACTACACATTTTTAGTCCACGCGATACCCATTTCGGCTTTCTGTTTACCGTTATTCTAATACGTTTAGTAGGAAAACACAGATCGTAGAATAGCTTGAACTGGTCATAAAATATATTATACGCCTCGTTTGGATCCTCTGTCTGGTATACTTCTGAAAATGTTAGTTTTTCAATATGGCTTCTAAACCTTAAAATATTCTCATATGCATAATCCCTTTGTAACTTGTACCAGTATTTAAGCAAACATTTTCCATCTATCGGGCACCTCAGCAACTGTGCAGTGTGATCCGATAAACCAAATTCCATCACATCCGCCCTACACACCTTGTTAAAATTATGCGCAAAATTATCTATACAGGTCTGACTTTGTAACCTAGTTGGTTTGTCTAAAGCTAATATTAAGTTATAGCGTCTCAAGAGACATTTCAGCTGCCGTGTCTCAACTTTATTGACCATTGCATTAATGTTTAGATCACCCGCTACAATAATATGCCTGTAATTTCTCCGGGATAGTAACAATAATATTTCTTCTAGTTTATCAAAAAACATATTTAGATTCCCGTTCCTGTATATACACATTATTACAATTTTGTATACAGATAATTCAATAGCACAACATTCAATGACATTAGGTAAAGAAAACTGTAGTACCTCGGTTAATTCTTTCCAAGAATAGCCAGCTCTTACTAAAATACATGAACCGCCTCGCTTGATATGCTCTCTACTGTAACATGCAGCCAAGACATAGTTAGGTACATCAAGGTGAGTTTCGTTATGTGACATAAAGTGCTCAGTTATGCACAGAACATCCACTGTTTGTTTTTTGTCAGACAATTCATTAAGACAAACAGAGAGCTCGTCTGATTTATTTATTAAGCCTGCTATATTTTGATGTAAAATATACAAATGTCTATTCACGAAAAAACGCATTATCTATTCTTTCACTGTCATGTATATCTTGGTCACAAGTTTGAGTAGCACTTGAGCAGTAAGATTTACTTTTGTCAACTAAAGTTTTACAGATGTGTGATTCCTTTTGTTTATGTTTTATATATTTATTATACTTTTGCAAATAGTGTATTTTTAAAACTTCTTTTAGTATATACCTATTAATACAATGCGGTAAGTTACGCCTATAAGGCATGTAGGTTTCATAATTCATATTTACAAATGTAACGTGGCTATGTTTGTCACATATGAATTTGACTTCGTAGTTCAACTTTTTAACATTTAATGAATTATTATAAGGAATCTGAGCTACCAGTATATTAGTATTAGTTACAGACCTAAAAAAATAGACGAGGCTGGATAGACACTCATATGGGTTATTATCATTTGTACCCCCTAATATTACTACATAGTCACTCATTGTTAAGCACGAAATTTGACTCTTTAAAGTATTTAACACCTGTGGTAATCCAGCACCTGACTTCCAAAAGCATGTTACGATATAGTCACTCCCCACCAATTTCTGTAGATCTTTTTGTAATCCTCTGCCTTGTTCATCAGCAATTAATAATATCCTTTTCTTTTCTAGCCTTTCAATCATACCATCCTTTCTTTCCTCAATAAAAGTATTTGGGCACGGTGTGTTTTTGTCGGAAATTTTAGGTGTAATTTCTGCTGTAGATGGTTCACTAGAGATCTGAATTACTGATGTCGTTCTCTGATTGAACAGTTCCTTTTTTGAGAAATTGGGCGAAATTGCCGCCACTGTCACCGCTTTAAGACGTCGTTGATATTGGGGTGAGAAGAACTTCTTTGGTGTGGTATTTGGTTTATTTGATCGCTCCTCTATACCAACTTGCTTATACATTTTTATTTTACTTTCATATTCTAGTAATTTATCTTTTAAAGTTTGATTTTCTATGTTTAAGTTATCTATTTCTGAGTGTGCCGCCTGTAACTCTAATTTTAATTTTGTTATTTCATCCTTCATTGTAGAAATATCTTCCGTATAATTCGGTAGACTTTGATAGGAAATGTCCAAGTCTAACTCACCGGCGTCGTCGCTGTAGTTACTTATGTTACTTTTTTGTCTTTTTCTCTGGGTAATATTTATATAATCGTTTTCCATCTTTCTTTATTTATTCTGTAGCGTTTTATTTAATTTAAGTATAGTGAACTGAAATTAAAACCAAATTGAACACAAAAAGTGTATGGTAGATGCCTGGCAGGATCGATCTGGCGACGCATAAATGTACAGTCGCCACATTTCCGCTTACACCACGGGTAACATTAACTGTCTAGCCCAATTAACAAGATGCTTTCAAAACTGCACGCCTATTGATTTTCTGTTTTATCGACTTGTATGTTTGATGGCCAGAAACAAAGATGTCACTAGTTATATGTAGAAATTCGAAATTTTTTTTTGCAAGTAACGGTGTTTTGATTTTACAAAAACACGGAAATCACAAAATGTTGCACTTTTTTTGTGTTTCTAGCACTTTTACGTGTTTAAATTATCAGTTTATGGCACTACTACTATTAGGTGATTTACACTTCTGAGTTACTTAAGGTTCCATAGCACTGACCTTTCCACATGAATAACTTTTTTTTGGCGCAATAAATTGTTTAGATAACACTGTCACTGTATATTTGGGGTATTAGAAGGCATTTAAATATATTTTCACTTCGTAATAAACTTTCCAACTAATTTTACTACAAATATTATACACAGAGCTGTTGTTGTTCGTGGCACTAGCGCCACATTCCTGAAAGAAAGAAAATTCATTTATTAAACACATTACCGTGTAGGTGTATCGGAGAGGGGTGCTTGGTTGGGGACCTCTACGCGGTGCACCCTGGGCAACGGAGACAGCAGCGCCTCTCTCCTAGGGTGGGAGAGACGCTGCCGCCTACGGCCAACTCCGACCAAGGCGAGGACGGCCCTGTTGAGGGCTGTTCGGAAGCTTTCCACGTGTCCCTCTGATTAGCAGATGGCACAGTGGAGAGCAAGTAAGGGGGCCATCTCGGAACCGGAGATGGCCCAGGGTCAGTCGGGGTGCGAGGGATATGCTCTATGGGTAACCTTACACCCCGGCGTCTTAAGACCCGAGATGGCGTGCGGTTTTAGTCGGTGCAAGCCCGACATAACCGCCCCCGCTGGCGGGGATCCGAAGGGATTTCCGCACGAAAAAAAAAAAGGTGTATCGGAGAATTCCGAATGTAGCTTAGGTAGTCAGATGGCCGGCGGGGGGGTACCGAAGGGATATCCGCACGAAAAAAAAAACAGAAATTTATATCTAATACTCAGGTCTACTGTCCCTTGGAGCTGTGAAAAAATCAAACTTCTAAGCCAAAGCAGTCAAAAGGTACAGCCGTTTTTTCAAATTTCCGCAAATTTTCGAAACTCGCACGGGAATCAAAACCTACAGGGTACTTCCCGTGAACTTAGAATCTTGAAATTTGGTACGAAGTAACGTCTTATAGTACAGATGAAGGAAAAATAGCGAAAACCGTAAATTTTTAGTTACATCATATAATAAAAAATATTTTTGAAAATTTTAAAGTTACTACTACCATAACTATGACTCGATTGTCGTGATGGGTGAACTTTTACTTATATACCTACAGGTTTGTACGGAACCCTCGGTGTGCGAGTCCGACTCGCTCTTGGCCGGTTTTTTTATTTAGCTTGTATTATGGGTTCTATGCTTTTTCTTCATCTCGGCGTTGATCCTGGTTGCTAGCGAGTATTTCTTTTTATTATTCAGTCCATCAATTGACTTTACCCCGTATCACCTATAACCTCGTAGCGTGGAGTTCGGGTGTTCCAAAATTTGGCTAATTTGGTCATTGCAAATACATTGTGGAAGCGACTGGTAACTGCCGTATGACCTGCCATCCCCCAGTATGCACCTTCGTCAGAACCTCGTCCATCGTTCAGGAGGTGCACCATCTATCAGCTGAGATTGACTTGCGCTTCAAAGATCTTGGCGGGGTCCCTTTCACGCCCTATACGTCATATCTAGCGAATGTGATGTATTAAACTCCAGGGCTTTACTGTTAGCCGTTAAAGAGTCCTACTATTTATATCCTGATAACATCACGAAATCAGCCCTATGGCATCAAATTAATACCGCACACACATAAGATAGACACACACATAATATAGACACACACATAATATAGACACACAAACATAATATAGACACACACACATAATATAGACATACACATAATATAGACACACACATCCATGTTATGACTAAGTATATTGTTTGTATTAAGTGAAACTAATAAGCCTGTTAAAAAAATTAAATCTTTATATTTGTCAAAGTAGGTTTGCCACCAAAAACTGCATATACTGCTCAACAGATATTATATTATTTACAGCGACAGTTTGTTTTTGCATCTTGCTCAGGCTTATAATGAAGCCAGAGGAGATTCTGCAAAATATCGCGGAAGCTACGAGCATGTAGTGTTTGTTTTGGACGGCAGCGGTGAGCAAAAACTTTGCTAGAACCAAGTTATAAAGGCTTTTTGATCATAACCCAAAATGCTGACTTCATGTTTGCACCGTGTGATTAAAAGTACCAAGTGATAATTTGACTGAATTTTTTGACTTAATTCATAATAATATAATAATATTAATAATAAAACTTTATTGCCATAAACCCGGCAAAGTGCGAGTCGGACTCGCCCATGAAGGGTTCCGTAGCAGCAAATAATTTTTTTATGTTTGTGTTGATTGAATGAAAGATAAATTGCGGTTTACGATTTATGACGTATTAAAAAAAACTACTTACTAGATCTCGTTCAACAAATTTTCGGTATAAGTTTACATGGCATATATTTTTTTTAGTTTTATCATTCTCTTTTCAGTCAGTTACAGGTGGGGGGGGACACATTTTACCACTTTGGAAGTGTCCCTCTCGCAAACTATTCAGTTTAAAAAAAAAAATTAGAAACCTCAATATCATTTTTGAAGAACTATCCATAAACGTATGGGTTTGATGAAAAATAAAACTGAGTTTCAGTTCTGAGTAAGGGGAGCCCCCAAAATTTATTGTTTTTTTATCTATTTTTGTGTGAAAATCTTAACGCGGTTCACAGAATACATTTACTTACCAAGTTTCAACAGCATAGTTCTTATAGTTTCGGAAAAAAGTGGCTGTGACATACGGACGGACAGACAGACAGACATGACGAATCTATAAGGGTTCCGTTTTTTTGCCATTTGGCAACGCAACCCTATAAGTATACACAGTTAACAATAATTAGATCATATCTAACACAGCATGTAAAGTGGATCAGTATTTGTTAACAGTTTCTGATAAACCCTGTCTCTTAAACTAGGATATATCCTGTATCTTAAGGGACAGTGTGCGGCTAGTATCCATCCACATCACTTTCACCAGAGTCAAAAGCCTGTGTCGCTCGACCTGTTCTAAATAGTTAATTGAGAACTATGTATGTTTTTCTTTTTATATTTAGGACACGTCAATTTGACTTCACCTCGCCTGATGGTAAGCTGAACGTAAAGTCTCAGGGAAGAATGTCACCATTACATACACGTACCATGTTAACAATGGTGGCACTCAGCTTGACGGCCTCATCAGAAGAGGATTGTCGTCGCAGCACCACGTGACACCCACCGGTCCCACTAGTGCTCCGACCACAATCTCCCTGCCCGGTTATGCACTTGCTGACCCCTGAACGCAATCAAACCGAAATTGGATTACTATGGAGGGGTTTTCGCAATCGTGCACGGCGGTACCTACCCGGCCGAATTTTGTGACAAATTTGTGACATTAAAATTCTACCACCGGTAAAGTACATTTATTAGGTGTAAAAAATTATGTAGTTGTATGTGTGTGAGAGGGTGAATTTTTGTATGTGTGTGAGTGTACGATGTAGTGTACAGTGAATGTGTAAGTATGGATGTGTGTGCATGTGTTGTATATTTTATATTATATTTTAATATTTTAATTGGATTAATGTTTATTTTTTATATATTATATTCTATAACTTTGCTGTTTTTTTTTTGCATGCATTGTACTTTAGCAGCAATCAATTAAAGAGACGCGCACTGTATGCACGTGATCTACATCAAATGAACATTGTGTGTGTTTTAGAATGTTACTTCAGGTGTAAATATTATTTTTAATAATTATTTTAAGTTTACGACATTTTAATTTTAATAGCAAACAATATAGATAACCTTACAAAAGGCGTTTGGAGGTAGCCCGGCAAAGGTCAACCTATAATCTGTCCATTCGTTTATTTTCTTTTTGACAGTTTGAGACAGTTCGAAATTAGTGACACCCTCGCACGTTACCGATTCCATTCAAAATAATTATCGATTTTATTTAAGAACAACTTTCAATCGATTTAATACATCGACATAATCTTCTTCTTCTTCTTCTTTATATAAAAATGAATTGCTGTTCGTTAGTCTCGCTAAAACTCGGGAACGGCTGGACCGATTTGGCTAATTTTGGTCTTGAATTATTTGTGGAGGTCCAGAGAAGGTTTATAAGGTGAATAAATATGGAAGTTGTTATCGATTGAGGCAGTACAAAGTCTGCCGGGTCAGCTAGTTTAATATAAATATTAACTAGCATTTATCAGGTTTTTAAAAATTATATAAGAAATAAATAAATAATAAATCAATAAAATTATACTATTTATACATATAAAAAATATAAGCTATAAGCGCATGATAAACAGGTTATCACTAGCAATATCATAACACATTGCGTCACTGACCCGGCGACGCCATATTGTTGTTACTTGCCATGCAACGCTTGTGTCACAGTCACTGTTTTTCGGTTCATTGTGTATTATTTTACAATATCATAAGTTGAGTTGAGTATTTATATTCCTCCTTATCGATACGTAAATTCTTCAGTTGAGCATACTTAAGTTCTCAATATGCCGAAAGGAACTGTGTTAAAAGGACAATCGAGGGAGTTTGTGAGACGCCTTCAAGAATACTTTGAGAAGGAATGTCGTAATGGTGCACCGCTACTACCAATATCGCAGGTTTGAAACCGTGTAGCTGCCGCCTTAGGAATCAGTGTTCCAACAGTTACAAAAATTGCCAAAGAAGCCTACGGCAGCAGTAGTATGCAGCATAATACGCTCTCTACACCCAAGAAAAAACGCCAGCCCTGTAAAGTTACAAACATTGACGATTTCGACGCCGATGCTATTCGTCGTCATATATACGAGTACTACCAACGTAAAGAAATTCCGACTCTAAGAAGAATGGTAATTTCACTGAGGAATAGTGGTTTGTTCCGTGGCCAAAAATCGTCGCTAGCTAAAGTGCTGAGACAAATTGGATTTTATTTCAAAAAGTCTGATAAGAGAAAAATCTTATTGGAACGCCACGACATAGCGCTGGCTCGATGTGACTTCCTAAGAAAAGCTAAACAAATCGGAGACTGGTCGAATGTGGTTTTCACCGACGAGACTTGGCTCAATGCTAATCATACTATATCGAAATCGTGGACTGACGACACTGCAGCATCTAGTTCGGCTGTACCTATAGGCAAGGGTGAACGCCTGATAATTTGCCACGCAGGCAGTGCAAAAGGATTTGTATCAGAGCTCTACTCACTTTCAAATCCAAAAAATCTGGCGACTATCATGAAGAGATGAATTCAGAAGTATATGAAAATTGGTTCAGGGAAATGTTGACATTACTAGAAGAACCTTCAATTATATTTATGGATAACGAGCCCTATCATTCACGGCAAATAAATAAAAAGCCGTAACGCAATCTAATACCAAAGACGAGATTATTAACTGGCTTCGTGATAATGGCGAGGATGTGACTAACTCATTATTGAAAGCAGAACTAATAAGAATTTTAAATTTGAAACGTCAACCTAAATATACGTCGTCGATGAAATGGCAGCTGAATATGGACATACTGTTATTAGAATCCCACCGTATCACTGTCAGTACAATGCCATCGAATTAATATGGGCACAAACCAAAGGGAAGGCAGCAAGAAACATCACAATGCCGCCGTTGACAGCGAATAAAATGATGCAATTATTAAATAGTTCGTGTGGTGATGTGGCTCCTGAAAACTGGGCCAGTGTCGTGGAGAGAACAAGAAAAATAATAATATCTGATTGGGATCGAGATGTTGCAATTGACAATATAATAGAACAAGAATTGATTATTCGTGTAACAGAGGACTCAACTGACGAGTCTAGTGTAACTTATGAAGAAGAGTCTGATGAGTCAGTGTAATAAATAATATTAATAAATTTACTTGTTTAATTTGTATACCGAAAAACCTAGCTAGTTTGTTAAATAAATATATGTGATTTTCCAAGTATATTTGTTCATAACTCTTGATTTAAACTTAACGTAGACGTTATTAACTATGCGTTTTAAAATTAAATTTCACTAACACGTGCATACTTACAATCTAAGGCAGCTGTCGAAAAGAAAAGAAATCAATTTACAAATAACCGATTTGAAGACAATTGATCGATTTATCATTTATGTCAAGATCTGTTTTATAGTCTGTGTCTGTTTGTTATACACAGGGCACTTCACTAAGTTTTCGGTACACTATAACCTTGTACGTGCATAAGCGTCATATTTTTATAAAATAATCCATACATATTGTAAAAAAGACGCTCGTACAAGTTTCCACAGGATCTGTCAAAAAGAAAATAAACGAATGGACAGAGTTTAGGTATACGTATTATAATCAAATCGAGAAAAATTTAAGGAAAGACCAGGTCAAGAGTATCGGCAACCGGCGTACATGTATGAAAACAATTATGAAAGTATAATAAGCGAAAGGCGTATGCCAGGATCGTAGCAAAAGCAAGCCCTCCGGTCAGTAAGTTCACAGCGTACCCTTCTGGAGCCACCAGTCAGGTCGTTGCTGATCACCTGCCGATTACGGAACGCGAGAGGATGGCTAGTCCTCTCTCAGCGGCGGCGGCACAAGTGCCCGTCGGCCGCTGCGTTAGCAGTGGGCCAACCCGCTCATCCTGTCTCCTCTGAAAGCATAGGAGTACGGAGAGCGATGTGTTCCCGCCACGTTGGGTACTGGCCGACGATCAATGCCAACCCCATGAAGGGGAAGCCATGGACCGCCACCCAGGGTGTACCGGCCGCTCCAATTCCGTTCCCCCCGGACTGCAGCGGGATCGGAATCGGAGCTACACTCGAGGAGGTTACCCAACATACACCGACTCGCCGTCCTTACAGAAGCAGGCCGTGGCGGAGGCATGTCGTGTGTGCATTACACACGCCAGCCAACTCACCGAAGCGGGATAAAACCCGACCCCACCAGGCGAGGCCGCGGTGGCGGTCAAAGTCCGCCGGCAACCCTGGGGTTATCCTTTGCTTACCCGGGGTCAACGGGGCAACGGACACTTGGGGAGGACACCGTGCGGTTTTAGTCGAGACACGACATAACCACCCCCGCTGACCGCCGGGGGTGGGTATCCGAAGGTATTTCCGCACGTAAAAAAAAAAGAAAGAAAGGATAGTAGCAAATGGAATGATGTTTTCTCTACTTACCCTTTTTTTTTTTTTTTTTTTCGTGCGGAAATCCCTGTTATGTCGGGCTTGAACCGACTAAAACCGCACGCCGTCTCGGGTCTACAGACGCCGGGGTGTAAGGTTGCCCATAGAGCATATCCCTCGCACCCCGACTGACCCTGAGCCATCTCCGGTTTCGAGATGGCCCCCTCGGGTTTGGGAACCACGGTGTTCCCGTCTTGCCCCGGTTTGGGGGAGGGGCGCTAGTCGTCCCACCGTCCCGGCCTGCTTCTGCTGGGGTGACAGGTGGCCTCACCCGCCACCCCCAGGCCTGCGCTCATGGAGGACGGAGTCTCTACTTACCCTAATAGGAAAAAAAAACAAGGTGGATGTAAGTTACTTTTATTGTCTCATGTCATAGGGGATGATCCTATTGCTGTTAACCAGGCACATCTTCGAATTGCTACTGGGATTTTCCTGACATAAGAACCTAATTGTATGCTTTTTTAAAATATAAATGGTTACCTAAAGTAAAATCTAGGCCTAAAACTAATAAGAAATTTGATTTTAACTAAATTTGCCAATGAAAATGTACAATGTGGACAATTCCTAACCTAACCTGGTACCGAATTAGGTTGTCGGTTCAGATTAGGAATAAACCATTGAAACTTTTCTTATGTTATTTAGGTAATGGAAAAACACTTTGTTCTCGTGTGCTTCAGGGGTAGCACTCACTGTACTAAGTAAAACTTGCCTCACTAAATCAACTCAAAGCGCTTCTATCCTTTTGTATCTAGATATTTTCAAAGAGGCTGCGATAGTCACGAGGTTGCCACGTTGAAAAAGTCTTCTTTCATGAAATTTAAAACACTTTTTATAATCTGAGCAAAGTCCTAGGTTCTATTGGATACTCTTATAACTAATGCACTATATATTTCAAAAATAAATAAATGTTCTATGACATTCTATACAGCGCTTTCTAGACCCAAAGTAAGCATAGTTTAACTAGCTTGTGTTATGGGTTCCAGAATGCGGATACACATACTTATATACTTTTTTTGTAAATATTTACATATTATAGGTACATAGAAACACCCAGACCAATGCGAATATACAAATTCATGTATTCAAATACTTGCACTGAGCGGGAATCGCACCCGCGTCCCGTGTCGTAACAGTGGAATGCACTACTGCTACGCCACAGAGGCTGTCAAATATAAATGTGCTGTCAAATTTATCGCCACTGATGGCTGCAAACAAACACACAATTGGTAATATACAAAGAAGTATCATCTTAATTAAATTCTGCTTTCTTGTCGACACGTAACAATGGACATAACAATATGTTAATTCAATTAAAGTAAAATAATCATAAACATCTTCCAGTGAAGCGTATGAAGATATTTAATAAACTGTATCAACAGATAATATGCATGTATTTTGCCAAGTGAAAAATAAAATCATATTTTGAACTCTTTGAATGCCACCATTTTTCGTGAGCTATCGATGAAATTAATGTTTTTATAACTACTATATTTCATAGATATTTCATTCATTAAGTTTCAATAGTCACTTAAAGCTTAAAAATAACTATTTTATTAATTTTATGGGGCAAGACGGGGACACCGTGGTTCCCATACCCGAGAGGGCCATCTCGAAACCGGAGATGGCCCAGGGACACGGGGTGCGAGGGATATGCTCATCACACCGGCGTCTGAAGACCCGAGAGGTTCAAGCCCGACATAACCGCCCCGCTGGCCGGCGGGGGGGTATCCGAAGGGATTTCCACACGAAAAAAAAAAGGTATAACTATTATCAGAAATATGTACCAAGTATTGACCCATTTTGTTACAAAAGATGCGAACAAATATGATTCATGCACAAAGGTCTTAAATGAACACATAAGCTCCCGGGTGATTTCCCGACCCCAAGCGCAGGGCACGCCGCAATAGCGGCGGTAAGGCCCATCATGGAGGATTGGCTGGAGAGGCGACACGGAAGCCTCTCCTACCGACTGACGCAGGTGATCTCAGGGAAGGGGTGCTTCGGGGACCACCTGCATCGGATCAGGAAGGAGCCAACGCCTGAGTGTCATCATTGCGACGCGAGCGAGGACTCAGGGCTGCACACGCTGGCGGACTGCCCGGCGTGGGAGGCGCCGAGGCGTGACCTCGTGGCAGCCATCGGGGTGGGAGTCCTCTCGCTCGGCAGCATGATTGCGGCAATGGTGCGGAGCGCGAGCGCGTGGGCCGCCGCCGCCTCCTTCTGCGAGCATGTAATGTGGGTGAGGGTGAGGCCACCTGTCACCCCAGCAGAAGCAGGCCGGGACGGTGGGGCGACTAGCGCCCCTCCCCCAAACCGGGGCAAGACGGGGACACCGTGGTTCCCAAATCCGAGGGGGCCATCTCGAAACCGGAGATGGCCCAGGGTCAGTCGGGGTGCGAGGGATATGCTCTATGGGCAACCTTACACCCCGGCGTCTGTAGACCCGAGACGGCGTGCGGTTTTAGTCGGTTCAAGCCCGACATAACCGCCCCCGCTGGCACGCGGGGGGGTATCCGAAGGGATTTCCGCACGATAAAAAAAAAAAAAAAAAAAAAAAGGGTGATTTCCCGACCAAAAAAATAAGGGAGACAATAATACGCCCTCGTATTAGCTATATTTTGTTGCGAACCCAAGCCTAGATTGGCGAACAAATAAAAGATAGAGAAATTGAAAGATCCAATATGTTTGACACACTCATGATATGAATATTGGATATTAAAAAATTGGCGATGCTCATGACAATAGCTCTTGTTATTGCTTGTAAGTATATCATCATCCACATCACCCTCATAGCGATGTTCGAGCGCCCAAAGTTTGTCCTTTGGAGCCCAGGGTCCATAATCCTTAATATCGTGGAGGTCACTTAACGACCTCCATCCTCTATGAGCACAAGCCTGAGGGTGATAGGTGGAGCCGCCTGTCGCCCTAGCAGAAGCAGGCCGGGGCGGCGGTGCATTTCGCGCCCCGCCTTTTTTCGGGGGCAAGACGGTGACACCGTGATTCCCAAAAAGGGGATCTCGAAACCGGAGATGACCCTGGATCAGCCGGAGTGCGAGGGAAATACCTTATGGGCCCTGAACACTCGAGACTGCGTACGGTATTAGTCAGTTCGAGTTAGACATAACCACCCTCTATGGCCGATGGGGAGGGGGGGCGGTATCCGGGGGGATTTCCGTACGAAAAAAAAAGAGTCCGCTAATTGAAAACTATGCTATCGGGTCTAGATAGTGCTGTGTAGAATGTCGCAGAATATTTATTTACTGTTTTGTATTTGTATGTCGTCTTTCTGGGAGCGATTGCCGTCTGACATTCCAACCCTGAGAGGAATGCCTACGCCAGAGCTTCGGCTTTTGTTTAGAAGGTGCACTGACTAGCAGGTGAGATTTGTTTGGGCCTCAAGGATATTGGTAGAACCCTGTACTGCTTGTAAAAATACTACAAATATATTATCGGTCGACCCATCGATCTAGCCCTGAAGCAGTCTTCCGTTTGTTCTCACTAGTTCGATCGTCGAACTAGTGCGATTTTTTTTCTCATTAGTTCGACCGTTGAACTACTGAGACTGCGCCAGAAGGAGGGTTATGTTTTTCGAGAGTATGTATGTATGTATGTATGAATAATGGTTTGGCAAGCTCTGCAGCCTGAACGGCTCGATGGATTTTAGCTTGAGAGGTGTCGTTAGATTCGTATTTACTGTGAGAGTGACACTGGGTATATCAAAATAATTAAAAAAAGGAAATGGTGGATTTTTGGCGCTAAAATGTTATTAAAAAAATATTTTCAATTTTCAACTTCAACTTATCGAGTAGTGTATCAAAATGAAGAACTTTAAAAGAGGATTTCAAAAATATATATATCATAACTAAAAAGTATACAATAAAATTATTAATTAAAAAATCAAATAACCCGACTGCCCTAAAAATACCGAAACGAGTTTGATATCAGGCGGGACCCAGATGCAAATCATAAACCGAAAGAAAATTAATGGGTCCCGCCTGCTATCAAACTTGTTTCGGTCTTTTTAGGGCAGTCGGATTATTTGATTTTTTAATTAATAATTTTATTATCTCATTTGTTCAATTATTAGTTAATGATTTCGACGGAGCCCCGCCTATATCTACCCGTGTCGTGGCGCGCGGTGGAAGTCTCAGTAGTTCGACGGTCGAACTAATGAGAAAAAAAATCTCACTAGTTCGACGATCGAACTATTGAATAGAACTAGTGAGAACAAGGCCAGTCTTCCTGTCTCTCACAGGTATAAAATGTACGATCCGCCCTAGTAGCCACACTCTAGTGGAGGCAATTGTCAATCTTTGAGCACCACCATGGCACCTTCCTTCAACTTCCCCTTTGAAGTCAGCCTACGAGTATTGCTTCTCTGTTTGTCATTGCTTATTGTTGTTAATTGTTGTAAAATGCCGTAAGAGAACCGTTTCCAGAACTGTTGCTTCAGGTACACACGACCAAGAAAATGTAATAAATATGTAAACAATATGTGACGTACGTGTTTTAGTTGTTAATTTCTCACATGTAAACGTGTATACTTATATATGTCTTTGGCTGTGTGTCAACAGACAACTGTCAACTGGCTGGAAACCTTTTTAGTTGCTGATTTTGAGAGATCTTCCAATAAGGAAATGTGCCGGAGTTAAAAGGTATACGGTTGGAAGGTTCAATGGAGGAGAGAGAGGACGAATATTTAGTATTGCCTCAACTTGAATTGAACACGTAGAGAGGATAAAACGAAGGCTTGCTATTCCTGCCTACCCTGAAGTGTGAAACATAGACATGTACTCACACCTTGTCGTAATTATTTGGGGTCGGCATAACATGTTATTCTCCTATCAGATGTCACCTCCTCAGTTACTCCTTTGCCATGTCTTCTTTCACGCATTACATCCGTCTTTTCTAAAGCCTATCTCTGCTCTGAAAAACCTCTACTTTGAACTTATACATGTAGATATCATAATGAAACGTTTTCAAATTATCTTAACTCTAAAACTAATTGCGACTACTCGATTTCATCTATTTTTCGGCAACCCTATTTCAGCATTAATAATGCAATAGGCATGTTCTATATAACTCGAACAAATAGTTATAAATAATTCACGACCACATCATGTAGGACTTAGCGTTCATTTTCAACTATCGGGTTTTCGGAAACATTGTTTATTAATTTGTTTCCGTGCATGCATCAGTTCATTCCTTTTCGCAGAAAATTGCTGAAAAATGAATGTAATTCCAGATACTGTGAAGTTAAAAAGTTTTATTTCTAGTATTATACTAGGTATACTGTGATCCCTGGGGTTATCCTTTCGAGGGCTTACCCGGGGTGAGGACACCGTGCGGTTTTAGTCGAGACACGACATAACCACTCCCGCTGGCCAGCGGGGGGGGTATCCGAAGGGATTTGTGCACGTAAAAAAAAAAAAAAAAAAAAAAGGTATACTGTGATGGATGTGATGTGATGAATTCGTTCATAATGAAATATGGTACTCTGCATGAACCGATATCTTGGCTATTTATCCTACTTTCCTACTAATAATATAATTTTGGAAGTCTGTTAAAATGTTTATAAGTTTGGATGTTTGTTAGTCAATCACGCTCTAATTGTGGAAGCTGAGGGTGGCTGGAAGTGTCGATAGCTTAGTGGTTCAGAAGTCGGCCCTACGTTTGAGAGGTCCCGGGTTCGAATCCTGACCATTACACTACCGACGTGAACCCACTCCTAACACAAGCAATTTAGCTTAGCTGGAGGGGTTAGAGGGAATATTATTAGTAATTTTAATTGTTATTTTGTAATCAATTAACTTGGAAACTACTAGACCGATTTCAAAAATTCTTTCACCATAGAATGCTACATTATCCCTTAGTTACAAAGGCTACTTTTTATACCGATATTCCCACAGTATCAGGACTTACGCGGGTAACACTATGAGGTAATGCTAGTATAAAATAAAATATTAGTGCATTTCTAAATATAAGTCAGTATATTAAAAGAAAACCCGAAGTGTCGTCTCGTTCTGAATGATGACACTTGGCAATATAGTTTTCAAGAAAAAGTTAATATAAGTAATATGTGTTTCATTTCTTGTGTGGAAAGATATAAAATATAATTCAGTATATCATATTATTTTATCTGTCAGTTTGTGTAAGTGTCAGAAGCCATACATCAGCTTCAGAAATAACTTTGTACTTCGATATTATGAAGTTTTAAAAGATGGAAAGAAAAAATAGTTAAAGACAAGTTTTTTCTGAAATGTATACAAACTATGAAAAGTTTATAAAAAGTCACAAAACTAATAAACTCTTTAGAGACCCTTGATAGTAGACACTGCGTAATGATTGATTTGAACATTTCGTCAGCTGAAGTGGCAGTGGGCAGGGCACATAGCTCAGAGAACCGATGACCGATAGCGCAGAAAGGTCTTTGAGTGGAGACCACGTGACGGCAAACGCAGCGTAGGAAGGCCTCCCGCAAGGTGGACAGACGACCTGGTAAAGAGCGCAGGGACTCGGTGGATGCAGGCCGCTACAGACCGGTCAAATGGAAGTCAATGGGGGAGGCCTACGTTCAGCAGTGGACTTCCTACGGCTGATATGATGATTAATCTCAACTTTTTTCTATATTTATTAGGTACCTTTTTATTTTTATTTTTTTGGTGCGGAAATCCCTTCGGATAACCCCCCGCCAGCCAGCGGGGGCGGTTATGTCGGGCTTAAACCGACTAAAACCGCACGCCATCTCGGGTCTACAGACGCCGGGGTGTAAGGTTACCCATAGAGCATACCCTCGCACTCCGACTGACCCTGGGCCATTCGCAGTGTCCCCTCTGATAACAGCAGAGGGGTACCTGGAGCAGCCCCCACCCCCGCGGGCCTTGCAGGCCCGCCATGCCCCGACCCCCTCGTGCAATGGGGTCAGCTGGCCCTGAAAAGGGCCGATTGGTCAGACTCTTGGCCGTTGACGTTAATTGACGTGTCCTAAATATAAAAAAAAAAATATAAAAAATATCAACGTGAAATTTAAGTTAGGGCTACATAAATGCTGTGACGTCTGGGGTCTGGCGTCACAACTTCTCGTGTTAATGAAATAATAAACACAAGTGATTATATTTTAAATGGCATTTATTTTTCACATAAAACTTCTACATCGAGTTTTAGGGGATTTTACGCGAGTTTATTAGACTTTAAGCGAACTGAAGAGGGTCGCGGATTCTGCTCAAGGATTGAGCCAACAATCACTTTGCTTGGAACTCTCTTCATACGGCGGGTCGAGGCCGGAGCCCCCGGTCACCCACTGTCACCAACTTGTCCGCAAAGCCAATTGTTTTCCTATTCTCTTATTTTATATTTTAAAACAAATTTATTTTTAATCTCTGACGCATGATGGCCAGGTAACAATCTGTAGTGCTCGAACGACGTCGGACGCTATATCAGCTGCGCCCCATGGACTTCATGCGACAGTTCTACGCTAAGTCCCTAAGTAAGCTAATCTGACGCAACAAAAAACAAGTTGAATTCCTGAGACGAGCTCATCCGAATACAAGGGATTTTCGATTTTGCGATTTATTTTTTGGCGATTTTTTGCGATTTTTTCTTTATCTTGCAATGGTTCACCCCAGCACGAATCTATTACCGAAAACAGCAACTCGATAGCTCATCTCCTTCATACCCAAAACCGTGACAGAAAATTGGCAACGACGACGTCGACAACAAGTCGATAACAATAGGGCTTTTCTAAAGAAAATCCCTAAAAACTTTACGTATGGTGTCCCTTACAATGGGAAAAACGAAGCAATCTTTATTTACCACTTAATGAAATTATAGCAATTAAACTGTAATAAATACTGAAAAAACGAATAAAAAGATTACTTCATTCTTGGACGGGCAAAACGTCAGCAAAAGATCCGTCCACAACATACCTGTTCAAACAAATAAATTTAGTATCTCTTTTCGATACATTTTAATGTTTGTCCGAAAGGGACCTAAAGTACAATGGACTTTTAAGACCTACCTAACTAAAAAACAAAAGATGACATAAAGTGATTTATCCTTACACATCATACAAATGTAATTATAAACCTCTAACATCGCCTACGAATTACTAAATTACTTTTTAATCAACATTAAAGAGAAAGAAAACTTCACCCCATAATGAGTCTGGTGAAAACCAACTTTCACCATCGCAGGCAACTATGTCCTTAGCGATTTGACTCTCTTACAAAGTTTGGATCTCCACTCCCAACATTAGACGAAAAAATAATTACCTAATCCTACGCTCGGACGTAATGAATATAAAAAAAATTAACATCTTCGACAGCGCACCAACATAGAATAAACAGGAAAAACACAATATTAATAACACATATTATACAACACATTATTAACTACATGGATTATAATTCTATTAAAACTCCTTATTGGCCCTATTGACCCGCAAACACCTATTAATGGCGAAAATAACACTGAAATCTCTTGCAAAACTCTGGAACAAGCCACCATCATAGCCATTGCACCTCTTTGTCTCAGCCATCTTCTAGTAATAATAAGGCACAAAAAAGCAAATAAATGAAAATGTTACTGATAAGTGCGTCGCTCCAATGTCACACGACGTCTTCCTTCTTAAAGTACGGGATCGATCAATCCACTGCAAACTGCAGAACGTTGGCCCTTCTACCAAACCTGTGTAGACTGCAGAATGCTAGCGCTTCCAACAAGCGCGTCCAAATCCTGTGGAAACCGGCGCTCCACCAAATTTGTGAACCGGCGCTCCACCAACTCCTGTGGATAAGGCGCCTCCACCACCTGTGACGTCTGGGGTCTGGGGTCACAACTTCTCGTGTTAATGAAATAATAAACACAAGTGATTATATTTTAAATGGCATTTATTTTTCACATAAAACTTCTACATCGAGTTTTAGGGGATTTTACACGAGTTTATTAGACTTTAAGCGAACTGAAGAGGGCCGCGGATTCTGCTCAAGGATTGAGCCTACAATCACTTTGCTTGGAACTCTCTTCATACGGCGGGTCGAGGCCGGAGCCCCCGGTCACCCACTGTCACCAACTTGTCCGCCAAGCCAATTGTTTTCCCATTCTCATATTTTATATTTTAAAACAAATTTATTTTTAATCTCTGACGCATGATGGCCAGGTAACAATATGTAGTGCTCGAACGAGGTCGGACGCTACAATACCATTTAAAAGTAATACAAAATCTTACAGAGCGAGATCAATGACATTTACATATTCCGAGCGCGTCTTAATTGACATAATATTCTGCTTTACATTATAAATACATTAGACAGAAACATTAAAATGGATAAAATTAATTTGCGATGTTAGCCTTGGTAATCTTATTAAAATTAGACGAGGGTGAAAAATGTAGCAACAGTAAATAAATGATTAAAGTTTAATTTGACGGTTTATCCACGGGATTTTTATGAGATATTTTCATATTTATACTAAATCACTGTGTTAAGCAGAGTTCTGATTGTGTTGGCGTTGCTTACTTGTACGAATGCCGCTAGAGTAATCAGCTCAATAAAAATTTAAAAAAACCTTTTTGGTTACCGAAATTACTATAAACCCCTCCAGCTAAGCTTAATTGCTTGTGTTAGGAGTGGATTCACGTCGGTAGTGTACCGGCCAGGATTCGAACCTGGGACCTCTCGATCGTAGGGTCGACTCCTTAGCCACTAAGTTACCGACGCTTTTTTTTTGAAAGGAAGCTGCAGCAAAATTAGAGTTCTTAATTTAAATATGATCAGTGTTCAGGAAGGAGCAAACTTTATGTTTATCAGAACTCTGTCGAATTAGAGCGATTTAGACGTTCAACTACAGTACAACAAGTGTGAAAAACCGGCCAAGTGCGAGCCGGACTCGCCCATGAAGGGTTCCGTAGCAGCAAGTAAAATTTGTATATTCGAGTTGAGTGAATGAAAGATAAATTGCGGTTTACGATTAATGACGTATTAAAAAAAAACTACTTACTAGATCTCGTTCAAAGTAATTTTCGGTGAAAGTTTACATAGTAATGTATATCATATATTTTTTTTAGTTTTATCATTCTCTTATTTTAGAAGTTACAGGGGGGGAGGGGGCACACACATGTTACCACTTTGGAAGTGTCTCTCGCGCAAACTATTCAGTATATCAATTTAATTTCGAATATCTGGGACGTGTCTTAGTAGCTCAGTTGGTCAGAGCAATCCTCTTTTAAGGGGTCCTGGTCGCGGGTTCAAGTCCCATCCAAGATGTTCTCTTTTTCCGATCTAAATCTATAAAAATGGTATTTAAGTATGTTTATCCGCATTCTAGAACCCATCTGACAAGCTTTGCTTAGTTTAGGTCTAGATGGCGTTGCATAATTTGTCTTAGAATATTTTTTACCTAATTACAACTTAAATCACAAGATTCGGCCTCTCTCTTTATGCATTAGAAACTTTTCTTTTTATCTTGCGGAAATCACCTCGGATACCTCCCTCCCCCACCCCCGCTGGCCATCGGGGGTTTGCTTGAACTGATTAAAACCGCACGTCTCAGGTCTTCAGACATCAGGTATAAGGCATTTCCCTCGCACCCGACTGACCCAGGGTCATCTCCGATTTCAAGATATGCATTAAGTAATACTTTTTTTTTCATTCGGAAATCCCCTTGGATACCCCCCCGCCGGCCAGCCGGGGCGGTTATGTCGGGCTTGAACCGACTAAAACCGAACCATCTCGGGTCTTCAAATGCCGGGATGTAAGGTTGCCCATAAAGCATTTCCCTCGCACCCCGACTGACCCTGGTGCCTGTAGACAACGATACACTTCTTAAATTGGTATAATTACTGCGAGCTATACATATTTTGCACTACTTCGAGTACACAACTAAGAACTATCTATATTCTTTTGATCATTACGCTCACTAAATTAGTATTTTGCTACTATCACAATTTTGATAAACACTATGTACATAAGAACATGGCTCAAGCTTTCAACGCTCGCAAACAAATGAGACTGTCAACCGCAGGTGCGACTATACTGGTACGAACCACGGTGCGTTCGCGTAACGAATTTTCGCGTAATTCCTTAGGTGCGCGTCACACTGACAGATTTAAATCGTTTTCTGTGACTGTCAAATAAATAGAATCCACCCCACTATTTGTTTGAAAGCAGAATATTAGTATATTATGCAACTAGTGAATAAAAGACGGATTTAAAGCGAGGGCCGTAGATGAGTCACGAGCAAGTGAAGGATTCTAATGATTCACGAGCGCAGCGAGTGATTCAACTGTTAGAATCCTGAACGACGCTAGTGATTCATGGCCCTCGATATAAATTCGTACTTTATTCAGGAGTTGCATACTATACTTTATACCATGACTACGAGAAAAGACATAATTTAAGCGAAAATAGAAATTTAATCAAGAAATAAGAATTGTTACATTAATTGAAATGGACATTAAAATTAGAGCAATGACTGAAATTAAGCGTAATTTTCTTATTATTATCATTAGAGTGGTCAACTTGTGAAAGAATATTTATTTCTTATAAAGGCAGCAAAGAACACAAAACAGTTTTTAATCTAATGCCAAACTCCTTGTCGCAAATATCGACCAATCAAATCTCGAGAATTTATTTGCACCAAAGAGTTTTGAATTTCGAATCTTAGCGCAAGGAGTTTGTGTAAGCATTGAAATAGAGACCGGATATATTTTTGTGGTCCAAATTCAAACACCAAAATAGTGAATAAAAACAAAACACTGAATAAAAGGCCTTTTTATTCACTGTTTTGTGTGAATAAAATAAGCTTTTTAGAGTAGGTATGGTATAATAGTATATTATGCAACTAGTGAATAAAGGACGGATTTAAAGCGAGGGCCGTAGATGAGTCACGAGCAAGTGAAGGATTCTAATGATTGAATCACGAGCGCAGCGAGTGATTCAACTGTTAAAATCCTGAACGACGCGAGGGATTCATGGCCCTCGATATAAATTCGTACTTTATTCAAGAGTTGCATACTATACTTTATACCATGACTACGAGAAAAGACATAATTTAAGCGAAAATAGAAATTTAATCAAGAAATAAGAATTGTTACATTAATTGAAATGGACATTAAAATTAGAGCAATGACTGAAATTAAGCGTAATTTTCTTATTATTATCATTAGAGTGGTCAACTTGTGAAACAATATTTATTAATCTTGCCAAACTCCTTGTCGCAAATATCGACCCAACAAAACTCGAGAATTTATTTGCACCAAAGAGTTTTGAATTTCGAATCTTAGCGCAAGGACTTTGTGTAAGCATTGAAATAGAGACCGGATATATTTTTGTGCTCCAAATTCAAACACCAAAATAGTGAATAAAAACAAAACAGTGAATAAAAGGCCTTTTTATTCACTGTTTTGCGTGAATAAAATAAGCTTTTTAGAGTAGGTATGGTATAAAAATAATTATATGATACTAGCATTGTTACGTGGTTTCACCACGTGGTGGTGGAATATCGGGATAAAAAGTAGCCTATGTTATTCAGGGATAATGTAGCATTTTAATATTGAAAGTATTTTTGAAATTGGTTAAGTAGTTTTCAGAGTTTATCGATTAAAAACAAACAACTCTTTCATTTTTATAATATAGGTATAAAAGTGCAGATTTGGGATATGTTTACAAAATATAAAACCTTTAGCATCATATACAATACGCCGTTATTTAACTTACTTAAGCTTTGTTCACTTGCTAGATTAAAATATAAGTTTAGATTATAATTTAACTTGGACAATTATTTGTAATTTACATAATACCAATTAAATTTTTTAAGCATTTTGTATGCTTACTTTTTTCTAAAGATTTAGATCGGAAAAAGAGAACATCTAGGACGGGACTTGAACCCGCGACCAGTCCCTTACAGGGGGAATGCTCTGACCAACTGAGCCACCTAGACACGTCCCAGATATTCGAAATTCTCCGATACATTAATACGTCTTAAGGCGACGTTGGAGCCATCTACCGTAATTCTTGCGAACTACGGAAACAATGAATAACTTTACAGTCATTTTTAAACATTGTTTTTATGATGACTCCGCTAACTAATTAATTCAATTAATTTTTTTAAGCATTTTGTATGCATAATACCGCTGATATTTCATTATCAGTGGTTCTATGTAAATTATAAATAATGGTTGTGTGCCGAATCACGCACTATGTAGCGCTGTTTGATGTGCGCGTTATGGTATTATTGTGCGCAAATTTAATGAAAGATGATTAAAAATCTTCCTCGGTGTAGATTGTGTAGAAGTAAAGTAGTAAAAAAAGTAACAGTATAACATTTAAAAATATATTTGAATTTAATTTTGTACTCACACGAGTGAGCTTTAATACGCGCTGTGCGTACACAGTCACTACATAAATCTTTATACATCTTGCGGTACGCCAAGCAAGGCTAAAGGCAAGAATTTTAGAATTATGACTCGACATTCCACCAGACTAAGTAAGGCACCGTTCGCGCGAGTTCCGATGACAGTTGACAATTATCACGTAATGGCCGCCACCTCAGCGCTCGGCGTTACGCCAGTTGTCAAAAGTCATTCGGAAACGTTCGGAAATCAATTGATACTAGGCCACCCTGTCAATTTTACAGACGTGACAATTTATTTTTTGAACAGATAATCAAATCCTTAATTTGGAAGACTGTAACTTTCAGAGTATTATATTTAATGCATACAGTGCGGTTTCTACGCTTTGTCTCGAATCACGGATGGAAAGTACTGTAATAATTTCTGGGTATGTAACATTTCAATGTTGGCCGTCAATCAGTAAGTTTGGATATTCTTTTTAAATAAATATATATTTATAGACGCACTAATACGTAAATTGTTAGTTATATGGGTTCGCAGGAACATTTATGGATATAAATATGTAATTTTACCCGACGCCATCTACGTTGGGTCGTAATGACCCGAACATTTTTTAAATGGCGGGTATTCTCGGGATTAGGAGATCAGATGACAGTCACTCCCATAGAAGTCAAGATAAGCCAAATAGAAAGAAAAGAGTAAGTGGCACTGGTCTTCGAGTTGAAAATTCGAGTCGAATGCAACGGGGAACAATATTGAGATATTAAAATGAAAGAGGACCCCGGGTTCAAGGTTTGGATGCCTCTGTGGCGTAGTGGTAGTGCATCCGACTGCTACGATTCCCGCTTAGTGCAAATAATTGTATTGAAAAAAAATCGAATATGTCTATTTTCTTTGTCTGGGTGCAAGTATATATTACAAAAAAAGTATATAAGTATGCTTATCCACATTCTAGAACCCATAACACAAGCTAGTTTGTGTCTTGAAAGCGCTGTGCAGAATGTCGTAGAATATTTTATAACCGTGATAGGCGCTGGGATGTACAAGCAGACAAAACAGGGTAATGTGGTGTCGTGTGTGGGGCTTAGATAATATTTGAAGTCCAGTTATTTTATCTGTGATTTTTTATGAAACATAACTTCACGCCTGTATCCGCGAAGGGGTAGGCAGAGGTGTATTACACACCCACGATTCGGCAGTCATGTATAGGTCCCAATGTAATAGGGGGCGAGCCTATTGCCATCTACCGGGCACATTACTAAACGAGCGATAATTAACATTTTTAATACACACATAACTACGAAACCTTTAGAATATATATAATATTAAAGTCATTATCATTATCTCAGCTTTGTGTACCGATTGTATTACGACTATAGACTATTAGTATTGACGACTTCTGTGGCGTAGCGGTAGTGCGTTTGACTGCTAAGTCAGAGGTCACGGGTTCGATTCCCGCTCACTGCAATTTATATATGTGTATTTGCATTGGTCTCGGTGTTTCTATGCATAATATGTATTTATTTAGAAAAAAAAAGTATTTAAGTATGTTTATCCGCCTTCTAGAACCCATATGACAAGCTCTGCTTAGTTTGGGTCTAGAAGGCGTTGTGTAATTTGTCCTAGAATATTTCTTATTTCTTTCTTGTATGTGAGGCTTACACCTCGGAGCCCGGGGTCCGTCTCCCTGCTTTTGCTTCACCACTTCGCACTATCTTGGGCATCTATGGTAGTGAGACTATTGGCACGGATGTCATCCCTCACGACGTCAAACCAGCACTGCTACCTCTCCTACCGGGGCCAGGCTGAGGTTCCATGGTCAGACAATTGTTAGCCACGTAATCCGACGGCTGCCGCAAAACGTGGCCGCAATAAAATATCAAAGCGTCCCATGAAAAAAAAATCACAATGTGGCTTTCAAAAGTTCAAAATTATATGGAATTTGATTAACATTGGCACAGAACGTCATGTAATTTTTTACCGTTTCTGATAGAGGTATATACATACATACATATACTCACACCTTTTTCCCTGCGGGGTAGGCAGAGACAATAGCCTGCAATCGGCTTCTATTCTTAGACACTCCACGAGCTTCCTCTTAAACCTTTCATGCAAGCCCGCCGGTTTCGAATGCTTTTGACCTGCACTGTTTTACAGTACATCTTTAATTTGATCAGTGTTTGTACTGCAAAGGGTGACCCTGGCCTGCCAGCTCATCATTAAAATAATTCGCGTGACCTAAGTATTTTTGTGTTCTTCAGAGAACAACTTTTAATTTTTTTTTTGTTTTCGTTTAATATTTTATGAAAGGTTTTAGAGTTAAGGTGATCGGTATCTTGGTATATGTCCGCAGGCGACTGTACTATCTAATGATTTCTACATTAAAAAAAAGGAACGTAATTAATTTAATTAAATACGTTAGCAATCACAATACCAGAATATTATATATAGTGTAAAAGTAATTTAGCTATTATTAACATGGAAAATATTATTCAGACACTTATAGATATTATACTGGGGCATCTCATGAATATTTATTATTATTATTGCATTTATTTCCTTTAAATTTGATAGTTATAAAAATTGATTATAGAATAATTTGATTTTATTTTAATAATTTTATAAAAATATTGATTTGTAGCGTCAAAAATATGATCGCATTTCAATTGGTCATTTATTTTTGTCATGTCGAAGAAAATCTACTGATCCTCTGTGTGCCTACACCCTACTGTGTAACTTAATTTGACAGTGTTTCGTCGGTAGTAATGCCTTCATATTTGTGAGCTGTTAATTAATTACTTGAATAGTAAAATTTATTTCGCGCTGCCGTACTATAGACGTCTGGTGCGAGTTCATAAATTAATCCGTGGCCTGAATAATTTCAGCAAATCAGAGAGTTCATTTTGTAATATTTCAAACCACGCTTGTTTTATTTTCAAAGATTTTTTTTTATGTCTCGGTAGCCAATATTATTACTTCCACTATGATTGTAGGATTTAAGATTTATACTAGCAATTCCATCTATAAGCTTTTATTTGCTCATAGATAACATTACTAGTAAATCTTCAGGCTTTATTGCTTTTCTAACCCTATATATTGTACTAGCGACCCGTCCCGACTTCGCACGGGTGGACATTTATTTTTTAAACTTTATACAAATGTATGGATAACATGGTCTGATTTCGCTTCAACTTTTAAAATGTATAAAACTGTTTATAGTGACATAACCTCAATAGTTGGATATTATGCTATCTATCACAATAGTAGTTTATGCAACTGTCATATAAGAAGGGGTATTAAAACACGAGGCGATAATAGGTTGACTCGAGTGTTTTAATACCTAAGTTATATGCAGTTTCATACACACACACAAAAATTGAAATTAAACAAAGTAGGTAGGTTACAAGGGCGCCATTTTTTCACAGTTCGAACTTTTTTTTTCATATTCAGTCTAAAACCTTAGACTAGTTTAATGAATAAAAAAAGATAGCGTTACTATAATGAGTTTTATGATACAGTTAGCGGTACTATAATAAGTTTTATTTTTAATTTTATGTATATGCGTTTATAAAGTGCGTATGTATAGAATCGTCTTTGATTTCGTAATTCGAATTTTTCGATTTGAATGTAGATAAAGTTTTTTTAGATATTGTTAGATGTTATTAAACCCATATTTTGGTACTTTTTGATCACTTTTTTCACTCCGATGCTGAACATGGATTTCCCTCCAAAGTTACCTTTTTTTCACATGCGGAAATCCCCCAAGTCCCGATACCTCCCCGGAGGCCAGGGACGGTGGTTATGTCGGATTCAAACGGATTTAAACAGCACGCCTTCTCGAGTGTTCAGACGCCGGGGTGTAAGGTGGCCCGGCCCATAAGGCATTTCTCTCGCACCCCGGGTAATCCAGTTCCGCCTTCTCCAGTTTCGAGATGACCCCCTCGGGTTTGGGACTTATTTGTTATGCCTAAACCTAAGGAATGAAACGAAAAGATCGCTTATTATAATTTTTTTTTTTATTTATTTTAACTTGGATGGAATCCTCGTCAATCAGTCTATTAAGGAGTGACAGCGCAACAAATAAACTCACATTGAAATAAAAATATTTTTGACGGATTCTATCGCGATTTATTTGGTGTTATTTTATTATTCATCCTGATTTTTCAGTTGCTTTTCAGCAGGCTCCTCGTGTCCATGGCTGAAAGTCACGTAAACTTTTGATAATATAATGATAAAAAAACCCGCGGTAGCCTAGTGGTATGGATAATGGACTGCTGAGACGAGGTCTCGGGTTCGATCCCAGCTATTACCATGGCACACACCAATGACTTTTCGATGCTTTTCGAAGTTATGTGTGTATTTATCGCAGGTTTATAAGTGCCCGGTTAATGGCAATAGGCTCGCCACCTATTACATTGGGACATAAACATAAACTGGCGAAATGTGGGTGCTAGCACCTCTGCCTACCTCTTCGGGGACATAGGCGTGAGTTTATGTTATGTTATGTTAAAAAAAAGCCTCGATTGCTCAGGGTACCCCACGAGGATGGTTTTAAGTTCAATTTCCCACAGAATCTACGGTTGTTGTTTAAAGATTATATTCTACCAGTAGATCCGGTTTCCTTTTCCACCACTACAATGTATAGAAGATCCACAATTCCACCATACATCATTTTGTTATATCTCAAAAGGTTTAGGCAGCCTATTCGTTGAAATCTCCCAGACAGCTTTTTTTTTTCTGGCACCTAATATCATTATATTTCAGCCAATATCTACAAAAAACTTGACAAATTAAATACTAAAACCTTTCTCGGGAACCACTCTATCCATAGGTGAAAACAGCATGAAAATCGGTATTTTTGATTTTATCGCGAACAGACAGACAGACAAACGCTGCGGTGGTTTTTTTTTATAATATGTAGTGATTAAATAAACCGCAGAAGAATAATTTAGGGTAAATATCAAACCTCTCAAAGTTTCCGTACCCCATTGTTTAACGGGCACTGTTTCCAACGCGACCGTTATTGTTCCAAAATAACATTAAACTTAGCAACAACTAAGTGGTATCTTGGCGGCGCATCGAGCTTTACAACTCCATAGGGAAAAAAGTAATTTCCATCAAAAATAAAAAAGAAAAAAAAACTTGAAAAATTTCCAATTACGCCACCCTCCATTGAATTTAATGAAATCTCCACAATTGTGTCTCAACATTGCACAGGTGTATTTTTGTTTAATAAACCTAAGACGAAAAAAGGTCACCCTGTTATATTATCAAGGGTCGTGGACAAAGGACGGTGACTCGTTCCACTTGTCTTAAGATAAAAATAGAGAGTGGATTAAACGCAAGATAGCTGCCCCCATAAAGAGATTCTACTCAATGATAATGTGGAGAAGCGGGCGAGTACTGTGTTTGCTATCTAAAAAGGTTTCATTTCAATGTATTTTTATGCAGGTGCCTATTAAGATAAATTTTATGATAGCCCATCTTGTTTTTTAGGCTCTAAACTGTAGACTTGAAGGATATTGTGTCAAGAGCAAGAATTAAAATAATAAAGGCCCGATCCGATCCTCCTTTATTATTTTAATTCTTGCTTACAACAATATGAAAATATATAATTATGGTCGAATTGAGAAACTTGAGTAACATTCGTTGAAACAGGCATTCGGTTAAACTAATGATGTTCAGTTAGTGTTCAATGATAGTGAAAGATATCGGGAGAAAGTAACGGACACGTATTGATTGCACATAACGTATATTCCGACTGTTAGATAAAGTACAGACAGCTGACATGACAGTAAAATATAAAATCGAGTGGGACGGAAATCAGTGATTGTCAAACTTCGGGCCTAACTTAGATATTTTTGTTGCAGTATTTTTATTCAAAATTACAGACCTTAGGCTTTATGCATATTATTCGACGCGTTTATATTTCAGTTTCTTTCAGAGTCTGGTTGTTTTATGTAAATATACAATATACGTATTGTCATTGTCACTCAAATGTCAAAGTCAAATACGCGTTACTCTGATCTCTGAACTGGAAAGAAACTCACTTGTAAAAGATTTTTAGGGACAATTTGTATGGTAGGTACCCGAAACCTTGAACGTACAAACCCCAAAATCTAATAAGTTCTTCCCATTATCCAAACAAGATGATTGGCGAAAGAATTTTTTAAATCGGATAAGTCGTTCTTGAGTTATTGCGTAAACAGACATCCAGACATCCAGACCGCCAGACCAACAGACAGACCGACACAAAAATTTTTTTTGCTTAATTTGACTTAGAATCATGTGAAACGTCGAGAAAAGTGATAAAAAGTGGGTGTAAGATTTTGATTTTTTTTGCGTGATTTTAAGACTTCGGTGTCCACCTGGTTGGTGGCCCGAAGTAAGTACCCTACATTACATCTCCACCCTTAAATGTAAGCTAATAATAATAGCTAATAAACAAGTAACATAAATAATCCAACAGTTATATGCCGAAAGCCCAACCTACCCACCTACTGGTCGGAACATCCAACCAGTAGGTATCTCTAGTCAAACTCAAACCCGTATCGGACTACTGGTTTGCGTTCTCGTGATGCACGCTCAGTTGGTACGGGTGAACGTGTAGTGAACTCATTACGAGAGAGATCATCATTTTTTGGTAACTGAGTTGTCAAGTCAGTTCTGTCTCTTGGTTTTGCCGTAACATGTTCACTACCTCATCCACCATTTCAACCCCTTCCGGCAGAATAGTACTCTCCCTCCCCTCCCCGAGCGCCGCCGAGTCACCAGTACCCTTTTTTTTTTTCGTGCGTGTAATCCGAAGGGATGTCCCCTTCGGATACCCCCCCGCCGACCAGCGGGGGCGGTTATGTCGGGCTTGAACCGACTAAATCCGCACGCCGTCTCGGGTCTTCAGACGCCGGGGTGTAAGGTTACCCATAAGACGTATCCCTCGCACCCCGACTGACCCTGGGCCATCTCCGGTTTCGAGATCCCTCGGGTTTGGAAACCACGGTTTTATCCCGCGTCGGTGAGTAGGCAGGCGTGTGTAGGACACACACGACACACCTCCGCCCCGGCCTGCTTCTGTAAGGACGGCAAGTCGGCCAACTGCCGTCCTCAGGCCCCGATAACGTATATTCCGACTTTTAGATAAAGTACAGACAGCTGACATAAAAGTAAAATATAAAAGTACCCTACATTACAGATAGTTGCCATAATAATCCACTATCCTACTTATCCTAATTTCTACTTCCTGTTTTCTACTATCCTACTTGCTATTCTACTAATCCCACTAATATCATAAATGTGAAAGTTTGGATGGATGTATGGATAATGTTTGAGATTAAGAAATTTGGCACATAGATAGATTATAGTTTGGAATAGGATATAGGCTATTTAAATCCCTGGAATAGGTTCATACTGGTAGCGGGAACGGGATCAGAATACCACTTGAGCGGAACCGTGTGCAACCGCTACTATTATAAATAAAAAGTATGTAAAGATGTTTAGATGTATGTTATTTAATCAAGCTCATATACATGGCTGAACGGATCTGGCTGAATTTTGGTACAGTGATAGATTCTAATCAGTATAACATATAGGCTGGTTTTCAGGGCCAGCTGACCCCATTGCACGAGGGAGACGGATTATGGCGGGCCTGCAAGCCCAGGTACCCCTCTGCTGTTATCAGAGGGGACACTGCGAATGGCCCAGGGTCAGTCGGAGTGCGAGGGATATGCTCTATGGGTAACCTTACACCCCGGCGTCTGTAGTCGGTAGTGTTTTAGTCGGTTCAAGCCCGACATAACCGCCCCCGCTGGCTGGCGGGGGGGTATCCGAAAGGATATCCGCACAATTTTCAACAGCATAGTTCTTATAGTTTCGGAAAAATGGCCTCTGTTTCTTGCCATTTGGCTACGGAACCCTAAAAAGTTGTATTGAACGGACACAAAACTGCCAGCTCCTATTTCAAATTCTCGACAGTCGACACCAAACAGGTCGTCAATTCGAAATAATAAACTGGATATTTTGAAACTTTACATATCAACATTAAATATCATGCTACATTGATACAGATTTTTAACACAAATCATGAACTCCAAATAAACATAAAAAATAAAAATAAAAAAATAAATATAAAATGAAGCTGATCCCTTTGACTATTCCATCAAAACATAAAAAGACGATCTCTGATTTACATAAAAGATAAATTGAAGCAGCTGTTTTTATTCCGAATTTGTGATCACTTTCGTTACATAACTTCGTTACCAAGAAAAATGAAAGATTTCTAACGTAGATACTCTGATATTAAACAAATCTGGTTTCTATTTGTAAAAACAACACAAAAATATATTTATAAGGCATAAGATTACGTTCGTAAGACGAATCAATCACAATATAGACCAAAAAAATGGCTTACTTCGAATTCACGTCGATATTATTGCTTTAATGGAGCATTCACGTCTTAGGTATTAAACCTTTATTTCCATTGTTAGTGAATTTCAGGATCCAATATTTTTGCTGAGTGTGCATTAAATTTCGTATTCTCTCTTGGAGATCCGAAGCAATTATTCGCATTCAGTTACTTTCCTTGCATTGAACTTGCAATGCATTTCTGCATTTCCGCACTTCAATAATGCAGAGAAAAGATTTGCTAGATGTAATTTGAATTTTTGCTTCATCCATTGTTTTGGTTACTCATTTATCATTTATGATATTACTGAATATTGTCGAAGTTTACGCGAAGTCACACATAGAAATAAAACCTGACCATGTCTCCCTGTGACCATGGCTGCTGAAAAGCAACCGAAACGTCGGGTTCAATGTTAATTATAAAATAACATCAAATAAATCGCGATAGAATCCGTTAAAAATAGTATTATTTCAATGATATTATTAAGTTTACAAGACACGATGTATTATAATATTTATTGAGCATAGTTTAAAGTTTGTGTAAAAAAAACCTAGCCTAGTGGTATGGGTTAAGGACTGCTGAGACGAGGTCTCGAGTTCGATCCCAGGTATTACCATGGCACACACCAATGACTTTTCGATGCTTTTCGAAGTTATGTGTGTATTTATCGCAGGTTTATAAGTGCCCGGTTAATGGCAATAGGCTCGCCACCTATTACATTGGGACCTAAAACATAAACTGGCGAAACGTGGGTGCTAGCACCTCTGCCTACCCCTTTGGGAATATAGGCGTGAGTTTATGTTATGTTATGTTTTATGTTAAAGTTTGTAATAATAGGTCTTTACCTATGAAATTGCCGAAATTTTTTTACAAGTTCATGAGTTCGTTATCCCTGTATTTAATAGCTATTTCCATTATTTATATTTTATTTGAAAGTTGATTTCAAGATTTTACAACTCTGTATTAAATTTAGTTTTTATTGGCCGCTTGATAAATTAATTCGATCTTCAAAAACAGTACTTCCTAAATGCTATCCATACACAAAAAAAAAACATAAAATTTGGATTTGTCATTCCTAAAAAAATGCAAAAATGTTAGTACTGAAAATTGGATTTCCTCCAATTTCTCCAAGAAATACGGCAATTTCATATCTAACGACCTAATATTTATCTAAAGAAGTGTATTGGAATGACTATGTCTAAGAGCCTAAAAATTGGGTGTATGGGGTCCACTAAGACCCTCGGAGCCTAGCCAACCTTACCTGCATGAGGGTACACCAGATTTAAGGACAATTTTACAATCGGACATTTTTAGGAGCCATCAATGATTAAAAGCTGTTAAGCTCGAGGTGTGCTCGTTTGCGGATAGTAAGTCGGTCCACGCTACACGAATTTATGCTCGGTTTGTACCCCGCTCATGCTCGGCTCGTCTAGCGTAGACGCAGCTTCAAGACCGTAAAAATCTGCTTCGGATTTCAATAGTCAGATTCTTCGCAAATACCACCGATTTCTGATGCTTCTCATGCTATAATAAATGTAACTAATACGATACGAACTCTTAGTTTCATGTCCGTTTACTAAACCACTACGTACATGTTTCAAGAATTAATACTTACATATAATCACGCGTCCAGGGTAGGCAGAGTAAACAGTCCACCATCTGCTTCTGTCTTCGCATACTTTACGAGCTTCCTCTTCTGTTAATAAGATAAAAAAATATATTTAAATATTTAAAAACGACATTCAACACAGCGCTTTCTAGACCCAAAGTAAGCATAGTTTAACTAGCTTGTGTTAAGGATTCCAGAATGCGGATAAACATACTTTTATACTTTTTTCTTGTAAATACATACATATTATACATATAAACACCCAGACCAATGCAAATAGACATATTCGTGTATACAAATATTTGCACTGAGCGGGAATCGAACCCGCGCCCTCTGTCGTAGCAGTCGAATGCACTACCGCTACGCCATAGAGGCCATCAAGAATTTATCAATTACATAATAACATTCATTTAACTAGATTTGCAAATGAGAATTAACGCATTAAAACTCAGTAAATCTGCTCATAAAAGGTCCTGGGTGAAATTGTTAGGAAGTTAATTGTGCTGAAAATATCTGTCGTAATAATATTCGAGAGGTCTTTTTTCACGTAAGAAATCATAACATTCAACAAAACGCTATTATCTTGCTTGCAAAATCCTCATTCTCTTTACATTATGTAAGTATAACACCGCAGTTTCTTGCTTGGTTCATGGTATAAGCTTCTGCGGACGATCTCATAAAAACAGTAAGGTTATGAGTGCTTATTCAAATCTCAGCGGTATTCGCTGCTACTGTGGATAGAGGTACATACCTTGACCGAGGGGGCCATCTTGAAACCGGAGATGGCCCATTGTCAGTCGAGGTGCGAGGGAAATGCTTTATGGACAACCTTACACCCCGGCGTCTGTAGGCCCGAGACGGCTAGAGGTTTTTGTCGGTTCAAGCCCGACATACCCGCCACCGCTGGCCGGCGGGGGGGTATCTGAGGAGATTTCTGTACATACCTCGTGGGTTTTACTCAGACCATCAGCCATGGGTCAGCCATGGCACTTCATACTAAATATAATATGAAGTGCCATGGCTAGAATAGTTAGTACCACAGTATAATCACCGCATACCATCTTGGTTTTCTGTATCCGCGCGTGCCCGATAGGAAATCTATATAGTTATATTATATAAAATCAAGCATGAAAAGAATGCGGTGATAGCCCAGTGGTGTACGTAACGGACTGCCGAGACGAGGTCTAGAGTTCGATCCCCAGTCGCCCCGGACACAAATCTCTGGCTTTTCGTAGTTATGTGTATATTAAAAATGCTAATTATCGCTCACTTAGTAATGTGTCCGGTAGATGGCAATAGGCTCGCCCCCTATTACATTGGGACCTAAACATAACTGGCGAATCGTGGGTGTGTAATACACCTCTGCCTACCCCTTCGGGGATACAGGCGTGAAGTTGTAAAGTATTGTATGAAAAGAATGTGTTGATTGAAACGAGGCGGGGAGGAAGTTGCTACTGGCAAAATCCAGCTTGTTAGTAAGGACGAGGGAGGCATACAGAATGCTCCATGTGAACTTATGTGAGAATTAGTGCAAGATTAGTGCCATGACGCCAGTACCGACTCCTGATTGATATAAGTAGGTACAGACTTATACTTGAATATCTCTAAACATAAAGGAATTTTCATTACTACGCTCAACGTGAGTGAAATAGCGACCTAAGCTAATACTCTGTATAACAATTTTGTTGCATTTTGCACTTAAGCATAAATAAGTATAGTACATTATTAAATAGCAACTTATATCTCTTATGAATAGTACCAGAGCACTAAGGCGGTGTTAAAAATTCAAGAAAAAGCGGCGTTTCACAACTGCGGCCCCCGAGGGTACACTTAACGCAACGCCAGCGGGTTGTGATGAAAATACTTAATGAACTAAAGGAAACAACGACCAATGACATTTGAAAAATTTGCTCGTGTGCTGAACCGTATCGTGAAACTTGTTACACCATTGTATGAATGATCAACAACATAACTTACAAGTTGGTTTTGGCAATGAGGTTGCGTTCCGGACACATTCCATCTAGAAAGTTCACCTTCGTCAAGGGTATATCAACTTCGCCATACGGCGAAATTAGTGGAATTATAGCAGATGTACAATATATTCTGATGGAATGTGTGCAGAATCAACAACTGAGAGAGGTTCTACTGAGAAGCAATATAACGGCAATTGGAAGATGTAACAGTATCCTGGCAAGTCCTATGTCAGATACAGCACAGGACTTTATGCTGCGAATACTTAAGATATGTTTAGTTATATACTATGCTGGCTATGATGGAGCGACATAGTCATATTGTGGCTAAGGTCCTTAAATAAAGATTAAAAAAAAAGAACATTACTTCACACCTGTATCTCCGAAGGGGTAGGCCGAGGTGTATTACACACCCACGATTCGGCAGTTATGTTAAGGTCCCAATGTAATAGGGGGTGAGCGTTTTACCATCTACCGGGTACATTATTAAGCGAGCGATAATTAACATTTATTAATGCACATATAACTACGAAAAGTCAGAGGTTTGTGCGTGGGCGACTGGGGATCGAACTCGAGACTTCAGTCAGTCCGTTACGTAGGCCACTGGGCAATGATCAATATGTTAACAAAACGCCAATTATAAGTTCTACACAATGGCTATTAAACGCCTGTTCACTGTCTATCAATGTGTTAAAGAAGTGGGCTATTAGCTAGTGAAAACTGGGTCATTTCACTTATTACCTATAGTAGGCATAACATCGTAGTTTACTCTATCGAAGCGTGAATGTCCAAAGTGAGAAGATATTTTATAATTTATTTAATAGGTGAGTTAAGTATTTTGTTTTTGCAGTAATTATAGTAAGGCCCGTATTCTAGAACGAAATTCAGTCATGAATCTAGACTTGAGAATAGTTATAAGTGCAGATTGGAACTAAACTTGAGTGGCGATTCAATGAAATTTACTAGCTGTTACCCGTGGCTCCACCTGCGTGAATTTCTGATCCCGTTCTCCTAGGATTCTTCTGTATTCAGACCTATCAAATAATATTGTAAGAATCGGTCAAGGCATTTCGGAGGAGGTCGATAACAAACAGTGTGATAAGAGATTTTTACAACATAATGCCCGCGGCTCATTATATCCCCGGTTTTAATACAATCAAACATACGGTAGATTTTAAGGTCTGACCAAAACCTTTCTAATAGAAAGAATCGCATCAAAATCCGTTCAGTAGTTTTTACGTCCCTCGCGAACACACAGATAAACAGACAAGAATTCCATAACAAAAATATTTTTGTGCTCAAAATCATTCATTTAACACAACCCAAGTTTTTGTCATATCTGCAAATGTACAGACAAAACTAATTTACAATTTTATATGAACTTTATGAAGCTTAGGTGATTTTCGTTCATGAAATCTCCACTCAAGTTTAATTCTAGAAAACCATTTGTACTTAAAACTAGTTTCAAGTCGAGAATCATGACTGAGTATTGTTCTAGAATGTGGGCCTAAATATTGGTGATGGTTGGTGTATAGAAAATCCGTATTCCTTGTCATTAGTATCACAAACAACATAGGTATTTTGTATGAAATTAATAACTATTCTACAATGTATAATTTGAAGTTAATTGTAGGAAGTAAACTACAGACTACTACTACTGTACTACTACTACTGTAGATTTTTTTTTATTTTTTTTTTTATTTAGGACACGTCAATTTGACTTCACCTCGCCTGATGGTAAGCTGAAGGTAAAGTCTTAGGAAAGAGGGTCACCATTACATACACGTACCATGTTAACAATGGTGGCACTCAGCTTGACGGCCTCATCAGAAGCGGATTGTCGTCGCAGCACAGCGTGACACCAAAAGCGCCGGCTATGCACTTGCTGACCCCTGAACGCAATCAAACCGAAATTGGATTACTATGGAGGGTTTTTCGCAATCGTGTACGGTGGTATCTACCCGGCCGAATTTTGTGACACGTGTTCAACGTCACGTCTTTTAAACCAAATTAAATTGGGATTAAATTGTAAGTACCTCCTTCTAAATACCAAATCACATCATCACATCACCCTGAAATTATTAACGCGAAAGTTTGTATGGATATTTGTTACTCTTTACAGCAAAAACCGCTTTATGAATCTGGATGAAATTTGCCACAGAGATAGATCGTGATCTGAAATAGGACATAGGTTTCTGTGGGTTGCGAGTTAGGGATCAAAATTCTACCCGAGTTCAGCTGCGGGACACAACAGCTAGTTTGTAATAATTACATGCGATTAAAATATGTATATGAATTTACTTAATTTTGAGAACCTTCTATTCTTTGCAGATAAAAATTAACAAAAATGTCACCTGTGTACTGTGTAACATTAATTCATGATGCAAAGTTATTACCGTACGTGAGTGAGATGCTTTGAAAGTGCTAGGAGCTTTACGGTTTCCACCTAACTGTCTCAAAACTTAAGCGAACGTGTACATAATGTTTATTACTCGTGAATATTCAGACGAAGAAAACGTCAAGGAAATAATTTGAAACTAACCATTATTTACCCGACTGCGCCGGTTAATGTTTTTTGCGCGTATGTATGTATGTGTGTAGTTTTCTTTTTTCCTGTCTACTGCCCGAATTTCGATGAAATAGTTCTCAAAATAAAGGTATTCATCTCCTGGGTTTTATTTTATATGCATAAAAAAATATTTTCACTCAAACCTATTGAGTAGGAGGAAAAATGAAGGTAGTTAAAAGGAGATAACTAAAATATAAAAAAGTATAAAATAAAATAAATGATTAAGAAATTAAAGAAACCCGACTGCCGCTGAAAATACCGAAACCAGTCTGATAGAAGGCGTGACCCACAACTATCTCTCGGTTTGTGATTTGCAATTGGGTACCGCCTGCTGGGGGTGGTAGGTGAGGCCGCCTGTCCCGCCAGCAGAAGCAGGCCGGGACGGTGGGGTGACCAGCACCCCTCCCACAAACCGGGGCAAGACGGGGACACCGTGGTTCCCAAACCCAAGGAACCCAGCTCGAAACCGGAGATGGCCCAGGGTCAGTCGGGGTGCGAGGGATATGCTCTATGGGCAACCTTACACCCCGGCGTCTGTAGACCCGAGACGGCGTGCGGTTTTAGTCGGTTCAAGCCCGACATAACCGCCCCGCTGGGCGGCGGGGGCGGGGGGTATCCGAAGGGTACCGCCTGCTATTAAACTTGTTTTGGTATTTTCAGCGGCAGTCGGGTTTTTGAATTTTTTAACAATTTATTTTTTACATTTAGTTCGTAACTTGTCATCATCGTCTTAGCGTTTCACCACCAAAATGTCGCTCTGAAGCTCCCGGAAGATCAAGACGGCTACTCCATTCAGTGTGGAGTCATATTAGTGGGGAGTAAGTGCACCTGTGTAGATCAACTTGTAGTCATCCCCATAAACCCGGCACTACTGGCCTTTCACCAAGTTCTCCGCAGGAATGCGATCAACATTGGCCTGAAGAGTCCGTAGGTCGACTCTCTTGCGCAGCCGGTCAGCATGCTAATCTTCTATGTTGCAAAGCGTAGTATCCATGCTTCAATTTGTTGGCCGTATCTTCTTGAACCATGCCCGCCCCAGTCACGGTAGCTCTTGCCCACTTGGCACAGGATTCAGGTGAGGCTCCTGCATTAGGTGGTAGAGTCAAGCAACTGTCATTTTGGCCGTTGCATGAATGGGCCGACTCGACCGGGGAAGCACCAACCTCTCACAGAATATCGACGCCAAGTAACAGTATTTGAACTGTTGCGTTCCGTTTGGTGAGTGAGAGTGCCGGAGCCCAAACTCCTTTCCCATCCCCTCCCAAACTCCTTTCCCATCCCCATTCCTTTACAGGGTCAGCAGCGCGAGTGTAACGCCACTGGTGTTGCACACGTCCATAGGCCGCGGTAACCGCTTCCCATCAGGTGGGCCGTGTGCTTGTCTGCCACCTTGGTGGTATAAAAAAAAATGCCGTTTTTTAGCGACACCCTATCAGTAGTGGGAGCTTCTATCTATTTTCTGACTTTTCCGGGGGCTTCCCCCATCCAACCCCCCAACCCGGAAAGGTTAGCTTCGATTTTGTTGGCGCCCCAGATACTTTATTTTGTGACTTGTGAATACTACTGACTAAATAATTGTAAGAGCGGCGATAGCCCAGTGGCGTACGTAACGGACTGCTGAGACGAGGTCTCGAGTTCGATCCCCAGTCGCCCCGGGCACACACCTCTGATTTTTCGTAGTTATGTGTGCATGAATAAATGTTAATTATCGCTCGCTTAATAATGTGCCCGGTAGATGGCAATAGGCTCGCCCCCTATTACATTGGGACCTTAACATAACTGGCGAATCGTGGGTGTGTGCCTACTCCTTCGGGGATACAGGCGTGAAGTTATGTTATGTTATGTTAAATAATTGTAATTCAATTTTGGAGACATTCCATCATTATCACTACCCGGTTGGAGCTGCGGGCCATACCTACTATGTAATATTTACAAAACAATCCCCTGATTCAATGCAGATATTTGTGTCGAGATGCTAACTAAAAGCCCTACTACGTCTAGTATAAATACTACTCTATACCAAACAGATATATAAATTTATGAAAACACTTGGTCTGTCAGTCTGATCTCTCAATGTGAACTTTATCAAGCTTTTTATACCGCTACATGCCGTTGCAGAATCGTTAAATCTTCGATACCGTTACTGAAACCTTTCCAACCGAAACATTTCCAATTTTTTAAGGCTTTGTGATATACATAACGTGAATACTAGACATAAAAACAATCTTGTGGTTTGTAAAAGTCGACTCCACAAGATTAGTAATTCCTTTCAGGGTAACTGTATACGCTTCTACAACAAGCTTCCTAGTGAAATGAAGAATCTAACTCTTCATAAATTTAAAAGCCAAATTAAAAGTAAACTCTGCCAAAAAGGCTACTATAAAATTCAAGACTATTTAGACGACAAACAAGCTTGGATATGAACTGTTTGCTCTCTCTCTATGCTACTCAAATGAAATATTGTACTTAGGTTAAGTAAATATGTTTGTAAATAGACCAAACAAGTTGAATTCCTGAGACGAGCTCAGCCAAATACAAGGGATTTTCGATTTAGCGATTTTTTTCTGCGATTTTTTTTTATCTTGCAATGGTTCACCCCAGCACGAATCTATTACCGAAAACAGCAGATCGACAGCTCATCTCCTTCATACCGAAAACCGTGACAGAAAATTGGCAACGACGACGACGTCGACGACAACTCGATAGCAATAGGGCTTTTCTAAAGAAAATCCCTAAAAAAAAATAGCCCGCAGAGTTTCTTGCCGGAGTCTTCTCAGGACAGGGCCGCGTTTCGAACCCGTGGTCCATTTGCCAAACATTAGATTAAATATTTTTATGACGATTTGTAAGTGCCGTACTAATGGTCTATACAGAATACATGGTTTTTGAATTTGACTTTGACTTTCACTCATTTTTAAACTCTATCGGTAGGAGATAAATTTCGATAAAGAAAATAGTTCTTGCGCTTCTAGTTTTAAGAACAGGACTCGTCTCCTGACTCCTTATTGTGCATGAAGTAAGTGTCTTTTGACAACAATTACAATAAAAACATATCTATCCACGTCAAATATACCTAACTGTCAGTTTTGACACAAAATTACGAATTAATTCAAAATACACATACCATACGAATGGTATGTGTATTTCGAACGGTATTCACTTCAAATTATTATTTACGAGGGCCATTATCTGCCATTACTAAATTGAAATGTATGATATTACCTAATGAGTTCACAATCACTCATAATGAGTAGCAAGTATCGATTTAATGTATTTCAATGAAAGGGGTAATGAAATTATAATCCAACTTAATGAAAAAATAAGTACGACAGTTTCTTTTTCATTATGTTTCCTAAACTACGTTATCGCGTCTTATTTGAATTTCACCATTAAATAATTGCGATCGTGCGACTGCAACATCACAAGTTAATGCGACATATGCCGATAAAAGTAGTAGTAGTTAAGAGAGGTAGGACATGACATTATTCCCTTCCAACTGAGCAGTCCGACTGGGGAAGTACCTCCGCCCTACAGAATACCGCGGCCATAATAACCTCGTGTTGTGTTCCCGGCGGTGAGTAGGGTAGCCAGAGCTCACTGAGAGTTTTTGTGCTGTCAGAGGGAAGAGTCTTCCTTCTGACAGCACAAAAACTAAAAAAGAAGGGAGAGTCGGGAGTAGCCTTTGGTCTTCCCGGAAGACTAAAGGCTATTCCTGCTTTGCAATTTCTTTTTTTTAGGGTCGGCAGCGCGAGTGTGACGCCCCTGGTGTTGCAAGCGACCATAGGCCACGGTGACCGCTTCCCATCAGGTGGGCCGTGAGCTTGTCTGCCACCTGAGTGGTATAAAAAAAACAAAAAAAAGTAGTAGTTTAAAGGGATTATCATTACATTGTTGATATTTTGAGGACGTTTTGAAAAACGGCCAGGTCAGAAGTACCCGTAACTGGCGTGCATGTATGAAAACAATTATGAAAGTGGAGGAAGCAAAAGGCGTACCTATGCCAAGATCGTAGCAAGTGGAAAGATGTTGTCTCTGCCTACCCCAATGGGAAAGAGGCGTGACTATATGTATGTATTTATGTTGATTTTTTATCCGACGTATACTTCAAGCTTTTTTGCCAAATTACTCAATCTATAGATAGCAAGGCTCCTTAGAAATCAGTACATGGGTAGCAATTTAGAAAGACGGATGGTGTTTGTCAGAGTTTAGTCAGAAGATATGAAGATTGATGTTCAGCAACATAGCCTATTTATTGATTGCAGAATCAATGATGCTTTATTGGTTGGTGTACATTTCATGTACATTATATTTACTCACTTCTATCTTAATGCGGAACAACACTTCAATAAGTGCCTTTTTCAGTGGCATATGGCATGGTGTTTATTCACATGCCTATCACAACGAATAGTACTAAGAGCGCAATGCATTCTGCTGTTGCTATGTTGATCTGAGAGTGCACTAACATGATTACTTACATTCATGCGCAATTTTTTTTCAATTACATACTATTGAATTGCTTTTTCGGTGATTTTTCTCCGTTGCTAGACTGATTTTTAGGGATTTTCTTTAGAAAAGCCCTATTGCTATCGAGTTGTCGTCGACGTCGTTGCCAATTTTCTGTCACGGTTTTGGGTATGAAGGAGATGAGCTATCGAGTTGCTGTTTTCGGTAATAGATTCGTGCTGGGGTGAACCATTGCAAGATAAAGAAAAAATCGCAAAAAAACGCAAAAAAAAAAAACTCTAAATCGATAATCCCTTGAATTCGGCTGAGCTCGTCTCAGGAATTCAACTTGTTTTCTGTCTTAAGCCAATAGTTAAGTTTGTTGAGACCACCATTTTGGCGCCAAAATCGTGATCTCTGAAGTGATTTTTGAAGGGTGATTATTTCCCCATAGTATGTTCGATTTTTAATTTTTCTAAATCTTCCGGGTATCAAGTTGTATTTACATGCCAAGTTTGATCAAAATTGGTCGATTAGTTTAGGAGGAGTAGCACAACCGTAATACACCGAATGGAATATAGAGAGCTTTTCGCTCGACTTGGTCTTACTCACAGCTCAAAAAAAATTGATTTGATTGCGTTCAGGGGTCAGCAAGTGCATAGCCGGGTAGGGGGATTGTGGTCGCAGCACTAGTGGGACCGGTGGGTGTCACGCGGTGATCACGCTGCGACGATAATCCTCTTCTGATGAGGCCGTCAAGCTGAGTGCCACCATTGTTAACATGATACGTGTATGTAATGGTGACCCTCTTTCCTGAGACTTTACCTTAAGCTTACTATCAGGCGAGGTGAAGTCAAATTGACGTGTCCTAAACATAAAAAAAAAAGAAAGAAAAGCATGTCCGGTTTCGACTGTCTTACTCTCACTACAATTTTATTTTTGATTGGATAGATAGAATCCCTTTATGAATTTAGATGAAATTTGGCATAGAGATAGATTAGAATCTGGAATAACGTTTCCGCACGGCGAGGACGCCGCAGACTGGGGAACTCGGGGGTTCTCTTCCGCCCGTTAAAAGCACCCATCAGTAAGAAATGCTTTAAGTCTCGATATAAATTTGGTCATATACACCATACACCTTATTTCCGAAGGCAGTTTGTTAAATAATTTCACTGCGCTGCAGCACGAGCTATGTTTGAACACATTCAGGGTAGGAGCAATCCTGGACGGCATATGCTTTCTTCTCATGTTTTCACGCAATAACCTTATGTAGCTCCCCCCCGAGTTCCGTAGTCTGCGGCGAGGACGCCGCAGACTCGTCTACGCTCGGGACTACCGACCTCCATGATCGGAGCCTGAGGACGGTAGTTGACCGACTCGCCATCCTTACAGAAGCAGGCCGTGGCGGAGGCGTGTCGTGTGTGTCCTCACACGCCTACCAACTCACCGACGCGGGATAAAACCCGACCCCACCAGGCGAGGCCGCGTTGGCGGCCTAAGTCCGCCGGTAACCCTGGGGTTAACCTTTCGAGGGTGCCTGACAATGGATACTTGGGAAGGGCACCGTGTGGTTTTAGTCGATTTGATTCCGATACGCCCAGCCCATCGCTGGCACCGAAGGGGTGAAGCCCGTGGGGGTTACCACACGTTAAAAAAGAAATCCCTGATGGGGACCAAATAACCCAAAGAAACTTGTAGCTGCTTCGCATCGAGGTGTTGCCAGTATATCATGGAGCATGCCTATATGTAGTCTGTTCAGGTTATAGGTCCCAATCAGAGACTCTGGGGCTGTTTCATAGCGTACACAGTCCCTTAATAGATGGTGCACATTCTCTACTACGCCGCATTTTAGGTAGATTTCGATGAAATCGATCTACCTATTGGTTTCTTGACTACTGTCGGATTTAAAAAAAAAATCTTCATAGGAAGACCTCCTATGAAGTTATGACCCCCTGAGTCCGAAATGACACTGGTCAAAAAGTTTATATATATATATATATAGGTATGTATGGTTCCACATCCCAAAATTTGCGGCACTCTCACGGTCGCATTTTTGCCCCGATCGCTTTCAAACTGCGGTCAAAAATTGCTTGGGTGTAAACTTAGTTTAAGTTCGTGAACGGGTGGAATCCGGCCTAAGGGAACGGTAGGGCCTCACTTTTTGTTAAATCAGTTTTTCCTCAAAATTTCACGTTCCATGAAAGATATTCGAACCGTTCTAATTTTATCCCATAGTATACATGAATACCAACAACTTTTAATTATAAACCCACTTTTAGTTAAAGTTTTAAACTTTAACTAAAAGTGGAGGGGGAAAAACCAAAATTTTTCGGGAAAAAAATCATAACTTCTAACTGGTGAACATTCTAGCAGTCGGAAACATTTTTAATCGATAGGCCATTTCTAAGTCTAAAATAAATGTCTGAAAAGTTTTTCGCTAAAAGTTACCGTTTTCGAGAAAAAAAAATTAAACATGTTAAAAATGCGCTCGGCGTGGGTCATAGAAGAAGCATAGCATAGGAATTGCTTCACGAAATCTACCTGTGCGTTCCCCCTGCGGGAACGGATTTTTTATAATAATAATAATAGTTTATTTATTCAGATAAAAAGATCCATTATTTGTTATTATGCAATTGCAAGTTTAAGTTATGTTAGTATTAATACATTAAATCCCTACATTTACATTAAATAAAAATATTTTTTTTAAATGAAATCAAATGAACAAATTATTATCACAACCAATTAAATTCTGGCCCAATCAATTAATAAAATACAAATTAATGAATTATTAATTGTTGATTCTATTTTAGTGGTAATTATGGTTTTTATTTTGCCTTTTGAATTATGACACTAAAACATTGAAGTGTATCCATACACGACCACCATATAGCCATACTGTTATCCATAGGAAACTTTACTAAGTGAGATTTTAAGGATGTTTTAGAAACAGAGCTGTTTTCCATATCTACTGGCAGGCTATTGAACATAATCGCAACCAGATACGATATTTGGTACTCATCATAGCCTCACAAAACAAGGAAATGGAAGTTCACGTGCATGTCAGGAACAGCACCAGGCTTCACAGAGCCTCCTAGGCTCCTTAATACCTACCTATAGTATTGAACCTGTTACCGCTTGCCAGCACGGGCTGCATGTTCACTAACATTAGTAATACAGAAATAACATAACAACAACAACAACATAACTTCACGCCTGTGAAGGAAAGGCAGAGGTGTATTACACACCCATAGGTCCCATTGTACTAGGGGGCGAGCCTATTGCCATCTACGGGCACATTACTAAACGAGCGATAATCAACATTCTTAATACACACATAACTACGAAAAGACAGAGGTGTGTGCCCGGGGCGACTGGGCATCGAACTCGAGACCTCGTCTCGGCAATCCGTTACGTACACCACTGGGCTAACGCCGCTAGTAATACAGAAATAAGTGTCTCAAAATATTTCAACGTAAATTAGTACAAAATATAATTAATAATTCATTTAATAACCTCATTAATTATTCACTTAGATAAATTATTAATCAAAGACACAAGGAACCAACCAACTCGGCATAACATAGAACTGTAATTAAAGGGCCGAATTCAGTGTCTCTAATTTAGGGTACCTATCTGCCAAAGGCATTATTATCTATACCGTTAAAAGCGGTAATCATTTAAAAAATACGGAATATGGAAGTTAGTAACATAAAGATTTTAATTGTTAAAATTGTACACTGATTGTACACTCTTTTGATTTCTATCCATCCAAAGGTTGTCTAGAAGAGATCGCTGTTAGCGATAAGGCCGCCTATAGTACATTAAGCTTAAATCGAATATTATTTATTTATTACTACTTTTATGGTGTACAATAAAGAATATTTTATTTTATCTTTAAATTTATACTTTTAAACTTGGGTGCTCGGGGTACGAGAGAAATGCCTTATGGGCAAACTTACACCCCGATGTCTGAAGACCTGAGACGGCGTGCGGTTTTAGTCGGTTCAAGCCCGACATCTTCTTCTGTTTGTTCCAACATAATTTAAAAATCGAATAAATACAAATAAATATACATTTCAAAACACACTACAGTTACATACACAAACACCCTCTCCCTCATAAACACACACACATCCTCACACACACACACACAGGTCTTTTATTAGGGTATAGGGGAAAAACTAGTTTTTAAAAGCAATTGACTGATTATTAAGAATATGTATGTATAATATAGAAAGAGTGGAATTATTGGTTTGCCTATAAGCAGTCCTCAAGAGTTTACAATGTACAGAAAATTCTCTTTGGCCAATAAATAAATAAATAAAATAAAACCTCCCCCGCTGCCGGCGGGGGGTATCCGAGGGGATTTCTGCAAAAAAAATGTAACTTGGCTGTACCTACCAACATCCTTAAGGCTAAAGCCAACCTTACCTGCAATTCAGTGCACCAGCTAAATAACGGACGAGGCGCTGGCGCAGGTTTTCCTCTCGACTTTGGCCCGAGGCCAAATGACAGTTTCTCACAAAAAAGCCGAGATACCAATCAAAAGCAATAAACAGACCTCGGGCTTTGAAGTGCAAAATTGAGACGCGACTGGAAAATCGCTAGAAACATAACATAACTTCACGCCTGTATCCCCGAAGGGGTAGGCAGAGGGGTATTACACATCCAGAATTCGCCAGTTATGTTTAGGTTCCAATGTGATAGGGGGCGAGTCTATTGCCATCTACCGGGCACATTACTTAGCGAGCGATAATGAACATTTTAATACACACATAACTTCGAAAAGTCAGAGGTTTGTGCCTGGGGTAGACCTCGGGCTTTGAAGTGCAAAATTGAGACGCAACTGGAAAATCGCTAGAATCATAACATAACTTCACGCCTGTATCCCCGAAGGGGTAGGCAGAGGGGTATTACACATCCAGAATTCGCCAGTTATGTTTAGGTTCCAATGTGATAGGGGGCGAGTCTATTGCCATCTACCGGGCACATTACTTAGCGAGCGATAATGAACATTTTTAATACACACATAACTTCGAAAAGTCAGAGGTTTGTGCCTGGGGTAGACCTCGGGCTTTGAAGTGCAAAATTGAGACGCAACTGGAAAATCGCTAGAATCATAACATAACTTCACGCCTATAGCCCCGAAGGGGTAGGCAGAGGTGTATTACACATCCAGAATTCGCCAGTTATGTTTAGGTCCCAATGTAATAGGGGGCGAGTCTACTAACATAACATAACATAACATAACATAACATAACATAACATAACATAACATAACATAACATAACATAACATAACATAACATAACATAACATAACATAACATAACATAACATAACATAACAACATAACATAACATAACATAACATAACATAACATAACATAACATAACATAACATAACATAACATAACATAACATAACATAACATAACATAACATAACATAACATAACATAACATAACATAACATAACATAACATAACATAACATAACATAACATAACATAACATAACATAACATAACATAACATAACATAACATAACATAACATAACATAACATAACATAACATAACATAACATAACATAACATAACATAACATAACATAACATAACATAACATAACATAACATAACATAACATAACATAACATAACATAACATAACATAACATAACATAACATAACATAACATAACATAACATAACATAACATAACATAACATAACATAACATAACATAACATAACATAACATAACATAACATAACATAACATAACATAACATAACATAACATAACATAACATAACATAACATAACATAACATAACATAACATAACATAACATAACATAACATAACATAACATAACATAACATAACATAACATAACATAACATAACATAACATAACATAACATAACATAACATAACTGCACGCCTGTATCCCCGAAGGGGTAGGCAGAGGGGTATTACACATCCAGAATTCGCCAGTTATGTTTAGGTTCCAATGTGATAGGGGGCGAGTCTATTGCCATCTACCGGGCACATTACTAAGCGTGCGATAATCAACATTTTTAATACACACATTGTGCCCGGGGTGACTGGAGATCGAACTCAAGACCTCATCTCGGCAGTCCGTTACGTACACCACTGGGCTATCGCCGTAGGAGTATAATGATTTTATTAAATTTCTTCAAACTGGTCTGTTTCATCGTCATTTTCATACTCTGTATTAAATATACATGAGTTATTCACATAGCATTGATGTTCAAATTGGCACTTTAGGTAATAATATTAGTATTGAAACATATTGGCATTTTCGACTGACAGCCAGCCAGCTATAATAAAATGAAATGAAGATTGTATTACTTGCTGAAAAATATATTTTACTTTGTTGCAGACACGTGATGGCGTAAATGGAAATGTCTGTTAAAAAAGTGATGTAGAAGTATTTGGGCGGTGTCGGGATATTTTGGACGGTGCGTTGGAAAATGTAAAATGGAGTGCTTTCTCGGCGCTAGCCCGTCTCACATACTGTCCCTATGGACTCTGCTGCTTGGATGCTTCAATATTGCAGGTGAGTACATATATATTACTTCCTTACAACGTTGGCTGCAAGCTCAGAATGTGGTTTAAAATTTATTCATAAATTCAAATCTTAAAATTGTGTCTATTGAAATTCATAAAGATTTATCTGGAATACTGTTGCGTAGAAAAGATTAGAATGAATTTATGTCTCATACTAGAAGATGCCCGAGGCTCTGCCCTAGTGGAGGGTGGTTATAGTTTTTTTGGTCATATTTCTATGGTAGATCTTAAGACTATCCAAGACCTTTTTTATAAAACCACATCAAAATCCGTGCAGTAGTTTTTTGTGTCCGAACAAATAGACAAACAGACAAAAATTAAAAAGAAACAAATTTTGTGTTCCGAATCGTTCATTTAACATAACCCAAGTATTTTTTAAATATCTTCAATGTACAGACACAACTTATTTACAATTTTATAATAGTATAAAACACAAAACTGTTTTTCTTTTGGATTCCTGTCTATTTGTCTGTTTGTTCGCGATGAAAGCAAAAACTACTGACCGGATTTAGATGCGGTTTTTCTATTAGAAAGGTCTTGGTCAGACTTAAAATCTGTCGTATTTTCTATTGCAATTGGTTAAATAGTACCAGAGATATGATCAAAAAAACCGGCCAAGTGCGAGTCGGACTCGCCCATGAAGGGTTCCGTAGCAGCAAGTAAATTTTTATGTTTGAGTTGATTGAATGAAGGAAAAATGCGATTTACGATTTATGACGTATTAAAAAAAAAACTAGTTACTAGATCTCGTTCAAACCAATTTTCGGTGGAAGTTTACATATAATATACATCATTTTTTTTTTTTAGTTTTATCATTCTCTTATTTTAGAAGTTACAGGGGGGGGGGGGGCACACATTTTACCACTTTGGAAGTGTCTCTCACGCAAAATATTCAGTTGAGAAAAAAATGATATTAGAAACCACAATATCATTTTTGAAAACCTATGAATGAATGGGTTTGATGAAAAAAAAAATTAGTTTCAGTTCTAAGTACGGGGACACCCAGATTTTTTTTTTCTATTTTTGTGTAAAAATCTTAATGCGGTTTACAGAATACATCTACTTACCAAGTTTCAACAGCATAGTTCTTATAGTTTTGGAAAAAGTGGCTGTGACATACGGACGTATAGACAGACAGACATGACGAATCTATAAGGGTTCCGTTTTTTGCCATTTGGCAACGGAACCCTAAAAACGATAACCAACCTCCGCGTAGGCAAAGCCGCGGGCATCAACTAGTACATATTTATATCGTGAGCATTTTCCCTCTGGGGTAGGCAGAGACAACAGCCCACCATCTACTTCTGTCCTTACACACTTCACGGGCTTCCTCAACTATCATTAAACACTTCATACAAGCTCGTGCCTTAAACAATATTAATTTCCGAAATTACGAGCAGCAAGGTAACCTGGCTAAACGAATTTGTTTGTATTTGGTCGTTACATACGAAATTGCCGTTTTTCTTGAAGAAATTGGAGGAAATCCAATTTTCAGTACTAACACTTTAGCATTTTTTTTTAGGAATGACAAATCCAAATTTTATGTTTTTATTTGTGTATGAATGAGACAACATTAAGCTAACAAACAGCAACTTTTATTACATTTTTGAAAAGTGACAGCTGATAAGTGATACGAAATTTATGATCAAAATGGATAGCATTTAGGAATTACTGTTTTTGAAGATCGAATTAATTTATCAAGCGGCCAATAAAAACAAAATTTAATACAGAGTTGTAAAATCTTGAAATCAACTTTCAAACAAAATATAAATAATGGAAATAGCTATTAAATTACAGGAATAACGAACTCATGAATTTGTAAGAAATTTTCGGCAATTTCATAGATAAAGACCTATTATTAGGAGTCGGTTTTTCGGTAGTACAATGGCCCGGCTTCGAACTAGGGACCTTTTTTTTTTTGTGTGGAAATCCCTTCGGATACCCCCCCCCCCCGCCGGCCATCGGGGGCGGTTATGTCGGGCTTGAACCGACTAAAACCGCACGCCGTCTCGGGTCTACAGACGTTGGGGTGCAAGGCTACCCATAGAGCACATCCCTCGCACTCCGACTGACCCTGGGCCATTCGCAGTGTCCCCTCTGATAACAGCAGAGGGGTACCTGGAGCGACCACGCCCCCCCGCGGGCTGGCCCTGAAAAGGGCCGGTTGGTCAGACTCTTGGCCGTTGACGTTGACGCCAGCTATTCCAGAGGAGCAATCAACGATGCGTCATCGCCCACGTTGCCTAGGGTGCACCAAACTTGGAGGTGATCCAACCAGTCGCACCCCCGAACTAGGGACCTCTTAATCGTAAAGTTGACTCCTTAACCACTAAGCTTCGTACACTCGGACACTGGTAAAGTTTATAATTATTAATTTCTAATACGTTTATAAACTTCGAAAAGTCAGATATGCGTAACTGGGTATCAAACTTGAACCGTCCCTGCTAGGCTTCTAGATCCCTCGGGCGTTACGGCTCATTTGCATGTTTATTGTATGCTTAGGACTAATACTTGGTGCGACTTGATTTAATTTAGATTATGAAATAAACTACTAGGAAGCAGTGACATCACTTCATCATGCTATACTTTAACTTTAAACATTTTTAGGGTTCCGTAGCCAAATGGCAAAAACGGAAGCCTTATGGATTCGTCATGTCTGTCAGTCTGTCCGTCCGTATGTCACAGCCACTTTTTTCCGAAACTATAAGCACTATGCTGTTGAAGTTTGGTAAGTAGATGTATTCTGTGAATCGCATTAAGATTTTTTGAATACGTAACGTACATAACACTAGCAGTGCATACTTGTTGGGAATAGGGTATTTGACTACTACTAAGAAATAGTTCTGTATATGTATTACAACATAAAAATGCAGATGGCATCAATATTTTTTTGAGAACTGTTTTATTTACGATAAAAATCGATATTAAAGTTTGATAAAAAAAAAGTACGCGCCATAACGGATCCCGTGACATTGACGTCACACCAAAGTAAGCAGTAAGCGACTTAAAGCACGTTTATATAATTATTGAAATTAGTTGCATAAATAATGGTTTATTTTGAGATATATAAGATAAAAGTGAAACATTATTAGTAATTAATAATTGAACCAGTCGAATAACACTACGAAATGCAGAACGCAAAACTGTTTACTAATGTGTGACGTCACAGAGCGTTTATAAGCACGTGATCAAATCTCAAAAAAAGTGAGATTTTAATCTTGATTTTTTAACAAAAAAGAAACTTATTTTATATTGAAAATTAATAAAATATGTTTTATACGGTACAATTTATTAGGATGACAACAATTCGTACAATATTTTAAACATAGTCAAAATGCCTATTATGAATTATGTTTGTTTTTGAATTATATAGGGAGGGATATTGCCTGATGACGTCAGGTGGCACACATGGGTTGACGCTGAAATCAGTACTTTGGTGGTTGATACCCACCTCAGTGTATGCTGAGTGTCCATTCCTTATTAAGGACATGGCTTACATAACTTCTCATAACTTCATGCCTGTATCCCCGAAGGGGTAGGCAGAGGCGTATTACACACCCACGATTCGCCAGTTATGTTACATAATGTTAATATTGTTTCCATTTTAATATTGAGAGGGAAAAACACGTGCTATAGCTTGCCACGTAACATGACACGTTGTCGAGTTGTCAATGTTGCCATACTTGACAATCGTGTCATACGTCTATGTTGATATGCTCACTATGCTCAGACGGCCGCGACCACAGATAAATCATGTATTTATCGCGCCTCTCGGCTAATGTTGTGTACGAGCATTCGCCGCCAGATTAGCCTTGTAATTATTTTTGTTTAGTTAAATTTATTGTATTTTTTTACCTTTTTTTTCGTGCGGAAAACCCTTCGGATACCCTCCCGCCAGCCAGCGGGGGTGCTTATGTCGGACTTGAACCGACTAAAACCCCACGCCGTCTCGGGTCTTAAGACGCCGGGGTGTAAGGTTGCCCATAGAGCATATCCCTCGCACCCCGAACTGTATATGTACCTAATCCGCAATAAAAACATGTTTTCTTTCTTTCTTTTCTTTCTTTCAGTGTGAGAATATTATCGAGGGGCTCTTGGCTAAGTGGTAACCGAGTGTATTACAAAGATAATCAAACCTAACCAGGTCATACGTAGGATGGGTGACTATTAACATATTAAGACCCCTCCGTTCCTCAAGGAGCACGTAAAGCTATTGGTCCCGATTATCATACGAACATCTAAGACAGTCGTTATAGGTAGTTGGAGCCCTAAAAAGTCCAAAAACTCGTCTAACTACAAAACTTCGATGTCGCCAATGGGTTGTGGAAGTCAGATACCAGTCGCTTCACGGTGACCGCTTCGTAGTAAGACTGAAAAGTCAACCATGACTTAGTAGGGAAAAGCTACCGCCAAACAAATCAACCAAATCAAACAGATAAATAAATCATTTAAAAAATATGACGGATTTTAGGATGTTAATTTGTAGATATTCCACTAGCTGATTAAATTTTCTTTATATTTCTAACAAAAAATATATATGTTATCGCTAAAAATATTGAGATAATTGAAACGAAAAATTTATTTCAAAGAGTGTTTCTTTGCAATTTTTTTAACAAGTAACTGCTCTATTTATCCAAAATGTTTTTGAATCTGCATGAACAGTAGATAATTAGCTGTATATATAAAAAAAAACAACTGTCTAGCATCAGTAATCTTAGAGAGAGAGAGAAATAAACTTAGAAACAAAAAATAAGCATAATTTTGGTAGCTTACCTCCAGACAGGGCCTTAACGGATGACGCTGACTCCCAGCGTGAGAGTATTTACAACTTCAAAAGTCAGGGTTGTCTACAACACCCAAAAAGATCTCCAAATACGAGTAGGTACTTACAATTGTAATCTCCTGATGACCCTGAAAATAGTACGAGATTCTACATAAGCCTATAATTATAGAGGTATTAAAGGGGACATGGTTACGGCTTATCATTAGTCGGGACATTTACTTCTTGACCTTGTTATTATTACGAAAAAATGTACCACAAAGTTCTTAACAAAGAAGGTTTTTTTGGATATTACTACAGAACAAAGGAACATCGTCACTCATTATTTTTTTCTTTTGTTTCTAATAACATGATGGTTTTCGGTGAGCACCCATCATTTTGTTTATGTTTTAGTATGCTGTTATTGTTTCACATGTAACTAACTAACTAACTGACTAATTAACTACTCGAATGTTGGTAAGTAAACAAATCTTGGAAGCTAAATTCAATCAGCTCTCAAATCTTATCGATTGGTACCTTCGTAATTATATAACATTCGGATGATAATAATAATAATGTTTAAAAGCGGCGATAGCCCAGTGGCTTACGTAACGGACTGCTGAGACGAGGTCTCGAGTTCGATCCCCAGTCGCCCCAGGCACAATAACATAACTAGCGAATCGTGGGTGCGTAATACACCTCTGCCTACCCCTTTGGGGATACAGGCGTGAAGTTAAGTTATGTATGTTATGTTTATTACAAAAAAGCGATTGTAGTTACACACAGTAATACAATCTGGTGGGTGAAGTTCTGTATCCATTTTTTTTTTAATATTTAGGACACGTCAATTTGACTTCACCTCGCCTGATGTTAAGCTGAAGGTAAAGTCTCAGGAAAGAGGGTCACCATTACATACACGTACCATGTTAACAATGGTGGCACTCAGCTTGACGGCCTCATCAGAAGAGGATTGTCGTCGCAGCACCGCGTGACACCCACCGGTCCCACTAGTGCTGCGACCACAATCCCCCTGTCCGGCTATGCACTTGCTGACCCCTGAAGTTTTTCGCAATCGTGCACGGTGGTACCCACCCGGCCGAATTTTGTGACAAATTTGTGTCATCAAATTTCTACCACCATTGGGTGAAGTTCTATTTCCCTTGATAGGTTATCTATTAACCTGTACTAAGAAGCAATACATTAATTTAACACCATCAGACGGATTTGATTATTGAGCCGGGATGTAAATAGTGGAATGCCTTAACGGCCTCTGTGGCGTAGCGGTAGTGCATTCGACTGCTACGACAGGGGGCGCGGGTTCGATTCCCGCTCAGTGCAAATATTTGCAAGCATGAATATGTCTATTTGCATTGGTCTGGGTGTTTCTATGTTTAATATGTATGTATTTACAAAAAAAGATAGTGTGTTTTCCGCCTTCTGGAACCCACTAGGTCTGCAAGGCGAATCGCTGCTTGCAATGTTGAGCTGAGTGAGACATCGTGAATCAGATTTTGAAAATTTTGAACAGTGATCATTCCTCCGTGGCAAGTCCGATTTTGAAAGTCACAACTCTGGACATGCTTTCTGAGCGTGTAAAGTTTGGTCACAGTGTCTCGAGCGGTTATTATGTAATTCCATCTGGATTTTTTTTAACGGTGATCATTCCTCTGTGGTAGCATTAATTTTTTCAAAATATATCCATAAACCTTCCTCTGATTGACCTCTTTAATCATGCCAAATTTGGTTCTGATTGGATTAGTAGTTTAGGAGGAGACATGTGACAAAGAAAATCCTGAAGTCTGGCTCGACTTCGTCTCACTCAGCTCAATAACACAAACTAGTTAAACAATGCTTACTTTGGGTTTAGAAAGCACCGTATAGAATGTCGTAGAATATTTATTTATTTATTAACACCTACTGCTAAACCCTTCAAATTTTAATTTATTTGGGTTGTTTTAAGAAATCCCCTACATTACAACATTTATTAACAACTATAATAAATAATATATACTAAAAGTTCGTTGTCGGACGGTCGTTGGAAGAAAGCTGCTTTGACAAATAAGCAGCATTTTATTTTAAGTAGGTTTTTTTTTATAATGCTCACGTCAATATGACTTTACCTCGCCTGAAGGTGAAGTCTCAGGAATGAGGGTCACCATTACATATACCGATGATGTTATAATGCTGGCCTTATCAGATGCTTTTTCAGGCCCTGTTTTAAGCATCCGGAATTGTAGGAAGAAGGAAACACTTGTGCTACCACCAACCTCTTAAATTGAGTAGTAGTGTTATCCTCAGATACTATACAGGGCAAAGTCCTCTCTTAAATTAACAACTTAGTACGCTTACTTTTAAGACGTATCTTTTTTTTTTTCGTGCGGAAATTCCGGCCAGCCGAGGCGGTTATGTCGGGCTTGAACCGACTAAAACCGCACTCCGTCTCGGGTCTTAACACGCCGGGGTGTAAGGTTGCCCATAGAGCATATCCCTCGCACCCCGACTGACCCTGGGCCATCTCCAGTTTCGAGATGGCCCCCTCGGGTTTGGAAACCACGGTGTCCCCGTCTTGCCCCGGTTTGGGGGAGGGGCGCATTGGGCATCCATACAGGGCCATGTACCGCACGATTCCCGCTTAGAGTCTCCTGCAGGAGTCATCGGGCCCCCTCATGTTGCGCAGAGGCCGCGCCAGAGCGAGAGCTGTGCCCTTCAGTTTGGGGGCCAGACTTCGTATGTGCTCTCCGAAGTCCCATCGGCCGTCGAGCACGAGCCCCAAATGTTTCATTTGGGGCTTGATGCCGATGCGTTTTCCTCCCACGATGAGACTGGATCCCTCGGGTGGCTTGATCCGAGGTCCATGAAAGAACAGGGCCTCGGTTTTATGCAGAGCCACCTCGAGACGCAGCCGCCGGATCCGCTCAACGACTTGGGCACGCCGCGCCGTCACGAGCGTATCGTCCGCGTTGCACGTGACGGTGGCACGTGCAACGCGGCTAATAATGCTATGTGGCTCAGTTGGTCAGAGCATTCGCCCTGTAAGGGACTGGTCGAAGGTTCAAGTCCCGTCCTAGATGTTCTCTTTTTCCGATCTAAATCTAAAGTCCTCTCTGAAAATATTTTACTAACAACTATAAATAATATCTTTTCAATATTTCAATTCCTATAAATCTGACACCACGAAAATGTCGTATTGGTTGAAAGCATCACGTAGCTGACTTGCTACCAATTTTATTTTTTCCTCGCTCACTCGTCGCCTGCCTTTAACGATATGACAACACGTCAGTAGGCTTCAAATACTTGTTTATTTCTCCTTCGTTTATATCTGGCGTCGTATTTTATTATTAGGCTTTATTTTGACGGTAATAAGTCTGTTTCGTAGCAGCGTAGTATCTGGATTTTATCGCATATTATGTGAGATCTTCATTAGGCCCAAGTTAGGAGCTTGTGATAAATATTCAAGGAGTATTAAGTCGTAATATTTAAATATAAATCTTATAGATTTATACCGGAAAAAGAGAGTATCTAGGACTTGAACTCGCGACTAGTCCCTTACAGGGGATACTCTGATCAATTAAGCTACTTGAACACGTCCTAGATATTCGAAATTCTCCGATATATTATACGTCTCGGGGCGACGCTGGAGCCATCTACCGTAATTGTCGTGAACTACGGAAACAATTAATGATGTTGCAATCATTTTTAAACATTGTTTTTTGATTACTTACGGTATAAATCTATAGGAAAAGCTAGCATACTTCAAAAGCTTCAAAATTTCCTTGAAATTTAAATCTTTTTAAAGAATGGTTTATTGTGATTAGATTAAATAGTTGTGAATAGTGGCAGTGTACTTACTGTGAATCAAACCCGCAACTTCTCAGTATCTGACGCCTTAGTCTACGCTACCATCGTTGAAATATTGTATCTTTGCTATGTAAATGTGGTCTTTCAGATGTTCGTTACGGTAAAAATTTACAAAAACATATATTTGCACCGCAGCGTGGAATTTCGATCCCGTTCCCGCTTCCTATGGAAACCTATTCCAGGGGAAAAGGCCTTTGTCCTATTCCAGACTATAATCCATCCCTGTACCAAATTTCAGCCAGATCTCATCAGATTGAGTTACGAACATCCATCCATACATCCATTCATATCCATCCGAACTTTCATATTTATGATATTAGTGGGATGTTAGAAGTACTATAACTGACTGAACCTAGGGTTCTGTGGTAGTGTAACCCCTAGATGGGGCAGAGTCCGTCCACATTGCGCCACCATCCCTGTCAGTCTTGAGCTTTGCAATTACGTCGCTCCAAGTCTTTCCCAGTAGTATGTGAATGTATTTATGCCCTGAAATATTATTTATCATAAAAAAATATTATTACACGTTTAATTTTTAAAATCGTTACCACTATTATCCCACTAACTTTTAAACTTTCGCTTTACGTCAGGTAGCTGAAAGATACTTATACTTAAAACGTGTATATTTTTGTAAATATCATTTTGTTATTAATTTTAGTTTCATTGCAATCTTTTTTGCATCATCATCTTAATATAATTACTTTGTATTCACAACCGTGTATGCCCAAAGGAATCGGTAGAGGTTTACCCACATTTCAATAATAGGGGACTACGGGCGAGCGCTTTGCCAATTTTGTGACAGAAAAATCCAATAACACTTCACGATCGCACGCGAACATAAGCGCAAGTTTGCATCATGCCTTAAATTTCGGCATGATGCAAACTAATGTAGAGCGTTTAACTACTACGTCATAGGTTGCGGGTTCTATACCTGCTCAATGCAAATACAGCTCACACAGAGCTTACACCTGGGAGCCCAGGGTCCGCCCTCCGACTTCTCCTTTCAAAACTTGATTTATTTCAACTTTAAGCAGAGCAACTGTCATTTGACCCTCCAAATCCAAGTTGGCTTGGGCCTCGAAGATATGGATGTATTGATTTTTTTAAATACCTATGTATAGTCAGCCACAAATATAACTTAACACATTCCAATTTACAGATGTTACTATTATAGCAACTTTTGTAGTTGACTATAATATATAATCCTAGCTAATATTGTGAAGTTTGTTTAATATGCTTTTAAACCTTTACTAGTCAATCAGTCATCATAAAATTTGCGCTTTAAGACCTTGCTTTTAAGGCAAATTTCTAGGTTTTCAACCCAAAACTTATATGGTAATTCCGGTTGACCTAGAAAAGACAATTTTGATTAAAAGCAAGGTCTAGCAGCACAAAGAAAAGGGAAAATTTCGAAACAGTCAAAAGAAATTGAAGGTAAATTTTGGTACTTACAAGTTTTCGCGTAAATTTAAATTTACCTATATCTTTTTATCATGTTGACTAAGGACCTTGATTTATATATGCCTAATATGGACTATAGACCTCAGTATCTGGTATAAATTTCAACTTGCTGGGTCCACCCGTTCCTGAAAAAATCGGCGGTGACACATGGACAGATAGTCAAATGGACAGACGGATATGAGGGGGATCTTATAAGGGTTTCTTTGAGCTCAGGCTACAAGGTTTAAACTTTTATACGCAACTGGGATGTCGCTATGATGAAGTTGATGAATATTTTCTTACTGAGTGAATCACATGCGAATTGGTGGTTGTAAAGAACTACATAGATATCGAATATCGTTTCCAAACTAAAGTTTTATGCATTTAATTAAACGGTTACCTGGGGTAGCCGAATGCCAAAGTGACTGCCTTAAGCGTGTTATTATTATGCCGCCGTACCGAGCACTCTTTAAAATAATCTTACAACGTATTACGTAAGGAATTATTTAGTAGACTCATTTAATACGTATTTAAGGAAAACAGTAGCGGAGTTAAGTAGGCATAAAGTAATCTACTAAATAATACTTTTCTTCATGTTAAAAATATTAGAATTCGAAATTACTGGTATTGCTGTTACTGCTTAGTTTAATTGCTTGTATTTGGAGTGAGTTCATAATCAGTTATGTTATCAGGGTTCGAAACCCGTGACCTCTAAATCACAAGTCTGACTTCTTAACCACTAGAGTACCACCACATAATTTTATTTAATAGTTATATAAGTATATTATTGGAAACCAAGACAATAAATTCAGTTAGAAAAACAGCAAAGCAGCAGCACAATGGGTGACCTTATCACTTGAAGCAGGCTGCCAGGCAACCTTTGGATGAAAATATAATAATACGGTAGCAGGAGTAGCAGGTAGTCGTTCACGTCTTAGTAAAATTTATGCCTCTATAAAGATTTTCAATGCAGTGGCTACAGGTTTTAAAGTTGGTACAAGATTTGAATAAGTGTCCTCTAGGCAATTTCTAGAGCTAGGACTTTTTCTGTTACATAAATGTATATACTATAATAGATGTAATATCTATTATAGCATTTAAAATATCATTCTAATAGATATGTCCGTTTACGCTTAATGACCTCCGTCCTCCATGAGCGCAGGAGAAGCCGGTCCCGGCGACTAGCGCCCCTCCCCCAAACCGGGGCAAGACGGAGTCAGGGACGACGAAACCGGAGTTGGTGTAGAGTCAGTCGGGTGCCAGGGATATGCTTTATGGGCAACCTTACACCCCAGCATCTGAAGACCAAAAACCAAGCCACGCAATGACAGTTTTGTGAAAAAGTCGTGTTTGTCAAAAAATTGTTTATTTTTTTGACAAAAATTAGTATTTTATATGTTTTTTTCAATTAGTTTTATTTTTTACAAAATTGTATTTGGTACAAAAGAAATTGTTCTATGTATACAAACTTAAGTCAATTAAATATACTAAAACCTTCTCCAGACTGTAACAAATACTTTTCTGGAAACCGCATCAAATTCAGTACACAAACATACAGGTCAAACAGTGAACCTCCTTTTGAAGTCGGTTAAAAATCAGTTATCTTTTTAGTAGTAATGAAAAAGAAACTCATTGATTTCCCTTAGCAAAAGTAAATTGCACTTTTTTTTTTGGCGTGTGGAATCCCCCACGGGCTTCACCCCATCGGTGCCGACGATGGGGTGGGCGTGTCGGAATCGGGCCGACTAAAACCACACGGTGTCCTCCCCAAGTGTCCATTAATTGCCGGAACCCCCGGGTAAGCCCTCGAAAGGATAAACTCATAAAATTAGTCGATTATAGTTAAGAAGCCTATGCTTGCGCTCGGCCTATGTAGAACACTGATTCTATTCCCGGAACCTACAGAAACATATGCCTAGAAACAAACAATTTCACATCACAATCGTCGCATGTGTGAATTGTAGGTATCAGTCGATTCCGCCCGCGCTGACCAGCGGGGGGGTATCCGAAGGGATTTCCGAACAAAAAAAAAAGGTATCAGTCGATTGTACAGTTGGTAGAGTTACTTTTGTTTGAGGAACACGGGAGGGGTGTGAGGTTTTGTACACGGTCATCAATCAACTACATTACTTTATCTTGCGATCAATATATTTACACAGCCGTCCCTCCGTCATGAACTTTGTCTTAAGTTGGACAAATTTCTGTATAGGAATAGGTTCGCTACGTCTTGCGTATTGTACCAAACATCAAAGAACTGACTGGTATGAGGAAATCCCTTTAAATGTACAATATATTCCCTTGTTAGGCGATGCATACTCTCAATTATTACGCGCATATTACATCATAGTTGGTGTGACAAAATTTGCTCGTTATAAACTAATAAATGATCGTATATTTGTTGCAAATATGAATGTCATTAACTTGTTCTAGTATCTAATAGATAGATAACACTTTATTTATACACCATTTATAGTACAGGCACAAGTAGCACATTAATTATTATTAATAAGATTATTGCAATGTACAAATTGCGGCCTTATCGCTAAACGCTAATAGTTGGTGTAACATAAGGTTAGTAAACAATATTTCAATTAAAAACATACATAATATTATTTGAACCTACTTAATTATAATATAATTGAAGCATAACATTAACATTTGAGTTGGCACTCTTCATGAAATATAATTACGCTTATGGAAATAAAAGTGATCATAGAATTCATATTCATCACTCAATCATAGTACAGTAAATGCAGTGTAGTGGTCACAGGCTGGGGGATGTTCCGGTAGATCATGAAGTCCAAAGATATACTATTCATGGCATGTAAATTTAATGTAGTTTTCAGATCTAAATTATCAATCACTCTATACTACACTATAATCATGAAATTTGGTAAGAAGGAAGGTCTACTACTTTCACAAATTTCTGCTATGTATAACGCCAATAACTACCAAAATGGCAATCTACTAAAACTACCAATATGGCAATCTACTAAAACTACCAAACTGGCAAAATATAATAGTGGGAGTAGAAGCTACCAAAGTAGATTATTTCTATGTCCCTACTGATCTATATCATGTAACGCAGAGGAGGTCACCGTCATTTCATAGAGATTTATGGCATCTATTATTCCATTATAATAACTCACAGGCGATGTTAATAACGTTAGCGACCTTGTAGCCACTCTGCGACCTAACTTCACAGAATGTGTTGTATTTAGTAATGTGAAAGGTCACACGTGTAGAGGTCAAACTGTTATATTACAGAAGATTAATTCTCATTTATTGCTCTGAATAAATATTGTACTAAAAAGCTTTAAAAGGCCATAGATATAGCCTATGATAAATAACTCGCCATTCGGTAAATGGCGAGTTATTTATCCGATCGTTTAATGAACATGGTAGTGCGTTCACTGTATGTTACACTTGTTTTGTTTCTGCCGCCTGAAAACCCTGGGGTACCATCTCCCGAGGGTAAAATAAAACGTTTATGCCGCTGTTACCACGACTAAAACCGTACGGTACTTTTGAAATCAGACCTTTAAGTGGGCAAAGCGGGTTCTAGTGGATATTGATCAAGATTTATCTATTTATCTATTGGGATATTTAATATTTATGCGCTATACATTGATAGTTAGTTAGATAGTTATTACAGTAAAAAACATACCTGTTAAAAAGGGGGCCAAGTTCCTATCGGCTAATTGTTCGCCTAAAAAAGGGTTGGAATTCAATCCAATGCTAAGTTTAGATGCACTTTAAAATCGATCATAATCATCTTCATCAACAGCCTGATCCACTGGTAAACATTAGCCATTCCCAAGACTCGCCACCACACCCAGTCCTCCGCCTTCCGCATCCAGCCACTACCCGCCACCGTATACACATCAACGGTCCAACTGGCCGAAATTCACTTTACCATACACCCAACTTACAATATGGTATAGTTGTGAAAATACGTAGGTACTTGGTTAAAAATATCTAAAATTAAAATACTTCTAAATTTGAACATGGCAGGTTTTCGTGCTGTACGTAACACTTGATTTATTGTATAATTAAACTTATTATTTGTATAATAATTTTTTATTTTATTAAAAATTCGATATTAGATTGAACCAGCTCACGTTTGACCGATTTCTTAAATTTCTTCATTTTTTGTTAATCTACATATAACACACGATCTGTGTGCAAAATTTTATAACGCTAGGACAATTTTATTGGAAGTGGCGTAAAATTTTGATTACCAGTCAGTGAGTCAGTCAGTGCCAAAATTAGCTATATTCACAGGGTCATATTTCCGGATCTACTGAAGCTATATGTATGAAATTTGGCATACTGCTTAAGTTAGTACTTAAGCAGTATGCCAAATTACTATATACAAATATATAGCTTCAGTAGATCCGGAAATATGACCCTGTGAATATAGCTAATTTTGGCACTGACTGACTCACTGACTGGTAATCAAAATTTTACGCCACTTCCAATAAAATTGTCCTAGCGTTAGAAAAATTATAAATAAAATTGTACCTACGTAATCATATACTAGTGTATATGATTACGTAGGTACAATTTTATTTCTATACTTGCAATAGGCACTGAGCTACAGAGGGTCAAAATTGGGTCGAAACGGTTCGTCTGAATAGTGCACGTCATGCGCGCGGCCTGTTGCTAGAACTTGGCCTGCGCACTACCGTGCGCTTAGATGTTAAGTAAAGTACAATCCACATCAATATCCGCAAAGTTATTAGCAAGTGAATAAAAAGCTTGCAAGGTTTCTGTTACAGACCATGTCCAGCTTATCGTCACCATGAATTAATTGCGACTGTGAACCGTAAACCAACTCCCCAGAGAGACACGCGGTAAAACCCAGTAAGCTAAAAATTGGGATACTTCACCGTTAGCAAGACGTTAGTATAATAAGAATAATAAGAAGAAGTATAATAAGAAGTTATCACTTTTGCCAACCAGGTATTGTTACCAACGAAGAGCTTATCTTGTCCAACATCCCAATAATCACTACATATACCAAACAACCCTTTTCGTGATATAACAATGCGTGTGTACTGTCCCTTGTAATTAAAACAGGAGTTTTACCTTGGCCTTTATTTATATAGAGTTGACGGACTTAAGGCACTGGTATACTGCGTAATGTTCACACAGATAACTGATGTAATTGCGGGCGGGTGTTGTAGAACAGATATAAAACGATTTAATATGTACACTGGCTTGTCTTTTTTTAAATTTGTTTACTGTCACTTCTACTATTTAAGTCACTCACAGCTCGATTTAGGTTCCCAATACACTTAACTTAGCGTGTTCATTATCAGTTTTTTTTAAATTTTATTGTCTACATAGTGGAATCACTGGATTCCAAGCCCTCGACAGTTGGAATTTCCTGTGTATCTCATAATTATGTAGCTCAATGCAATCGTTCGGCTGTGATTCGATACGTTGAAACTTATGTATCTCCCCCAAGGGAGACACGAGTGACACCCGACTCCGAAGGGTATCTTTGTGTCATTTTTTTCACCATCTTCTAATAAATATTTTTAAATTCTGATTCTGTGTACTTGTCCACGATTTATGGTGATACGTATTTATAGTTAACCTGTTCCTAACTCACGTATTTAGCCTAGCTCGATGGGCTAGAATGAGTTAATGTTGTAGTCATTTTTAAATCACAACTGAACGTTGTTTTTGAAGTTTTTAAACAGACTTGTATTTCGGGATCAGACCTCTTCTAGTAGGTACTTCAGTTTATCTATCCCTTTACATACATACGATAAAATTAATTAATTTTAAATTACAGTTTTCATGAAATTATACATAAATATACATAAATAAGAAACATAAAAATACACAAATAGTTGTGTAATGAGAATAGTATAGCGCTATTTAGAAGATTGATCCTGATTTAATGATGAGATCATTTAGTCCTACGTAAACATTACACAATCACGTGCAGTTAACAAGAGCAGGTTCAGTAAGTGGCACAATCTTTATAGTCCATTGAAATGTTACATGAACTTTACATTTTTTAGAGGACGTCATTTTATTTTTGGGATATTTGTAGCTTAACCCCAAGTTTGTGGGGTTGTCGCCCTTGTCCCCCGGCCGCCATCTTGGAAAAAGGTGTACAAACACTTTTTTCGCGATATCTCGGAAACTATGCGTCTTACAAAAAATTCGGAAAGACATAATTTGTAGCAAATCGCTTAGCCTACAAATATGTTCATTTAACTTTTTGCCTTAAATTTAAAATTAAAGAAGTTATAAGCAAAAAAGTCGAGAAAATGTATCTTCTCTTCTTCTCTTTTCACCCACACATGTCCCAAAAATAAAATTGCGTCCTCTAAAAAATGCAATATTAGGTCCTTAGATTATGGGGTGGCAGGTAAGGCCGCCTGTCACCCCAGCAGAAGCAGGCCGGGATGTTGGGGCGACTAGCGCCCCGCTCCCAAACCGGGACAAGACGGGGACACCGTGGTTCCCAAACCCGAGATGGCCCAGGGTCAGTCGGGGTGGCCCAGGGTCAGTCGGGGTGCGAGGGATATGCTCTATGGGCACCCCAGCGTCTGTAGACCCGAGATGGCGTGCGGTTTTAGTCGGTTCAAACCCGATATAACCACTCCCGCTGGCCGGCGGGGGGGTATCCGAAGGGATTTCCGCACGGAAAAAGAAAAGGTCCTTAGATTGTAACATTTCAATGGACTATTAGTAGAATAGAATAGAATAATCAATGTATAGGATTGACATATTATTATGTTTCCGACTTTGTTATCCAAATTTTGTTATAGTCTATTCAATAAAACAAAACGTCAGAAAAGTACATTGTTTCCCTTAGAAATCGTAGCCAAGTGGCAATTTTGAAAAATGAATACGACTTCTATCAGACGTCATTTGACGAAGGCAAACCTTGTAGATAACACTACAAAATGGCGAATATTTAATAAAAGCAATAAGTTATAAGAAAAACTAAAGAAACAAGACATCATGTCTAGCTCACAAAAGATTTTTTACATTTTACCGCACTTCCACAAATGACCTTCACCAATGATACCATTGACAAGTTCTAAGAGTTGTCCTACGAACGAATAGACTGAGCGTTCTACAAGTTCTTGTACACTTGGCTACCACATTGTAATCGATATTGTTAAGCTGTTAGCGTTTGTAGAAATAGGATCGATACTGAGCGTTTATCACTTGTCCAGGCTTGCTGGAGAAATCTACAGTTTACTACATCCTACACAGTTGTCAACACTTATCAAAGAAAATCTGTAATAAAAAACAAAGAAATTTCAGCTTGATTACAGAAAAGTACTGCTTCTTTTTGTGTACATTAGTCTAGACTCAAGAAGACGTCAAAAATAACTAGTTATTTTTAAAAAAGGGAACAGGTAAGAAGAATTAGTGGATGTGTGTGTGTGGCCATAGGCTTATCACCCAGGAAGTTATTTATAGGGCACTTTTTCACGGACAGTTGTTGGAAAGTATCTATACGAATAAATGGTGGGATGCTAGGGTAGTATAGTTTCCTTGTACAACACGTGGGTGCTGTCAGAGAGTCAGAGTTCAATTAGCTCCTATATTCTACTAGACCTGAAACTGTAGTGAAAACTTCATTGAAAACACTTTGAAAAACTTTTAGAAAAATATATTTTGGATTCAGCGTTAGGTTCTTAAAAATATTCAAAAAACTTAAACGATGAATCTGGAATATTTTTATTCATAATCATGTACTTAATTATAAAAAAGAAAATTGTCGTCAATCTAATGTCCATTAAGTCAGAGGAGGAGTTCAAACAAGTTGGAGAGACGTTTGGAGTCGAATAACTTTTCAGACATGTGCTTTAAATGGAATGAAGGGCTTGATGCTTTGAATATGCTTAAAAGTTATCACGAATCATAATTATACGCGTGTACCTGTACAACTTTTCAAAGAGCCAACGTCTTGTCTTATATCTTTACTTTAAAGAAGGCAAATCGCTTTTGATTCGAATTATATATAGGTAACGAAATTGGTATTAAGTGTTCATTATATATTCTAAATTATACATTTATAAATTTGACGATATTTATCGTCAAATTTATAAACGACTAGCTGGGCCCTTCGGTTTCACCCGCCGTATTCGGTTTTTAGATTAGGGTCGATAATTTTTTAAACCAAAAATATAATAGTAGGATGATGTCCATTGGAAAAGGAAGAGAATATAACAAAATAGAAAGGAAAAGGAAGTCGTTTTTAAAATTTCTCTGGGAAATTTTACCATAGCAATGTTATTTTTACACCATCGGAAAGTAGAGATTTCAAAGAACATAAAGACCACCAACTTTTTAAAAAGCAGTATTTCAACGTGAGGATTTTCGATTCAAAATTGGGTAGCCTTTTTTATATCAAGTCAATTCAATTCAATTCTTGATTGATGGCTTCTGTGTGATGCCACAACTTGCCAATGTCAGGGTGTTGTGAAAAGTCATTCGGAACTGAGAGATTGTAATGTTAAATGAAATTGTACGGTCAAAAAAAAGAATCAATAATATTGGTTCTCAAGCAGAGTTGAAGTGTGATCTACAGCTACAAACACAAACATATTTAATATATTAAGTCAAAATACGGTGAAAAAATTACAGTGTGTTTGAGACTTAAAAATTCTGTTGCACACAAATAAACACTTAGCTAGTAAAACGTGTTTAAAGGAAAGAATAAATTTGTTTACATACGAACGACACGATTTGATATCTCAAAGGAAGTTGTAGAAAGTTGTGCAAAAAGATTACCTTAAAATTTTTATTCGTTCCAACTCCACCCGTGTTTGTCAACTTGAAGGTAACTGTAAAATTATCATTTCATTTCTGGGACGTCAGACTCATTAATTCATCCGCGTGTAACTAAATATTTATGTCACAAAAAATACGTATTTCATGAAGACGGAGAAATTATTGAAAAATTTTCTGTGTCACACGTTTTACTTAAACAAATTAAGTGTCATATTTATCAATTTCATTTCATCAATTCTGAGAAATTTTATCAAATATCACATCACAAATGCGAATGTTTATAAGAATGAATAAGTTTTGTTATTCTTTCAAGCAAAAATAACTGAACGAATCTGGATGTGGTACAGAAACATCGAGAATAAAAATAAGGTATGAATAAACTAGGAATTCAGTGCAGGGTGCGACTGAAATAAATTGAGCTGAGCGAGCAGGACTCTTACTTGAAAAATAAGGCACCTTACTACGGTCGCGCGCATAGCTAAGGCCGCGCGCTCGTGAAACTGTTTTTCGATGATTATTCCTCAATGGTACATTGTATTTGAACAGTTGAACCCCTCTAAACACTCAGCGGTGTCTACACTATCACCATGGCAAATTTGGTCAAGATCGGTATTGTGGTTCCGGAGGAGTACAATCTCGACCAGACGGCTTAGCCACGTATAAGAGCTTCGATTCGCTCAGCTCAATAAATTATAAATCTGCTAAGATAAACTACACATAACTATCTTGTATGGTTATCTAATCATGTGCCATCTGGACCCAAACTAAACAAAGCTTGTAATATGGATTCTAGACTAGGACTAAACATAGTTCGAAATAACTTTTTTATTATGATGTTCCCATAATTTTTCTTTAAAAGAATATTAGAAACAGACATTATTACATAATATAACGTAACTCCACTCCTGTATTCCCGAAGGGGTAGGTAGAAGTGTATTACACACCCACGATTCACCAGTTATGTTTAGGTCAAAATGATATAGGGGGCGAGCCTACTGCCATCTACCGGGCACATTACTAAGCGACGATAATTAACATTTTTATTATACACATAATTACGAAAAGTCAGAGGTGTGTGCCCGGGGCGACTGGGGATCGAACTCGAGACCTCGTCTCGGCAGTCCGTTACGTACACCACTGAGCCCAGTCTCAGTCAGTCAGTGGTCAATCAGCCCACCACCACCTGGGCTGAAATGATTAGTATTCCCCTAAACCCTCCAGCTAAGCTAAATTGCTTGTGTGAGGATTAGGTTCATGTCGGCAGTGTCATGACCAGGATTCGAACCCGGGACCTCTCGATCGTATGACCGACGCCTTAACTACTAAGCTACCGACGTTTGTCAGATTTTTTTTATATAAAACGCAATATTATCCTTAATCCTCCCTATTACATTGGGACCTAAACATAACTGGCGAATCGTTTCGTGGGTGTGTAATACACCTCTGCCTACCCCTTCGGGGATACAGGCGTGAAGTTATGTTATGCTTCTATTAAAACGTGATCTCTGTATTCAATCCATCCATATTTTTAGGATATTTATCTTTATCTTAAGACTTTTCATGTTGTTTCAGGGGTGTGTGTTGGGTAACCTCCTCGAGTGTCGCTCCGATTCCGATCCCGCTGCAGTCCGGGGGGAACGGAATCGGAGCGGCCGGTGCACCCTGGGCGGCGGTCAATGGCTTCCCCTTCATGGGGTTGGCATTGATCGTCGGCCAATACCCAACGTGGCGGGAACACATCGCTCTCCGTACTCCTCTGCTTTCAGAGGAGACAGGATGAGCGATGCTGTTAGTGGTGGAGGTCACCGTAGGGTCCTGGGGGATCCAGGGGCGGGTTGGCCCACTGCTAACGCAGGGGCCGACGGGCACTTGTGCCGCCGCCGGCGAGGGAGGACTAGCCATCCTCTCGCGTTCCGTAATCGGTAGGTGATCAGCAACGACCTGACTGGTGGCTCCAGAAGGGTACGCTGAGAACTTGCTGACCGGAGGGCTTGCCTTTATTGGCCGGCTCACGACAAGGAAAAGTCTATAACACCCGACAGCGAAGTCGTTAAAACCTATGGATACCAGCCGACCTCCATAGTATATAGGCTTATCCAGGTGCAGGGGGCTCCGCCTGGATGGACCATCTTTCCCCCATACTCGTGGGACATATTATGGACAATAAAAACCAAAATGAAAAATCGGACGGAATAATTTACGACAACCAAGGCGCGAACAACGGAAATGATACTGACGGTGTGGTAGTAGTTGGGGGTGAAGAGGAGGTGTGCTTGCGGTCTCGCACGCGGTCGAAGAAGGCCGTCTTCGCCAGACCCGCAACTCCACTTCCTATGGGAGAGGGAACGGACGCGGAGATTGCGTCCACGGCTGGGACTGACAGTGAGTCAGCTCCCAGCCAAATGGAGATCGAAAGTCTCCGTCGCAAGAGGCCGCGCTCGCGTGGACCCTCTCTAGTCCGGAGCAGAAGCTCCTCCGGACAGAGGGCGGTCTCCTCGAGCGAGGACGATCGGCCGGCAAAAGTTCTGGCCACTTCGGCGGGTAGAGGACAGAATGCCGGCCTCTACAAATTAGGAAGCCAGGCACCAAAGCCGCCGGTGCACGTCCCACCGCTCCCCAGTGGCAGGGACCAAGGTGTCCCCGCTGCGAGGGAGCTCTTATCGGCGCTAGCCCGGATCTCAGACACCATTAAGGGTGCTAAGAACGTGGCCGGGAAAAAGAAGACGGTGGCGGAAAACGTTGCCGTCGCCAGGACGGCGCTGGAGGAGCTCTTGGCTAGGAGCGTCTCCGAGGAGGAGGTGAAGCTCAGGGCCCGGGTCACAAGCCTGGAAACTGAGCTCGCTAACTCCTTGGAGCAACAGCGGGTCCTCCGGGAGGAGGTCAGACAACTGACCCAGATGGTCAGGGGCCCCCCGGAGGCCCAGAAGGCCCCAAGAGCCCAAGAGATGGCGGTCCAGCCAAGGGCTCCTGCGCCGTCAGGAGCGGCACCTAAACCGGGGACAAAACCGGCGCCTAAGGTGGCAGCCAAACCGACGTCCAAGCCGGTGCCCGAGGTGGAAACCAAATCGGCGCCGAGTGTGACTCAGCTCCTGGCGGCGATCGAGCGGCGTCTTGGTGTATTGGAGGACCGGGCGTACCGTCCTCCGCTAGCGCCGCCCGCTCTATCATTTGCGGCTGCTGCTGGTGGGAATCCTGGCCCCAAGACAGGGACTGCTGTCCCTGCGAAGCCAACGCCTGCCAAGCGCCCAAAGGGGAAAAAGCACGGCACCCCGGCCCCCGCTAAAACCGCAGCTCTCGCTACACCCGAGCATTCCTCCAGAGGAGAGGGATGGGAGGTAGCGGGAGCCGCGAAAAAGGCAAAAAAAGCCGCCAAAAAGGCGGCCAAGAAGGCGGCCAAAGCTGCTGCGGCGAAGGCGCCGAAGAGGCTCCGCGCCCCACGCTCCACTGCCGTCGTCCTGACGGTGACGACGGAGGGTGCGGAGAAGGGCGTGGGGTACGCCCAGGTCCTGAGGCAGGTAAAAGCCTCGGTGGACCTCAAGGCCCTCGAGATTGAGGGTGGGCTCCGGTGCAAGACGACTCGCACCGGAGCTCGCCTCCTCGAGGTCTCCGGCGCCACCAGCGGCCCCGAAGCGGACGCCCTAGCGGCCAAGCTGAGGGAGTCGTTGGACACGGAAGCCATCCGCGTCACCAGACCCAACAAATGCGCAGGTTTGCGCATTTCGGGTCTGGATGATGCGGCCACGACGGAGGAGGTTATCTCCGCCGTCGTGGAGGCGGGCGGCTCCCCCCGGGATCAGGTGAGAGCTGGAGAAATCCGCTTCAGCTCCACCGGTCACGGCACGGCAGTCGTCAACTGCCCCGTCGCAGCGGCGCAGAAGATTGCGGACGAACGGAGCCTCCTCGTTGGGGGCTTCCTTAAGGCGCGGGTGCAACTCCTGCAGCCCCGCGAGACCAGGTGCTTTAGGTGCCTGGCCGTGGGGCATGTGGGAGTGCATTGCACAGCGGAAGACACCGTGGGGGACCGGTGCTTCCGCTGTAGTCAGCCCGGGCACAAGGCTAGCACCTGCGTAGCTCCGCCGCGCTGCTACAAATGCATAGCGGAGGGTAAAGCGGCGGAGCACCGGGCGGACAGCCGATCCTGCGCCGCCTCGAGGACAAAGCCCCGTTCGTCCGCAACGGGTAGTGGGGGTGCCGCTCAGGAGCGGCCACATTCCCGGCGGGATGCGGAGATGGACGTCCATTAATGGACACACCAATCCGCATCCTGCAGGCGAACATAAACCACTGCACCGGTGCTCAGGATCTTCTGTACCAGAGCATCGTGGAGTGGTCTATCAATGTGGTCGTGGTCGCTGAGCCGTACTGGGTCCACCCCGGAAGCCCGGTGGACCTGGACGGCGTAGCGACCGTCTTCGGGGGGTCCGCCGCGGACACCTCGCGCCTTGCATTCATTGCAAGGTGCAGAGGCTGTGTCGCGGCGGACTATGAGGGCTTGGCTGTCGTGGCCGTCTACTTCTCGCCAAGCCTTGACCAGTACGAGCTTGAGCTAAGGCTCGCTGAACTGGACATTGTTCTCGCTGCGTGCCGTCCTCGTCCTGTCTTGGTCCTGGGAGACTTCAACTCCTGGTCTCAGGCCTGGGGCTCCCGGGAAACCAATGACAAGGGGCGAGTACTGGAGGACTGGGCCAACACCCGTGGTCTAGAGGTCCTCAACCGGGGGAATGTCGCCACCTGGGAGCGGCGGGGGCTCAGTTCGGTCGTGGATGTCGCGTTCGCGACCCCTGCTCTCGCCCGCCGCGTCCAGGGTTGGCGCGTGGTGGAGGAGGAGGAGACGGATTCCGACCATAAGTACATTCGGTTCAACGTCTCCCCTCCAACTAACCTGCCGCCGACAATCGCGAATCCCCCGGATCCACGTTGGGCGCTCAGACGCCTGGATCGGGAGGCTCTCCTGGAGGCATCCATAGTGCAGGCCTGGATTCCGTCACCGGCCAGGCCTGCCGATGTCGACGCAGAGGCGGAATGGTTCAGGAGAGCCATGTCGCATATCTGCGACGCGGCGATGCCTAGGGTTAAGCCCGGCCCGGCCAAGAAACAGGTGTACTGGTGGTCAGCGGAGATCGCACAGCTGCGAGCAGCGTGCGTGACCGCTCGCCGCCAGTACACCAGGTTTCGCCGGAGGCGTCGCCGACCAGATGATGCGGCAGCCCGAGAGGCGGAGCTGTATGAGGCGTACAAGGGGGCCAAGAGGACCCTCCAGGAAGCCATAAAGCAGGCCAAACGGCGGGCCCGCGAAGAGCTGCTGGAGTCTCTGGAGCAGAATCCATGGGGGCGTCCTTACCTTGCGGTCAGGGGCAAAATCCGCCCAAGGGCGCCCCTACTGACCCAGAGCCTCCAGCCGGAGCGGCTGGAGGGGATACTGGGCTCCTTGTTCCCAGCGAGAGCGGAGGAGCATGTCCCTCCGCGTATGGCTCCGCCTCAGGCACCTGACACCCATAATAGCGAGAGCGATGTGCCCGAAGTCAGGGAGAGTGAACTGGGGGTAGCAGTGCTCCGGCTTAAAGCCCGGAAATGCACTGCCCCCGGACCCGACGGCATTCCAGGCCGAGCATGGGTCCTGGCCCTGGAGGAACTAGGGCCTCGACTGGTGGCGCTCTTTAGCGCATGCCTCGAAAGGGGCCAGTTTCCAAAGGCTTGGAAGACGGGGAAACTGGTCCTTATCCGGAAGGCGGGGCGGCCGGCGGACCAGCCATCCGGTTACCGGCCGATCGTGTTGCTCGACGAGGTGTGCAAGCTCTTTGAGCGGATTATTGCAGAGCGCCTCGTCGAGCATCTCACGAACGTGGGGCCAGATCTGGCGGACAACCAGTTCGGTTTCCGCCGGGGGCGCTCCACCGTGGAAGCGATCATGCGCGTTAGGCGCCTGGCGGAGGAAGTAGTCTCGCGGGGTGGGGTGGTGGTGGCGGTGTCTCTCGACATCGCCAACGCCTTCAACACCCTACCCTGGAGCTGCGTTAGGGAGGCGCTCGCGTATCACGGAGTGCCTCCTTACCTCCGCCGCATTGTCGAGGCATACCTATCCGAGAGGGCCATAGTTTACCCGAGCTGGCTAGGGCCAGGGCGGCGAGAAGTGTCGTGCGGTGTTCCGCAGGGGTCGGTCCTAGGGCCACTCCTGTGGAACATCGGATACGACTGGGTGCTTCGCGGTACGTTGCTCGAGGGTGTCAGCATAGTGTGCTATGCTGACGACACCCTCGTTATGGCGCGGGGAGCAACGTACCGAAGCGCGGCACTGAAGGCCACGGCAGGGGTTGCTCAAGTCGTGGGTCGAATACGGCGGCTGGGACTCGAGGTGGCTCTCCACAAATCCGAGGCTATGTGTTTTCACGGGCCTCGGAGGGGGCCACCTGCGGGAACCAGCATAACCGTAGGGGGCGTAAGCATCGGCATCGAGCCCACGATGAAGTACCTTGGGCTCGTACTCGATAGCCGATGGGACTTCGGACCTCATCTCCGAAGTCTGGTCCCGAAACTGAGGGGGGCTGCGGCCGCGCTATCGCGGCTGATGCCCAACATTAAGGGACCCAACGCCCCCACTAGGAGACTGTACCTGGGGATCGTGCGAAGTATGGCCCTATACGGGGCCCCCGTATGGGCGGAGACTCTGGCGGCCCGCAACGTGGCTGTTCTTAACAGCCCGTTAAAGGCGATGGCCGTCAGAGTCATCAGGGGGTATCGCACGATCTCCGTCGAGGCGGCATGTCTCCTAGCTGGGACCCCTCCATGGGACCTGGAAGCGAGAGCCCTTGCGCTGCTGTACCAGTGGCGCAAGGAGGCGCTGGAGCGGGGCCATAGGCCGGAACCCCGAGAAATCAGGGCTCAGCGGTCCCTGCTCCGCCAGGAACTCATGGAGACATGGAGGGTGCGACTTGAGCACCCAAGGTGGGGGGAATCCACCATTGCGGCGGTGAGACCGATCATGAAGGAGTGGTTGGAGAGGGACCATGGGGACCTCTCCTACCGGATGTGCCAGATGGTTACCGGACACGGGTGTTTCGGTGAGTATCTGTGGCGCATCCACCGGGAGACAACGCCGCAGTGCCAGCACTGCGAGGATCCTGGCGAAGACACGGCGCTCCACACGTTGGTGGAGTGCCCTGCGTGGGCGAGTCAACGCCGGGATCTCGTTGCGGTCCTGGGCGTGGACGTTCTCTCGTTGGAGACCATGGTGAGGGCCGTGGTCTCCGACGGGAGCAAGTGGCACGCCGCCGCCTCTTTCTGCGAGCAGGTAATGCGCGCGAAAGAGACGGCGGAGAGGGAGCGGGAAAGAACCCTGCCCCCCGAATTTCGCAGTCTGCGGCGAGGACGCCGCAGACTCATCTACGCCCAGGACTACCGACCTCCATGATCGGGGCCTGAGGACGGCAGTTGGCCGACTCGCCGTCCTTACAGAAGCAGGCCGTGGCGGAGGCGTGTCGAGTGTGCCCTACACACGCCTGCCAACTCACCGAAGCGGGATAAAACCCGACCCCACCAGGCGAGGCCGCGAAGGCGGCCAAAGTCCGCCGGCAACCCTGGGGTTATCCTTTCGAGGGCTTACCCGGGGTGCCCGGCAACGGACACTTGGGGAGGACACCGTGCGGTTTTAGTCGAGACACGACATAACCACCCCCGCTGGCCAGCGGGGGGGTATCCGAAGGGATTTCCGCACGTAAAAAAAAAAAAAAAAAAAGACTTTTCATGTTTATAGTTAGAACTCTTTTTACAATATTGCTTTCATCTTGTCTTATCGCATTTCCGTAGCATTAAAGATGTTTTCTATGTAAGTTATATTTTGTATCTGGCACTACTTTGAGAGAAGGTACAAACAAGAGAAATTGTCTTAAAAGTGTAATGTTGAAGCTTTACGAAGTTTTCTGAATTTTACAAGTTATAAAATATACGCAAGAGCATTTTATTAGAATTTTGTTTGTTGACTTTTCAAACAAAGAAATTGGCCCAGTGCGAGCGAGACTCGCGCACGAAGGGTTCCGTACCATAATCTATAAAACGAATAAACAATTCCAATTTTCTGTTTTTTTTATGTTTTTAATTTTTTTCTTTATTTGTGCTGTAAGGCCTTGTTTTTTGCCAAATTTCGTGATTCTAGGTCAACGGGAACTACCATATAAGTTTTCGACCCAAACCCTATAGGTTACTTCCAGTTAACCTGAAACTGTCAATTTTGGTTAAAAGCAAGGTCTAGCAGAAGTAATGAGAAATTTCCAAAAAATAAAAATGTTGAAAATTAAGGTAAATTTTGGTACTTACAAATTTTCGCGAAAATGTAAATTTGGCTATATATTTTTCTTATGTGGACTCAAGATCTTAATTTTTGTACACCTAATAGGGACTATTGACCTTACGGCACGCCGCAATAGCGGCGGTAAGGCCCATCATGGAGGATTGGCTAGAGAGGCGACACGGAAGCCTCTCGTACCGACTGACGCAGGTGATCTCCGGGAAAGGGTGCTTCGGGGACCACCTGCATCGGATCAGGAAGGAGCCAACGCCTGAGTGTCACCACTGTGACGCGAGCGAGGACTCAGGGCTGCACACGCTGGCGGACTGCCCGGCGTGGGAGGTGCCGAGGCGTGACCTCGTGGCAGCCATCGGGGTGGGAGTCCTCTCGCTCGGCAGCATGATTGCGGCAATGGTGCGGAGCGCGAGCGCATGGGCCGCCGCCACCTCCTTCTGCGAGCATGTGATGCTCGCGAAGGAGATGGCGGACCGCGCCCGGGAGAGGTTCAGAACTCTCCCGGCCCGCCGAGCCCGCAACATGCTCGCCGCGCGTCGCAGGCGACTCAGGCGCCGGAGGTCGCTGAACGACCTCCGTCCTCCATGAGCGCAGGCCTGGGGGTGGCAGGTGAGGCCGCCTGTCACCCCAGCAGAAGCAGGCCGGGACGGTGGGGCAACTAGCGCTCTTCCCCCGAACCGGGGCAAGACGGGAACACCGTGGTTCCCAAACCCGAGGGGGCCTTCTCAAAACCGGAGATGGCCCTGGGTCAGCTGGGGTGCGAGGGACATGCCTTATGGGCAACCTTACACCCCGGCGTCTGTAGACCCGAGACGGCGTGCGGTTTTAGTCGGTTCAAGCCCGACATAACCGCCCCCGCTGGCCGGCGGGGGGGTATCCGAGGGGACTTCCGCACGAAAAAAAAAAAAGAAAAAAGGGACCTTTGACCTTAGTAACTGGTATAAATTTCAGCTTGCTAGATCCACCCGTTCCTGAGAAAATCGGTAGTGACACACAAACAGACAGACAGACGGACAAGAGAGTGGTCTTACAATGTTTTTTTTCTTTTGGAGTGCGAGGGATATGCTCTATGGGCAACTTTACACCCCGGTGTCTGTAGACCCAAGACGGCGTGCGGTTTTAATCCGTTCAAGCCCGACATAACCAACCCGTCCACACGGAAAAAAAAAAGGTACGGGACCCTAGGGGTGTGTGTTGGGTAACCTCCTCGAGTGTCGCTCCGATTCCGATCCCGCTGCAGTCCGGGGGGAACGGAATCGAAGCGGCCGGTACACCCTGGGCGTCGGTCAATGGGTTCCCCTTCATAGGGTTGGCATTGATCGTCGGCCAATACCCAACGTGGCGGGAACACATCGCTCACCGTACTCCTCTGCTTTCAGAGGAGACAGGATGAGCGATGCTGTTAGTGGTGAGATGGCCCAGGGTCAGCCGGGGTGCGAGGGATACGCTCTAATCCGTTCAAGCCCGACATATCCGCCCCCGCTGGCCGGCGGGGGGTACTAACCCAAGCAATTTAGCTTAGCTGGAAGGATTACGAAAAATACTAGTAAGTTCAGTTACTTATATTCTTTACAAAAGAAAAAACAACAAGTTGAATTCCTGAGACGAGCTCAGCCGAATACAAGGGATTTTCGATTTTGCGTAATTTTTTTTTTGCGTTTTTTTTTTATCTTGCCATGGTTCACCCCAGCACAAATCTATTACCGAAAACAGCAACTCGATAGCTCATCTCCTTCATACCCTAAACCGTGACAGAAAATTGGCAACGACGACGACGTCGACGACAACTCCTTAGCAATAGGGCTTTTCTAAAGAAAATCCCTAAAAAAAGAACAATTAAGTAATTAATGTTTCTTTTATACGTCTTATATACCAGTTTGCGACTATGCGATTTTGATATACGCGATACTTTACGCTTTAGATTGTCTTTTTTTTTCATACCACTAAGGTGGCAGACAAGCTCACGGCCCACCTGATGGGAAGCGGTTACCGCGGCCTATGGACGTGTGCAACAACAGTGGCGTCACACTCGCGCTGCCGACCCTGTAAAGGAAAGGGGATGGGAAAGGAGTTTGGGAGGGGATGGGAAAGGAGTTTGGGCTCCGGCACTCTCACTCACCAAACGAAACGCAACAGTTCAAATACTGTTACTTGGCGTCGATATTCTGTGAGAGGGTGGAGGGTGTCTGCGATCATAATGTTTTAGATTTAATTTCCAAGTCAAGAAAAATAATATTAAGTTACACTGGTTAACAAATTTTCAACTTTTTTTGTCACATGAAAACTTATATCTAATTTTAAATGTACTAGGGCCACCAAACAATAATATGAGGATGAAAAAAAATTGACACATCAGGTTTCTTACATGATCCTTTGGTTCGGTCCAAATCATTGGTATGGCAAATGGCATATGTCTGGGTTCTGGTTTGGCTCAACCCAATAGCAGTCTCACACACGTTACACAACATTTATGTGGAACCCAGGATTTATCTTGATTCCTCACAGGAAATCCATAATAGTTCAAATAGCACTGTTATTAATGATGTGAAATTTCGTCGCTGAGATGTAAAAGTTAATTCTCCACACACATAACAAAAACTGTCAGGGTTGTAAGAATACTTTAGTGGCATGTTCAGGATGTAACAAACGTATATAAAATGTAAGTTAGTTGATAAAATAGATATATTATGCAGTCGTCTAAATGAAGTTATTCAAAAAAAGACACGTATATGAGGTCAGAAATGAATATGTAGCTGTCACAAAAAACTGGACGTGATTGAAACAAAATTATTATACATTGTTGATCAGGGTATACCAACATGAACAAAAATCATCAAAAAGTTCGTGTGACAAAAACAGTGTTCACCAGTGATTTTCTCTGTATGAATATTTCCAAGTAGATCGCAATAATGCCAGTTCATTTGACGTGGGATAAAAATGATGCCCGCCATAATGATGGTGTCGTACACACAAAACATTTGTTCATATTCTTAATTAAGCGTTATGGGTAAAAATAATTTTGGGTCGAGTTTAAGTTTAAGGCAAAAAGTTAACTTAAGTTAACTAAGTAACTAACTAACTAAGTTAACGTAACTTAAAGTTTTCTTTAATGTTAAGTTAACGATCTATGTACATATAGCATTGTATAGTGTTGTATGCTACGTGTAATAGGTATTTAAGGAATTATTCTCAGACCCTTATGGAATTTCTCCAAACGGCAAAACTTACGCTATTGGAAAAATTATGGGCCCCAGTAGACCTTCGAAGAATCTTTTTTAATATCGGAATGGAATTTTTCAATTGAGTTATTGTTTACCAAAACGAAAATTGGGAGGTATTTGGTTAGTCTCGACCATCCGTAACGGAGATGATTAAATACCTAAATACATTTTAAATTTGTTGTAAGTGCAATTTCAAAAAAAGCGGCCAAGTGCGAGTCGGACTCGCCCATGAAGTGTTCCGTAGCAACAAGTAACATAATAATGTTTTTTTTATATTTTTTATATTTGAGTTGATTGAATGAAAGGTAAATTGCGGTTTACGATTTATAACGTATTAAAAAAACTACTTACTAGATCTCGTTCAAACCAATTTTCAGTGGAAGTTTACATGGTAATGTACATCACATATTTGTTTTAGTTTTATCATTCTCTTATTTTAGAAGTTACAGGATACACACACACACACATTTTACCACTTTGGAAGTATCTCTCGCGCAAACTATTCAGTTTAGAAAAAAAATGATATTAGAAACCTCAATATACATGATTGATGAAAAAAAAATTGAGTTTCAGTTCTAAGTATGGGGAACTCCCAAAATTTATTGCTTTTTTCTATTTTTGTGTGAAAATCTTAATGTGGTTCACAAAATACATCTACTTACCAAGTTTCAACAGCATAGTTAAGAAAAAATGCAAATTCAAACTCAATGACTTGCAAGTTGACACCAAACCGGTTTAACTACTTAGTACTGACACCTATCTACATTACATAATTGTCTAACTTGTACCTACAGGACACCTATTTTAGCTTCTCACATTAATCAAACTTTGGCCGTGAGGTCCGTCTATCGGATTGGCACGCATGCGACGTGAGTTCGATCCCGAGCGCTACGCTAACACTTTTTGAAATTGGTATTCGCTTGATCATAATAAATTGTGAGAACACCACCTAACATCCAAGACTTAAATATTTCTGCAAGTTGTAAACAAAATACGCAAAAAGGATCAAATAGCCAATGATATATTAATTGAATAAACTCACAGCAGAATTCGAGTGACATCTGTCGGAAACTATCTGAACTATTTCAACAACTAGCTTCTCCATTGCGCACACGCAGTCCTACCTAACACAGCACTGTGGTTACATAAATACATAGGGGGCGTTACTGCCTAAAATTTCGAAATGGCAGAAAAAAGAAACATTACTTTCAGAAAACCTGTTTCTAAGGCGGCCTCCCTCGATAATATTGATATGAGTACTTCGCTCAATACATCGAGTTCTTCGGAGCTGTTGGGTAAAAGTCTAGACCTTTCTACAAATTTTTTGGTAACGCATAAGGAGGAGATGAGAACTGAAATTACTAGCTTAAAACGTAGTCTGGAAAACACACAAAATGAATTGGACAATATCATCCTTGAAAATATAGACCTTAAGAAACAAATAGCTTATCTTACACAAGAAGTAGCAGTACTGAAACAAATATGTAGAAGCCCGGTATCGTCATTGATAAAAAACATCCCATCCTCTAAGAAAAGCAACGTTAGACGTCGGCTTACGGAGACATTCAATAGTAGCCCTCTTACATTACCAGAATCATCGCTATGTTCAAACCCTTCACAAGCTACCGGAGCGATTTCGAAATCTGGTTTGGAACAAGTAGCATCTCACTTGCTGCCTGTAAATAATAGTTCACTACAAAGTGAAATACGGGGAAAGGTCAACACTGTCACCCAGCCAAAACCACCACAACTTCTAACCAACATTGGACGCAATCCTCAAAGTAAACAAAAAAACCTACTTATTGTGGGCGGTGAACAGTGTATAGGATTGTCATCGAAGCTGATCACATCAAGGACAAACACTAGATACGAGAAATACAATGTCAGCTCTTTCATTCAACCAGGCGCCAGGACGCGACAAATATTAGAACCTATTAAAAAGTACAACTTGAAGGAGGACGATCGATTGATTGTTTCTGTAGGCGAACATGATGAAAACCCCTTTAGTGTTATGATAGAGCTCTGTTCTATTATTAATTGTCTGCCAACTGTGGGCATTCTTGTGTTAAGTGTACTTAAAAATAAATTCTTAAACGAGATACTACTCAATAATATGATTAAAAAAATATGTAATTACTTTCCTAATTGTAACTATATCAATGTGACTTATAACCAATTTGACATGTGTAAAACTATCAATTTAAATATTGACAGCCTTGATTATAATTGTAAATATATACCTCAAAAGACTAAGTATATTACAAAGCCAACTATGCATCATGGATATGGACCGCACTGCTCATCGCGTGAGCCTCGTGTGTCTGCAGCCCGTTGTCCTCCTCTTACAAGTAAGGTAAAAAAAGGGACTATCCCTTACTATTTTGCTAGCAAACCCAAAGATAACTCGCATAATTGTTACGAAGAGAGTCACAAGGGCCAAGGGACCAATTTACTACTAGAAACTCTTCCAATGAAGGCAAAAAAAGGTACCATCCCTTACTACTTTATTGCGAAACCAAAAGATAATTCACAAAATCATTTACAAACTGGAACCTCAGACAAGATCAATCTTTTTCGTGAATAATATGACAACGGAACGTTCTTTAAGAGTATTGCATCAAAATATAGCGGGTTTAACAAGTAAAATAGAATTGTTAGAGATTCACCTGTACAACCTACAATGTAGTAAAATTGTGCCTTGTATTATTTGCTTGTCAGAAACCTTTTTAGAAAGTAATCAAGAATGTTTCATTAATGTGACTGGGTACAGATTAGCTTCTTCATTTTGTAGAATCAAAACAAAAAATGCGCAGCGCGGTGGTGTATGTATACTAGTGAAATATGACATAGCGCTTGTGGAGCTACCTCATATCAAAGAGATGTCGATAGAAAAGCACTTTGAATGCTGTGCCATAGAATTAACTGACCAAAATTTAATTATAATATGCGTGTATAGGACACCAGACTCTGACATTAACATATTTTTCAAAAACATTGACATTCTATTAAGAAAGACTATATATAATTCTGACAAAAAAATTATAATTGCTGGAGACATAAATATAAATACATTAAAAGTAAGCCATGAATCAAATGTTTTACTGGAGATGGCCCAAAATTTTAATTTGACTCTGCACATAACCCAGCCAACTCGACAGCAAAAGTCTTGTATTGATCATATTATTAGTAATATCAGCATAGCCAATGGCGAAATCCTCCACCTTGGAATGTCGGACCACGAAACAGCTCAATTACTTACTGTCCCTACAAGTAACAGGAAAACTACGATTACAAGATACTCAATATACAAGAGAGACTTTTCTAGTGAAAATATAATCCGATTTAAAGAGTGTATGGCAAGTCTGTCATTTAGTGAGGTATATGCGGAGTCAAACCTTGATTCGGCATATTCTAAATTTCACGAACTAGTTTCTCTATTTTTTAACTTGTGCTTTCCTACATTCAAACAGACAATTTCACACAAGCCTAAAAAAATGCTTGGATCAGTAGAGGGCTGAGAGTTAGCTGTAAAAAAAAAAGACTACTACGACTAAATTATTACAAACATAAATCTGAAACAAATAAAGAAAAATTCAAATCGTACTCTAAATTACTACGTAAATGTATTTTTAATTCTATGAAAAACTACAATCAGAGTAGACTAAGTAACTGTAAAAATATTTGTAGAACATCGTGGCAATTGATAAAAAAGGAGACGGAAGGTTTAAAAACATCAGACTTTATAAACAAAATACAGGTAGATGGCAACCTTCTCACAGACCCAAAAGAAATAGCACAAGCATTCAACGATCGTTTAATAGACGTTAACACCAAACAAAAAACAAACAATCAAAGCTCAAAAAAAAAAGAAAACATTCATAGTATATGCAACAGTATATACCTTAGGCCTTACGACTGTACCGATATTCTGAGAATCATTCAATCGCTCAATAATACAAACTCAGTGGGTTATGATGAGTTTAGCACTAGACTTCTCAAGGACAGTGCCATCGAACTCTCATCCATTCTAACACATTTAATAAACCTATCGTTCAGTGAAGGTCATTTTCCAAGTCTTCTTAAGAGATCGATAGTCAAACCCCTATACAAAAAAGGTGACAAGTCTGTACTTAATAACTACAGGCCAATAACTCTTATACCCATTTTTTCTAAGGTTTTTGAAATAGCTATGCATAAGCGACTATATGACTTTGTTACTCAACACGAAAAACTACGAAACGAACAATATGGTTTTCAGAAAGGCAAGTCTACAACGCTGGCATGTTTTAACCTTGTAACTAGGATCTGTGAAAGCCTGGACCGTAATATGCAGACCACTGTCATTTTCTTTGATATGAAAAGTGCATTTGACCTAGTTTCACATAAACGGCTTTTAAATAAATTAGACAATTATGGAATTAGGGGCCCTGCCTACGAATGGCTTGATTCGTATCTAAGGGATAGAGAACAGTGTGTTGAAATTATGTGTATAGACGATAACAATGAACTAAAAGCACATAGATCCTCGTACAGGGTCAATAGCTCTGGGGTCCCACAAGGAAGTATTCTGGGACCTTTGCTGTTCCTGATTTATATTAATGATTTGCCAAGCGTAACGCCCAAGCCTTGTATTTTATACGCTGATGACATTTCTCTCATCATGACATCTAATTATTCCAATATTGACTATACTAATGACATAAATAATACAATTGACTCTATAATCCAATGGCTCCATGAAAATAATTTGCAGGTTAACATGGCTAAAACACAATATATTCAATTTGGCAATTATGGTACGAAACTTAAAAATTTGAATATCAAATATTTGACTGATAATTTAACAAAAGTGGATAAAACAACCTTCCTAGGTATAATTATTGACCAGAACCTAAACTGGAAGGCACACGTTGAAAAAGTTTGCAATAAAATAAACAAATTTGTTTACGTTCTGGCTAAACTTAGAAAGACCTCAAATCCCGAATCGGTTGCCATGGCCTACCACGGCTACGTTGCCTCAGTTTTAAATTATGGTCTAGTGATTTGGGGCAACGCCACAGTCGTGAACAGAGTCTTCATTGCCCAAAAAAAGTGTGTCCGAGCTATATGTGGAGCTGCACCATGGCACTCTTGTAGGCTTCTTTTCTTGAAACTGAAGATCCTTACCCTTCCCTGCATGTATATATACGAAGTTGCGAAGTTTGTTAGGCAATATCCTAGCTTCTTCTCTAAGGCACATGAGGTTTATCCGAGGAGCACTAGAAATCAGGATAGAATTGTTTTACCCAGAGTCCCGAATACGGCCCTATACCTAAAAAACTGTTTCGCGATGTGCGGTCGTATTTATAATGCAATACCTAAAAGCTTGAAGCAACTGCCAACCTCTAAATTTCTAAGAAAGTTGAAAGCATGGCTCATGGAAAAATGCTTTTATACCATAGAGGAATTTGAAAACTGTAAAGATAAACTGTGAATGAATAGCAGAATATAATACTTAGTCTTTCAAATGTATTTAATGTATTTTTTTTTTTTTCTTCACAAATTTTTATGACTTGTTTTATGCATTTTATGATATGTTCTGACATTCCCAATAATCTATTATAATGTTTGTGACTAAAGAATTCAATGGACTTGCATGTGCTGAAATAATTCTATATAATAATTAATTGTAGTTTAAAGTCGTATAATATCTACCTATGTATTGTAATGTTTGCATGCCATAAAATGGTAAATGTGCTGCACTAAATAATTGTACCTAACACCTGTATAACCACCTTTAAGCAAATAAATGAATATGAATATGAATATGAATATGAATGAATGAATATGAATAGTTCTTATAGTTTCAGAACCGGGGTTCTGTTTTTAACGTTACGGAACACTAAAAAGGAAACATTTTGTTAAACACTACCTTGGGCGGCTATCATAACAATCGCGGTGGTTACTCACAGGGTTTGGTATAAACAACAACATAAACAAAAACAAAATCAAAATCGGTTCATCCGTTCGGGAGCTACAAGATCACAGAAAGACACACACAAAGGCACGTCAAAATTATAACTCCAATCATTTTTGAATCGGGGATATAAAAACATTTAAAAATATGTTGAATATCTTCGTAAACTTTCATTACTTAAATTTATCGTATACAGACATTCACACATTTTCAATAAAAATATTGGAACTTTTTGGTATCGTTGGTAAACTTTAATCTCTCCGTGTTTAAAAGCTTGTGGTTGTAAAATGAGTTGAATGTCTTTCGAGTTTACCATAAAGCTCAACTTGTTCTCATTAACTTGATTGAACCAACTCATTTTTGCAACGAATGCTTAAAACAGGTGCTTGTGTTCTGCAGCTAAGTGAATAGAGTACATTTTTTTGTAGAAATAAATCTTCTTAACTCATCAGCTTAATTAACTCTTGGATCTTCAGTTAAGCGCATTCAGTTTTTGAAGCTGATGTTTTTTTTACAATGCATAAATGGATTACGATGTTTTTAAAGAGATTTTTTTCCTTTTGAGCCAATAGTATTTTGGTGAGTGTAGCTCTGGATTTATGTATTCAACATAGCAGCGACCTATAATTGAAATAAGAAGACCTTTGATAAACGAAAATTACATATCAACTAGCTGTTGCCCACGACTTCGTCCGTGTTAAATTCGGAATAGATACGAACGCTAGATAGATCGCGGGATAAAACCCGACCCCACCAGGCGAGGCTGCGGTGGCGGCAAAGGTCCGCCGGTAACCCTGGGGTTATCCTTTCGAGGGCTTACCCGGGGTGCCCGGGAATGGACACTTGGGGAGGACACCGTGTGATTTTAGTCGGTCCGATTCCGACACGCCCGCCTCATCGTCGGCACCGATCGGGTGAAGCCCGTGGGGATTTCTACACGTAAAAAATACCAAACATGTATTAGGCTTACCTATTTCTTCGTTATATTTTCAATAATTTATCAACCGCGGTAGCCTAGTGGTATGGGTAAAGGACTGCAGAGACGAGGTCTCGGGTTCGATCCCAGGTTTTACCATGGCACACCAATGACTTTTCTATACTTTTCTAAGTTGTGTGTGTATTTATCGCAGGTTTATAAGTGCCCGGCTAATGGCAATAGGCTCGTCACCTATTACATTGGGACCTAAACATAAACTGGCGAAATGTGGGTGCTAGCACCTCTGCCTACCCCTTCGGGGATATAGGCGTGAGTTTATGTTATGTTATGTTATGTAATTTATCATGAACAAATAGATGTTTACATGTAACATCGAAATAAATTCTACCCGGTTCCCTAATATAATAGCTTGATGGTATTTATTATCAACCGTTGAGTTTCTAATCTTTTACACGTGGGTCACTCTGTAGTCTTAGATTTCATATTTTACTGCTCATCTTTTAGCTATATCGTGATGATTTATAGTCCAAACATTGACTATGTCTGAGTTTTGGCGACCTGCAGAATTTCGTGATGATCTGCTTTGTAATAATAAAGGAATGATCAATAATAGATTTGATCGATTTTACCCTGCTGCTCCTATCACACTTATAATAGCGTGATTATGTATAGCACAGTTTATGACTATACCCTAGAAAAAATTTCATGGAAAATTTCAGTTGAATCTGTTCAGCGGTTTTCAAGTGATACTGGAACATCGAAAATAAAAAGCAGACAAACAGATAAACTGACAAAAATTCTAACATATTTTTGGCATCGGTATCGTTCCTAGAACACAATTTTTTTTTAAATATTCATTGTACAGTTTTCACCTCATATAAATCTTTAGGCTTTCACGGCAGCGTTGCATGTAGAACATACTGCTTCTGGGCTGTGTGGCCGTGGTCCATATGAAACTTGTGTTCCAAACGTTTCGGTGATCACTGCGGTCGACATCTTCAGTGTTACAGGTCCGGGCGCCGACCTTGTTACGATTTTATTATATGTATAGATAAAATACACAATCTTTGAGCTTGAAATCATCAGTCCTATTTATAATCTCCCTCTTATTGTGAGATCATCTTAGCTGAGCTCTCAGAATGGCAAACTTCAGAAACTATACAAAAAAATGCAAAATGTTTCGTTGGCAGGTTGCCTTATGCTGTTGTCATTAAACGCTAAAGCAAGTAATAATTTATTTATAACAACGTCGAAAGTTGCTCATCCCACATGACCTTATTCTGAAAATAACATAAACTCACGCCTATATCCCCGAAGGGGTAGGCAGAGGTGCTAGCACCCACATTTCGCTTGTTTATGTTTAGGTCCCAATGTAATAGGTGGCGAGCCTATTGCCATTAACCGGGCACTTATAAGCCTGCGATAAATACACACCTAACTTCGAAAAGCATCGAAAAGTCATTGGTGTGTGCCTGGTAAAACCTGGGATCGAACCCGAGACCTCGTCTCAGCAGTCCATTACCCATACCACTAGGCTACCGCGGTTTTAACCTTTAACCTTATTCTGCCCTTTTAATAATATTTTATACTAGCTATTGCCCGCATCTCCTCCTGTGTTCAATTCTGATCCCATTTCCTTGACTCACAGGAACCTATTCCCGAGATAAAAAGTAGCTTATGTCCTCACTGTGTCCAATTTAATCTAGATACGTTCAGCCATTTTTGTATTACATCCATACAAACTTTCGCGTTTATATTTATTAGTGTGACTGTAGTCCTCTGAAAAACAACATGGTACCAAACTGTAATTAACATAATTTTAACAATTATTTTAAATTTCCTCTGATTTTTGCTATACGAGATGGTTCCATGTCTGTTTTAAACCACGTTTTTGACACTTGTGTTTCTTTGTTAATCGTGGTAAAATGTAACCGTCTAATATTAGGAATGTGAAATTTTGTGAAAATGTTTGTTACTCAATCATGCGCAAACGGCTGAACGTGAACGTGTGAAAATCTGGGTGAAATTTGGTATAAGGATAAATCTATAATTTATCCTTATACCAAATTTCACCCAGATTTTTATATTTATTATTATAACATACATGCTAGTTTTTCTCCTAGGAATAGGCTCCCATAGGTTGCGGGAACGGGAACAGAATTCTAAATAAACGGAGCCGCAGGCATCTGCTAGTCTTAAATAATTCCTCAAAACTCAAGTTAAACCTCAAAGACAATCTCTCCTGAGGCTTATAAATTCAATACCGCTTGTGAGTTTGGGATCGTCGATAATTCTTAAGCTCATTTGTACAGAGATCTGAAATTTTGAGGGCTACTTAAAAAACCAAGGGAACTGTCAATGTCTATTCGTAGAGTTTTATTCATGGTATACCTTAAGACAAAAATCTTGAACAAACGTCAAACACTTCGCGCATGTGTACTTACTTTGACGGCCTCTGTGGCGTAGCGATAGTGCATTCGACTGAAACGACAGTTCGATTCCCGCTCTGTGTAAATATTTATATGCATGAATATGTATATTAGCATTGGTCTGGGTGTTTCTATGTATAATATGTATGTATTTACAAAAAAAAGTACATAAGTATGGTTATCCGCATTCTACAACCCATAACACAAGCTAGTTAAACTATGCTTACTTTGGGTCTAGAAAGTGCTGTGTAAAATTTCGTAGAATATTTATTTATTAACTGGGCAAGGGAAAATTCAATAACATTACTGATAAACAAATGACGCGTGCTCTTTGAGCCCAAGATTATTTTTATAAATGTATAATTGCGCTCCGCTATTTATTTTACTTATTTATTTATTTAAACTTTATGCACAACAATAAAATTGTACAAAGGCGGACTTAATGCCAGAGGCATTTTCTACTAGTCAACCTATAGTTGATGCAGAAATAAGTCCCAGTAGGTGCTCGAAGGGTTTTATAAGAAAAAGAATGGTACAATAAAAAAAGAATACTTACCTATTTTTTTTTTTTTTTTATACCACTAAGGTGGCAGACAAGCACACGGCCCATCTGATGGGAAGCGGTTACCTCGGCCTATAGACGTGTGCAACACCAGTGGCGTCACACTCGCGCTGCCGACCCTGTAAAGGAAAGGGGATGGGAAAGGAATTTGGGAGGGGATGGGAAAGGAGTATGGGAGGGGATGGGAAAGGAGTTTGGGAGGGGATGGGAAAGGAGTTTGGGCTCCGGCACTCTCACTCACCAAACGGAACGCAACAGTTCAAATACTGTTACTTGGCGTCGATATTCTGTGAGAGGGTGGTGCTTCCCCGGTCGAGTCGGCCCATTTAAGTTTATGAACATAATCTAATATGTTATACTTAAACGATAAATAAAGATACATATTTATTATATAATATAAATATACATACATATACACAGAAAATATTAACTACATATAAACGAAAAAAAAAATCCGTTCCCGCAGGTGGAACGCACAGGTAGATTTCGTGAAGCAATTAATATTATTTTATAGAGAGAACTACGGACTATAAACAGTTTAATTTTTTTTTCTCGAAAACGGTAACTTTCAGCGAAAAACTTTTCAGACATTTATTTTAGACGATGAATTAAAAATGGCCTATCGATTAAAAATGTTTCCGACCGCAAGAATGTTCACCGGTTAGAAGTTATGATTTTTTTCCCGAAAAAATTTGGTTTTTCCCCCCTCCACTTTTAGTTAAAGTTTTAATCTTATAGGTTTATAATTAAAAGTTGTTGGTATTCATGTATACTATGGGATAAAATTAGAACGGTTCGAATATCTTTCATGGAACGTGAAATTTTGAGGAAAAACTGATTTCACAAAAAGTGAGGCCCTACCGTCCCCTTAGGCCGGATTCCACCAATTCACGAACTTAAACTAAGTTTACACCCAAGCAATTTTTGACCGCAGTTTGAAAGCAATCGGGGCAAAAATGCGACCGTGAGAGTGCCGCAAATTTTGGGAAGTGGAACCATACATACATATAAATATATAAACTTTTTGACCAGTGGTCATTTCGGACTCAGGGGGTCATAACTAGACCCTCCTATGAAGAATTTTTTTTTAAATTCGACAGTAGTCAAGAAACCAATAGGTAGATCGATTTCATCGAAATCTACCTAAAACCTTAGAGATATTGTTCTGCCTATGGATTGTTATAGAGTTGGCGTACTCTGTATTTGAATACCACCGCTATTGCCACCAATAAGACTTAAAAACTCGTTTTCCGCATCTAGAGTAAATTGTCAAGGTTTTTGCCCATACTTATGAGTATAAAACGAATAATATACTTGCATTCAGTCTGGTTGTATTTTTCTGGCACCTATGGGTTGGATCCCGTAGGGGTTTCCTCACGTCATCCAGGCACTGTACCAGTTGCGCAAGGAGGCGCTGGAAGGGATTTGAGGCCTGCACCAAGAGAAATCGAGGGGCAGCGATTCCAGCTCCGCCAGGTGCTCATGGAGGAATGGAAGGAACGACTTGGGCAACCAAGCGCAGGGCACGCCACGATTGAGGCGGTAAGACCCGTCATGGAGGATTGGCTGGAGAGGCGCCACGGAAGCCTCTCCTACCGGCTGACGCAGGTACTCACCAGACATGGCTCTTTCAGTGAGTTCCTGCATCGTATAGGCCGGGAGCCGAAGCCCGAGTGCCACCATTGCCGGAGCTGCTCCGTGGACACATCGCTCCACACACTGGCAGAGTGCCCAGAGTGGATGGAGCGGCGTCGCGTCCTTGAAGCAGCCTTCAGAGCGGGAAGCCTCACACTGCAGATCCTGGTACTGGCCATGGTCGGCAGCGAGAGTGTGTGGAACGCTGCCGCCTTCTTCTGCGAGGCAGTAATGCGCGCAAAAGAGGCGGCAGAGAAGGTACGGGAGAGGTCTAGCACTCTCCCGTGCCGTCGAAGGCGCACCGGGCGGTAGCGATCGCGGAACGATCTCCGTCCTCCATGAGCGCGGTCCTGAGGGTAACGGTCAGTGCTAGCCCCCACCTTAGCAGAAGCAGGCCCAGGGTGGCAGCGCGTTGTGTTGTCGCGCGCGCTTCTCTATAGGGGAGAGGGGATTTAGTTCCCTAACATCACGTCGGGGTCGCCACTACTGGCGGCCGGGGCCGGTCGGGGTCTCTTGAATATCCTTTCTAGGGCACACCAGGTTCCCCGGCCACACAGGCCGATGTGACGACACACCGTGTGGTTTTAGTCGGTTCGACTCCGACACGGTCATGGTTTCCTCACGTAAAAAAATAAGTTTGTATGTTTTGATGTTTGTTACTTAATCCCGCTCTAACGACTGAACGGATCGTACTAAAATTATAGATATTGAACCACTTAAAGTGTTTATTTGTTTACTTGGTATCCTTGAATTTTTTTATTTAAAGTGAAAACAACATTTTATTATTTACTTATTGCAGAAATATAAAGTACATTTCATTTTCTTCATAGAATTTTTCTGCACGTTTCCCGCCACACATTAGCATTTATTCATTATTTCTACTACACAAAACTTTAAAACAGTTATTTCCCTTCCACATTTTATAAATGCCTCAACCTAGCGCGAGCTGAGAAAACCTCCTAGAATTTTGATTAGGCAACGTGCCAAGAGCATACTTGTAAATATTATCAGCATAAAATGATACTTCGCTCTGTTTCCGCATAGTCAAGAAACACTTATGATTAATATTCAGAAACGAAACCTTTGTTCAAAGACATGACAATCAGATATATACCTTTGCGGGTACAAATTGCGAATATATAACGGGTTTGATTACTAGATTGAGTCAAGTCAATGTTAGTTTTATACCTACTTACCGTATACAGGTTTACATTTAACTACAGACAAAAATAAAACAACATTTTGCAATGTTACTCTTCACGTTCCTACTGCTAAAACAAACTACAGACCAAAATAAAACAACATTTTGCAATCTCTCCCTACACGTTCCTTCTGCTAAAACAAAGTATAGACAAAATAATACAACATTTTGCAATCTCTCCCTACACGTTCCTATTGATAAAACGAACTATAGACAAAATAAAACAACATTTTGCAATCTCTCCCTACACGTTCCTACCCTACACGTTCCTACTGCTAAAACAAACTATAGACAAAATAAAACAACATTTTGCAATCTCTCCCTACACGTTCCTATTGATAAAACGAACAATAGACAAAATAAAACAACATTTTGCAATCGCTCCCTACACGTTCCTTTTGATAAAACGAACTACAGACATAAATAAAACAACATTTTGCAATCATCCCCTTCACGTTCCTACTACTTAAACAATCTACAGACAAAATAGCTACCTGGTGCGAGCTCATCAAAAATTTCATGTAGATAGCACGATATTTACCTATTCACAACTAGTGTGCCCTCGGCAAAAAGGTATCTGAGCCTTAATTGTTTTAAATAATTATAGAATTAGAATAATCATGTCTACTGCGTTACTTAGCAACTAATTACTCACTGTATGTAGAAGGTAAATTACTTCTAATATTCTCTTAAATTACTACCACTCTATTTACTTCCATTAATTTACTTATTTTAGAGTTTACAAATGGAAGCAAAGATTTGTAATTATTGGCTCTCTAGTGACTATTCATACGATGTTATTCAGTAATGACTTACTCATTATGTACATTAAATAAATGAACATTTAAAAAATGTATGTTGTAAATACAAGCTTTCAGCATCATTTCTCACATTAAATTTATTTGAAAAGTATTTGAGAAACGTTTTTCACTCTATCCTTATATATAAATGTGAAAGTAACTCTGTCTGTTTGTCTGTCTGTTACGCTTTCACGCCTAAACCACTAAACCGATTTTGCTGAAATTTGGTACAGGGGTAGATTAGACCTTGGGAAAGGACATAGGCTATGTTTTGTCGCGATAACCGACATCTACGTGGGCGGAGCCGCGGGCAAAAGCTAGTTTTAAATAACACTGTCTTTCGTGATTTGTGATGTTATGAATGTCGGGTTGTCTGCTATTGGATATCAAGCACAGTCTTGGATAACTCTTATTATCAGGTAAGTGATATAGAAATTTGATTCGAGTTTTTTTTTTTTTTTTTTTGTATTTAGGACACGTCAATTTGACTTCAGCTCGCCTGATGGTAAGCTGAAGGTAAAGTCCAAGAAAGAGGGTCACCATTACATACACATACCATGTCAACAATGGTGGCACTCAGCTTGACGACCTCATCAGAAGAGGATTTATTTATTTATTTATTTATTTATTTAACCAACTTATACTGACGGCAATCCATACATATAAGTTATAGGTCACATACATTATCTTCTTATTTACCACATGTTATAATAACTATGCAATGTCAAAACTACAGATGTCAAAAATAAAAATAATAATTAAACAATGTCTAAAATATCAAAACTATAAATGTCAGGAATAATAATAATAAATAGATTCATAATAATAATACACTAATTAATTAAAATCGTTCCTATTTAAAAGTAAAACAACAAAAATAAAACAACAAAAAAAAAAAAACATATATGTCACCAGTATCATTGCCCAGTCAACTAGGCAATGGTACTGGAGGTGGTAACACTCTCCAGATAGAGACTAGCTGTGGCCAGGAATCTCGGTTCCGTGTATGAAAATATATCTATTATCCCATCACTCAGCAGAATATCATTGATGTGGGTTAGTGCAAGGTATAGCGGACTAGTCGCAAGAGCTACAGTAGTATTAGGTACTACAAATAGTGGCCGCTGTCGAGGACGTAGGGTGCGTCTGGCAAGTCCAAGAAAGAGGGTCACCATTACATACACATACCATGTCAACAATGGTGGCACTCAGCTTGACGACCTCATCAGAAGAGGATTTATTAATTTATTTATTTATTTATTTAACCAACTTATACTGACGGCAATCCATACATATAAGTTATAGGTCACATACATTATCTTCTTATTTACCACATGTTATAATAACTATGCAATGTCAAAACTACAGATGTCAAAAATAAAAATAACAATTAAACAATGTCTAAAATATCAAAACTATAAATGTCAGGAATAATAATAATAAATAGATTCATAATAATAATACACTAATTAATTAAAATCGTTCCCATTTAAAAGTAAAACAACAAAAATAAAACAACAAAAAAAAACAAAACATATATGTCACCAGTATCATTGCCCAGTCAACTAGGCAATGGTACTGGAGGTGGTAACACTCTCCAGATAGAGACTAGCTGTGGCCAGGAATCTCGGTTCCGTGTATGAAAATATATCTATTATCCCATCACTCAGCAGAATATCATTGATGTGGGTTAGTGCAAGGTATAGCGGACTAGTCGCAAGAGCTACAGTAGTATTAGGTACTACAAATAGTGGTCGCTGTCGAGGACGTAGGGTGCGTCTGGCCGGTAGTGGTACACTTATTGAGATATACTGCAGGAGTGAGGGATTACATATAGAACCACGGATTAGACGGAAGAAATATGTGACCGTCATGAGTTTCCTCCTAACTTCAAGGCTTTGATAGGAGACCATTCCCAGCACAAATGGTGTAGGATACATGTAGGGATAGTAACCGTACATTTTCAAGTACAAGCATCGAGTGAATGATTTCTGCACTTTTTCTACCAGCAGTGTATATGATTTTTCATGCGGATTCCAGATTGCGCAGTTTGTTTCCAGTACACTACGAACATATGAGTTATACAGTATAGTTATGGCTTGTGGGTTATTAAAAATTTCCGCTTGGCGCATAACGTACCCCAAGTTTGTTCGAGATCTGTTACAAGTTTGGATTATATTTTGGTTGAATGTAAGGTATGGATCGAAGTGAGTCCCCAAATCTCGTATAGTAGAGACGCGGTTGAGGACCACCGAGTTTAATGTGTAGGTGTTGTGTATCGGTAGTGTTGCTTTGGAGTAAGACATGACCGCGCATTTATTGACATTGAGACTAAGTCTATTTTTTGTGCTCCAGGTGTAAATATTGTTAATGTCTTCCTGGAGTTTGTCAGTGTCGTTTGATGCATTAATTGGAATGGAAATCTTAACATCATCTGCGTACATCAGGACAGTGGAGTGTTTTATGTGTGTTGGAAGGTCGTTTATAAATATTAAAAACAGTAAGGGTCCCAGGCTGCTGCCCTGTCCTATGCCCGAAGTGACAGGGTAGAGATCTGAACGTGCACTTTTGTATATAACATATTGTTCACGACCCATTAAATAGTTAGCAAAGTATTTCAGTAAGGATCTAGAAAACCCAGCCACTCCCATTTTATATAGTAGCACATCATTGTCCACCCTATCGAAAGCCTTTTGGAAATCGAAATAGGCTATGTCTACTTGACTTTTGTTGGCTAAGTTTTCTGCAATACAGGTAGACACATTAAGAAGGTTCGATGTCGTGGAGCGATTAGACAGGAATCCATGTTGTTCTTCTGCGAACCACCCAGTCATATCGTTGTAAATTTTTTTGTATAATACGGACTCTAAAACTTTACCAAATATGGATAGAATAGCTATAGGTCTATAGTTCTTAATATCGGATTTAGGGCCATTTTTATGAACTGGGAGTACTTTAGAGATCTTCCACAATGTTGGATATACGTTGGCCTGCATAGAAAGATTAAAGATATGTTGAAGAGGCTTTGCAAAAATTCTTCTGCCATCTTTAACAATAAATTGCGGTATACCATCTGGACCCTGAGTTGTTTTTGGAGCTAGTCGCGACATGGCTTTAAGTACTTCAGATTCGGTAATGTGTGCAATATTAACGTGAATATTATTATTTGTGTTTATGTTCGACGAGACACAGGCCTCGTCTACATTCAGCGCCGGGGCATTAACTAAGAACACGCTGCTAAAATATTTAGAGAATGCAGTAGCCACCTGTGTGGGAGACAGGTCCCCAAAGGTAGCCTGTTCATTATTTTCCCTACTGCTCTTAACGTAAGTCCAGAACGATTTGGGATCTCGCTTAATGTTTGCTTCTAAACGGTTAGTGAATGCTAAAAAGTCAGATTCTGTACTCTTTTTCACTAAGCGCCTGTAATATGTAAAAAAAGCATAGTATAGTTGGTCGCTTGTCTGTTTGTAGAGTCTATGGTAATCATTTTTCAATTTATTTAAATTAATAGTGTTTATAGTGAACCAGTGTGGGTAACTCTCATTCAGCCTTTTATTAGGTCTCTTGACAGGCACGCTTTCCGCAATAGCATCATTTAATAACTTGTAAAAGATCCTTGAAAAGGATTGTCGTCGCAGCACCGCGTGACACCCACCGGTCCCACTAGTGCTGCGACCACAATCCCCCTGCCCGGCTATGCACTTGCTGACCCCTGAACGCAATTAAACCGAAATTTGATTACTATGGAGGGTTTTTCACAATCGTGCACGGTGGTACCAACCCGGCCGAATTTTGTGACAAATTTGTGTCATCAAATTTCTACCACCAGTGCTCAGCTGCTGCGAGGGATATGCTCTATCGGCAACCTTACACCCCGGCGTCTGTAGACCCGAGACGGCGTTTTTGGTCGGTTCAAGCCCGACATAACCGCCCCGCTGGCTGGCGGGGGGGTATCCGAAGGGATTTCCGCACGAAAAAAAAAAAAAAAAAAAGATACTCAGCTGCTTGCTGCGAATGTTATATTACGCTGCGTAATCTAAAGGTAAGCGAGTTTGAAGTTATATTAAAAAAAAGTAATAACACTTCTTCGTAGAATATTGTACAAATACTTACTCATAATTACCCAGTTACACGATTACAGAAAAAAAGCGGCCAAGTCCGAGTCGGACTCGCCCATGAAGGGTTCCGTAGCAGCAAGTAACATAATAAGGCTTTTTTTTTTAATTTTATATTTGAGTTGATTGAAAGAAAGGTAAATTGCGGTTTACGATTTATGACGTATTAAAAAAAACTACTTACTAGATCTCGTTCAAACTATTTTTCGGTGGAAGTTTACACGGTAATGTACATCATATATTTTTTTTATATTTACAATTCTCTTATTTTAGAAGTTACAGGGAGGGGGACACACTTTTTACCACTTTGGTAGTGTCTCTCGCGCAAACTATTCAGTTTAGAGAAAAATTATATTAGAATATATTCCTCAATATCATTTTTAAAGACCTATCCATAGATACCACACATGGGTTTGATGAAAAAAAAAATTGAGTTTCAGTTGTAAGTATGGGCACCCCCAAAATTTCTTGTTTTTTTTTTCTATTTTTGTATGAAAATCTTAATGCGATTCACAGAATACATCTACTTACCAAGTTTCAACAGCATAGTTCTTATAGTTTCGGAAAAAAGTGGCTGTTACATACGGACGGACAGACAGACAGATATGACGAATCTATAAGGGTTCCGTTTTTTGCCATTTGGCAACGGAACCCTAAAAAGGACGGAATTATAAAAAAATATTCAAACCAAAATATCATAAATACGTTCTCACAATCAGTTAAATAATATATAATTAAAATTTTATTAAATTAGCAATACATTTTACAAAATAAGAAAATGTGCTCAGTGTTTTCTACATGTTTTTTAAATAACAGAAAAGTCAAACATATTATGAAGGGTAAGTAATCTATATATATAAAAATGAAACCCGTTTTCCGTTGTCACGACATAGCATGAAAACGGCTTGATCGATTTGGCTGATTTTTTTTTTGTAGTTTTCTAATACTCTGTACAAGGTTCTTACGGAAAAAAATATTAAGAATATAATAGATATATAAAAATGAAACCCGTTTTCCGTTGTCACGACATAGCATGAAAACGGCTTGACCGATTTGGCTGACTTTTTTTTTGTAGTTTTCTAATACTCTGTACAAGGTTCTTACGGAAAAAAATATTAAGAAAATCTCTCAAAAAGATTGAAAAATATACATTTAATTTTGCATATTTTAAAAAAAGCGCGTTACGAATGTCAACGTCATTCAGATCAACGTCATAGATTCCAGTTCAAATTGAATAGGTACGCATACATAAGATAGGTCAGCTATACAAAATAAAGTAGTGCATCAAATTTACGCTAAGGCGGTACGAAGTTCGCCGGGTCAGCTAGTAGATGATATAACAACAGAATCTCTAATATTACCAACATATAACAACGGCACCTATAATTTTATTTAATATAGCGATTAGTTATTATAATAAAAAAAAGCGGCGATAGCCCAGTGGCTTACGCAAGGGACTGCTGAGTCGAGGTCTCGAGTTCGATCCCCAGTTGCCCCGGGCACACACCTCTGACTTTTCGTAGTTATGCGTGCATTAATTAATGTTAATTATCGCTCGCTTAATAATGTGCCCGGTAGATGGCAATAGGCTCGCCCCCTGTTACATTGGGACCTTAACATATGTTGTGTTATGTTAATATAATAAACGATTTATATAATTTTAAAATAACAATTTTGTATAAGCATAACATACATGAAATATAATCATAATTCGACATAACATACATTAAATACAAAATCCTTTGACATACCACTCAAAAGATATAACACTTATTTGGTCTAATATGATGAAAACGCCTACTTAAAAACTTAGCTTAAGTAGCTTAAAAAAACAATAACTTTGTATTTTGTTTAATAATATTTACATAACATAACATAACTTTACGCCTCTATTCCCGAAGGGGTAGGCAGAGGTGTATTACACACCCACGATTCGCCAGTTATGTTAAGGTCCCAATGTAATAGGGAGCGAGCCTATTACCATCTACCGGGCACATTATTAAGAGAGCGATAATTAACATTTATTAATGCACACATAACTATGAAAAGTCAGAGATGTGTGCCCGGGGTGACTGGGGATCGAACTCGAGACCTCGTCTCAGCAGTCCGTTACGTACGCTACTGGGCTATCGCCGCACGTGTAATAATATTTAAAAGTATTCTTTCTTATTATTTTATTTATTTATTTATTTATTCGTATTTTTTCTTTGTTTTATTCTTTGTAAGTTCTGTAGCGGACGCTATTCTATACATTTCGTATAGAGTAGCCGTTCCGATTACCCGCTCCGCTTATGGCGCGTTAACTTGGACCAGCACCTTAGCCGACCGGTTTTGCTAACGACCGCGCAGGTACATCAACTCACTCTTTCGCTGTGGCTACTCGCGCGCGTACGCTTTGTTGTTATATTCTTTCGTATCGCTTTGCTTGTTCCATATACTTAATATTTATAGCTGTAATCTGTTAGTTCAGTGTATCAAATATACATATAACTGTCCGTAAATAATATATTCTTCATTTCACCGCCTTGTTCATCTGCCGCTTATTTCCTCATCTAATTATCAACCTTCATACTTCTGGACGACGGATAGAAGTGCTACACCCTTCTACAGTTCTATCGTAGTTATAGGTAATAGTTACCTAAGTAGATATTAAACATAACTGGTAACTGATTACCACCTGCGCCAAGATAGGTCGACGGGTCTGTCGACAGAAGGTCCTATTTCTCTGTGGTTTAAAAATAAATTACCACGAAGGCTAAGGCGGAAGTGGAGCGGAGCTCCCGCCTTAGCCTTCTAAACTAACCTATCCGAGTCGGGGTACGCTGAGTCGGGGTGTTAACCATAATGACCTTTTTTTTATATATATTAAACGTTAGACCTAATGATTTTCGATTAAATAAACAATATACATATTAAACGTTAGACCAAATGATTTTCGATTACGTAAACGTTATATCAAACAACGTTATAGTAATTAAGTTTTAGAATAAATAAATGTTATATGTAAAGAAATTATATCAACAATTGGTATATCTCACGTTGATTATATCTTATGAACCATAATAAAATGAAATTAGATCAAATGAATTTATACGTTATGAGACGCACCCTATTATGAAATGTAAACTAGAATTCAGATTTTATGAAATCAATCCAATAATAACTAGGACGGTTACCAGCTTCGCAATCAACCCAAACTTAAGCGTAGCGAGATTTGCCTATCCAACAATAGGTCAACGTGACCGGTCGACTTTTTCCATTGATTTGGTTTTTCGGTGATTATTCCTCGATGGTAAGACCGATCTGGACATTCGACCCCTTACGACACTCAGTAATGTCTACTTGATCACCGTGGCAAATTTGGTCGAGATCGGTCAAACGGTCTCGGAGGAGTATGATTTGTTTGAAATGCAACTTTGAAACCACAGACGCTTCGCTCGCCTTCGGCTCGCTACGCTTAATAATATTTATATATTGTTGGATTGATTTTCACTCAATAACCAGAATAAACTGCGAACGATTTCATAAAATTTTATACCGACCAACTAAACCTATCTTAGTACTTTTATTTAGTTAGTTATTCCAAACTTAAATACAAGTCTGCCACGTTATCGCTTCAAACTTTAAAATTTAATGTTTTCTCATGAGCAAGGCAGAAAAATATGCAGAGAATTTGCATTGAGAAACTGAGCAAGAATAAAGTTAAGACTTAGAAAGTTGTAAATTGTAAGTTGTTAAAGTAACTACTATAAGATCATTTACATTTTAAGGTAAAATTTATTGTTGATGAACTTTTATCGACATAATACGTCTAGTAACATTATTTTTTTCGTGCGGAAATCCCCTTGGATACCCCCCCGCCGGCCAGCGGGGGCGGTTATGTCGGGCTTGAACCGACTAAAACCGCACGTTATGTCGGGTCTTCAGACCGGTGCAAGGGCCGGGGTGTAAGGTTGCCCATAAAGCAAATCCCTCGCACCCCGACAGACCCTGGGCCATCTCCGGTTACCAGATAGCCCACTCGGGTTTGGGAACCAAGGTGTCCCCGTCTTGCCCCGGTTTGGGGGAAGGACGCTAGTCGCTCATCTGTCCCGGCCTGCTTCTGCTGGGATGACAGGAGGCCTCACCTGCCACCTTCAGGCCTGCGCTCATGAAGGACGGAGATCGTTAAGCGATACGTAACTATAGTACTTTCTTTTTTTTTTTTTTCGTGCGGAAATCCCTTCGGATACCCCCCCCCGCGTGCCAGCGGGGGCGGTTATGTCGGGCTTGAACCGACTAAAACCGCACGCCGTCTCGGGTCTACCTTTGTATAGATCCTACCATCGTACTAGTATTATAAATGTGATAGTTTGTGAAGATGTTTGGATGTTTATTACTCAATCACACTCTAACGGCTAACAAATCTAGCTGAAACAGGTACAGAAATAGATTGTATACTGGAATACCGTATAGGCTACTTTTTATCCCAGAAATAGGTGCCCATAGCTTGCGGGGACGGGATTAGAACTCCACGCCGCTGGTGAAACCGCGGACAACAGTTAGTTTTCTATAAACGAAATATTCGTAGTAAACATAATGTAGAGGACGTTATATAAATTTGATTAGTTAGTTGAACCCTCTCCTTCTCTTGACCACTCTGTTACTGCTCCCGTTGCTCAATTTTAATTCAAAGGTATGTATATGACAATACCACGATCTTGTTAATTTCCCTTAATTGAGCTGAGTCAGACGAAGTCGAACGAAAGCTCCTCATACCAGACTTCAGGATTTTCTTTGTCACAGGTCTCCTCCTAAACTACTAATCCAATCAGAACCAAATTTGGCATGATCAAAGAGGTCAATCAGAGGAAGGCTTATGGATATATTTTGAAAAAATTAATGCTACCACAGAGGAATGATCACCGTTAAAAAAAATCCAGATGGAATTACATAATAACCGCTCGAGACACTGTAACCAAACTGTACACGCTCAGAAAGCATGTCCAGAGTTGTGACTTTCAAAAAGAATTTTCAAAATCGAACTTGCCACGGAGGAATGATCACTGTTCAAAATTTTCAAAATCTGATACACGATGTCTCACTCAGCTCAACATTGCAAGCAGCGATTCGCCTTGTAGACCTAGTATTATTGTATGAGAATAGCAAGAGTTTTATAAATGGAATCAAGTATAGAATTAGCAAGTATATAATTACCAGGCACTTACCTACAAGTAGTTCAACTGATTTAGAACGGTCCATCGTCATTATACAGAAACAGGGTAACGTGTAGAATACACTGCTTCTTGGCTGTTCGGCCGTGGTCCATAGGAAACTTGTATTCCAAACGTTTTGTCGATCACAAAACTCTCCTCGGCGGCCTCTACTCCAGTCGCAGAGAAGTCGCCACCGAGGAGAGTTCACCGCACTCGTCGGCGCCCGGATCTGCACCACTGATGATGTCGACCGCAGTGATCGACGAAACGTTTGGAACACAAATTTAATGGCCACAGCCCGGAAGCAGTATATTCTACATGCAACGCCAGCCATGAAAGATTTAAGCTTTATAAAAAGGGTAACGTTTAGTTCCTGGAACCAATTCCAGAAATAAAAACCCTTGTGTTGTTGCAAACTATAATATATTCCTGTACCAAATTTCAACCCAGTCCTTTAAGCCATTTGAGCGAGTTTGGGTAAAAAACATCCAAGCATCTTTAAAAACTTTCACATATCAGTAGAGTAGAAGTAGATAGAAGTAGGTTATAATATGAGTAGAAATAGATTAGTAAACTAGTAGACAGTAGAAATAGAGACGAATTCAAATCATGAATGATGTCATATCATTGAACTGATCTAATGATAGAGTTTGACGAGCACTGTGGCGTAGCGGTAGTACATTCGACTGCTAAGCCAAAAGTCGTTCAATTCCCGCTCAGTGCAAATATGTATATTTGCATTGGTCTGGGTGTTTCTATGTATAATATGTATTTGTTTACAAAAAAAAAAGTATCATATATTTATTTATTTGTAGTTCACTTAGACTATTAATAAATATTTTTTAATGATTTCTTTCTGCTGTTTAATGTCACAAAATACGATTATTAAATCCAAGACTTTATTCTGAATACGAATGAAGACCTCTAATGAACTTTATATTGTCGTACCGTGCCGGGCCATGCTCATATCCAAAAAGTAACTACTTTATTTAGTTTATTTACGTTACTTTGATTTCATTTCATTATTGTTTTATCTTGACTTCCAAATAAATTATGATTATAATCATCTAGAAGACTACAAACTGCCAAATGAAAGATCAAAATAATTGAGAAACTTATAATTGAATTTTAAGGAGTTTGTTGTTTACATTTCGTAATGCTCTTGAAAATATATTATTGTAGAAGAAAGTTAATGTTACCATTCTTGTTTAATGTTTGACTGAATTTTACGAAACAAGGATTCGTTCACGGTTGCGGCTTTAAATCTGGTATCGGTGAATTACTTCCGTGATAACTGACATTCACAGGGACTAAGAGATCGTCCATACTTGTCCCCTGTCAGGTCCGGATTTTAATCGGATGTTTCAGTAGTAGAAAATTTTATATCTAACTTTTCTGAAATCGATTTTACGTCAGCACTGGCAAGAAATATCGTCTGTTTTACCAGCCCTTTATGCCCGGAAAAAAATCATGTCTATTAACTCAATCTTTCCGTTAGCATTGGGTGCACCCAATATTTTCTTTCTATAGTTGTCTTTATTCGTTTTCTACTCAAATATTAACACAGCAGAGCTTCATTGACATCCATCTTACACAGTCGCATCGAGTAGAGTATTAAAAACTGTCAGCAGCTTCGACCGTGGTCGACAACCGATTAGTGTGAACAGAGGTGCCAACACCCGCGCAAGATCAGGATCCCACTAATTAGAACTTGCTCTAAGTCAATAAGCTATCACTTTATTATAAACTGTATGTATCTACATAAAACAGAAGAGCAAAAAAAATCTGTTGCCGATACTCGAGACTTTATTCCGGCCGCATAACTTCATAAAGTGCTCAGTACACAAGTGAACAAGTAAAAACCTAAATACATAAACATTACTAGGCCTATCCGCATTGCAGTAAATACGTTACGTACCGTGGTCGTCAATTACGTCACTTACATCGTGTCAACCCCGTCGCTTTAGTTTATAACAAACGGTCATACTATAAATATTTTAAAGACTTATCAAAAAATATGACACGAATGGCCAATTGGTTGATTCAGTTTCGATATTTTTTGTGTCAATTGGATATTGGGATAGTAAACACCCCAAAATTGTCTAGGGATGTATCAGTCATTTAAAGATCACTAAAAATATACAAAATATTGCTTCTTCGATCTGCGTCCTGCCAGTTATGTGGACGGTGGGGCTATTCCACAAATGGAAAGTCGCGCAGCGGATAACTCTATTTATGCTTAGAGTTTTTTTCAAGGGAAAAATTAATGATATTCAACAAAGTACTAAGGATACCGATATAGCTCGCAGAATAAGCAGGCTGAAGTAACAATAAGCTTGCGACATCTGTCAGAAGAGCGACTGCCGTTGGTGCAAATGAGTCCTAGAGTCGGCAAATGGAATGTTGGACGCTTCCCACCCAGATGGATGGGTGAGCTGAAAAACACTGGATGCGGAAGGTGAAGGATCGGCAGCTATTGCGAAAATTGGGAGAGGCCTATGTCTAGCAGTGGATTGTGAAAGTCTAATTTATTGTTTGCTTAAGACATGCTTATACTTATCAAAATAAGGCAGTATTAACTAAAGTATAATTTTCCTAATCAAAACATATCCCTACATTATGCCCTTAGAGCAAATCAGCCTTACGTGTATTATATAATATTGTATTCTATTTCAAACATAAATCACAAACTAATAGAACTCGTCCTGATAACTTGCTCTCGAATTAATTCATATATACCAATTTTGAATCATATGTGGAAGTTGATTCAACTTCGTCCTATCGTGTAACGAAACTGTCGAGTCACAGGAGCGAACTGTATTATTCGACAAACCATTAAACGCTATCTCTTTTGTACAGAGCAAATATAAGCTAGATGGGTGTATTCGAAATGAATGTAAGAATACCTATTACCTACGGCTCGCGTTTCATATTATTTGGTTCCCTGAATTGTTAGATGACATTATTTTCCAGATAAAGTTGTTTTTCCACATGGCGGATTCTGATAGAATTTATGTTATTGGTTGAAAATAGTATCAGAGCCATGTAAGAAGTAAAATACAAATTGTTTCTAGCTTGGGTTTTCAGAGTGGTCATTATTATATGTCATAACATGTACAATGTACATATATACAACCTTAGACTATATTAATTTTACATATATTTGTTAGATGTATCATTTTGTTTCAAAATCATTTTATTGTTAGAATTGTGTTGGATTTCATAAGTTGTACTAGAACTTGTTATAATAGTGTTCCTATGATTAGTTGATTACACAGGACTTTGTATTTTTTATATAATTATCAAATGCGTTACTTAAGCGTCTGTTATACCCAAAACCGGGGCAAGACGGGGACACCGTGGTTCACAAACCCGAGGCGGCCATCTCGAAACCGGAGATGGCCCAGTGTCAGTCGGGGTGCGAGGGGTATGCTCTATGGGCAACCTTACACCCCGGCGTCTGTAGACCCGAGACGGCGTGCGGTTTTAGTCGGTTCAAGCCCGACATAACCGCCACCGCTGGCCGGCGGGGGGGGTATCCGAAGGGATTTCCGCACGAAAAAAAAGAGTACTAGTTTTGTAAAAGTTACCCTCTCTTTCTTTATCCCCCAAATGTCTCTTTGCGTCATCTCTACCCTTTCTAGGGGGCCAAGTGCAAGTTGAGGAAAAATAATTGTTTAGATTCATATAACCTAAAATATTAGAACGGAATTATACTAAGGAAGTGTGAATTTCAGCCAGGAAGATCCTATGAGGGGATCGAGACCACAGCACTCGATACCATCTAAACCACTGTAACTGATTATTCCGAATCTGACCCGAAAACCTGACCCGGTCGCGGGATAGGTTAGAAACTTGAAAAAAAAATGTAATATTTGTTCCAAACGTAACCCTCTTCCTAACCTGACCCGACGTCTCGTTCCTACCATAACCCGAATTGCGCAGATTGGTCATTCTCTCTAATCTTTCTCAAAATAAAAAGTACATATGTGCCAAATCAGTATTTAGTATCTGACTTGGATAGGTTAGGTTAGACTTCGTGGTTATTTTATTTATAACCATGCAGAAATAAGTCATTTTCTAAGCTGTTTAATTAAATAGCTAGAGGCAAGTAATTAAACGTATCTGCGCAATTCGGGTTATGATAGGAACGAGACGCCGGGTAAGGTTAGGAAGAGGGTCACGTTCGGAACAAATATTAAATTTTTTTCAAGTTTCTAACCTCACCCGCGACTGGGTCAGGTTTTCGGGTCAGGTTCGGAATAATTGACTGTGACATCCACGATAGCCAAAGATTGGATCGAAGTTCGTGAGTAGATACTTATGACCAACTGTGTGTTTTACGGTTACCGTAAATGTTTATTGAATAGTTAAATTGCGATAAGTGAATCGGTATCTTCAAACAAGAAGCTTAGAAAACCGTTATACGAGTACTGAACAATTGCCATCAATAAAACTTTAAACGAGAAAATTTAACGAGTATCTTATTTTTTACCACTAGGTGATATACTATTTGAAATTCATGAGCACCGAAGTACATCCAAGGTGATGTTCATCAATTTATGAAGATACTAGCTGATACCCCCGGCTCCACCCGCGCGGCCGTTTTTTATCGTTTTTTGGTCATAAGCGGCGATAGTCCAGTGGCGTATGTAACGGACTGCTGAAACGAGGTCTCAAGTTCGATTCTCAGTCACCCCGGGCACACACCTCTGACTTTTCGTAGTTATGTGTGCATTAATAAATGTTAATTATCGCTCGCTTAATATTGTGCCCGGTAGATGGCAATAGGCTCGCCCCCTATTACATTGGGACCTTAACATAACTGGCGAATCGTGGGTGTGTAATACACCTCTGCCTACCCCTTCGGGGATACAGGCGTGAAGTTATGTTATGTTGTTGTTTTCATATCTCCAGTTCTACTCAATAAATTGCAATCAAACATACGGCAGATTTTAAGTCTGATAAAGACCTTAATAAAAACGTTATGGAAAAAACTGCATCCAAATTTATTTAACAGTTTTGCGTCCATCGCGAACAAAAAGATAAGAATTCCAAAACTTTTTTTCAAATATCTACAATGTACAGACACAACTAATTTATAATTATGTAAGAGGAGATCCGATTCTCAGCACTCCATGGATTCACCGTGCGGTCGCCGGGTCCATAGCGTGGTACAGAGAGGAACACCATGACGGCGACTGGGACTTGCGACCCAGATGTAGGTTTAGGGTGGCCACCTTGTGATGCATCAGCGCTCACCTCCACCGTCAGTAGTGTTCCCCCCCCCTACCTATCCAAATTTGGTAAGATCCTAACAATGCCGCTTTTGATATACGTTTTAATAAAGAGCTTACTGAAGCTCTTGGCAATCCGAGGTCTTTAAGTAAGTTGTACAGGGATTTAGCTGGAATTCCCCTTGCTCCTACTTCTACGGCATAGAGTTTAACCACGTAGCCGTTTTTGGTTAACTCGTTAGTCAAATCAAAGTATTTGTTTGTCTTTATAGCGTGTTCTTTAGGTATATTAGTTTCCCACGGTACTGTGAGTTCTATATATATATAGATTAGTTTTGATGACGCTGTTGATGTAGTTTTCATAGTTCAGCTTGCAGCGAACATCCACTCTGAGCCTGTTAATATGAAAATAAAGCGCTATAACTATATACATATATATATAGACGCCAAGTAACAGTATTTGAACTGTTGCGTTCCGTTTGGCGAGTGAGAGTTCCCGAGCCCAAACTCCATTCCCATCCCCTCCCAAACTCCTTTCCCATCCCCTCCCAAACTCCTGTCCCGTCCCCTTTCCTTTACAGGGTCGGCAGCGCGAGTATGACGCCACTGGTGTTGCACACGTCCATAGGCCGCGGTAACTGCTTCCCATCAGGTGAGCCGTGTGCTTGTCTGCCAGTGGTATAAAAAAAAACTATAAACAAAAAATCTCAGAAAGTACGAATCCTTTAAACTATCATTCTAAACGTCCCATACTCTATATCCACAAGACCCTACTGAGCACATGCGTATCACGTAACCAGAAAATATTTCCGACAACCCACAAACCCTCGATAATGACGTCACCAGGTGATTCCACTACTTTATACACACAAAAAGCTTCCTCGATTTTCAATTTACATTTTTCGATTATCTGATCTTCATTCTGTATTCTATCCATGTATTTTCTGTTTTAGCCTGTAGCAATGGTTTTGGAATGGTAGGCAGAGATAATAGAGAAGCTGTTTATGTAAAAAACCGCGGTAGCCTAGTGGTATGGGTAATGGACTGCTGAGACGAGGTCTCGGGTTCGATCCCAGGTTTTACCATGGCTCACACCTATGACTTTTCGATGCTTTTAGAAGTTATGTGTGTATTTATCGCAGGTTTATAAGTGCCCGGTTAATGGCAATAGGCAATAGGCTCGCCACCTATTACATAGGGACCTAAACATAAACTGGCGAAATGTGGGTGCTAGCACCTCTGCCTACCCCTTCGGGGATATAGGCGTGAGTTTGTCATGTCATGTCATGTCATGTCATGTCATGTCATGTTATGTTATGTTATGTTATTATGTAACGTTACGTTACGTTACGTTACGTTATGTTATGTTATGTTATGTTTATGTATTATCTTGTACAATATGTAACAACACTAGTGTGCGATACATGAAGGCGTAAATAGGGCAATAGGTTTGTAGCTGTTAATATTTGGAAAATAAGTTTAAAAAACTTACCCCACATAAACTGCAATACAATGTACATATGATTTACAATTTACAAACCCACTTTAAAAATAAAAAAGAATAATAAAAACATAACAGGGCGAAGCAGTACAGGCAGCGGCGGGCATTGGGCCGCCGTTAAATATTATTGGATATATACTATGTAAATAAATAAACAAATATTGTAAGACAAAGTTCACAATGCCATCTAGAACCAAACTAAGCAGAGCTTGTCATATGGGTTCTTTTTTTGGAAATAACTACACATTATACATAGAAACACCCAGACCAATGCAAATATACATATTTGCACTGAGCGGGAATCGAACCCGCGACCTCTGGCTTAGCAGTCGAATTCACTTCCGCTACGTCACAGAGGTAATATTTATGAGAGATATTGTACACCCCGGCGTCTGTAGACCCGAGACGGCGTGCGGTTTTAGTCAGTTCAAGCCCGACATAACCGCCCCCGCTGGCCGGCGGGGGGTATCCAAAGGCACTTCCGCACGAAAAAAGAAAAAGATATTGGGTAATTATGATCTAGGAAATGGCATTTAAATGCCAGTAGTACATTTATTTTCATTTTTTTTTTATTTCATATTCATTCATTTCAATACCATAATTTTCCTTTTTTGTGTGGAAATCTCCATAAGACATTTCCCACGCACCCCGTCTGACCTAGCGCCACCTCCGGTTTCGAGATGGCCCCGTCGAGTTTGGGAACCACGGTATTCCCAATTGGATCTGATTGATTCCATTGAATTGGATGGAGAGATTGGGGGGGATCAACATTCACGGTAAATTGAGTATATTATTATATATTATATTAGTTATATGTCACGTTTCTACACTTGGGCATGTTGTCGACGACGTTATGTCTAAAACCCGCCATTTTTATACATAAAAACTCGAAATTATACAAATTTTAGAAAATGAAACACTTCCTCGATGCGTCTTTTCCCTTGTTGGCGCCAAAACTTATTTTAAAAGTTAATATTGAGTTAATCGTCTTTATGGAAATTTATACGATAATGTTAATGGGAGTTAATACAATCTTGGTATAGTTAGGTATCTAAGATACTTACCTTTGATTTGCGTGACGTTTCAACCATGTTGCACTGGGCATGATCACGTAAGCAGAATTAGTCATATACAATCCTACATACTACAATCACATTACGGTATTTACTAAAATTAAATATCCAAATATGTTTACACATTTATAACCAGCTATGCATAGCTTTGGATCTATAACTACATAAGTTTGATATCGCCCGTGGGCTGTGGAGCTCAGATGGCAGACGCTTAATATATCGAAGTTAGGCTGTTTCGTAAACGACCCTGATTTGGGAAGAAGAAGGCTCGAAAGAAGTATAAAATATATGCTAAAATACATTATTATCAATGTCTTGGAATGTTATTACAAAGAAAAAAACAAATAAACACAGAAAAGCAATACAAGAATGTAATAAAATACTTCAACTCACGACAGTTCGTTTATAAAAAGAACTATTTAAGTCATGTATTACTGTAGAGAATTATTAATACGTTAAAAATAAGTTATTTAACAACAAGTAAATCATAGAGTAAATGAAACATCCTGTACGCAGTATTCAGTACCTTCTTTTTTCGTTCGGTAATGGTTGCGGTTATGTCAGGTTTAAACCGACTTAAACCACACGCCGTCTCGGGTCTAAAGACGCCAGGGTGCAGTTTAGTACCTTTTTTTTGTGCCGAAATCCCTTTGGATCCCCGCCGGCCAGCGGGGGCGGTTATGTCGGGCTTGAACCGACTAAAACTGCCGTCTCGGGTCTACAGACGCCGGGGTGTAAGGTTACCCATAGAGCATATCCCTCGCACTCCGACTGATCCTGGGCCATTCGCAGTGTCCCCTCTGATAACAGCAGAGGGGTACCTGGAGCGACCACCCCCCCCCGCGGGCCTTGCAGGCCCGCCATACCCCGACTCCCTCGTGCAATGGGGTCAGCTGGCCCTGAAAAGGGGCGGTTGATCAGACTCTTGGCCGTTGACGTTGACGCCAGCTACTCCAGAGGAGCAATCAATGATGCGTCGTCGCCCAAGTTGCCCAGGGTGCACCAAACTTGAAGGTGATCCAACCAGTCGCACCCCTGCAGTTTAGTACCTATAGCAAGTCTATAGCAAACTGGTTTGGCTACCGTTGTAAGCCATTGATGTATCGTACCAGTTTTACCAACCTACCTGCAAATTATTTACTTTGAACCTAAAGTTTACTGGTACTCATATCTAGTTTCACTATAATATTAAATACCTTAATAGTACACTTTTGTGCGGATTGTACAATTTGTTATAGAATAAGGAGGTACCTAGTTCCTCCATGAGCGCAGTCCCGGGGTGGCAGGTGAGGCCGCCTGTCACCCCAGTAGAAGCAGGCCTGGATGGCGGGGCGACTAGCGCCCCTCCCCCAAGCCGTGGCAAAACGGAGACACCATGTCTCCCAAACCCGAGGGAGCCATCTTGAAACCGGAGATGGATGGTCCAGGGTCAGTCAGGGTGCGAGGGATATATATTTTTTTTTATACCAGATTTTTGTGGCAGACAAGCACACGGCCCACCTGATGAGAAGCGGTTACCGCGGCCTATGGATGTGTGCAACACCAGTGGCGTCACACTCGCGCTGCCGACCCTGTAAAGGAAAGGATGGGAAAGGAGTTTGGGCTCCGGCACTCTCACTCACCAAACGGAACGCAACAGTTCAAATACTGTTACTTGGCGTCGATATTCTGTGAGAGGGTGGTGCTTCCCCGGTCGAGTCGGCCCATTCATGCAACGGCCAAAATGACTGTTGCTTGACTCTACCACTCTAGATGAATATGCGAATATGAGAATATGCTTTACGAGCAACCTTATACCCCGGCGTCTAAAGACCCGAGACGGCGTGCGGTTTTAGTTGGTTCAAGGGGGGGGGGGGGGGGGCTATCCGAGAGGATTTCAACACGAGAAAGAAGGCACCTAATTCATAAATATTATTTATTTCGTTAAACGTACAACGACTGACCGACAACCGTAGTGTCCGAATAAATCTTTCTAGTTTTTGTTACATTGCTCCTGTACTAATTTAAATGTATTTTTTTTTCTGTTAAATAAATAAACAAGAAAAAAAAGATCTACCTATTACAGAATGTATTCCAAGTGTGTGACACGACACACACAGTGTGCTGACAAATTTTATGAACATTGCGAACCTCGCGCTTGGTATTTATTTTGATTAATTCAAAGTGTTTTTATGATGCTAATAAAATACACGGTTACCTCGTAACTATCACGGTTATCTTTTGCGGAAATCCTTACTAGTGTAGTTATGCCAGTTGTGTGTATAAAAACATAACATAACATAAACTCACGCCTTTATCCCCGAAGGGGTAGGCAGAGGTGCTCGCACCCACGTTTCGCCAGTTTATGTTTTAGGTCCCAATGTAATAGGTGGCGAGCCTATTGCCATTAACCGGGCACTTATAAACCTGCGATAAATACACACATAACTTCGAAAAGCATCGAAAAGTCATTGATGTGTGCCATGGTAATACCTGGGATCGAACCCGAGACCTTGTCTCAGCAGTCCTTTACCCATACCACTAGGCTACCGCGGCTGTTCCACTAGGCTACCTATTAATATTATAAACGTGAAAGTTTTCATTGATTTGTGGATGTAAATATGTATGGATGTTTGTTATTCCTTCTAAATAAGCGGCGATAGCCCAGTGGCGTACGTAACGGACTGCTGAGACGAGGTCCCGAGTTCAATACCCAGTCACCCCGAGCACACACCCCTGACTTTTCGTAGTCATGTGTGCATTAATAAATACTAATTATCACTCACTTAATAATGTGCCCGGTAGATGGTAATAAGCTCGCCCCGTATTACATTGGGACCTTAACATTACTGGTGAATCGTGGGTGTGTAAAACACCTCTGCCTATCTATTTGGGGATACAGACGTGAAGTTATGTTATGCTATGTTATTCTTCCACCCAAAAACGGCCGAATGAATCTAGTTGAAACTTGGCACAGAGATAGATCATAGTCTGAAAAAAAATCCTTTTCATCTCTCCTGTTCGGAAAGTTTAATTTTCATGGGTAGATAGCCGGGTGGAAAGTAGCTTATTTCTTCCCTAGGGTGGAAAGTAATTCTTTTTTTTATTTTAAGATTTACCATGGAGACCATGATAATTTAATTACGTCATAATGCCTTGATATCATGACGCTTTTTTTTACATGGCCGCCTAAATGCACATTTCGTGACCAACTCGATTACAATGTAACCAATAGATTCGAATTCGTGAATTATAACTTTTTTTTTCAGTATTAACAAAAAAACAATTTAAGTTTCCTAAAGAATTAGCGGGAAAACGAGATTCAAGATAAATAAATACCTTGTGTGGTTTCGGAAAGTGATTCCAGTGACATGGATTTTTTTTTTTTTTTAAACGGAAGTCGCACCAGAATTTTCATCTTGGCAGGACTCCCCCGGTTTACCCCAGCCTTAGTATGGCCGGGTCCTTTTTACTGTAATTTTATTTAACGGTTTAATTGTGGTTTTGTTGAGCGAAAATCGACTATTTATATTTATTACTAAAATTTTGAGCCTAATCGGCCTTACGGAATTGCTAATAATTTGAAAAAGTTAAATTATTTGTTCTAGTTAAAAGAATTACGAATATTATACAATTCAATTTTTACTATCTATTTATTAATAAAGGTTTTAATTGTTTTACTTGGTTTCGAATATGGGGGATTTCTAAAAAGATTCTATTTGATTTGGGGATTATTTAATCGTTTTGTGTGTTACTGTTTGTGTGTTTGTTTGCCATCGGTTTATTTTGCGGCTTATTACGTATAATAAGCTACAGAATGCCCTGCATGTTACATTTTTGAACATGTGTGTTAGTTGCAGTGTGCATGATTTGTGTGTTATTGAAATGTGCTTGTTTGTAGTGTGTTGAGTGTATGTATTGTGTGTTTTGGTGTCTTGTGGTTTGCCTGGTAAGCGATGTTTGTTATAGTATTATAATTGTTGAAGGGAGCACATTTGGAGTATATTGTTATTATTTATTCTTATTTAGGTGTTGTATTTTAGATGTTCCTGCTTTGCTCTTTAGTGCCTGGTGTTGATGTTTCAATATTTATTTATTAAAATATTATTAAAAACATTACCGGTGTTATTATTTAAGCGGCAGTTATATGTCTCCTCTTAGAGCCGGCGCGACGTCTAGAGCCGCCTCAGCTATACGCTACGGCGGCTCTAGCCATCGCGTCCCACTTCCTCCTGACGGGACATCCGCTGCTGAAGGCGTGGTGGTGGACAGGCGTTATCCCTGCTCGGGCACAGTTTACGCAATTTGGGGTTCGGATTTTTTATAGGCCTGGCAGCCATCTCTAATGTGCGCTTCTCCACACTGGCTGCGCAGGTCCTCCGCCTCCTTACAGAACTGTGACATGGATATTAATTTTCATTACTCATACTCTGAAAGTAGGTCTGAAGTTGCCTGAGGAGTTGTCGGGATGAAAGTAATACTTTTCACCCCTAGGGAGAATCGCTTTCAACTGACAGCTGTCAAATTATAAAAAAAAAACTAATTCTATTTTCACATTTTTAATGTACCAACCATGTACCTACCAACTTTCTATACAGCCACTCAATTACAGCGCGATGTAAAATTGAAATAAAATAAAGTTAAGTATAGATTAAAGAATATATATTTTTTAAATACCTAGCTTTACTTTAGTTTTGTTTCAATAATTTTCTTAAAAAAACATAGATTTGGGCAAAATATTTACCATTTTTTCAATGATGAAAATGAAAAATAATGGCTGATTAGCTGGCCGGCCACTGAAAAAAATCAAATAAAATAGGCGGAACAGCGGCAATTCGATCTTCATTTGTTTTTCGATTTGAAGGTTTTACTCATTTTTTCTTTAGCTAATTCATGTTTTTATTTTTACTTTATTTGTATTCGTAATGAAAAGCACAGTGTTTATCTCGGGCTATTGGCGCCCTCACTTCGTTCGGGCGCCAAACCTCGACTCGGGACTAAATAAGTTACTTTCACCCCTAGGGTAACAATGTACTATTAACTCCCGATGAGATTTAAGAACAGGCAAAAGCTGTTGTTAATAATCTATTTTCAAATTGTTCTAATTTTACTTTAAATTTTAACTGATAATCAATGTACCTGTTTAATTAAATGTGTGTGTAGTATTTTAATTTCCTCACATAGTCGAAATGAAAAGTAGAGTGTTTACTTCGGGTGAATGTCACCATTTCACCCTCGAACTATTGGCTCGAAAATATCTCGGGTGAAATGGCTGACTTTCAACCCTTGTGTAACAATCTACTATTTTGTTTCTGTGTGCAAAACGAAAGGGTCTGCTAACCTACGCTTTCTACACGTCAGAGCCTCATCCATTGAGAGGCGATGTACTGACTCGAAGGTAAGATTGACTGGAGCCCCGAAGTTCTTTGTGAGGCCCAAATACATCCATGTCCAGGATTTACAGTACTAGGCATTTCTTTTTTTTTGTGGCAATTCCGATGTTTTCGCCAATAACTAAGGATCAAAGCTTCCTGAGTGCACAAGAGAAGAGTACAAAAAGGAATAAAGGCTGAATGTCATGTAGTATTTTGGAGTACCTTTTTTTAGCGTTAGGAAACCCCCACGGGCTTCACCCCATCGGTGCCTACGATGGGGTGGGCGTGTCGGAATCGGACCGAATAAAACCACACGGTGTCCTCCCCAAGTGTCCACAGCCGGGCACCCCGGGTAAGCCCTCGAAAGGATAACCCCAAGACTACCGGCGGACAGAAAAGAGACATAATTAAACACAGGTTAGAGGTTAAGGCTAACAAACACAGTTCTACAAGTCAATATTATTTGAGTTAATAAAGTTACAGATCAAACATATGATTGGGGAATTAGTATATGTCAGAAGAGAGTTAAAATTGATAGGTCGAGGGACTTACAGCACTAACTTTTTTAATAGCAAAGTGTCAACATAATATTACGTTTCTTGAAGTAACGACAATCTGTTGCTATGAGAATAATCTGTTCCACTAAGCTATTTGAAATTTGTTGGCTGATATTCTCATCTATATGCCTACGACTCAGGTAGCGTAGGAGTAATTAGTCGAAATACTGAGAAATTGTTATTTTAGTCCACCCTATTCACAAACGAAATTTCCAAGAAACTGTAAACGTTTGTCCTACAGTGTGTAGTAGTAAATTTTCTCTTATTTTTTGATTTTTTTTTACTTTTGTCGGTGGTAGTTCATTATCAAACTCATAACAATTTCCCAGTGGAATCCAAGCACTTTTGAGCTGGAGGTCCGCTTTTTAGGGTTCTGTTGCCAAATGGTAAAAAACGGAACCCTTATAGATTCGTCATGTCTGTCTGTCTGTCCGTCCGTATGTCACAGTCACTTTTTTCTGAAACTATAAAAACTATGCCGTTGAAACTTGGTAAGTAGATGTATTCTGTGAACCGCATTAAGATTTTCACACAAAAATAGAAAAAAAAACAATAAATTTTGGGGGTTCCCCATACTTAGAACTAAAACTCAAAAATTTTTTTTTCCTCAAACTAGGTCTTCAAAAATTATATTGAGGTTTCTAATATATTTCTTTTCTAAACTGATTAGTTTGCGCGAGAGACACTTCCAAAGTGGTAAAACGTGTCCCCCCCCCCCCTGTAACTTCTAAAATAAGAGAATGATAAAATAAAATAAAAAATGATGTACATTACCATGTAAACTTGCAACGAAAATTGGTTTGAACGAGATCTAGTAAGTAGTTTTTTTAATACGTCATAAACCGTAAACCGCAATTTACCTTTCTTTCAATCAACTCAAATATAAAAAATTTACTTGCTGCTATGGACCCCTTCATGGGCGAGTGCGACTCGCACTTGGCCGGTTTTTATTTTGGATTTTTATGTCATCTTTTCCGGGAGCGACTGCCGTCTTACTCTTTTTTTATGAATGAAAGGCTCACGTTTGACCTCTATCTCACCTGGTCGTAAGTGACGATGTGGTCTACGATGGATCACGTTTGCCTAGAAGGAACCTATTCACTCGTGACTTGAAGATTTCGAGGTTATGTATAGGTGGAACAAACAACAATTATGCTATTAAAGCACAAAAAAATGTCTCCGAGCAATATGTGTGTACTACAACGTACAGATACCTGCGTACCATATTAAAAAATTTAGACTTTTACCTTGACCATCTCTGTATATATATGAAGTCAATATATTCGTTAAAACTATTATGCACACTGTAGAGAGTCAAGCGAAAGCACTAGAACCACGTTTTAACATAAAAGCCTTTATGCAATGGCGCCAAAATCATATAATAAACTACCAAGGCGAATTCGGATATGATCAAACGTCTGTTTGACTTACTCATTGATTAAACATATTACTCCCTAAATGAATATTTGAATGACACCCTTGACATTGACTAATTTATATGTAATGTAATTTTAATATTTGACATTAAATTTGCTTTTTAACTTTCTATTCTATTGACATAAATATCTTTTACACGCTAATATTCACTGAAAATCTTATTTACGTTTACTTTATTTGATTTTGTTTTATTTTTATCATATTTTTTTGTCTTTTTAAATTATATGGCAATTGAAATGTATTTTTCGTATGCCTATAGGCGGAGCATAGAAGGGCATATATATTTTTGTTAATGTTACACCTTTATTTACCTATGATTACGAAACTGATTACTGATTACTGATACTGATTATAGCTTTCCGGAAACACAGACTTAGGCAGGCAATTCCACTCCTCAGCTGTACGCATAATAACCTCCCAATCGCGAGAGGCCTGTGCCAGAGCCTGGTAGACGTAGTTAAAAATTAAAAATCATGTTTGGTACTTTATGAGCAATATTTTTACCCCAGTGCTGACCATGAATTTTGCCTCCAAATTTAGGCACTTATTTGTTTGCTAAAACCTAAAGATGAAAGTACAGAAATCGCTACCTATAGATTCATTTTCCAAGATTAGACTACTCGGCTAAATTTGACTTTGAAGATTTATTCACATGCATAGTTATTTAGTTACAGATGAAGTTATTAAAAGTATGTCACAAATGCTAATACAGAACGGATTCATCCAATTATTAATACAATATGTCCACAATGTCCATGACACCAAATAGACAACCACCATGAACCAGGTTGAAACATTAAAAATTTAATGCAACTGATCACTTTCGTGTTTATAAAAGTAATGAGTTCAACCTAACACGCAATGTAATGGAATTGAAATGTTTGTGGAACGTCAATGAAATTAAATGATTTGTAATACTCATTTATTTAATGGATATAACTACATAGTTTAAAACAAAGTCGCTTTCCGCTGTTTGTCTGCCCTATGTATGCTTAGATCTGTTAAACTATGCAACGGATTTTGATGCGGTCTTTTTAGGGTTCCGTTGCCAAATGGCAAAAAACGGAACCCTTATAGATTCGTCATCCCTGTCTGTCTGTCCGTCCGTATGTCACAGCCACTTTTTTCCGAAACTATAAGAGCTATGCTGTTGAAACTTGGTAAGCATTAAGATTTTCACACAAAATTAGAAAAAAAATACAAAAAATATTGGGGGTCCCCATACTTACAACTGAAACTACAAATATATTTTTTCATGAAACCCATACGTGTGAGGTATCTATGGATAGGTCTTCAAAAATGATATTGAGGTTTCTAATATAATTTTTCTCTAAACTGAATAGTTTGCGCGAGAGATACTTCCAAAGTGGTAAAATGTGTCCCCCCCCCCTGTAACTTCTAAAATAAGAGAATGATAAAACTAAATAAAATATATGATGTACGTTACCATGTAAACTTCCACGGATAATTGGTTTGAACAAGATCTAGTAAGTAATTTTTTTTAATACGTCATAAATCGTAAAACGCAATTTACATTTCACTCAATCAACTGAAATGTAAAATTTAAAAAAAGCATTATTATGTTTCTTACTGCTACGGAACCCTTCATGGGCGAGTCCGACTCGCACTTGGCCGCTTTTTTGCACTTACATTGCAAACGCTGGCTGAATACAACGAGATAGATCGAAATAATAAACTTGCGTCTTTTGCGACTAAATTTCATTCGAGTACATAAGCTTTCGAACCTGTGAGGCAGTGGGAAAATAATTCGCAGCAGCGTGCGTCGCAAGGACGGCAGCGCATGCGATGGAAGATATTTTATGACTAATTTTTTTACACCTTGGGTTGGTTTTAGTAGGAATTTCTAAGGTTTTCTAATTAATATAGTCTAGATAGATTATTTCTAATTGTAATAAATAAAGCCTATGTTACTCAGTGATAATGTAGCTTACTAACGGTAAAAGAATTTTTGAAATCGGTCCAGTAGTTTTTAAGTTTATACGTTACATACAAAAATACAAATACTCTTTATAGATATAGTGTAGACGTAGACTAGCAATCTTCTTCGTTTTGGTTTACATGAGTTTTTTTTTACCCAAGCCATCGAAATTCACAAATAATATATAGGCTATGTCCATCGGGCTATTTAATTGAAGACTAGGTCTGCAAGGCGAATCGCTGCTTGCAATGTTGAGCTGAGTGAGACATCGTGATTCTTGTCCAATAGATTTGACCGCTATTGCGGAATCAGATTTTGAAAATTTTGAACAGTGATCATTCCTCCGTGGCAAGTCCGATTTTGAAAATTCTTTTTGTCACAGCGTCTCGAGCGGTTATTATGTAATTCCATTCGACTGCACACAGCAAAAACAACACTTATGCGCAAAAGTATTTTTTGCATGGCTCCAATTATATTTAATAAGTTACCTAAATACTGGAAGGAACTTAGTATCACGACTTTTAAAAAAGAATTTAGAAGGCTTCTTCTGCAAAAGGCATATTATAGCATAACAGATTTTTTGACAGATAGCATAAATTAGAAAATATTGACCTTATCTCTTGACATTTCTTATTGAGTATATTGACATAACTTCATTACATTACTTTGATTTATTTGACATTTTTTAATAATTTCTTGAATTGAAAAAATATAAACTTTATTTATGCAGGAATTTAATTAGACTTGGACACAGCATGTAACTATGTAACTAGCGTCACTGAAATATTTGTACGCCACTATTTGAGGCAAAACATGATGGACCTATGTTTTTTTATCATTTAATAACTGCATGCTATTGTATGTAAACACATGTTTTAGACAAATAAAAAGTATTATTATTATTATTTCCTTTATTACATTTTAAACACATATAAATTATATTTTTAAATACATTCCATATATATAAAAAAAAAACAAATATATTTAAAAATATAAAAAATAGTAACCCACCGGCATCGGGTACAGGGACCAAGCTACCGGTGGTTAGGGCTCCAGACAGAGGAATCTCCTCACAATACGTGCCGTGTCGAGGAGCACTGCCTTCTGCATCAAGCCCTTGACCCAACTGCCTAACGCGAGCCTCTGGAGATGTTGTTCGAGGCTCTTGGCAATCAGTCCGTGAACCGATACAACTATCGGAACAATAATCGCCGAATCCACACACCACATGTCGACAACCTCGTGAGCCAAATCCAAATATTTAATTTGTTTTTCTTTTTCGGCTTTCACAAGATTCTCGTCATGTGGAATGGTGATATCGATAATTATTGCGCGGCGCTCTGACCGATCTATCAACACTATATCAGGTTTATTAGCTACAATAGTCCTATCAGTGATGATAGATCGATCCCAGTACAACGTGATGTGCCCATTTTCGAGAACTGCGTCGGGCACATACCTATAGTACGGTACCTCTGATTCCACAAGGTTGTACTTTAGAGCAAGCTGTTGATGAACAATCCTGGCTACTTGGTTATGTCTATGCAAATACTCGCCGTTGGCATGACGAGAACAACCAGAAATTATATGTCTAAGGGATTCTCCGGGACGGTGGCACGCCCGACATATGTCAACCGTACCATCCCTTAGTATATACTTCCGATAGTTATTCGTCATCACAACTTCGTCCATAATTGCAAAAACAAAACCTTCGGTTTCTCCAAATAGATCACCGAAGCGTAGCCAAGACACAGATGCTGGTAAGTCTATATCAGGCCCATGGAGAGCCCGATAGAAACGTCCATGCAACTCCTTGCTCTTCCATACATCCATACGGTCATTAATACTTAATACCACAGGTTTGCGCCAGTTCTCTTTAGCCAAAGCTAGCGGGGTAAGTCCGTTGTCCACCCCTACTACATCACGATGCATATCAGCTTCATTGTGTAGGAAGTATTCCCTGAGGTTGCACACCTCACGGCTATGGAGGGATTTGGCATTTAAAAAGCCACGTCCCCCGCATTTCCGCGGTATGTACAACCTCATCACAGATGAACGCGGATGATGCATTCGGTATGCAGTAAGAAGCGTACGGACTTTCCGATCCAGGGTGTCTAATTCAGTCTGAGTCCACCTGAGTATGCCGAAGGAGTACATTAAAACCGGCATGACCCAACCGTTATAGGCGCGCACCTTATTACCGCCTGACAAAAGACTTTTAAGAACTTTTTTCAAGCGGCCAAAGAAACGTTCCTGTAACGATTGCTTCATGCTAGCTTCTGTAATGCCTAATGCCTGCGACATACCCAGGTATTTATAGGTGTCGTTTGCAGAGAGAGACCTGAGTTTTGTGGAATCTGAAAGCTCAACCCCGTCAGATTCCACAATCTCACCTCTTTTTACATGCATGACCGCACATTTGTCCACACCAAATTCCATCCTGATAGAGTTACTAAAGGTTTCAGTTATCTTTAATAACGCTATCAGTTGGGAATTGTTGGGGGCAAATAATTTAAGATCATCCATGTAAAGGAGGTGGGATATAACCTGACCATCTCTCCGCAATCGACAGCCTAACCCTGAACTCTCCAGCATATAACTGAGAGGGTTCAGTGCCAGGCAAAACCATAATGGACTAAGACTATCACCCTGGAATATACCCCGCTCTATCTTTATCAGCCCGCCATTCTCGCAGATCCGTCGACACCCTGGATAGCAAAGGACGGTACTCCATTGCCCCATACATGCCTTCAGGAAGGTACATAGAGTTGTATCAATTTTATACAACTCAAGCACCCTCAAGAGCCATGTATGCGGCACGGAGTCATAGGCCTTTTTATAGTCTATCCAACATGTCGCCAGGTCCTTACGACTACGGCGTGCCTGTTGGCTAATGGCCATATCAATTATAAGGAGCTCTTTAGTGCCACGAGCCCCACTTCTACATCCATTCTGAGAGACAGACATGATAGAATTGTCGGTTAAGTGTGAGGATATTTTTACTCTCAGGATGGATGTAAGAAGCTTATAGACCGTAGGTAGACATGTAATCGGTCTATAATTTTTAGGGTCCGAAGCACTACCGGACTTGTAAAGAAGGTGGGTTACACCAGTGGTCATGAAATTGGGAATCAATCCTGATTCAAGACATGATTGGAATTGAGATGCTAAACGACCGTGTGAGCTTTTAAGCCATTTTAACCAAAAATTATGCAGTCCGTCTGGTCCCGTTGACTTCCAGTTAGGCAACAGACGGACTGCATCGGTTACATCCTCTTGCAGTATAATAATCGGATCCATGATCTTAATAGGCTCACACGATCGCTCAACATCCCGCATCCAATCACCCTCTGTATGACTGACGGGCATCGACCAGATATTACGCCAGAATGTATTAGTAATATCATCACCTGGTCGATGCACGTCAGTCCCAGTCGAATCAGGGCGCTCCCAATTTCTGTAGACCCACCTTTGGTCCCTTTGGAACGTGCGATTCTGAGAATATCGTTCCACTCTTTTTTTATACCGTCGAATCCGGTTTGCCCACGCATAAACTTTTTGTTTCAGGAAGTCGATGCGCTCTGTGACCCGTGCCAAAAATTCTCGGGGCCTAATGTCAGTCCCCGAGAACGCTCGACTCACAAAGCGCATCACTCTTGGGCGTGTGTTGCCCGACCTGAAACAAATGAGCTTTCCAATGAGTGCCCTAGTCTCGGCAATACGTCGCTCAATTCTAAATTGCCAAGCCGGCACAGCAGATTTCGGTCGAGTAGCTATGTCGCATTTTGGAAATTGAACATTAGCTACTCGACATGCTGCGACGGCCGCGCAATATAAAATTGAATGTGTATCACCGAGATCTTCGCTATTATCAAAATAATCTGATAATAACGAATCCAGGGCACACACTAGCGCTACATTCTTTTTATGCGTTGGCAAACGTGGTAGGCGAGGTCTATTACCAGAAGGTATGGGTCGATATTCCCGCATAGCACATTCCAAAGCGCTCCTTAATTGTTCGTTGTACTCGGTACTTACATCTATAGCCCTGGTATCAATCACTTCTTCGCTACAGATGAATTGTGAGATGGTCTCCGTGGCTGGTTGTCTCACAATTTGCGAACAAGGGGTGGTACCCGGGCTACTTCGTATGTTAGAGCGTAGCCTCTCAAGTACAGATTCATCCAACAAATGACAACGTTGGATGGCCCGCACTTGATCCGATAGCCGTTGTGCCGATACGTTTACAGTTGGTTCAAGTACCTGAAACAAAGGCAGCATACGAACACGTTATTATTATTATTATTATCTGGAAAATTTTTAACGGTGATCATTCCTCTGTGGTAGCATTAATTTTTTCAAAATATATCCATAAACCTTCATCTGATTGACCTCTTTAATCATGCTAAATTTGGTTCTGATTGGATTAGTAGTTTAGCAGAAAATCCTGAAGTCTGGTATGAGGAGCTTTCGCTCGACTTCGGCTCACTCAGCTCAATAATATTACAGGTATGAACCTATAGAAAACAATTGACAACTATGTGCATTATACCTTTAGAAGAGATTTTCATTAGATTGTTGTACTTATTATGTGAATAAACTTCAAATACACAAATAAAAACTATGTACTGTACTAACTAGAAATTTAGTGCAGGGTGCCACTGAAATAAATTGAGCTGAGCGAGCAACTCTTACTTGTAAATAAGACATCTTACTACGGTCGCGCGCTTAGCTAAGGCCGCGCGCTCGTGAAACTGTTTTTCGGTGACTATTCCTCAATGGTACATCAGACACGAACCATCTCGAACACTCCTCAGTTTCCACACTATCACCGTGGTAAATTTGGTAAAGATTGGTCAAGCAGGAGAAAAGAAGTACAACGACAAAGAAGTGGCTATCCCGCGTAGAAGAGCTTCGCTTCGCTCAGCTCAATCAGATAGATACCACGTAAAATAACTTATGTTAACATATTATTACCACAGTATTAGGTATTACTTTACTTGGGGTCCTTGGTTGGGGACCTCCACGCGGTGCACCCTGGGCAACGGAGGCGGCAGCGCCTCTCTCCTAGGGCGGGAGAGACGCTGCCGCCTACGGCCAACTCCGACCGAGGCGAGGACGGCCCTGTTGAGGGCTGTTCGGAAGCTTTCCACGTGTCCCTCTGATTAGCAGAGGGCACAGTGGAGAGCAAGTAAGGGGGCCATCTCGAAACCGGAGATGGCCCAGGGTCAGTCGGGGTGCGAGGGATATGCTCTATGAGTAACCTTACACCCCGGCGTCTTAAGACCCGAGACGGCGTGCGGTTTTAGTCGGTGCAAGCCCGACATAACCGCCCCCGCTGGAGACCTCCCGCTCTCCAGCGGGGGCGGTATCCGAAGGGATTTCCGCACGAAAAAAAAAAAAAAAGGTATTACTTTACTTACTTTTGTTATGGCTGTTGGTCCTCCGAATAAATAAATAAATAAAAATAAATTACACTGAAATCAGGCAAACTTGTTATGTCACATTTTGTACTGAAATTTTGAAATCGTCATCACAAGCGGTCAAAATATTCACAATAGGCTGACATACGAACAAGCTATTTAATGTCATACCCATTTGCACTGTGTAATTTCATACAATATTCTATTCATAGCAAATGGTGCCAGTGTTCAAACTACATAATTTATAATTCTAAACTGCGCTGAACTAGTTCATGACAGTCGGTTACACATACAAGAGCTGTATGTTTTTTTTTTATATTAGTAACCGAAATTACTAATATTCCCCCTAACCCCACCAGCTAAGCTTAATTGCTTGTGTTAGGTGTGGGTTCACATCGGTAGTTTAACGGCCAGGATTCGAACCTGGGACCTCTCTATCGTAGGGTCGACTCCTTAACAACTAAGCTACCGACGCTAATGTAATATTGTCGGAGTTTGACACACGCAGTAAGAAAACTTTTCGTGCTAAGTCTATAACTATGGACTTTGCAACAGATATATTATGAATAGCTAAAAGCGATGCATCAGGAGGAATCGCGAAGTTTTCTCAATAGTTATAATTTTGAAGGCAGCCTTTAACCAAAAAATCCGTGGTATTTTATGTAAACATTCTGTTTATACTGGCATTAATTCTTTAGTTTTCATTCGAGATTTGAAGACTTAGGCAGGGCATCCCACTCTCTAGCTGTACGCATAATAAATGTAGGTAAAACATGTATGAGAAAATCTTTTCATTAAGTTATAGTCGTACTTCCCTAATAAAACCTGTATAGTCATACTGGGAAAAGGACTGCAAGGTCTTGGACATCCAAGGCAATGGCCTCACGCCATTAGCACGCATGCAAGCCAATCTCACTTGGCGGTAAACCTGCAGGTTTTGCTATCAGGGTTGGGATGGCAGACTGCCGTCGCTCTCATAAAAGCCAAAACTACGATACAAAAAGCGGCCAAGTGCGAGTCGGACTCGCCCATTATGGGTTCCGTAGTAGCATAGTAATGTTTTTTTTTAAGTTTTATATTTGAGTGGATTGAATGAAAGGTAAATTGTGGTTTACGATTTATGACGTATTAAAAAAAACTACTTACTAGATCTCGTTCAAACCAATTATCGTTGGAAATTTACATGGTAATGTATATCATATATTTTTTTTGGTTTTATCATTCTCTTATTTTAGAAGTTACAGGGAGGGGGGCACATTTTACCACTTTGGAAGTGTCTCTCTCGCTCTGTAGAAGAAAATGATATTAGAAACCTCAATATCATTTTGGAAGACCTATCCATAGATACCACACCACACACGTATGGGTTTAATGAAAAAATTTTTTTTGAGTTTCAGTTCTAAGTATGGGGAACCCCAAAATTTATTGTTTTTTTTTCTATTTTTGTGTGAAAATATTAATGCGGTTCACAGAATACATCTACTAAACAAGTTTCAACAGCATAGTTTTATAGTTTCGGAAAAAAGTGGCTGTGACATTCGGACGGACAGACAGGGTTCCGTTTTTTGCCATTTGGCAACGGAACCCTAAAAATGAATAGAGCCAATAATAATCTACGCGTTTAATGAATTAAAACTGAAGGAATTGAATTCAAAAAGAAACACTAAATTAACATAACATAACATAAACTCACGCCTATATCCCCTAAGGGGTAGGCAGAGGCGCTAGCACCCACATTTCGCCAGTTTATGTTTAGGTCCCAATGTAATAGGTGGCGACGAGCCTATTGCCATTAACCGGGCACTTATAAACCTGCGATAAATACACACATAACTTCGAAAAGCATCGAAAAGTCATTTGTTTGTGCCATGGTAAAACCTGGGATCGAACCCGAGACCTCGTCTCAGCAGTCCATTACCCATACCACTAGGCTAACGCGGTTACTGGGGTGTCTGTTGGGTAACCTCCTCGAGTGTTGCTCCGATTCCGATCCCGCTGCAGTCCGGGGGGAACGGAATCGGAGCGGCCGGTACACCCTGGGCGGCGGTCATTGGCTTCCCCTTTCACCCCTTCATAGGGTTGGCATTGATCGTCGGCCAATACCCAACGTGGCGGGAACACATCGCTCTCCGTACTCCTCTGCTTTCAGAGGAGACAGGATGAGCGATGCTGTTAGTGGTGAGATGGCCCAGGGTCAGCCGGGGTGCGAGGGATATGCTCTATGGGTAACCTTACACCCCGGCGTCTGAAGACCCGAGACGGCGTGCGGTTTTAGTCGGTGCAAGCCCGACATAACCACCCCCGCTGGCCGGCGGGGGGGGGGGGGTATCCGAAGGGATTTCCGCACGATAAAAAAAAAAAAAAAAAAGGCTACCGCGGTTACTAAACTAATTAAATTTATTAATTAAACTAAATTAATTGTTTCTAATTTCAATTCTTAAGAACGACTTCAACGAGAATAAGGAATTATTTCTCTTTTTGGTGTTCGTAATCATTGTTTGTACAAAGTTTATATAAAAGAAAACTTTGCTAAATCCACGGGAAATATTATAACCCGGGTGACGGTGTCAAGAAAAGCTAGTATCTATGTAATACATTCTTTGTACTGTAACCTTTTATAAAGAGTGGATGCAGCTCATGTTAATTAAACGTCTTTATTTCCTACAAACTGCATTCAATTCTAATTGATGGCCAGTGCTATTGTGGTTGGTGTGTTTCTCCCTAGAGAGGGTAGAAAATACTGGGTTGATTAATTAATTAATCGATCTATGTAAGATTATGCACAGTCAGTTAGCAATTTAGCCAGAATTACCTCACAAATACATGTTTGTGCTTTTGCAATTGCAAGTTTTATTAGGACACGGTGTTCAGTTGGTCTATTGTTGTTTACTATAAGTGTAAAAAAAATGGAAATGATAAAAAAATGGCTTAGAATATATGACTTAATAAGCACCTTGAAAAATTTCTATTAGAATTCCTGGAAGAATTCTTATAATATATCTAATATATAATAATGTCGTGTCACGGTATTAATGGTCGCCTCCGAAACGACTATACCAATTTTAATGTTTTTATATTTGCTAGCTTTATAAGAACTCCTATTTTTATAGCGCTTCTAATAATTTTGTACAAACAATATAACCGTCGTTCAATGAAATGAAGTCATTAACATGAACTGTCACGTCACTTTGACATTTCATTTTGCATTTTTTATATTTACATTCGATTTCTTTAATATTTTTTAGACTGAATACCGTTTACAGTGTCAGATAGAGTAAAACAACAATCTGGTGTCATGTTTAAATAGAATATTTTAGAAAGGGACAGTTGAATAATTAAATTAATATAATATTTAAATTTAACTTTCAATGAATGCGAAGCAAACATTTCAGGAAATCATAACTTTTATGAGATTATCGCAAAATTTTTAAAAATAGGTTTTACACTACCCTGAACACACACATCATACACTACACTATGCACACACATCATACACTACACTATGCACACAAATCATACACTACACTAAACACACACACACATACACACACACTATTGATACACTACACTAAACACACACACACTCACTAGTGATACACTAGTTGAAACTACTACACTAAACTCATTATCTCTCTTACTATATACATACCATGACAGTCACTCGCTTCTCGACGAATAATATAATAATACTCAAAACCTTGTTTTTTACGTGTGGTAACCCCCACGGGCTTCACTCCATCGGTGTCGACGATGGGGTGGGCGTGTCGGAATCGGACTGACTAAAACCACACGGTCTCCTCTCCAAGTATCCATTGCTGGGCATCCCGGGTAAGCCCTCGAAAGGATAACCCCAGGGTTAACCCAGATATATTATTATTCGCATATTATAAGTACACATAGTACATTTTATCAAATGGAAATATACTTCCCCAAGTTACCAATTCCAACCATGACCTAGATATTGAAAATAAAACATAGTACAGTCAACGACAATAGTAAGATAACTAATTTTCTATTATTGAGCATCTTAGCTCTTAAACGTGAGTAATAAAAATAATATAAAATATATTAAATTTTTCCTTTGAGGATTATAAAACTATATTATATATATAAGATGTCACAAAATTAGGTCTCTGAATTTGGTGAGATGACTTGGTATCGACAAAATATGTATTTGAAACAAAAAAAAAAGTTATTGGGTAAAATAAAAAAAATAAAATATATATATATAAATGAAAAAAAAAACACCACCAGCGACCAGCGTCACGTGACGCGACGAGCACACGTGACGCTGGTCGAAATTTAGGTATTTCCCACACATCCGCTTGGAGAATACTGCGAGGAGAAGGACTGCACGCCTACCACGCGCGTCACGTGCCGCTGGTCGCTAGTGGTGTTTTTTCCTACTAATTTTGTGACACCTTATATATATATATATCAATTATTAACAGTCAACATGATGGGGAAGAACTCTTTGACACCTAAACTTTTTACTTTGTAAATACTTTTTTTAGGATGTAAATATTTTAGTTTATAAAATTTTGTTCTTATTGTACAGATAGTTAATATTGTAGTTGAATGTATGATTATTAGTACATATATTCCACTGTAAAGTGTAAATATTTCAGTGGTAAGCTACTTCTGTCGTTGACTGTACTTACACAAGTGTATTCAATTTGTTAAGCTCACTGCAAACGTACGACTTCGAGTAACGGTATGCGAAACAAAATTAAATGCGAATACATTATGTATGTATACGTCATGAGGTGTCGGATACGAGAACATATTGTATATGTTGTTCAGAGGGGAAGTGGATGAGGAATTAATCAAGATATTATAATTCAGCGGTAATACAAAGACTTGGGGTGAGTTAAATTTGACTAAGCATTTTGTTAGTCAAACAAAGAATCAATCAATCAATCAAATAATCAATTTCGTTTATTCAGTTTATGCACATAAAGAACACATATGAATGTCAAAGTTTTACAATTGCGTTTGTCAAAATTATCAAAAAGATATAAATAAATCATTTGAAAATGATTCTTTCGCTGGTTCGATAGTAGATCCCTACTGAGAAGAGACCAGCAAGAAACTCAGGTAGATCATCGATATGCTTTCTTTTTGAATTATTTTATACATACACATATTTATTATATATATATATATAATAAATATGTGCGAGAGCAAGAGATTAATTAGGTTGACCATGCATTTTTATCATTAAGATATTCATCTACTTTATAATAACCTTTTTTCATTAAACCTTTTTTCACTTCTATTTTAAATTTTAAAATAAAAACAAAATAAAAAAAATTTAAATTTTTAAATTTTAAAGATAGACTATAAAGGACGCACACCATCCTTAGATGAAGTTGTCGATACGTTTATAAATGACCTAAATAAGATAGATCATCTACCACTAAACAATATCAAAAAAGCTTGGATATATGACAACTACTTAACATCACGTCTGACTTGGCCTTTTCTGGTGTATGAATTCGGTAAAACCTTACTGGCGAAAATAGATGCAACTGTCATAAAATCGCTAAAATCGTGGCTTGGACTAGCGCACTCTGCTGATTCCTCTGCTCTATTTAGGGATCAAAATAATTTTGGGATGAAACTTAAGAAACCATCGGAGCTCTATAAACACCTGAGTTACCAAAGCCCACATCTTAGGTAAATCCCAATATGTCACAATCAGGGCACTCCCGAAAGATAATAACGCGTCCGAGCTTGAATCTAGACTCCTATTCCATAAACGATTTATGATAGGGGCCCAGTCGAACAGAGTGGGGTTGGGAGTACGAGAGCCAGAAAGGGACCAGGATATACTTAAAGTCCTTTCTAAAACAAGACGAAAATGATAAATATCGAGTGCACGCGATGAATTTGGAAATCCAAAATGAATGGTTGACAGTGGGAGAGTTCTGCATACCGATGGCCTTAAAGTGGCGCACCTTGATCTATGACTGGTCGCCGGCCCTGTTAAAATTCTATCTTAACGCCTTTCAGATGACCCTCCCAGACCATAGTAATCTGGTAAGGTGGGGGAAGGCCACAGAAAAATAATGTTATACTTGTGGTGAGGCAATAGGGACGGCTAGACATATATTAGTAGGATGTAGGGTGCTTCTCGATAGAGGCCATTACTCACGCCGCCACGATAAGGTGCTTATCATCATACGTGAAGCAATGAGTCTGGCAGTAGCTAGAACCCAAAAAGGATTGACTACTAACAGACGTCATATCAACTTTGTGTCTGAAGGTTCATCCATAACATCCAGGAACAAACCTTATTCAATCTTAGATACTGCCCCAGATTGGACTCTCCTAATCGACACGTATGAAAAGCACTATAAAATTCCGGAGGATGTTGGGGTTTCGTCATCTAGACCTGACATATTCCTATATTCTAAGAGGTTAAAACATGTGGTTCTTGTGGAACTTACTGTACCGTGGGAAACAAATATACCGAAGGACCACACAATAAAGAAAAATAAATACTATGATCTCACAAACGAATTAATCAAAAACGGTTACGTGGTTAATTTGTATGCAGTGGAAGTGGGAGCGAGAGGTATACCAGCAAAATCTCTCTATAACCTACTTAAAGATCTAGGCCTATCGAGAGCTACAATAAGCTCATTAATAGGACGAATGTCTAAAGCGGCACTAGTAGGTTCGTATCAAATTTGGTTAGGCAGGGAGGGGAACTTGGGTAGTGAAGGTGAGTGTTGATACAAAAGGGGCCCCTTCTAAACCTACACTTGGGTCGCAAGTCCCAGGCACTGTCTCGAGTTCCCAACTCAGCAACGCGATGGACCCGGCACCCGCACGGAGAATCCATGGATTGCTAAAAATATCGGTCTCTATTAAGTGGCAGGTCAACCAAATCCTGAGGGATTTATTAAATATTTTTATACATTTGCCTACAAACGAATTACCAACTTTATGAAGTCTAAGTTTTGGCGCTGCAAGTTTATTTTTATTTCTGGTATTAAAATTATGATCGTCCGATTTTTTTTGGACAGATCTACCTAGATCTTTCGTACATATAAGAAGGTTCTTCCGTACATATAAGATGTTGTCGTACACATATTGGGAATCAACAGTTAAAATATTAATTTCTTTAAATAGTTCCCTCAGCGAGTCACGGGGTCCGAGGCTATAGATTGCTCGTATAGCTCGTTTCTGTAATATGAATATAGACTCAATATCGGCATCGCAATGCGGTTTCACCCGTGTAAGTCCTGATCCTGTGGTAATATTAGGATAAAAGTAGCATTATGTTACTATCAGATAATGTAGCATACTTATAGTGAAAGAATTTTCGAAATCGGTTCAGTAATTTTAGAAAAAATAAATCTAGGACAAATTATACAACGCCATCTAGACCCAAACTAAGTAGAACTTGTCATATGGGTTCTAGAATGCGGATAAACATACTTAAATACATTTTTTTTTGTAAATGAATACATATCATACATAGAAACACCCAGACCAATGCAAATATACATATTTGCATTAAGCGGGAATCGAACCCGCGACCTCTGACTTAGCAGTCAAACGCACTACCGCTACGCCACGAAGGTCGTCGCAGAGTTAATACATTACAAATAAACAGACATTTTCTTTATATAACAACTAACTAACATTAGTATAAAGTTATAGAGTTCCCTGACCCGGGTATGAGAGAAAAACAAAATGTGTCAGTTGCATATCTTCCCGGGCAAGTTGGTAAAAGTCTACTGAGGGATATTCAGGATCTAGTGGGGTAAATCTGTGCCGGGTAGCCTCCCTCTACTAACGTCGTATAAGCATCGGTAGCTTAGTGGTTAAGGAGTCGGCCTTACGACCGAGAGGACCCGGGTTCGAATCCTGGTCATTACACTACAGACCTGAACCCTTTCCTAACACAAGAAATTCAGCTTAAATGGAGGGGTTAAGGGGAATACCAGTAATAGCAACAAGTACTCTTAAAAAAATCTTATTTGTAGGAAAGTTAGAGCTTACTGACTATTAAGGCAATAGGCTCGCAACCTATTCAATGGGACTGAATATGACGAGCGAACTGTGGGTATATAGTCTGCCTCTGCTTATGCCTTTGCGTATATGAGTGGGATTGTATATACGTATTTTGCGCTCTCTTATTTCATTATAATGATTTTATCTAAAGTGTAACCGTTACGTTGCAACAATGAACCTAAGTTATTCCTTACTTTAATTAATAAAATAACATTGATAAGATGTATCAAAAATATGTGTATATTCCAATCATACGCATAAAACGTTTTGGCAATATGTACATTCATTATGCGTACTGCTAAAGAGTCTGACTGACTGAAGAGACCCTGCCTGAGTCTGTCTTTACAAAAAGCTGTAACCTGGTGGTCTTCAAGTCTAGATATACAATAAAGTTAACGGGAATTAATGTGATACATACCTTTGGATTGCCTGATGTTTCGACCAGGTTACACTGGCCGTGATCACAGACTGACTCAGGCAATCCAAAGGTTTGTATATACCTATACATGATCGCGTTAATTCCCGTTAACATTATTGTATATCATGGAACGCGAAAGTTTAAAAATGAGTACTTCAAGTCTAGAGTTAACGGGTTGCTTCTGGGCAAGCGACCTTTGACCATTTATACAAATAAAAACAAGTTGAATTCCTGAGACGAGCTCAGCCGAATACAAGGGACTTTCGATTTTGCGATTATTTTTTTTTTGCGATTTTTTGCGTTTTTTTTTATCTTGCAATGGTTCACCCCAGCACGAATCTATTACCGAAAACAGCAACTCGATAGCTCATCTCCTTCATACCCAAAACCGTGACAGAAAATTGGCAACGACGACGTCGACGACGACGTCGACGATGTCGACGACAACTCCATAGCAATAGGGCTTTTCTAAAGACAATCCCTAAAAAACAGGCTTGAAATTTCATCGAAATTGGTTGATTCAGTCGTTAAGGAATTGACTGACATTTATAGGTAGAGGCTTTTACGACATAAAGGACGATAATTTCGCATCAGAATATCTGTCTGTTGTAATTTTTTTGTCATTCTTATTCTTTCAGTGTCTCATAAGTATTTTATTATAGTTTAAGAATATTGATGATTTCATAGTCGTCAGATGCTTAACAATACTGCTTGTAAAAATTTACATTGTTAAATAAAATATTGCCTAACTAAAGTAAAACTATGACTTTTCAATGTTTATAGTTCCCAAAATAGGTCAAAACATTAAAAATACTGGTGGTAGAAATTTGATGACACAAATTTGTCACAAAATTCGGCCGTGTAGGTACCACCGTGCACGATTGCGAAATACCCTCCATAGTAATCCAATTTCGGTTTGATTGCGTTCAGGGGTCAGCAAGTGCCTCAGGGCTGCACACGCTGGCGGACTGCCCGGCGTGGGAGGCGCCGAGGCGTGACCTCGTGGCAGCCATCGGGGTGGGAGTCCTCTCGCTCGGCAGCATGATTGCGGCAATGGTGCGGAGCGCGAGCGCGTGGGCCGCCGCCGCCTCCTTCTGCGAGCATGTAATGCTCGCGAAGGAGGTGGCGGAGCGCGCCCGGGAGAGACTTAGAACTCTCCCGGTCCGCCGAGCCCGCAACTTGCTCGCCGCGCGTCGCAGGCAACTCAGGCGCCGGAGGTCGCTTAACGACCTCCGTCCTCCATGAGCGCAGGCCTGGGGGTGGCGGGTGAGGCCACCTGTCACCCCAGCAGAAGCAGGCCGGGACGGTGGGGCGACTAGCGCCCCTCCCCCAAACCGGGGCAAGACGGGGACACCGTGGTTCCCAAACCCGAGGGGGCCATCTCGAAACCGGAGATGGCCCAGGGTCAGTCGGGGTGCGAGGGATATGCTCTATGGGCAACCTTACACCCCGGCGTCTGTAGACCCGAGACGGCGTGCGGTTTTAGTCGGTTCAAGCCCGACATAACCGCCCCCGCTGGCACGCGGGGGGGTATCCGAAGGGATTTCCGCACGATAAAATAAAAAAAAAAAAAGGGGTCAGCAAGTGCATAGCCGGGCAGGGGGATTGTGGTCGCAGCACTAGTGGGACCGGTGGGTGTCACGCGGTGTGCGACGACAGTCCTCTTCTGATGAGGCCGTCAAGCTGAGTGCCACCATTGTTAACATGGTACGTGTATGTAATGGTGACCCTCTTTCCTGAGACTTTACCTTCAGCTTACCATCAGCTGAGGTGAAGTCAAATTGACGTGTCCCAAAAAATAAATAAATTGTGTTTTCCATGCAAGTAATTTTTATTTTGTATACAATAAATATAATTTCCTAAATGAAAATTCGAAGCAATTAGTGTCCTAACTACTTTTCTGCATCATCTCTCATCATTGACGGCCTCTGTGGCGTAGCGGTAGTGCATTCGACTGCAACGACAGGGGGCGCGTGTTCGATTCCCGCTCAGTGAAAATATTTGTATGTGTTGGCGACTGGCTGGCGCGCGACCTCTTCGGAATATATATTATTTTGTAAAACCTTTTTATTTATGATTCAATATTATTTGTCACAGAGTCTGCCTGTCACCGTTGTGAGAACAACATCTTATTGTGCTATATTTATCGATTAAAACCATTAATAATAAAACGTGTTTCCATCATCTCAACATAAGTTTAGTAATACAGTCCACAGTCTACTTGGATTGGTCTGGTGTGGGTGTGAACATAACATAACATAACATAACATAACATAACATAACGTAACGTAACGTAACGTAACGTAACGTAACGTAACGTAACGTAACGTAACGTAACGTAACGTAACGTAACGTAACGTAACGTAACGTAACGTAACGTAACGTAACGTAACGTAACGTAACTTCACGCCTGTATTCCCGAAGGGGTAGCCAGAGGTGTATTACACACCCACGATTCGCCAGTTATGTTAAGGTCCCAATGTAATATGGGGCGAGGCTATTGCCATCTACCGGGCACATTATTAAGCGAGCGATAATTAACATTTATTAATGCACACATAACTACGAAAAGTCAGAGGTGTGTGCCCGGGGCGCCTGGGGGTCCGAACTCGAGACCTCGTCTCAGCAGTCCGCTACGTACGCCACTGGGCTATCGTATATTTTTATCCTATAAATATGAATTGAAAAATTCTAACTATCGCAGGTTCAAGTCATTTCCTTTTGAAGGCTCAACTAAACTAAATGGGCTACCTAGGACCATCCTAAATAACTGGCATTTTCGTATGTTCGTGTTTTAAGTAAAGCAGGAGCCATTTACCAAAATTCTTACGAACTACCACAAATATCATACCACATTAGGTTAATATAATTTGTGATGTGATATATTTGTGATGTGTTATATTTTTATATGGATGGATGTTTGTTACTCTTTCATGCAAAAACTATATAACATATCTGGATGAAATTTGCCACAGAGATAGACTATAGTCAGGAATAGGACGTAGGCTACTTCTTATCCCGGTAATAAATTCCTGTAGGTTGCGGGTACGACATCATTCATCATAATACATCATAACATAACATAACATAACATAACATAACATAACATAACATAACTTCACGCCTGTATTCCCGAAGGGGTAGCCAGAGGTGTATTACACACCCACGATTCGCCAGTTATGTTAAGGTCCCAATGTAATATGGGGCGAGGCTATTGCCATCTACCGGGCACATTATTAAGCGAGCGATAAATAACATTTATTAATGCACACATAACTACGAAAAGTCAGAGGTGTGTGCCCGGGGCGCCTGGGGGACCGAACTCGAGACCTCGTCTCAGCAGTCCGCTACGTACGCCACTGGGCTATCGTATATTTTTATCCTATAAATATGAATTGAAAAATTCTAACTATCGCAGGTTCAAGTCATTTCCTTTTGAAGGCTCAACTAAACTAAATGGGCTACCTAGGACCATCCTAAATAACTGGCATTTTCGTATGTTCGTGTTTTAAGTAAAGCAGGAGCCATTTACCAAAATTCTTACGAACTACCAAAAATATCATACCACATTAGGTTAATATAATTTGTGATGTGATATATTTGTGATGTGATATATTTTTATATGGATGGATGTTTGTTACTCTTTCATGCAAAAACTATATAACATATCTGGTTGAAATTTGCCACAGAGATAGACTATAGTCAGGAATAGGACGTAGGCTACTTCTTATCTCGGTAATACATTCCTGTAGGTTGCGGGTACGAGATCATTCATCATAATACATCATAACATCATAATTCATAAAAAAAATATATTTAAGTATCTAGGATGGGAATTGAACCCGCGAAATTCCATTTCTATGTGAAATACTTAGTCAATTGAGCTACCTGGAGCCAACCTAGATGTTAATATTTACGATTTGAATCTATAAGAGTCTTCTTCTTTTAATGAATGGCTTTTGCAATTGAGGGAATCGTGCAATTTCGCCAATCACAAGTAAAATATAATAAAATGTTTATTATTAATGGTGGCAACGCGAATGTCAAGTTTTCCAAGGAATTGTACCAGAGCCACGTTAACCACACCACTAAATTTATTTCCGTATTTCCGCCTCCCACGAGATCAAATGGTTGATCAAAATCTATAAAATTTTCAATTCTTTTTCGTCTTGTCGATCGCTTCGATTAGTCGATAAGTCTTCATTTGTTGGTACTTTCTGATTGCATCTGATTTATGGCTATCGAAACTGATTCTATCGCTGATAATTGTTGGAGTTTGCGATGGTAAGTTTACAGTTTGATTTCGGAACAACCCATAATGCAATGGTTTAGAAGATAAACGTGCTAAGTGCAATATTTTGCACATTCAAATAGGAACTCTATATCGAAGGTCTGAAAGACGAACATGCTAAGTGCAAATAATTGCAGTTAGCACATTTTGTCTTCTAGACCGTCGATATTTCGTCATTACCGTACGTAACAAGGTTATAATATTGTAATTTGAAACATTTCGCTTGAATATGTTTCAAATTAGCTCTTGATTTTGAGTGAGTGCGATAGTAACTTTATGTAGCATAAATTAAAAGACAGTTACCTACTATTAGTCAATAATCATGGCAATCGAGAGACTAACTTGACGAAAGACTCTAATGAATACAACACCGGCTCGATGACCCCCGGCAGATACGAGGGTGGATTGATAAGTTTCCGGCCTGACTAAGAAAAACAAGGTTATTTAAAAAAGAATTTTTTTATTTCTCAACATAATCTCCTCCAAGGCTGATACATTTCTCATAGCGATGTTCCAGTCTATTATTTCCATCTCTATAGACTGATTCGTCAAGCTCCTCAAAATAATTGTTTTTGCCTTCTTTGTAGTTGGTTCCCCTGGTCCAATCCACTGTTTAGACTCTTCTTTGGTTTCAGGAGTGTAGTGGTGGACCCAAGTTTCGTCAACGGTTACGAATCGACGCAAAAATTCGCTTGGATTACGCTTATACAATGACAAATTTGCGGTAGAAATGTTTTTTCGAATCAATTTTTGGTCGACTGTTAGCAAACGCGGCACCCATCTTGCACAGAGCTTTTCCATATGCAAATGTTGGTGCAAAATATGTTGCACACGTTCATATGACATCTTACAGGTCTCAGCTATCTCACGCACTTTCAATCTGCGGTCTCCCAGCACTATTTGATGAATCAATTTGATCATATCTGGAGTTGTGACCTCAACGGGGCGTCCTGAGTGAGGCTCATCAGAGGTGGTCACACGACCCTTTTTAAACTCGGAAACCCACTGCTTAACGGTTGAATATGACAGGGAGGATGTCCCCAGTGTTGAGTCCATCTCTTCTTTAATTTCCTTCGGCGTTAACCCCTTCAAATAAAAGTATTTGATGACAGCACGATTTACCTGCTTTTCCATTTTTACGAAAAACACAGAGGCGTCTTGTTCAGCGTGCTCTCAAACCTACACTAGCAAGGCGATCGGGCTGAAACTATAGCTACAAGCTATCCAAGGATGGTACTATAGAATGTCACCTTAAGGTAGGCCTAGTGGCGCCATCTCTTGGTCAGGCCGGAAACTTATCAATCCACCCTCGTATTTTGTACCAAGTATACACGTATTAAGGTTGTCAGAATATTGAAAAAACGAATACCATATCATCTGAATAGTCTGCCGTTGGACATTAGAGAAAATCCAGACAAATTTGTATAAGAAGAAACTTAAAGGATATTTTTTAGATTTACTAGAATGATTAAGTACATCCGCGGGGCCGAGGAATATGCTCTATTGGGCAACCTTACACCCCGGCGTCTTAAAACCCGAGACGGCATGCGGTTTTAGTCGGTTCAAGCCCGAAATAACCGCCCCCGCTGACCGGCGGTGGGGGGGGGGGGGTATTCGAAGGGATTTCCGCAAGAAGAAAAAAGGTTCGTTCCGTTATCATAACGATAGCCTATTGTGGTCTTTATAATTATGTAATAGTGTTATTTAAACAAACGAGACAAATTGTACGGAGACTAGATCTCCCAGTCAAACCATCAACTTGATTTTGGGGGACAAAGAAAGTACCCTTATGTATATTTATAAACAAATAACTATATTAAAAAAGTATATAACATAAACATAACTTCATGCCTGTATCCCCGAAGGGGTAGGCAAAGGTGTATTACACACCCACGATTCGCCAGTTATGATTTAGGTCCCAATGTAATAGGAGGCGAGCCTATTGTCATCTACCGGGTACATTACTAAACGAGCGAAAATTATCATTTTTAATACACACATAACTACGAAAAAACAGAGGTGTGTGCCCGGGGCGACTGGAGATTGAACTCGAGACCTCGTCTCGGCTGTCTTTTACGTACACCACTGGGCAATCGCCGCTTCCCCCACTGGGCTATATATCTTTAGCAATTTATACATCTTTGTAATAGGTGTATTCAGTTTCTACCTATATTTAATATCGGTAGCAGTTCCTGACGGGCAGTAAATTTATTACTCGCGTTGTGTTTGCAGTGACTGGAAAATACATATTTTTTTTTGTAATAATAAGAATACTTCGTATTTCTTCCTAAATTATATATATATCTATTGGGTGTTTCTATGTATAATATGTATTTATTAAAAAAAAAAGTATATTAGTATATTTATCCGCATTCTGAAACCCATAACATAAACTAGTAAAACAATACTTACTTTGGGTCTAGACAGCACTGTGTAGAATGTCGTAGAATATTTATTTATTGCTCGTGTTGTCACATTACCGTTAGATGTACACGAAAAGTCACGTTTAGCTTACCATAAGACTTAGATTTAGAGACCATAAGAAACAAAAACCGGCCAAGTGCGAGCCGGACTCGCCCATTTTGCAGGTGGTAGAGTCAGCAACAGTCATTCTGGCCGTTGCATGAATGGGCCGACCCGACCGGGGAAGCACCACCCTCTCACAGAAAATCGACGCCAAGTAACAGTATTTGAACTGTTGCGTTCCGTTTGGTGAGTGAGAGTGCCGGAGCCCAAACTCCTTTCCCATCCCCTCCCAAACTCCTTTCCCATCCCCTTTCCTTTACAGGATCAGCAGCGCGAGTGTGACGCCCCTGGTGTTGCACACGTCCACAGGCCGCGGTAACCGCTTCCCATCAGGTGGGCCGTGTGCTTGTTTGCCACCTTAGTGGTATAAAAAAACACATTTTTATCTTTAGCCACAAGTACCTTTACGCCAGTTGGTATAAAAAAATTACTTCAGTAAATCTTATATGAACGTAATTTACTGTGTAAAATCTACAGCGTGGTGTACAATGTGCCCAGCAGTAAGGTACACGTACGATCGTTTGTCGCGAACGATTAATTAATTTATGTCTGCGTCAGTACTGCGTAAAATGGTTGTTACGAATTTTGGGAATTAGAAATTAGAATGTTGACTTGCAACTTTGTTGTAGTAATGTATTAAAATGATTACACATTTTTGAAGTTAAACTTGATTGACAATGAAATATTTGCGTAATTAAGGTTTACAGGTTATGGAATCCTAGGTGTTGATCTAGTGAATGTTGATGTGATACATTATATAGGTATTTAAACTATCATGGTCACTAACATAAGTATTAGAGTTAACGGGATATTTACCATGTGTTTTTGAGAGTGTCCGATATTTCGGCACTGTTGCAAAAGCCAGTTCCTCCGTGATAATGGCGCTTGCAACAGTGCCGAAATATCATACACTCTCAAAAACACATTACATTGTTGTCAAAATGATCTGTTGGTTTAAGAACTATTGATCTCGTAACTTATTGATTTAGTACACTGTTGGAATTTGAAGTTGTTGACCTGAAAGACTGAGGGAGAGAGACATGACATACTGACTGTTGAGCAAAATTGACAATTGATCTCACATATACCGGGTGTCTATAAAAGAACTCCGGGGTTTTAAAAATTCATATCTCACTAACTATAAAAGATAGCAAAATTTTGTCGATTTCTCTGAAAAGAGTAGCTCAAAAAGTTTTACTTATACCAATTGGGAATGTTTGTATCAACTATTGGCGGCGCTGCAGGGCGTTGACCTTGTAATGACGTCGTGAAATTTGAAATGATGGCGACTCCGCAACAAAAGGCTCAATGTGTTATTTGGCTCATAGAAACGAAGTCTGTAGTTACCGTACAAAGAAACTTTCGACGTAACTATGGTGTTAACCCGCCTTCTGACAAAACCATTCGTCAACGATTCAGTGCATTTAAGGAAACAGTAAGTGTTTTGAAGCAAAAGTCGCCGGGTAGGCCGAGTGTGTCTCAAGAGAAAGTGAACAGAATCCGAGCTTCATGTTCATGAATTCGTGATGTTCAACATCTCAAGGAACAAATAGTCAATTGTGTGGTAACCGTCCCCGCAGACATGCTCGCCAGGACATGGGAAGAGGTAGAATACCGTTTAGACGTCTGCCGTGCCACTAACGGGGCTCATATAGAACTTTACTGAGTGTTAAAAAAAACTTGAAAATGTAAGCTATTCAGTCATGAATAAAACGTGTATGTATGTTTTTTATTTCATTAAAATATTTTGCCTCAAAACCCCGGAGTTCTTTTATAGACACCCTGTATTCATATTATATAGTATCCCGATACATGGATGTAACAATAGATATTTGTTACTCTTTTACGCAAAAACAGCTGGACAGCTCAAGATAAAATTTGGCACAAAGATAGATTATAGTCTGCAATAGCAGGAAATCTACTGTTATTCCCGAAATAGGATCTTGTGGGTTGTGGAAACCGCATCAGTATTTCACTTTCCCACTAACCTACCTCTGCACTCTGCCTTTTGGAAGGAGCAAGTCCTCCTACCCTCAGAAGAAACGCGCACCAGACATAAGGTTACGGGTAACCCAGCCCACCCTCGTCAGGTCATCAGCTTATTTTTTAATACTCTTGGTCACTTCATTTAGACATCCATCGTACAATTTTATCAACATTTGGCTGCAATAATCAAATAAAACATAAAAAAATTCTCAGTATTTTTTTATTTATATTATGACAGAGTAATTCATTATAAAATAAGAAAATATTGTTACACTTTGGAAAGGTGAAAAGAAAACAATTTAAGGACAAAAGAAAAATGGTAACTGATGTTTATTATTCGTGACTCAAACAAGGGTTGTATCTCAAATTGTTTTACGATTTATACGTAAAAATGTGCAAAAACTAAACAATGCTGCTTGACACGGTTGTAACTCAGTATTAAAGAAGGTAAAATAATAAATAAATATTAAAAATTGTTTATTCACTTAAAAAAATAGGGTTACAATCAAGGTCTTAAAACTAAAGCAAATTTTGATGTTTACAATAGGTTTAATAAATGTTAATTATCGCTCGCTTAATAATGTGCCCGGTAGATGGCAATAGGCTCGCCCCCTATTACATTGGGACCTAAACATAACTGGCGAATCGTGGGTGTGTAATACACCTCTGCCTACTGATTGACACGGGCGTGAATTTATGTTATGTTACAATAGGTACTGTAACTGGTTCCCAAACTAAGCTGTAGCCTGGATTCCGGGAGTTTAGATACCGGAAGAACCAATAAAGTGCACATAAATAATTTTAAAATTGCGTTTTATTCCTTAATCACGGGTAAAATTCGTGAACAAAAAAATTATAACAATAATTGGAAGTTTACAGATCCTAGACTGGAAGAGAAAGTTAAACCAAAAAGAGTCGAGATAAGTTATACAACTATAAAGGTCCATTTACGTGGAGAGGGTTTGTCGTACGTATTAGAGCGAGAAATCGTATGCGATTATCGTAGGCGATAATTTTCAAGAGTGTGACCACAACAAGCACGATTGCCAGATAAATAACACTAATAACATTTAAAAAAAATGAAAACCCCATTTACATTTGCAAAAAAATATGTTCTGTGGACTTTTAACGCCTTCTTGTACAACAAAACCGATTATCGCACTAGAGTAATGTCGACGTACAGTGTGTCGCACTAGCGCGTATTCGAACTATGGTGAGTCGCAGTACAGTTTTGTCACACAATCGTTAATCGCACTTCCATTTGTCGAACTCACTTTATTTTTCAGATGATTATCACATTCACATGTATACATTGAACCAAGAAATAAAATCTCTGCTACGAGTAAGTATTCGTAAAGTGATTTTTTTAGCGTTTTGTTTACACTACGATACAAATCGCATTGCTATATTTGCCTACGACTTCTCGACTTGTCTAAACTCAATCAATGACATTTTTGCAAATTCATGCGAGTATCGTACAAATCGGGTTGGACCAATTTAAATGCGAGACTTGCCATTCGACCTCGGTAGCTAGCACGATATTGTCTTGTTTACAGGGACGACAACGCGATTACGCCCTTCCACGTACAATATCGTATCTTTGTTTTGCATTATCATATTTTTATTTCTTGCTGACAATAATCGTATCTTCAAGTTATGAAACTCTGTCCATGTAAATGGCCCTTAAGTTAATAAGTAAATTATGAAAAAATTTGTACCGAACAGCCAGTCTAGTACATACCTACATAAAAGTCTAAATCATACGAAAATATAATAATGCTGCTAGTATCCTTCTAGACTAAACGCTTATGACAACCCTTTGATCACCAAACTTGACTTCTCTTTGCATCACCCAAAGGTTGACTGGTAGAAATTACCTACGGCAAAAAGTCCACCTTTCTACAATTCTTGTATTTGTGTAGAAAGTTTAAATAAATAATAAATCTTTAGTCATATAAATAATAAATAAATATGTAGAATATAACTGCTTCCGGGCTGTTTATATATTTATATTATATTATACACAGCGCTTTCTAGACCCAAAGTAAGCATAGTTTAACTAGCTTGTGTTATGGGTTCCAGAATGCGGATAAACATACATATTTATATACTTTTTTCTTGTAAATACATACATATAATACATAGAAACACCCAGACCAATGCAAATAGACATATTCATGCATACAAATATTTGCACTGAGCGGGAATCGAACCCGCGCCCCCTGTCGTAGCAGTCGACTGCACTACCGCTACGCCACAGAGGTCGCCAAAGTAGCAGATAGCATTATATTATTCTTACATAAGCTATTTTACAAATATTCCAACTGTCCAGCACTGGCATTAACACTTTCAACGGTTGGGCAATCGAATTAGTGATCAGGATAGCTCGTTACAGTTTCGAAAAGTGATTATGACCAACCATTGTGGTGTAGCTCGTACTAGTCAGTGGAAGCTCATTAGCTTCTAGTTCCTGTAGTAGACAATATGTAACAAAAGTGGAATCCGATCCGTTAAGGTGTGTATAGGCATCAATATTAGATTCAGTTTATGTAATCGTTTTTGGAAAAAAGTCACAAAATTACTTCATAAAAACTGCAATAAAGAAGAGAATGAGGAATATAGGTCAAGACGAAACTTCATGGCAACGTATGAGGGTGCAGTGGCGCAGCCAGCAGGGGGCTCTGTTGTACTACGCCACTAAATATTGTTAGATTATCTATTTTGTTGTGTTTGCACATTCTTAGATTTTGGGGAAACAGTGAGTAATTATAATACAAAGCGATAGCCCAGTGGCGTACGTAACGGACTGCTGAGACGAGGTCTCGAGTTCGATCACCAGTCGCCCCGGGCACACACCTCTGACTTTTCGTAGTTATGTGTGCATTAATAAATGTTAATTATCGCTCGCTTAATATTGTGCCCAGTGGATAGCAATAGGCTCGCCCCCTATTACATTGGGACCTTAACATAACTGGCGAATCGTGGGTGTGTAATATACACCTCTGCCTAACCCTTCGGGGATACAGGCGTGAACTTATGTTATGTTATGATACTAAGAAATGGCATTTATTTTATATTATTATATTTATATTATTATATTAATGGGATAATACATTTATTTTCATTAATGTATTTTTTATTTTATATTATGGTTATGTATGTAGGATACCTAAATGCCCCTTACTGATCGGACACTAGTTTCGTCACATACTGTATATTAAGCTACTGAACGTATAACACTGTGGTTGTATTATGTCACGGCCTCGCGTTGTGACGTAACGTGTGAATCGCACGCAATCAACATTTAGAACTTGACTGTACCGCTTAATTGGCACTTACCTTAGCTCTTATGATGCTTTATTATTGCGTTTACTTTTCTAGTAGTTTTGTTAAGGTTACGTTATTAGTAAAAAAGGTGTGGCTCTAGTACAGTTATGTTTTTGTAATGCGTTGCATGGCAACAATTTTTATGAATGTATTAATATGTAACTACTGTAATAGGATAAGTACAATTATTATGTGCAATTTTGCTTACATGTTTGAACAAGAGGACCTTTTTATTTATTTTTTTGGTGCGGAAATCCGATTAAAACCGCACGCCGTCTCTTGTGTTCAGACGCCCAGGTGTAAGGTGGCCCATAAAGCATTCTCTCGTTCCCCAACTGACCTTGGGTCATCTCCGTTTTCTAGATGGCCCCTTCGGGTTTGGGAACCACGGTGTCCGGCCTCTACATCAGTCGCAGTGAAGTCGCCGCCGAGGAGAGCAGTATATTCTACAAATATACATTTTGTATTAATATACTTGTGATATTCTCAGTCACCAAAAGATCAAGTCAAGGTCACCAAAATAAATAGGTCGCCATTTTTCACAGACTACATGTGGGGGATAGACTTATTAAGATGTGGTTCTCTTCTAATACCACACACTTTTCTTTAGAAAGTGGGTTGACTAATGTAGACATGTTTATGCCATACATTTAGATCGGAATAGGAGAATATCTAGGACGGGACTTGAACCCGCGACCAGTTCCTTACAGGGGGAATTCTCTGAACTGAGCTACCTAGACACGTGCCAGATATTCGAAATTTTCCGATATATTATATACGTCTCAAGGCCATCTACCGTAATTCTTGCGAACTACGGAAACAATGAATGACTTTTCAATTATTTTCAAACATTTTTTTCTTCCGATCTAAATCTATAGAATAAGTAAGCATACTAATTGCTTAAAAAAATAGCGAATGAATGCTTATGCTATGTTTACTAAGTTTTATAAAAAAAAACTAAAGTATTGTTTTCAATTAAATTTTTTAAGCATTTTGTATGCTTACTTTTTTCTAAAGATTTTAGATCGGAAAAAGAGAACATCTAGGACGGGACTTGAACCCGCGACCAGTCCCTTACAGGGGGAATGCTCTGACCAACTGAGCCACCTAGACACGTCCCAGATATTCGAAATTCTCCGATACATTATACGTCTTAAGGCGACGTTGGAGCCATCTACCGTATTTCTTGCGAACTACGGAAACAATGAATAACTTTACAGTCATTTTTAAACATTGTTTTTTTTTTTTTTTTTTTTAGACATTGTTTTTTCTTACACACAACATTGGTCGCGGGTTCAAGTCCCGTCCTAGATGTTCTCTTTTTCCGATCTAAAATCTTTAGAATAAAGTATTGTAGTTTCAAAAGTATAACGAATTACATCCTCAATTCACCGCAGACAATGAAGATATGGTGTCTGTTTTTTATATGGAATAATAGTTAAGATCGATGTAAACAGAATATGTAAATAAAAATATTTATTACTATACTACTTACAATATAACTTGATCTCTGTGACAGACAGCTACGAAACCGACGAAGTAACTTTGAATAAGCGTCATGATTACAATTGTATTTTGTATCACCTATATTTTGATTCTTTACGGTGCCAGTGTTATTGCAACTGAAGTGCAATACATAATAATATAAAAATTCACACCTAAAATACCTAATAATTATTATATAGAAATATATTACGTATGTACAAGGTCATACTGGACCTTGAGATGTGACAATCGCTAAACGTGCATCGATAACCAATCCTTATTAAATTATTTATAAAGAAATAAAACCAATACAGTACCCGTATAAAAGGTTCAACCAAGGTCATCTCGAAACTGGTGATTGTCCGGGGTCAGTCGGGGTGCGAGGGAGATGCCTTACACCCCGGCGTGTGAAGACCCGAGACGGCGTGCGGTATTAGTCGGTTCGCTGGCCGGCGGGGGGGGGGGTAACCGAGGGGATTTCCGCACGAGAAAAAAAAGGGTTCCAAAAACCACTTATAATATTTATATTCTCATAGTAAATAATAATACTATGAACTCATTATTGTTAATAAAATAAACATACCATACACAAAACAGTCAATTTCAATCTAAAATCACTATTTAAAAAATAAAGAGTTTTATCGTATTGTCGCTAGTGTCACCGCACTAGTGACAACTGTCACAGACATCAAGCTATATTGTAAGGAGTATATGTAGAAAAGAAAAGAAAAGCAACGCTCTTATTTAGTAAAATAATCGTTCCAAGAAGTACAACAAGTGGGTGCACGTGCTCTATATTTAACTAAAGTCCAGAACTAAAACGGCCTCTGTTTAGCCATAGCCATAGCGGTAGTGCATTCGACTGTTACGACAGGGGGGGCGCGCTCGATTCCTGCTCAGTGCAAATATTTGTTTGCATGAATATGTCTATTTAAATTGATCTGTGTGTTACTATGTATAATTATTATTATGATTATTATTATTATATATTTACAAAAAAAAGTATGTGAGTATGTTTATCCGCATTCTGGAACCCATAACACAAGCTAGTTAAACTATGCTTATTTTTGGTCTAGAAAGCGCTGTGTAGAATGTCATAAAATATTTATTTATCATTGTCGTAGGGAGATTCTACCGTGGGTGGAGGGCAAACTTTATTCCATCCACCTGTAGTCACACTCACTTTGATATGTCACGCTCATTAGTGCGCCTCCTGCACTTGGTACACTGGCTTTTAAACAAGTCGGTGAACCACCCTACCGTGTTCTACTTTTGCATCTAGCATCACTACAGAAAGATGTAAACACGGTTAACAATTGTCACTACCTGCCAATAAAAAGAAGTTGAATGTTGATGACTGATAGTGGTTAATTTTTTTAGGGATTTTCTTTAGAAAAGCCCTATTGCTATCGAGTTGTCGAGGACGTCGTCGACGTCGTCGTTGCCAATTTTCTGTCACGGTTTTGGGTATGAAGGAGAAGAGCTATCGAGTTGCTGTTTTCGGTAATAGATTCGTGCTGGGGTGAACCATTGCAAGATAAAAAAACAAAAAAAAAAAAAAACCCTTGTATTCGGCTGAGCTCGTCTCAGGAATTCAACTTGTTATAAATCATACCTGACCGGTTTCGGTTTTTGAAAGTTCTAATACATCTAAGGTTCATTATGTTTAGTAACTGTAGTATTAAAAAAATATTTGGGAATGCCGTGACGCGAAACCGGTCGCGTGTAAATTATTAAAAATATAGGTATTGTGGAAAAGTACAAGTGATGCATTATTTCAATCACTACGCATTATAAAACGAATTCCTCCGCCGCGTCTGTCTGTTTCTCTGTTCGCCATAAACTCAAAAACTACTCCACCGATTTTAATATTGTTTATACTTATGGATAAAATGGTTCTCGAGGAAGGTTTTAGAATATAATATGTTATATTTTTGTGATATTGATGTTCTCTCGTCGCATTAGATCAACCCGATAAAAGTGGTTTGTAGGACTTAATATTTGATATAGCAGGTCACACCAATCTCATTATGCTATAAAAATGTAAATATACTTGTTATGTATAGCCTTTTACATTTTATGATTTAACCACCCACTTGCACACTGTATTGTGTTCTGGGACTTTGTTTGTATTTAAATGAGAAAAATGTTAATGTTGCTCCAGTTGGAATAATTTATTCATTTGTTTAGTCCCTTCGATTAGGATTTTAATTGTTTGAATGACTTATCATTGAAGGTATAACAAGAGAGATTTCATTTTTAGACCAGCTAATAGCCGCGAAAAGTAGCGTAGTACTTGTTTTAATTGACTTTTTGCTTGTTAAAATATATGTTCTTGATTAGGGTATTATCCTCTAATTACTGTGATGCAAGCGAGGACTCAGGCTGCACACGCTAGCGGAGTACCTGGCGTGAGAGGTGCCAAGGCGGGCCCTCGAGACGCCGAGAGATTGCCAGGAAGTCCTCTCACTCGGCGTCTTTAGATCCCTAACGTCACGTCAGGGTCGCCATTACTGGTGGTCGGGGCCGGTCGGGGTCTCTGGGATATCCTTTCTAGGGCACACTAGATTCCCCGACCACACAAGCCGATGTGACTAAACATTGTGCGGTTTTAGTCGGTTCGAATCCGACATGACCACCTCACCGTTCGAGCTAACGGTGAGGTGAAGGTCGAGAGGGTTTCAAAAAAAAGCCCAAGGTTTTAATATAAATCCTGATGCGTGATCAAAATATTCCTATATTTTCGCAACTCAATAAAAGGCAAAATACGTGTGGGTTGTTTGAAAATATGAAGTCTTAACACATTAATACATATGATAGCTGTATCAAAGTTTTTCCTAGGGGAATTACAGTTTGTTATATTTGAAGATAATAATATACATTTCCTTTGATATTTCAAAGTAGGCAAATTACTTACAAAACCTCTTTGATCTAAGTACAGATTGATATATCAGTATAAATCTAAGTATAGATTGATATATCAGTATAAATCTAAGTACAGATTGATATATCAGTATAAATCTAAGTATAGATTGATATATCAGTATAAATCTAAGTACAGATTGATATATCAGTATAAATCTAAGTATAGATTGATATATCAGTATAAATCTAAGTACAGATTGATATATCAGTATAAATCTAAGTATAGATTGATATATCAGTATAAATCTAAGTACAGATTGATATATCAGTATAAATCTAAGTATAGATTGATATATCAGTATAAATCTAAGTACAGATTGATATATCAGTATAAATCTAAGTATAGATTGATATATCAGTATAAATCTAAGTATAGATTGATATATCAGTATAAATCTAAGTACAGATTGATATATCAGTATAAATCTAAGTATAGATTGATATATCAGTATAAATCTAAGTACAGATTGATATATCAGTATAAATCTAAGTATAGATTGATATATCAGTATAAATCTAAGTATAGATTGATATATCAGTATAAATCTAAGTACAGATTGATATATCAGTATAAATCTAAGTACAGATTGATATATCAGTATAAATCTAAGTATAGATTGATATAAGAATAAAAATAAAGTATGGAACGTTGAAGCTACTTATTATTCTGCACAGATCCGGAATCAAGTGAGGAAAATATTAACGTTTTATTTGATGACAGAACTAGGAGGACTTATCCCTTTTTAACCGACTTCAAAGAGGAGGAGGTTCTATATTCGTCTGTATGTATTTTTATGTATGTTCATCGATATTTTAATTTATTTATTTTTGCATTGGGATGGTTTAACTCTTAGTTACTATATAAATTTTATTAGTATTGAACCTGCAACTTCGGAGATTGGAGTGGGTTAAGCAATGGTAACCACCCAAGTACGTTAAATAAAAAGAGTCATTTCCTCCCAGTTGAAAATGCGTCAAATTACCGAAGCCATTATTAGTAACTGTGTCAACTCAAGTGGAAATGACAAGTCAAGAGTACAAAAAATATGAAAGTATAATAAATGAAAAGTAGTAATTTGAAAGATGGAATTTATACTTAAACCCCCAAAAGTATGAAAGCAGTAGAATGAAAGTGGTAATACAGCCTAAAAAATATAAAAGGTACCATTCGACAGTTGCTGTCGTTTAGGGTTGGGTGTCTACAAATTGATAGTGGGAATAACCGATTCAGATATTAAATGAATTTATGACCGATAGATTTATAATCTCTGGTTTAACAACTCCCTTGTTAACTGACGTTTTGTCATATGAAGCGATTTAATATTGACCACTACATGCAACACTAAAATTGTTGTAAAATAAAAATGATAGAATAGCCTTTTTAAGATGTCTAGCAGAAATAAAGAATCCCGTCATATTTTAAATTAATTGTAGAAATTTTAACTGAAATATGCCGCATCACATTTCTGCCACTGAATATTAGTTATTATTACTTATTTAAAAATTGTTTAACTTTTAATTTTAAAATTGTTTTATTTTTGGTTCAAATAGTGCAAGGTTACGTTCTGTGTCTAGCATCTGTCAATTCCATCTGTCAAATGGTACATTTTTTAAGGTACCATCATAGACTGCAGCCCCGACATAACCGCCCCCGCTGGCCGGCGGGGGGGTATCCGAAGGGATTTCCGCAAGATAAAAAAAAAAAAAAAAGGTACCATCATAGAGATATAATATTCTTGAGTACCATAATATGGAATAAGAAATAATTAAATAGAGATGAATCCTTAGTGTGTTGTTGATAATTTGATTTGATTAGTGGTACAATAAATTTCCGAATGGCTTTTTTAGTTTTATCATTCCCTTATTTTAGAATTCAAGGGTTAGGTTAAGGTTAAGTTAAACAAATTTTACCACTTTGGCAGTGTCTCTCGCGCAAACTTTTCAGTTTAGAGAAAAATGATATTAGAAACTTCAATCTCATTTTTGAAGACCTATCCATACAACAACATAATTATGTTCATAGAGGAGTACTCGTCCCCACACTTATGTATGGTAGTGAATGTTGGGTGTGGCAGAAGGAACACGAGAGTAAGCTGAATGCTATTGAAATGAGAAGTCTGAGAAGTATTGCTGAAGTGACCCTGATGGACCGAGTGAGGAACAGCGTGATAAGGGAACGTTGTGGTATAGCAGAAGATGTAGTGACCAAGATAGAGAAAGGGATGCTTAGATGGTTCGGTCATGTAGAGAGGATGGATGAAAGGAGATTAACGAAACAGATTTATGAGGCGAGGGCTACTGGGCAACCCGGTAAAGGTCGACCTAGGCGTACGTATGCCAATCAGATCGATGACGTTTTGAAGAAGGGCCAGGTCAGAAGTACCGGCGTGTATGTATGAAAACAATTATGAAAGTGGAAGAAGCGAAAGGCGTATGCCAAAATCGCAGCAAGTGGAAAGATGTTGTCTCTGCCTACCCCTATGGGAAAAAGGCGTGACTATATGTATGCATGTATGTATCCATACAATTTCTGAGTTTTAGTTCCAATTATGGGGAACCCCCAAAATTTAATGTATTTTATTGTGAAAATTTTAATGCGGTGTACAGAATACATCTACTTCCCAAGTTTCAACAGCATAGTTCTTATAGTTTCGGAAAAAAGTGGCTGTGACATACGGACGAACAGACAGACAGACATGACGAATCTATAAGGGTTCCGTTTTTAGCCATTTGGCTACGGAATCCTAAAAAACAACTAATAGATTATATTCTACTTATTCACAGCAAGGCTGAGCGTAGATTAGAGACATAACAGTCTTAAGACCGCCTATTGCTTTACAAAACAAATGTGCTATAGACGAAGCTACCTAATACCTAAAAGATCTGCATGGTGACCAGTCTTTCTTAAGACTGCCGTGTCTCGAATCGGCACTTAGCCTAACGTTTGAAAATTCAACACAAAAAGACATCTTTAGATTGCTTTATCATCTTTGACAAGGGTTCAGTTCATTAAGTTTATTGAATTTTGAAGCAAACTAGGTACTTAAAATCTTATGTTCTTTATACATTACTTGCATTTTACTTGGCAAGATGCCTTCGTCAGATTATTATGTATTTAGGCACCTAAGTATATTCTAATCACTTTCTTTCCGCAAAAAGCCAATAAGACAAAGCATTTAATATTATCATTATTAAGTCCACTGAGAATAAATTTCAAATACTTTTGCGTTTATTGTGGAACATTTTTTAATCATTTGAAACATTTCTCAAGAATTAATGTCCAGTAGCTATCTTGTGGTTTATTAATGTTTTCGTTGGAACATTTTACGATGGAATAATATAATATTTACCTTGTAAAAGTTCATAATAAGACTAATAAGTAAATATGGGTTATAAGAGACGAGTATAAGATAATTATTTATGTAGCCCTCCTGAAATTAGGCGATATATACAAATATGTAGATCAACGTGATCTTCGGGGCCCAAGCTAACCAGACCTGCAAGCCAGTAGGTATACCTACTAATAATGGGACGAGGTCCTGGCGCAGGCTTTCCTCTCGAGATTGGGAGTCGGGATCGAGGATAAGCAAAATCAGGAGGATTTAGCGTAGGAGAGGTGACCTCGGGCTCCAAACTGCTAGCTTTGACATAAGACGCTAGTCGGAAATAGTTTAATTAATGAAACTTTTAATAAAAAAAAAACCCGTCTGCACTAAAAAGACCGAAACAAGTTTGATAGCAGACGGGACCCGGGAAAGAAAATGAATGGGTCCCGCATGCTATCAACCCGCCTGCTATCAACCACCTGGGCATTCCGGTTTTTTGATTTATAATTTTAATAATTTTATTTTAACTTGTCATAACTAATGACAAGTTAAAATCCATTGAGTCGTTCAAACAATTGAATTTGACACCAAAAATCCACTATTTAATTATTTTTTCATATTTAATTTAAAATACGAATCTAGCAACACCTTTCAAGCTAAAATCCATCGAGCCGTTCAGGCAGCTGAGCGTGCCAAGCAATTATACATATATATATACTCTCGAAAAACATAACCCTCCTTCTGACTCAGTTGCAAAAATAGCAGTATTCCAAACGTAATCTTAGCAAATTTCATTTTCATTTCATACATACATACAGATACTCACGCATTTCTCTCTACGGGTAGGCAGATACAATGGCCTGCCACGTGCTTTTATCCCTACACGCTTCATCAGCATCCTCTACCAAGCCTGTTCAGTATATCATGAATTCAGACAATCAAATAATATTATTATGTAGGGTAAACTAAACTTTACAGATCGTTTACACAGCTCAAGGTTTATCTGTAGACCCATAATATTTATTCGGTTCAAAGTATTATGATTTTATCGACTAATCTGAGTCCACCCGGCTGAGTTAATCTCTAATATGTAAATGAACATTTGAATTGTTAATTACAGTTAGATTCAAACTATATACTATTCAAACTATATAGTTTGAATCTAGTTTTATAACCTGTTTTAGAGTACGATGTTCTCAAACCCTGTATTAATCTGAATTAATCTGGAACCAGCACCAGATTTATACAAAATATCAAGGGATCAACGAATCGTAAATACTGCTGTATGATTCAAGTTTTAAAACGTACTTCAACAAAAACAAAAAATAATAAGCCCTTTACCATTGATTGTGAATTACTATGACAGACTACAGGCCCAATCTCGAAACCGGAGATGGCCCAGGGTCAGTCGGGGTGCGAGGGATATGCTCCATGGGCAACCTTACACCCCGGCGCCGGCGTCTTAAGACCCGAGACGGCGTGCGGTTAAAGTCTGTTCAAGCTCGACATAACCACCCCCACTTGCCGGCGGGAGGGGGTGGGGGGTATCCGAAGGGATTTCCGCACGAAAAACAAAAAACCTTTTTTTTACATAGGAAAAAAAATACTCAGTTGGGTCAGAATCTCAGTTTGGCTTAACTTTAAGTCTACTGCCATCTGAACTCCACAACCCACTGGCCATATTGAAGTTCTGCAGTTAGAAAGTTATCTAGCTTTATAGCGCTTCAACTACCCGTAACGAGTGCCAGAGATATTTGTATGGCCATGTACTCTGCGAAGCACGCGGGGGTCCCAATGTGTTAAGAACGGTCGTCGATACTAAGACTAAGCTGGCTAGTATCGCTTGTCCTTGCAATGTGTTTAAGTAATCGGTTAACACTTAGCCATGAGCCCTTTGACGCCCCTAGAACGAATCCTCAATCGGACAATATTTTTTTTACTTTTTTATTTTTTTTTAGAAACAAGCGGTCAGAATACAAGTATACGGAAATACATAAACAAATTTACAATTGTAGACCCCTACAGTTTCCTGCATTTCTTGAAAACTACGGTATAAAATTTTATTTTAATGAAATATCCAATAACATATTTTAAACTTAAATTTCAGAAACTACATATCTGTTGAAATAAAACTATTTTTAACGAATTCTATCGGGATTTATTTGATGTTATTTTATATTTTACATTGATCCTGTGTTACATACTTGTGTTTTCTAATTACACAAACAAATTGAATTCCTGAGACGAGCTCAGCCGAATACAAGGGATTTTCGATTTTGCAATAAAAAATTTTTGCGGTTTTTTCTTTATCTTGCAATGGTTCACCCCAGCACGAATCTATTATAGAAAACAGCAACTCGATAGCTCATCTCCTTCATACCCACAACCGTGACAGAAAATTGGCAACGACGACGTCGACGACAACTCGATAGCAATAGGGCTTTTCTAAAAAAAACCCCAAAAATACAATTATTCATTGAGACATTCCGAAGCCTACAAGGACTGATTTTGAAATACTCTGGATTTCCAGTCGTTTCGATTCCATCTGTGTGTGCTTATAGTCCAGTATAATAGTATAGTCTTCAGAATTCGCAAATACAGTTGCGCTACACACCTTTTTCAGGTTCCATTTAAAATACGACGTTATTAAAAAAGTACTCTTACTGTATCAAATCTCGATATCTGAGACCTTATTTAACAAAGCTCAGTGGAACACAGCCATAAATTTGGTCGTGAATCCAAAGAATATCACGCACCTTTTCACCGTTCGAAGTAGCTCTTTCTCATGCAAAATACATATACGTACGCACGCAACGCCACACAGCTCCGATTTATTTTCAAAGGAACAATGAGAAACAATGAAAAGTGTGGAACGTGCGAACACCCACAGCCTATCGCGTGACCTCTATGTAATAAGAGCGGCCTAGCGCGACTCTGATATTTATTGTTGTATGTCATTTGTTTTTCTATAACAGTTTCTCTGTAACTTACTTTTGGGTAAACTGTATATATATACGCAAGCCTTTTCCTGCCGGAGTAGGCAGAGGTAACAGCCCGCCATCTGCATCTGTCCTTACACACTAAATATGAAATAATTTAACTTAATTTTATTAATTAAACTCTTCAAAATAAAACAAACACTGCCACACTCAATCTTCCAGATCATGCAATCTTACCTTGAGAAGAGATGCTTTGAGGTCAAATACAACGAAGAGGTCTCAAAAATGCATGAAATCCAATCAGGTGTACCACAAGGTAGCATCCTGGGGCCAGTCCTTTATCTGATATTTACGGCTGATCTACCAACTGCGGATGAAACGACCACTATCGCCACATATGCAGACGACACAGCCTTGCTTTCCGTGCATGAGTACCCTGGCATTGCGTCGAGGAACCTTCTAGCCCACCTGAGCCTAATAGAAGCATGGTTCAACAAATGGCGCATCAGAGCCAACAAAGATAAGTCCGTACACGTCACATTTACTCTGAGAAGGGATGCTTGCCCTCCGGTCTTGCTTTATAACGAAGAGATTCCTCAAGCAAAAGATGCAAAATACCTTGGTATGCACTTGGTCTGACCTGGCAAAAGCATATCTGGACCAAGCGCAAACAACTGAACCTTAAAATCCGCAGCATGTATTGGCTAATTGGAAGCAAATCCCAATTAACGGACAGTAGCAAAATGGTTGTCTATAAAAGCATCATCAAACCGATATGGACTTACGGAATTCAGCTATGGGGTTCTGCCAGCCAGTAACATTGAAATACTGGAGAGATTCCAGAACAAAACCATCCGCAATATGCTAAATGTGTCTCCTCATGTAAGCAATAAGTTTATGTACTTGGACATCAAACTGAAATCAGAGAAGCAGGAAATTGAATCCTATAGCATGAAATATCAGATGAGACTGGACCACCACAAAAACGCCCTTGCCGCCCAGCTGTACGGCACTGTTAGCCTCAGTTTCTCCAGACTGAAGAGATATGGAATCCCAAACCTTGCGATAAGATTCGCCGATCCTAACAATTGAGAGATAGATCACTGGATATGTCTCTCCCATCAACTCCAAAACCAGATTATATCAGACATCCGATTGGATTATTGTTATTCAAACAGATTGCCAAGAAGCGGGCTTGAAAAAGAAAAAAAAAAGAAAAAAAAAAATAATTAAACAGAAATTACAATTTAAGAGTTAAGTATTCCCGTCGATATTAGATCAAAGAATGACCGAGCTTAGAAACTAGGGTGATGGCGTAAGGGCGACATCCGACCAAAGGGTTGAATTGCGACATACATCGTTTGGCTCCACGTGTAACTTGGTTGCTAGGTGGTGTATTGAGGCCGTTACATACTTGCATTTTCCCTATAGACATATACTATAACACACTTCACGAGTTTCCTCTACTGTCATTAAGCTTTTCGTTCAAGTCAGCAGAACAGATTCCGATTTTGGCTGCACAGGGCCCTGCTTACACCTTTGTGTCCCAAGCCACCTGCTAGTCAGTGCACCAGCTTAACAACGGATGAGGCTTTGGTACAGGCTTTCGACTCGGAAGCCCTCCGCCCGCTGGTCTAGCCACCCACGATGGGACGACGTCCATGTGTACCTGGACGTCGACCAATTGAGAGTTTAAAAGGTGTGGTGCCCGCGTTAGTGGGCACGCGCCAGGGGGGGGGGGTCGCCATAGAACTATTCCTGCATAGTTTCAGGCCCCCCCCGACAAGGCGCAGAGTATGTCACACCTTGAAGTTTAGTGGGTATACTCATCCGGTTACCGGATGGGAGAGTCGCGTAAAAAAAGGCTTTCTTCTCGGGGTTTGGAGTTGAAGGGCCGACATATGAATCGAAATCAGTAAGCGGTCCCAGGGCTCCAAAATGCAAACTGGAAGCATCCAAAGCAACTGGGCAATCGCTATGAGGATGATGATGAAGTAAATAAACTCTTATACGTGGCATAGCCGTTTGTTGGTGGCTGTACTCCTCCGTAAGCTCTCGCGCGATCTTAACCAAATTTACCACAGTGATAGTGTGGCCACTGAGGAGTGTTTTGAAGCGAGGTGGTTCATGCCCGATGTACCATTGAGGAATAATAACCGGAAAACCGTTTCACGAGCGCGCGGCCTTAGCTAAGAGCGCGACCGTAGTAAGACGTCTTATTTTCAAGTAAGAGTCCTGCTCGCTCAGCTCAATTTATTTCAGTCGCACCCTGCACTGAATTCCTAGTATATTCTACCCAAATAACATACATGAGTTGAGTGATAAATACAGTATACTAACAACAGGGAATTCATCATCACACGTTGCGACCGGATACGGTGCGTATATACTGTGACGTATGAAAGGTACTTTATTCCGCGAACCCTCAGGCTGTGGAATGATTTCCCTGCTGTGGTTTTCTCAAGCGACTACAATATGGATTTCTTCAAGAAGGGTATTAGAAGGTTGCCCCTAGTGTTGCGCAGGTATACATAGGCCGCGGTAACCGCTTCCCATTAGGTGGGCCGTGTGCTTGTCTGTAACCTAAGTGGTATAAAAAAAAATTGCTTAACGCCTTATGTATACTATGTGAGTAATATATGTACAATGAATAGAAAAGGATAGCGAATGTTACCATGTGTCTAAAAAGAAAGATATCATGCGTCATAGACAAAATTTAAATTTAGAATTCCGTCTGCTATATAATTTAAATTTAGTATCATATCAGTTATCATCAATCAGTTTTTGTATTAGATTAAAAAAGTAGTGATAGGATGTAAAAATAACACTCCATGGACGATTCTGTAAAAATAAATTGTGATCGAGCTCTCACAGATAAAACATGATGTAGAAATGGCGCGAATCGAGCCTCAGAAAGCTTCGAGATAGAAGTTATCATTGTCCTTACATCAGAATAAAACGCACAACTTTTTTAATATTTCTTCTTTAACTTTAATAAGTAACTACTGTACTGCAAATGATTTATTTATACGGAATTATCAAGTCCTCTATTTTATTATCTAATTATTTTATTATAGATTTAGATCGGAAAAAGAGAACATCTAGGACGGGACTTGAACCCGTGACCTGTCCCTTACAGGGGAAACGCTCTGACCAACTAGTCTAGATGGCTAGGTGGATCTTTAGGAAAAGTAAGCATACAAATTGCTTAAAAATTTAATTAAATCATTATTTTATTGTATAGCTAACTGTTGCCCGCGTATCCTCCCACGTGAAAAAAATAATGATTCTGTTCCCGCAACTCAATAGAAACTTTCCTGGATACAGATACAAAGCTTGCGTGCTGTTCCAAACTATAATCTATCTCTTTACCAAATTTCATCGTTAACGGCCAACGGATACCGTGATTAATTAACAAACCACAACAACAACAGATCAGCTGTTTTAGGATATAAGAGTAACACACATCTAAACATGCACACATCAACACATACATAAAAATTTTGGTACTTATAGTAAATCAAGCCTGCAAAGTATGTATTGCAATTATGTACAAACACTTTCTTATCCCCACGCTGGGCGCCATTTGTAACAAGGGTAGTTAATTTTAAGGTTGATTATAAGTTACAAGTTATTAGAAGTTAATTGTTGGTTTGATTAAGGTTATAGCAAATTAAACATGAGACTAGTTTTACCTTTCATATATTAAATATTATCAATTGTCAGTGATCTCAAGGGTGAGTACACATAGTTCAATTAAGATTGAAGTTAAGGATTACAAGATGAGATGTGAAGACGTGAAAGACGGCCCGCGGCAGCTAGGAGTCTGCACTTAGCTCTGCCTGTAGTATCCGCCCGGCGTGTCGCGCTGGCACCAACCGCTGCGTGACTCGCTCGGCGGACCAACGGCTCAGTACCAGAGCTATGCACTTGTGGAAGCGATACAGAAAATTAGGGGCTCGCAAAACCGCTGCACTATAATTTATAACGTCGGCTGACAGAAGCGGCTTGGTGGGAGTTCATAGATAATGTGCCACAGCCGATAGAGTTGACCACAGCTAACATAGACAGAGTCGATGAAAGAATACAGATAATATTAGTAGACTATGAATCGATATCAACTAAGGAATCGACTACATATTCCACTAATATTCTTAAAAGTACAATGTGCATTGTTACAATCTTTAATGTAATTTATCAATCAATCTTTCAATCAATCTTTTGTGACATCATAATCTCTTTTTATTAGTGTTTTATTAGTGTTATTCAATGAAGTGTTCCTATAAGGGTTCTTTATTTCCATTTGAAATATGGAACCCTGAAAATAATGGCCTTGTTTTTTTATAACCATGTTCTTTTCACAAAGTCTTTGTTAGTTGCCTTGCAAACCACGCAGTTTGTTGAATTGTATTGAATTGTTGAAGAAGCGACTGTAGCTTAGTGGTTAAGGAGTCGACCCTACGATCGAGAGGTCCCGGGTTCGAATCCTGGCCATTGCACTACCGACGTGAACCCACTCCTAACACAAGCAATTTAGCTTAGCTGGAGGGGTTAGGGGGAATATTAATAATTTCGGTAAATAATATTCTAGTCAAAAAAAAAAATCTAGTCTTATTTTTTATTTTGCTGAAGAATTATGTTGTAAAGTAATTGAGAAGAGACTATTATTTTGTTTTTAAAATAGTCCTTATTAAAGGAGGATTGAAGCCACAAACGAATTTTTTTTTTTCGTTATTAATCCTCTTACCTGACAAAAACAATTAAACAAATATATTTTATACCATTAAATAGGTATTACGCATTTTCTCATCTCCGTTTTTCGTTCTTACTAAACGCCAGCTATTTAAATAAATCCCTAGATCGTAAGAAATAATTAATTTGTAATTCCCCTAATTTCTTATTGTTACGGTAGGTGCTTAAGGCTAAAGTTATTATCTTTTTTCCTTTTTTTCACGTCACGAATATCACTTTCTTTTTATTTAGAAATCGCCCGGCGCTTGAGGTTTATGTGAGTCCAACACACGCAGGGAGACAATTAACGGGAAACTACATTAATTAACTTAATCGGCTGGTTTACTTGATGTTGTCGGAAGTTTACGCGAATGTTACACAAGACACAAGAAAACTATTTTTTAACGGATTCTATCGCGATTTGTTTGATATTATTTTTTTCATTTACATTGAACCCGACGTTTCGGTTGCTTTTCAGCAGCCATGGTCACGAGGAGATTCGGGCCACGGGGTAAATTATAAAAAGAATATCAAAAAAATTGCGATAGAATCCTTTAAAAAATAGTTTTATTTCAATGGCTGGTTTACTTATTTAATTTATTCTAGTTGAGACCCGCGGCCGCATCCGTGCGGAGGTCGGTTATCGTTTTTTGGTTAAAAATCCGGTTCTACTTAACCAATTGCAATCAAACATACGGCACATGTTTATGCATAGTATCATGACATATATTTATATCTACTTGTAATGGAACATTTTCAAATATTTTTACATTCCTAATGGCTGCGTTCCGTTCAATTTAAAAAAAAAATCATAAAAATTTCATAACATTCTTACGTGCGTCCATAAGTACACACACACACTTTTTTTTTGTATGTGAAATTATTTTAAAAGTCTTATAACAAAACCAAAAATGCGAATAGCATGGGATGTAAACGTTATTGTCTATTAGCTGGAATTCCCGGTTTGAGCTACTTCTGGTGCTTTGATAATTAATTAATGTATAATCAAAGAAAATACCACTAAAAAAATCAGGTATAGGCATAATCTCTCAACAAGGACGTTGTTAAAAACAGAAGTCTCCATATACAATTTTTTTTTTTTTTAACGTGCTGAAATCCCTTCAGATACCAGTTATGTCGTGCATCGACTAAAACCGCACGGTGTCCTGCCCAAGTGTCCATTGCCAGGCACCGCGGGTAAGCCCTCGAAAGGATAACCCCAGGGTTACCGGCGGACCTTGGCCGCCAGCGTGGCCCCGCCTGGTGGCGTCGGGTTTTATCCCTGATGGGATAATTTTAATGGACAGGGCCTTACCAATACCTTTGGGCCCAAGACAACCTTACCTGCTAGATGGTGCACCTGATAAATGAAAAAATCAGTGAATATTCTACGACATCCTACACAGCGCTTTCTAAATCCAAAGTAAGCATAGTTTAATTACCTATTGTTATGGGCTCTAGAATGCGAAGAAACATACTTATATACTTTTTTGTAAATACATACATATTATACATAGAAACACCCAAACCAATGCAAATAAACATATTCATGCATACAAATATTTGCACAGAGTGAGAATCGAACCGTACCCTGTCGTAGCATTCCAATGCACTACCGCTACGCCACACTTTCCTCTCGGGGTTGGGAGCTCAAACAGTAGTCACTGCCGGAAAAACCAACATACGAATCAAAAACCAACATACGAATCAAAAACCAACATACGAATCAAAAACCAACATACGAATCAAAAACCAACATACGAATCAAAAACCAACATACGAATCAAAAACCAACATACGAATCAAAAACTAACATACGAATCAAAAACCAACATACGAATCACAAACCAACATACGAATCAAAAACCAACATACGAATCAAAAACCAACATACGAATCAAAAACCAACATACGAATCAAAAACCAACATACGAATCAAAAACCAACATACGAATCAAAAACCAACATACGAATCAAAAACCAACATACGAATCAAAAACCAACATACGAATCAAAAACAATGAGAGGACCTTGGGCTCCAAAGTGCAAAGTTGGGCGTCTGAGACAACGCTACGAGTATGACGATATCGGATAAAAGAACTATACATATCTATTCGCCATACTGTGAGATCTAATCCCTATCACCATCTGAAAATATTGGATAGATTATTATATAGGTAATATTGAGCTGAGTGAGACGAAGTCGAGCGAAAGCTCCTCATACCAGACTTCAGGATTTTCTTTGTCACAGGTCTCCTCCTAAACTACTAATCCAATCAGAACCAAATTTGCCATGATTAAAGAGGTCAATCAGGGGCAGGTTTATGGATATATATTTTGAAAAAATTAATGCTACCACATAGGAATGATCACCGTTAAAAAAATTTCAGATGGAATTACATAATAACCGCTCGAGACACTGTGACCAAACTTTACACGCTCAGAAAGCATGTCCAGAGTTGTGACTTTCAAAAAGAATTTTCAAAATCGGACTTGCCACGTAGGAATGATCACTGTTCAAAATTTTCAAAATCTGATTCCGCAAATGTCTCACTCAGCTCAACATTGCAAGCATCGATTCGCCTTGCAGACCTAGTATATATTGGATTATATATATGTTGGATTTACATATATTAGGCCGGGCAGGGGGATTGTGGTCGCAGCACTAGTGGGACCAGTGGGTTCACGCGGTGCTGCGACGACAATCCTCTTCTGATGAGGCCGTCAAGCTGAGTACCACCATTGTTAACATGGTACGTGTATGTAATGGTGACCCTCTTTCCTGAGACTTTACCTTCAGCTTACCATCAGGCGAGGTGAAGTCAAATTGACGTGTCCTAAATATAAAAAAAATAATTATATTATATATTTTGGATAAATATTGGATAGATATAGATCGGAAAAAGAGAACATATAGGACGGGACTTGAACCGGCGACCATTCATTCTATAGGAAAAGGAAGCATACAAATTGCCTAAAAATTTAATTAAATTATATTGGATGATAAAGCTAGGGTGAAATCTGCACACAGCGCTTACAGCGGCTTAGTAGCATCAAATGAACGACTGGTATTATGTGCGCTTAAATGAATATGAATTGCAGGTGAGTTCAAATGGTGAATCACGTAACATGACCATGTACCAACTATCACAGTGAGACACAGTACTACACCAAATTATACAACAATACTAAGTAATAATTTTTCTTAAGACTCTGTATTGACATATCACTATCACCACATATTATAAAACAAAGTCTGTCTGTCTTTTCGCGACTAACTCAAAAACCACTGCACCGATTTTTTTGCTGTTTTCATTAATGGATATAGTGGTTCTTGAGGAATTGTTTTCGTATATAATTTGTCAAGTTAAGCTAAAATATAATAATGTTTGTTGGAGGTGTCGGAAAAAAATAAGCCGTCTGGGAGCTTTCAAAGAAACCGCTGCCTAAACCCTTTGAGATATAACAAAATGTTGTATGGTGGGATTGTGTATCTTATATAGGTTGTAGTGGTGGAATAGGGTCCTATGGGTAGCTGGAACGGGATCAGAATTCCACGCGGGTGAGGCATCTTCTTAACAAATATGCAAAACATTTAAATTTAAATATATAAATTTAAATCAGAACTAGAGAACATCTAGGACGGGACTTGAACTCGCAACCAGTCCCTTACAGGGCGAATGCTCTGACCTACTGAGCTACCTAGACACGTCCCAGATATTCGAATTCTCCGATATATTATATACGTCTCGGGGCGACGCGGGACTATCTACTGTAATTCTTACGAACTACGGAAACATGGCTTTAAAATCATCCTTTCCATCGGACTTTACATCAATCCCCACGGTTAGCCCACCACCAGTCAGTGGGCGTATTTATATCGGGCTCGAACAGACCAAAACCGCACCCCATCTCAGGTCTCTAATGCCGAGGTGTAAGGTGGCCTAATAAGGTAATTCTCTCGCACCCCGGTTGACCCTGGACCATCTACGGCTATGAGATGTACCCCTCGGGATACTGTGCTTTTATTTGTTTTTCGTGCGGAAATCCCTTCGGATACACCCCCCCGCCGGCCAGCGGGGGCGGTTATGTCGGGCTTGAACCGACTAAAACCGCACGCCGTCTCGGGTCTTAAGACGCCGGGGTGTAAGGTTACTCATAGAGCATATCCCTCGCACCCCGACTGACCCCGGGAAATCTCCGGTTTTGAGATGGCCCCCTTACTTGCTCTCCACTGTGCCATCTTAGCAGACGTGTCCCTCTGTTTAGCATCAGAGGGACACGTGGAAAGCTTCCGAACAGCCCTCAACAGGGCCGTCCTCGCCTCGGTCGGAGTTGGCCGTAGGCAGCAGCGTCTCTCCCGCCCTAGGAGAGGCGCTGCTGTCTCCGTTGCCCAGGGTGCACCGCGTGGAGGTCCCCAACCAAGCACCCCCGGGAGACTGTGCCTATACTAGACATATGATTCATTCAGGAAATAAATTTAGCTGATAAGGGTAATCAACATAACTTGATTTTAATACGCAACGAAGTTTGTCAGATCAGCTAGTATGTTAATAATAAAACTAGCGGACGCTCCAAAGCACTTATCAAGAGAAATAAAATATTTTCATAGAGAAAAGACACGGTACGAAACCAAACCCTTTCTAAACTTTGAAAAACACTGTCATTGATTGTTTCAATTCAAAGCAACTACTACCAAATTTATTTTGAATATGTGTTAAAAGAACGATTCACACAATAGAAAAATACTACTAAACATTTTATAATTTACGTGCAGCGGCGACGAGGTAGGTTTTAGGGCTTGCAGAAAGAGTCATCTCTATAGCATAGAAACTTCACAAACCAAATTTAGGGGTGGAAAGTACACTCAGGTATAGAATTAACTAGGTAATATCGAATACCCTTTTTTTACGTGCGGAAATCCCTTCGGATACCCCCCCGCCGGTCAGCGGGGGCGGTTATGTCGGGCTTGAGCTGACTAAAACAGCATGCCGTCTCGTGTCTTAACACGCCGGAGTGTACGGTTGCCCATAGAGCATATACCTCGCACCCCGACTGACCCTGGGCCATCTCCGGTTTCGAGATGGCCCCCTCGGGTTTGGGAACCACGGTGTCCCCGTCTTGACCCGGTTTGGGGGCGTTAGTTGCCCCAGCGTCCCGGCCTGGTTCTGCTGGGGTGGCAGGCGGCCTCACCTGCCACCCCCAATATCGAATACCTAGATTTGAATTTGACAAAAAGAATTCAATATAAAAATTCCACTCAGAAGCATATAATAAAACATCATAAAAATGTCAAAGGTACTAACAAATTTTTATTTAAATATTCACTGACTGTCGTCATAAAATATACAAACTAGGTTTTATACTCCACGTTGAAATCAGAATTTTATTGTAGAAGTCTGTTTCGTAGGTGTTTTGAATTTCAACTAACTACTACTATCTGCGAGTACCTTTTTTTTTTTTTTTTTTTTTTATCGTGCGGAAATCCCTTCGGATACCCCCCCGCCGGCCAGCGGGGGCGGTTATGTCGGGCTTGCACCGACTAAAACCGCACGCCGTCTCGGGTCTTCAGACGCCGGGGTGTAAGGTTACCCATAGAGCATATCCCTCGCACCCCGGCTGACCCTGGGCCATCTCACCACTAACAGCATCGCTCATCCTGTCTCCTCTGAAAGCAGAGGAGTACGGAGAGCGATGTGTTCCCGCCACGTTGGGTATTGGCCGACGATCAATGCCAACCCTATGAAGGGGTGAAGGGGAAGCCATTGACCGCCGCCCAGGGTGTACCGGCCGCTCCGATTCCGTTCCCCCCGGACTGCAGCGGGATCGGAATCGGAGCGACACTCGAGGAGGTTACCCAACACACACCCCAGTATGTATATACCTATACATGATCTCGTTAATTCCCGTTTTCATTACCGTATATCATGGAACGCGAAAGTTTAAAAAAAAAAATAATAATAAATATTCTAGGAGATTAGCAGCGCTATCTAGATGTGTTAATGTATCGATGTTTTTTATTCTATGGTTCTAGCTGAAATTTAGTACAAGAATATACTTGTTATAGTCTAGAATAACATATAGGCTACTTTTGATCTCTGGAATAGGTTTGAATGGGAAGCGGAAACTGGAATAGAATTCCACGCGGGTGAAGCCGCGGGTAACAGTTAGTATTATGTATAAATTACGATATAGTTAAAAATAATCATATAAACCGAAGCATAGCGATAGCGGGTTGCTAGTTAAAATCTACCATACGTACATACATACGCAATAATATTATAATTGTATGCAATCACAATAGCACTTACGGTGCAAAATAATATTGACATTCAATTACCTATGGCCAGTGCCAAAATAAACGTTTGATGTTCTCATATGTATTATTAATAATGATCTATTGTAATATCTCCATATTGGCACAGTAAATTTGATTGGTTGCTATTTTTGGGAATAACTTTTGAACGCATGCTTTATAATCATTTAATATTGTCTTTTAAGAACTACAGTTGAGCACAGAGGGATGATAAGTTTGAAAATGAATAAATAAACTACTATTTCAGGTAAATTCTTAAAAATTAATAATAGCAACAAAAATTGTTTTTTTTAAGTGGTAGTACCCAATCTTTTCAGTTTGTGGAGAAAGTAAGAAACGATATTAAAGATAACGACTTCGAAATCAGACTGAAATATTTGGATTTAAGACTTTTAAGTTTATTTTTAATGTAATATTCTCACGACTTTTTCCCTCCGGGGTAGGCAGAGACGACAGCCCACCATCTGCTTCTGTCCTTATATACTTTACGAGCTGGTTAACCTCTTCGCGGCTAATTCCCGTGTCCATGACTGTGGACTACAGCCACCAACGCTACCCAGCTGCGATCACTCAATGCCTGATATTCGCATCAGGCAATGCGACGTTCGAACAACCCTATAGTCACTCGACATCCGGAAAGCCAGTGGACCTGACGGTATTCCTGCGTTGGTCCTAAAAAAATGTGCAGCGGAGTTGTCTCCAACGCTAACACGGCTGTACCGCCTGTCCCATTCCTCAGGAAAAGTCCCGCGGGCTTGGAAGGAGGCGAACATACAACCGGTCCCTAAAAAGGGAGACCGTTCGGACCCGGGCAACTATCGACCCATAGCTGTCACCTCAGTCCTCTGTAAGGTGTTTGAGCATATCATAAACACACAGCTCATGCGTTACCTAGAAGGTCACTCATTAATTAATGACCGGCAATATGGCTTCAGACCGAAGCGGTCAACGGGTGATCTTCTGGCGTACGTCACACAGCTCTGGGGTGAGGCTATGGACAGGCATGGCGAGTCATTGGCTATCAGCCTTGATATCGCCAAAACCTTCGATAGAGTCTGGCACAGCTCGCTTCTTTCCAAGCTTCCGGCCTACGGTCTGCCTACTCGATTGTGCAATTGGGTTGCCAGCTTCCTGCATGAGCGCAGCATCCGAGTTCTCTGTGACGGCCGAGCTTCAGAATTCATGCAGGTTAATGCTGGCGTACCTCAGGGGTCCGTCCTATCACCCACTCTCTTTCTTCTGCATATCAATGACATGCTGTCTACTGGCAGAATTCATTGCTATGTAGACGATAGCACTCTGCATGGGGGATACTACGGACACCCTGCGGCCAAGCGGACCGATATTGAGGAAAACAGACGACAACTTGTCACTGAGCTCGACCAGGTCCTGACCCGCATTTCCCAATGGGGATCTGAGAACTTGGTCGAGTTCAATGCCAAGAAAACACAAGCGTGCGCGTTCACAGCTAAAGTATCCTCCTTCCTTACTCTCCCAACTCTTCAGAACACACTGCTACCACTGCAAGACCACATTAACATGCTCGGAATGGACGTTCGCTGCAAACTGAACAATGAAAAACTACATCGACAGCGTCATCAAAACAGCTTCACGAAAACTCGGAGTTCTGAACAGGGTGAGACGGTTTTTCACGCCTGAGCAGCGGTGTCTTTTGTACAAGACACAAATTCGCCCCTGCGTGGAATACTGCTCTCATCTCTGGGATGGCTCCGCAAAGTACTTATTAGACGCTCTCGACAGATTGCAGCGGCGTACCATCCGTATCATTGGGAGTCCTGAGATTACCAATAGCCTAGAACCTCTGCAGCTGCGTGGAGACATTGCCTCTCTGGCTGTATTTTACCACCTCTACCACGGCGAGTGTTCTGAGGAGCTCTTTCAACTGATCCCACCTTCTCCATGTCGATCCAGAACAACACGTGCTGGACTGCGATGCCATCCGCACACGGTGGAAACCATACAGTCCCGAACTCAGTGGTTCGGTGCTTCCTTTCTTTGTCGCACGATAAAGAGCTGGAATGCTCTGCCCGCACACGTGTTTCCTTCTTCTTACAATCCCGGGTTCTTCAAGCGGGGCGTGAAAAAGCATCTTTTGAGGCCGTCAAGGTAGGGGCTACCATTTTTGGATCATCAGCATCTGGGATGGTGGCCCATATCTTCTGGACTTCACCCTAGCTTCTCACCATCCAGCGGGGTGCAGTCAATTGACGGAACAAATATAAAAAAAAAAACTGTCATTAAACCTTTCATGCAGTTTCGAGTGCTTTTGACCTGCCCTAAACGTAAACAAAACAAAATTAATTTAATATTCTGTGACTATTAAATTTGAATCTTAATGTGATTTTTGCCTCTCGTTTTTTATTTTAGGCCAGGGATTAAATTTAAAATAGATTGCTATTTTTAGGTCACTTACATGGGTAACAAATGTCTGGTCATGCCCACCTTTACCGGCCCTAGTAGAAGTGGTAGATCCAAGAAGTGCTGGCGTCGTAAAAAATGGCATGCGTGCCAATGGTCTCACTGCCATGGATGCCCCCGACCACGAAGTGGAGAAGGAAAAGTTGGCAAGCGGATTCCGGACTCTGAGATGACAATCTCGGATGAAATCGGGACTAACGCATAGATACTGATGATGAGATTGCTATCTACACATCATCTACACTATCATCTACACTATATCTACACTATATCTACACTATATCTACACTATATAAATAGAAGTTTGATGACACAAATTTGTCACAAAATTCGGCCGGGTGGGTACCACCGTGCACGATTGCGAAAAACCCTCCATAGTAATCCAATTTCGGTTTGATTGCGTTCAGGGGTCAGCAAGTGCATAGCCGGGCAGGAAGATTGTGGTCGCAGCACTAGTGGGACCCGGTAGGTGTCACGCGGTGCTGCGACGACAATCCTCTTCTAATGAGGCCGTCAAGCTGAGTGCCACCATTGTTAACATGGTACGTGTATGTAATGGTGACCCTCTTTCCTGAGACTTTACCTTCAGCTTACCATCAGGCGAGGTGAAGTCAAATTGACGTGTCCTAAATATAAAAAAATAAAAAATAAATGTCTACACTATATCTACTCTATATCTACACTATACCTACACTATATCTACACTATATCTACACTATATCTACACTATATCTACACTATACCTACACTATATCTACACTATATCTACACTATATCTACACTATATCTACACTATATCTACACTACATCTACACTATATCTACACTATATCTACACTATATCTACACTATATCTTCACTATATCTACACTATATCTACACTATATCTACACTATATCTACACTATATCTACACTATATCTACACTATATCTACACTATATCTACACTATATCTACACTATATCTACACTATATCTTCACTATATCTACACTATATCTACACTATATCTACACTATATCTACACTAATATTACAAAGAGGAAAGATTTGTATTTTTGTATATAGCGAATAACTTAAAAACTACCGGACGGATTTCAAAAATTCTTTTACTGTTAGAAAGCTACATTACCATTACCACTAGAAAAAAATTGAGATCATTACGGCCTGTGTGGCGTAGCGGTAGTGCATGCGACTGCTACGACATAGGGCGCGGGTTCGATTCCCGCTCAGTGCAAATATTTGTATGCATGAATATGTCTATTTGCATTGGTCTGGGTGTTTCTATGTAAAATATGTATGTATTTACAAAAAAAAGCATATAAGTATGTATATCCGCATTCTGGCACCTATTATACAAGCTAGTTAAACTATGCTTACTTTGAGTCTAGAAAGCGCTGTGTAGAATGTCGTAGAATATGTATTTATTTTTTTATTTAATATTAGAAATCCCTACTAAAACCAACCCAAGGTGTAAAAAAAATTGCCATAAAATGTTTATCATCGCATGCGCTGCGGGAAGTATTGATGATAGAATCAAAAAAAAATCTTTAATATTATAGAACATATTGTTACAACGATCGTCGATATCTCGGAAACTACTGATCGAATCTTCTAGAAATTAAAACGCATTGGTAATGTCGAAGTACTCTATCGATCCGTTTAGAAAAATCCAGAAAAGTCAATAAGAAATCACAAGCCCTTTTTAATGCCTATACCTACTTTACCTACAAATAGCGATAACAAGGGCATTCACCTCTATCGTCGGCACGACTGTGTAGGTACTTGCTTTCTAGAACGCCCCAGTAAATACCTACTGTTCTCGAACGCTCTAGTGCCTTATCTCTAGATGATTCCGGAATATTCTACCCCGCTATAAAAGGACGCCCGGCTATCCACACGAGTCAGTTAATTTTCGAAGGCGAAAGTGAACACATCTTACCGAAGTGAACCAAGAGAGTTATACCTGTGACTTAAGCAACGATTGTGGACTACTGTGAACTGCTGAGCGACTTGAACTGTTGAAGAGTACTGTGTGTGCTAGTTATTTAGTTGTCTAGTTTGTGGTGAGCGAATAAACCTCTTTGTTGTGTAAACGGCATTTAATTTGTACCCCGCGCACGTAACAATATCAATATCTACAAAAAACTTCACGAGACCATATTTCTAATGTATTATGTCACTATAACTACTTTTTTTACATTTTTAAAGTTGATGGAAATGCCAATAAAATCAGACCATATTATCCATACCTTTGTATTCATCACTCAAGACTGTTTCAATACATGTTTATTACTTTTTGAATTGTTGATATCAGACATTCCATTCAAAAGATATTACTAAATAAAAAAATATGAAATGGATCGTTCGCGATAACCGACATCTACGCAGGCGGAGCCGCGGCCAACAGCTTGTCTATCATATTAAAAAGCTTTCGAAACACACAAAACGATAATGGGACAAAATCATATTGAATTTAATCTTCAATATAATGAAAGAAATAGACTCTCGTCACAAACTGAAGTGGGACTTGACCCAAACGTCCATTATTTCATTTTTCAAATATTCTAGAATCAATAGTTGAATTTCAAGGGTTTCAAGTGCCAGACAATAGCGTTAGCATTTTGAACAATAGGTAAGGTCGTTTGATTCATTAAATGTCGAGAAATGTCACTTTGACTGGACTAAAGTCATAACGTTAGTTTAGAAAGTTAGTTAGTTAGTTAGAAAGTTAGATAAACTAGGACGGTTACCAGCTTCGCCATCAACCCAAACTTAAGCGTAGCGAGATTTGCCTATCCAACAATAGGTCAACGTGACCGGTCGACTTTTTCCATTGATTTTGTTTTTCGGTGATTATTCCTCGATGGTAAGACCGATCTGGACATTCGACCCCTTACGACACTCAGTAATGTCTACTTGATCACCGTGGCAAATTTGGTCGAGATCGGTCAAACGGTCTCGGAGGAGTATCATTTGTTTGAAATGCAACTTTGAAACCAAAGACGCTTCGCTCGCCATCGGCTCGCTACGCTTAAGAAGATAAGATAGGACAAAATATGAGTTAACTTTCTTAATTCATTGTCATTTGACTAGTTTTTGTAATTTGATACGATAATTACAAAAATAAAGCCGCAACTGTTCGACTGCTAATGCAGTAGTCGCGGGTTCGATTCCCACTCAGTGAATTTTTTTTTTTATTTAATATATTTAGGACACGTCAATTTGACTTCACCTCGCCTGATGGTAAGCTGAAGGTAATAATAATAATAATAACCGAACCACCCGGCCGAATTTTGTGACAAATTTGTGTCATCAAATTTCTACCACCAGTAGCACCATACATGAATATGTTTATTACTATTGGTCTCGTTTTTTTTCTATGTATAATTAGTATGTATATACAAAAAAAAACAGTATGTTAATCTGCATTAGGTACAAAACTCATAACACAACTTGTCAAGCTTAGCTTACTTTGGGTCTAGATAGCGCTATGTAGAATAGCCTAAAAATATTTATTAATATAGATTATTGTTTATAAATAATACAATTTCTGCTTACAAGTTGAGCTTTTAAAATAAGCTACAATTTACACAATCACCTTCCCAAATACCGCCATATTACGTTGCATCATTTACGAAAACACGTATACACGCCGCAAAAGTACCAGATCCCTTTTAATTAAATCGTATAAGCGACACGTCACGTTCCGTTCCAGTATTGAATTAATCGTACACACCACTACACTAAAGAGCGGTACTTTCTATTCACCTAATGAAGATCGATATTCACTGTAACAGGATTGTTGAATTTATTTGGGGACCAGGAAATTAGCATCAAAATCGATCCCGCCCAACGTTATAATTGGGTCTTTTGTTTATATCGTGTTGGGAAGCTGCCCCGAATAAAGAAGCAGCGTGCCTCAAGGCAGCAATCACGTGGACCGAGATTTTTGTTGATAATGCGATTGAAATTACTGGGACGTGATGTTTTTCGTTACGTACTAATTATCCTACTAATATTATAAACACGAAAGCTTATATGGATGTATGGAGGTTTGTTACTCTTTTACGCAAACGCTCTGGTCTGGATGGAATTTAGCACAGAGATAGATTATGGTCTGTAATAGGACAGAGGTTACTTTTTATACCGGGAATAGTGTCTAGTTTATCCTGTGGGTTGAGGGAACGGCATCAAAATATAATTTGGGCGGAACTGTGGGCAACGGCTAGTAATGATTGTACCTTATACACATTTAATGGCCGGTAGATAGCAAATATGTCCTTATTACATTGCGACCTTAACATAACTGGCGAATCGTGGGTGTGTAATACACCTCTGCCTACCCCTTCGGGGATTCTTTTTTTTTTTTTTTACGTGCGGAAATCCCTTCGGATACCCCCCCGCTGGCCAGCGGGAGTGGTTATGTCGTGTCTCGACTAAAACCGCACGGTGTCCTCCCCAAGTGTCCGTTGCCGGGCGCCCCGGGTAAGCCCTCGAAAGGATAACCCCAGGGTTGCCGGCGGACCTTGGCCGCCACCGCGGCCTCGCCTGGTGGGGTCGGGTTTTATCCCGCTTCGGTGAGTTGGCAGGCGGGTGTAGGGCACACACGATACGCCTCCGCCACGGCCTGCTTCTGTAAGGACGGCGAGTCGGCCAACTGCCGTCCTCAGGCCCCGATCATGGAGGACGGTAGTCCCGGGCGTAGATGAGTCTGCGGCGTCCTCGCCGCAGACTGCGAAACTCGGGGGGCAGGGATCTCTACCGCTCCCTCTCCGCCGTCTCTTTCGCGTGCATTACCTGCTCGCAGAAAGAGGCGGCGGCGTGCCACTTGCTCCCGTCGGAGACCACAGCCCTCACCATGGTCTCCAACGAGAGAACGTCCACGCCCAGGACCGCAACGAGATCCCGGCGTTGACTCGCCCACTCAGGGCACTCCACCAACGTGTGGAGCGCCGTGTCTTCGCCAGGATCCTCGCAGTGCTGGCACTGCGGCGTTGTCTCCCGGTGGATGCGCCACAGATACTTACCGAAACACCCGTGTCCGGTAACCATCTGGCACATCCGGTAGGAGAGGTCCCCATGGTCCCTCTCCAACCACTCCTTCATGATCGGTCTCGCCGCCGCAATGGTGGATTCCCCCCATCTTGGGTGCTCAAGTCGCACCCTCCATGTCTCCATACCCCTTCGGGGATATGTTATGTTATGTTATTAAAATAGTAAATATTTCTCAATCATATTCTCCTTAAATATGGGACAAAGGATAAAGTTGTCGTAGCATTTAGCATTTTTACTAGAGTTAAAGTTTTTAAATGTACATTTTGTGCACGACTTTTAAGTCTTCGGGCATAAGCAATAACTATTTTGTTCATGAGTCAGGTCTCAAGAGGATAGAGTACTGTTCTCTCTCTCTCTTTGTTGCGAGACTGGGCACTAGGTTTTATTAACATTATAGCATTAATAGCAAAGTTTTGCAGGAATTCTGCTCTGCGGAATATAATGCAAAAAATTTGCATACGTTTTGGTTGAACATTGTTATGATTGTGAAGAAAAGATTAAAACTAATCTATATTCTAGTGTTGTCTCAGTTGCCTTCACAGATACCAATTTAGAATCAGGGTTTATTCTAGTCATCCCGCCCAATCCCGAAAGGAAAACTTGTGCCAGAGCCTTGACATAATCATGTCGACGCGATTGTTCTGTGGTCGCGCTCGTCTTTAGCTCGCCTCTTCGGTATAATTAAGTTTGACGACCTCTGTGGCAAAGCGGTAGAACATCCGACTACTAAGTCAGAGGTTGCGGGTTCGATTCCCGCTCATTGCAACTATGTATATTTGCATTGGGCTGGGTATTTCTATGTATCATCATCATCATCAACCTATGCTAGTGCAATGCTGGACATAGGTCTCCCCTAATGAGCGCCATAGCACCCTGTCTTCAGCTTGCTGCATCCAGCATATATGTATAATATGTATTTATATACAAAAAAAGTATCTAAGTATGTTTATCCGCTTTCTAGAGCCCATATGACAAGCGTTGCTTAGTTTGAGTCTAGATGGTGCTGTGTAATATTTTTATTTATTTAATTCTCGCCTTAGTCCCTTGATCTTGATGCTGATTGAAATAATAAGTAAGGGAAGTCAAATCATATATAATTAGAAACCTTTGTTTAGAACTGTGGAAGGATCTCCCTGCTATGTGTTTTTCAAGCGACTAGAATATGGGGATATAGGAAACCCTCCATAGTAATCCAATTTCGGGTTGATTGCGTTCAGGGGTCAGCAAGTGCATAGCCGGGCAGGGGGATTGTGGTCGCAGCACTAGTGGGACCGGTTGGTATCACGCGGTGCTGCCGGCGACGACAATCCTCTTCTGATGAGGCCGTCAAGCTGAGTGCCACCATTATTAACATGGTACGTGTGTGTAATGGTGACCCTCTTTTCTGAGAATTTACCTTCAGCTTACCATCAGGCGAGGTGAATTCAAATTGACGTGTCCTAAATATAAAAAAAAAATGGGTCATTCAAAAAAGGTATAAGAAGAGTTTTGGCCCCCTGGTGTTGCACACGTCCATAGGCTCCGGTAACCGCTTCCCATCAGGTGGGCTGGGTGCTTGTCTGCCACCTAAGTGGAATAAAAAAATTACAGTATTATAATCTTACCATTATATAACTACAGATCTAAGTGTTATACGGTCTCTAAAATAATCCCGCGTGCTCTTAATGAGTGTCCTTTTTATGAAGGCTGGCTCTTGTAAAGAGGTCATGACCTAATCATTTGTCGAATGTTGCTTTTGAATAATGGATTTGACGGTTGACACAGCAAAGCTTGGCTTTATGATTGACAGCTAAGATTGTGAAATTGATTGGAGTTTTGCGACAGTAAGCGTGTTTTCCTCCCTAACTTCGAAAAATTGATGAGGTGTCTCAGCAATCATTAATCAAATTATTTACTCAACAAAGCTCGTTCATAATTTAGAAAAAAAATCTAAAAGTCAACTCTTGTAACAAGAGATTAGAAAGCTACCATAAAGTATCTGTAACAAAGCATGAATTTAGAACGAAACACTTTTTTTTCCAGATATATTATGTTGCCAACAAATTGGCACCACGCTTAAGCTACGGTCTCACACGACTATAAATTTAAGTCGTAGCTTCCTTAGAAATATTGGGATTAGTGACGTGGTGTTATCAGCTGAAGCAGCTTTTACAAAGCTCGGAATCTACTTAATAAACTTACTACTTTATTTTCTGACTAATAAAGTCTGCATTGTATTTTGTACACTATGTATTTTGGTTTGATATTCCTTCTGTTCCTTAAACGGTATATATTATAAAATCGCTAGGAGGTGAAAACTATACATTGAATATTTTTTCAAAATAATAGTTGCTATGTTTAGGATTCCGTTGCCAAATGGCAAAAAACGGAACCCTTATAGATTCATGTCCGTCAATATGTCATGGCCACTTTTTCCCGAAACTATAAGAACTATGCTGTTGAAACTTGGTAAGTAGATGTATTCTGTGAACCGCATTAATATTTTCACACAAAAATAAAAACAACAATAAATTTTGGCATACTTAGAACTGAAATTCAATTATTTTTTTCATCAATCCCATACGTGGTGGTATCTATGGATAGGTCTTCAAAAATGATATTGAGGTTTCTAATATCATTTTTTTCTAAACTGAATAGTTTGCAGGAGAGACACTTCCAAAGTGGTAAAATGTGCCCCCCCCCCTCCCCTTCTAAAATAAGAGAATGATAAAACTAAAAAAAAATATATGATATACATTACCATGTAAACTTCCAACGAAAATTGGTTTGAAGGAGATCTAGTAAGTAGTTTTTTTTAATACGTTATAAATCGTAAACCACAATTTACCTTTGATTCAATCAACTCAAATTTAAAAATTAAACAAAAAAAACATTATTATGTTACTTGCTACTACGGAACCCTTAATGGACGAGTCTGACTCGCACTTGGCCGCTTTTTTTTTTTAGGAAGGATACCGATGCCAAAAATGTTATTTTTACAATTTTTGTCTGTATGTCTGTTTATTTGCTTTTTACTGTCGATGTTCCAGCATCACTTGAAAACCGTTGAACAGATTCAGCCAAAATTTTGCATTTACATTCTTATGGTCATAAACTTTGCTATTCATCATCACCATTATGAGTTTGATAGGGGCAGCAGAGTAAAATCGATCTAAACTTTCATTGATCATAAATGTATTAATACAAGGCAGATCCACATGAAATTTTGCAGTTTGATAGAACTCGGACATGGTCAACATCCGGACTATAAATCATTATGCTATAGCTAAAGGTCATGAGCAGTAAAATATAAAATATTGAAACTCTACGAAGTTACCTATCTATAAAAGATAGTTGACTAGAGACTCATAAACCTCTTTTTTTTGTGCGGAAATCCCTTCGGATACCCCCCCGCCGGCCAGCGAGGGCGGTTATGTCGGGCTTGAACCGACTAAAACCGCACGCCGTCTCGGGTCTACAGGCGCCGGGGTGTGAGATTACCCATAGAGCATATCCCTCGCACTCCGACTGACCCTGGGCCATTCGCAGTGTCCCCTCTGATAACAGCAGAGGGGTACCTGGAGCGACCACGCCCCCCCGCGGGCCTTGCAGGCCGGCCATACCCCAGCCCCCTCGTGCAATGGGATCAGCTGGCCCTGAAAAGGGCCGGTTGGTCAGACTCTTGGCGTCATCGCCCACGTTGCCCAGGGTGCACCAAACTTGGAGGTGATCCAACCAGTCGCACCCCAGAGACTCATAAACCTATGATAAATAATATCATCACGCTATTATATTAAAGACTCTAGTAGAATATATTTCGAAGTAATGAAGTCTGTGTAACACCTATCTAATAGATACCCTTAAGTGATGAACTTTGATAATGTTACTTCGGTTTGATTATGTTTAGACCGAGGATTTTCACTCATCAAAGATTCAATCTCTCAAAGCCCTTTCTAAGCGCTTGCCTGACCATAGAAGAAGCCTGTCCTAATTTCATGTTTATAATATCGTATTTGTAACATCTCTGCAAGTCAGTCACATGTAAAAGCTTAAAACGATAAAATAATCATGTTGGGTTCGAGAGTGAAGTAATTAATATACTTTGATCTGTTTAAAGCGGACGAAGTTGCGGTTCACAGCTAGTGGATGAATATAATAGAATTATTTCTTAATAGTCTAATATTTGACGAATGTTAATTCGTGCGTGAGTTTCAAAAGTTACCTCGAAATTGAATAAGACTGCTTATTTTGCGATTATCCTTACTTTTTAGCAAGATCAGCGAATATAATGAAGGAGTTTTAATCAGGGCTTAAGTCGTTTGTGCTTCACCAATTGTTTCTGGAAAAAAAAACAGTATCAAAACACCCAAGTATGTAGAATATACTGCTTCCGGGCTGTTTGGCCGTGGTCCATCGGAAACTTGTGTTCCAGACGTTTCGTCGATCACTGCGGTCGACATCTTTAGTGGTACACGTCGGGACGCCGTCGAGTGCGGAGAACCTTCCTCGGCGGCGAACTCGGTGCGACTGAAGATGTCGACCGCAGTGATCGACGAAACGTCTGGAACACAAGTTTCCGATGGACCACGGCCAAACAGCCCGGAAGCAGTATATTCTACATGCAACGCCGGCCGTGAAAGCCTTAAGATTTACACCCAAGTATGGTTTTTTTTTTTCGTGCGGAAATCCCTTCGGATACCCCCCCGCCGGGCAGCGGCCGGGCGGTTATGTCGGGCTTGAACCGACTAAAACCGCACGCCGTCTCGGGTCTTAAGACGCCGCGGTGTAAGGTTGCCTATAGAGCATATCCCTCGCACCCCGGCTGACCCTTGGCCATCACCTAAGTATGGTACTATATAATTTAATAATATTAGTAAAATTATAAACATCGAGTGGAATTTATAAGCATGTTTATTATTTTAAAGATTTGATGATTTTACTTATATTTATGTGATAAAACGATGATGAAAATTATACCTTTTCTTAAAGATTATCAGCGTCATCCATTCGAACACACATTACAGTTGCATTCAAAGCTAGTCTTTGAAATCCAGGGTTCGCTCTCCTTCTCCTGTTTATCTTCGCTTATATCTAGATTTAACCAATTAAGGCAATTATTTAACATACAAATACCAACCGGTGTTGATCACAATAAATTCATTGAACATATTGGTTGAAAACAGGCAAGCTAAGAACACTCGAAACTGGATGGTATCTGTCCGAGCCACTTTTTACTGAGAGAAAATATATATGATAACGAAATATATAATGATGAAGAAACGAATGCAGTGTGACTTTTGTGCTAAGAGTTATAATATAGGGTAGTTTCCAGTCATCAGATTGGTGATTAAGTTACCCTAATTAGGAAATGTTATCCCGCAAAACGGGATCACGCACTGCCGCGGGATCCCGTTTCTGAATACGAGTCGTTGAGGAGCATTATCTTGTAAACTGTACTTAGGCGTGCGATTGAATAAATGTGAGAAATTAGCGTATTTAACTGTTTGTTGTATATATTTTGACTGTCCTCTCTTCGCGTTCATTTTAATTATCTCTTGAAACGGCAAAGACCAGTGGAGGGATGTCCAAGTCAGGAGCCGAGTCCCACAGCGTAGCGCAGTGGAGGTGCGCGATTAGTTTACCCTGATTAGGGATTGTAATCCTGGGATATTGCTGCTTTTATTAATCTGATGGATTCCGCATCTTCAAAGCATGGAGCCGTGGACCCCACAAATTAAAAAATTGGAGCTATAACTTTCACGTAAATTTTGAATAACACGAAATGACATTCTTTAAGGTGGATACAATGCATGCCATTGGCTCCTTAAGAGCGTTTTTTCAAAAGCTATCACTATTTGTTAATATCATAGTAATAGCATCTAAGAGAAAGTTGTGATTTGATTATAAGTCATTAGGTATATGAATAAGACTGAATTAAAAATATAATACTATTGTTAGGAGTAGTGGTTAATTAAACAAAACTGTTAAGTTTGCCAAACATTTAAAGAGGTATCTCAGAAAACAGATTACTAATTACTTATATTTAAATAATAGAAAAAAATAATTTATATTACTTAATGTAAGAAATGTTTAATAAAAGTTGATTTTTACACAAAAATCTGTAGTTTAATTTGATTTAATAACATAATTTCAAAGATGCATGATCCCGCGCGGTATTGAGTAATCCCGCATGACAATCTCAATGGAATGGTGTCAATGGAATCAGCTGGGCGATTGCAATCACTAACCCTTTTTTTTTTTTTTTTTTTTTTTTTTTCGTGCGGAAATCCCTTCGGATACCCCCCCGCGTGCCAGCGGGGGCGGTTATGTCGGGCTTGAACCGACTAAAACCGCACGCCGTCTCGGGTCTACAGACGCCGGGGTGTAAGGTTGCCCATAGAGCATATCCCTCGCACCCCGACTGACCCTGGGCCATCTCCGGTTTCGAGATGGCCCCCTCGGGTTTGGGAACCACGGTGTCCCCGTCTTGCCCCGGTTTGGGGGAGGGGCGCTAGTCGCCCCACCGTCCCGGCCTGCTTCTGCTGGGGTGACAGGTGGCCTCACCCGCCACCCCCAGGCCTGCGCTCATGGAGGACGGAGGTCGTTAAGCGACCTCCGGCGCCTGAGTTGCCTGCGACGCGCGGCGAGCAAGTTGCGGGCTCGGCGGACCGGGAGAGTTCTAAGTCTCTCCCGGGCGCGCTCCGCCACCTCCTTCGCGAGCATTACATGCTCGCAGAAGGAGGCGGCGGCGGCCCACGCGCTCGCGCTCCGCACCATTGCCGCAATCATGCTGCCGAGCGAGAGGACTCCCACCCCGATGGCTGCCACGAGGTCACGCCTCGGCGCCTCCCACGCCGGGCAGTCCGCCAGCGTGTGCAGCCCTGAGTCCTCGCTCGCGTCGCAGTGATGACACTCAGGCGTTGGCTCCTTCCTGATCCGATGCAGGTGATCCCCGAAGCACCCCTTCCCTGAGATCACCTGCGTCAATCGGTAGGAGAGGCTTCCGTGTCGCCTCTCCAGCCAATCCTCCATGATGGGCCTTACCGCCGCTATTGCGGCGTGCCCTGCGCTTGGTTGCCCAAGTCGTTCCTTCCACTCCACCACGATGGCCTGGCGGAGCTGGGACTGCACGGCCTCGATTTCTCGAGGCTCGGGGTTCCATCCCTGCTCCCGCGCCTCCTTTCGCCACTGGTACAGTTGCGAAAGGGCTCTCGCTTCCAGGTCCCATGGCGGAGTTCCGGCAAGGAGACTCGCCGCCTCGAAGGAGATCGTGCGGTACCCTCGGATGACCCTGATGGCCAGAACTCGCTGCGGAGCGCGCAGCATCCGCACAGTTCTGGTCCTCAGGGCCTCCGCCCATATTGGACACCCATACAGGGCCATGGACCGCACGATCCCCGCGTACAGTCTCCTGCAGGAGTCATCGGGCCCCCTCATGTTGGGCAACAGCCGAGCCAGAGCAAGAGCTGTGCCCTTCAATTTGGGGGCCAGACTTCGGATGTGCTCTCCGAAGTCCCATCGGCCGTCGAGCACGAGCCCCAAATATTTCATTTGGGGCTTGATGCCGATGCGATTTCCTCCCACGATGAGACTGGATCCCTCGGGTGGCTTGCTCCGAGGCCCATGGAAGAACAGGGCCTCGGTTTTATGCAGGGCCACCTCGAGACCCAGCCGCCGGATCCGCCTAACGACTTGGGCAACCGCGGTCGTGGCCTTTCGGGTCGCTTCGCGGTACGTCGCCCCGCACGCCGTCACAAGCGTGTCGTCCGCGTAGCACGTGACGGCGGCACCGCCTACGAGCTCACCGCGAAGCACCCAGTCGTATCCGATGTTCCACAGGAGCGGCCCCAGGACCGATCCCTGTGGAACACCGCACGACATTTCACGCCGACCGAGACCGGTCACGGTTGGGTAGATGACGGCTCTCTCCGTCAAATACGCCCCGACTATGCGGCGGAGGTAGAGAGGCACTTCGTGATACACGAGCGCCTCCCTAATGCAACTCCAGGGCAAGGTGTTGAACGCGTTGGCGATGTCCAGGGACACCGCCAACATCACCTCACCCCGGGCTACTGCATCCTCCGCCAGAGCCCTCACGCGCATGATGGCATCCACGGTGGAGCGCCTCTGGCGGAAGCCATATTGGCCATCCGCCAGGTCCGGCCCCACTCTTGAGAGGTGCTCGACGAGGCGCTTCGCAATTACTCTTTCAAAGAGCTTGCACACCTCGTCGAGCAACACTATGGGCCGGTAGGCGGACGGCGAGTCCGCCGGGCGCCCCTCCTTTCGGATGAGGACCAGTTTCCCCGTCTTCCACAATTTCGGAAACTGGCCCCGCTCCAAACATGCGCTGAGAAGCCCTCTCAGTCGGGGCTCGAGAGCGTCGTCGACTAGAGCTAGGACCCACGCTCGGCCTGGAATGCCGTCGGGTCCCGGGGCGGTGTGTTTGGCTCTTAGCCTTCTCACCGCCAGCTCTAGTTCTACCCAAGTGACCTCGGGCACGTCGTCGTCTTCCACGTCGGGCGCCATGCGCAACCGAGGCGGAGTCATCCGCGGTGGAACATGTTCCACCGCCCGCGCTGGGAACAGGGAGCCAACAACTCCTCCGAGCAGATCCGGCTGGAGACACCGGGTTAACGGCGGGGCCTTGGGGCGCAGCTTGCCCCTCACCATCCGGTAGGGCCGCCCCCAAGGGTCCCGCTCCAGCGTCTCCAGCAGCTCACGGAAGGCGTCCCGTTTGGAACGCCTTATCTCCGCTCGGAGGGCTCGTCTGGCCTCCCTGTATCCCTCGTACAACTCCGCCTCTCGGGCCTCCGCATCTGCGGGGCGGCGACGCCTCCTACGGAATCGGGCCCACCGGCGGTGCGTGATCACGCAGCCCCGTCTGAGCTGCGCGATCTCCGACGACCACCAGTAGACCTGACCCCTCGGATTATAGGGCGGAGCCCTAGGCATCGCCGCGTCACAGACACGGGTCATGGCCTCCCGGAACCACTCCGCCTCATCGTCTATGCTGACAGGCCTGTCCGGCGCAGGGGCCCAGGCCTGTACGATGGCGGCTTCCAGGAGGAGCTCCCGATCAAGTCGCTTAAGCGCCCAACGTGGCTCGGGTGGAGCCGGTGCAGCCGGCGCGTCGCTCGCAGGGGGGGACACGTCAAACCGAATGTATCGGTGATCCGAACTTGTGTCCTCCCCCAAAACGACGCGCCAGCCCTGAACACGTCGCGCCAACGAGGGGCTCGCGAACGATAGGTCCACGATGGAGCTACCCCTCGAGGTCACGAACGTGTCCACGGCTCCCCGATTTAGGAGGACTAGGCCGAGTCGTGCGGCCCAGTCCACCAGTGCCCTGCCTCTATGCCCCGTCGTGCCCCTTTCGTGTCGGGAACCCCAGGCATAAGACCAGGCGTTGAAGTCCCCGAGCACAAGGACCGGACGGGGCTGGCAGGCATTGACGACGACGGCCAGCTGACGGAGCCACTGCTCATATGCAGCTTGGTCTCGGTTCGGCGTGATATAAGCGGCCACGACCGCTATATCCCCAACCGCCGCCGCCACGCAGCCGGGTCCCCTTGCAACGACGGCAAGAGGGGGGCTGCCGGCGGCAGGGTTGTGCACCAGTGCCGCCGACCCATCCAGCGCGGTTTCCCAGGTAGGCCCGAGGAACCGGTGGGTGTATGGGTCGGCGACAGCGGCGACATTTATGGCCCACTGTGCCATGCTCTGGCGCAGAAGATCCTGAGCATGGGCACCGTGGCCAACGTTCACCTGCAGGATGCGGAGTTGAGGATCCATTATGGAACCCCCATCTCCGCATCCCGCTGTGAACTGGAGGCGGAAGGCCGGCCTCCCGGCTTCGGCTCCCCTCCGGCGCAGGCCTTGCTGCCAACCCTGTGGTCGGCCGGCTTGCCTCCCGCTGCACACCTAAAGCAGTGCAGCGGGGCATCGCAAGTGCCGGCATTGTGACCGGGTTGGCCACAGCGGAAGCAACGGTCACCCGCCGTCACTTCCGCCGTGCAGTGCACCCCCACATGGCCCACCGACAGGCACCTGAAGCACCTGGCCGGTCGGGCCTGCAGGAGCCGTGCCTGCGCCCTCAGGAAGCCTCCCACCAGGAGGCTCCGCCCGTCTGCGACCTTTTGGGCCGCCGCGATAGGGCAGCCGACAACTGCTGCCCCCTGTCCACCGCGGCCGAAGCGTATAGCTCCGGCCTTTACTGTGTCCGGGGAGCAGTCCCCGGCCTCCGCCACGGCGAGCCTGAGCTCTTCTGCCGTGACGGAGTCGTCCAGGCCCGTAATGCGCACTTCTGCGCATTTAATGGGCCTGGACACCCGGACGTCGGCTGCGTCCAGCGACTCCCTCAGCCGAGCCGCTAGGGCGTCGGCCTTGGGGCCACTGGCGGCGCCAGGGACCTCGAGAAGTCGGGCTCCTGTCCGTGTGCTCTTGCACCGGACGCCCGGGATCTCGAGGGCCTTGAGGTCGACGTTGGCCTTCACCTTGGCCAACACCTCGGCATACCCCATGCCTCTCCCCGCTGCCTCCGCCGTCAGGGTGACGACGACGGCCGTAGTGCGGGGGGCACGGAGCTTCCCCGGCGCTGCTTTCGCGGCGGCCGCGGCCCTCCTGGCCTTTTTGGCGGCCTTCTTGGCGGCCTTCCGCCTCTTCTTGTTGGCTCCAGCCACCTCCCAGCCCCCTTCCAATGGGGTGGAGGTGGCCGGAACCACGGCTGGGGCTGGGGCTGGGGCCAGGGCTGGGGACGTCTTCCCCTTGCCCTTCCCCTTGCCTTTGCCTTTCCCCTTACCCTGAGCGGGAGGGGGTTGAGGAGCCGGCCCCGGCAGGGTAGCACTCGCTCCCGCAGCCGGGGGGGTGAGGCCCCTCTGGGCTACAGCCGCGTAGCCGGCCGCCGGTGGCGCCAGAGGCGGACGGCGGATGGAGTCCATTAGGGCCTCCATCCGACACATCATCCGCTCTTCCAGCGCCTCCATATAGGGGAGCCAAGACTCCGCCGGCGGTACCCTCGGCTGCGCCGGCCGCACCGACTGTGCCGGCTGCTGCACCGGTCGCACCGGCTGCTCTGGCTGCGTCGACTGCCTCGCCGACGAGCGAGTCACGCGCGCCGGCTCTGCCGGTTGCGCCCGCTGCGCCGGTTGCGCCCGCTGCGCCGGTTGCGCCCGCTGCGCCGGTTGAGCCGGGCTCGCCATGCCCCTCTGGAGCTCCTCGACGGCTGCAGCTAGTCGAGCAGTCTCACGACGAGACTCGGCCAGCTGCGCCGCCAGGCCCTCATTCTCGGAGGCGATGTCGAGCACAATGCGCAACATCGCCTCCTGCTCAGGGTTTGGGGACCCCTGGAATGACGCGGTCACCTTCTGCAGTCTCTCCAAAAGAGACCGCGTCCTCCCGCTCGGTTCCGTCACTGACGAGGTGGAAGGCCTCGGCGGCGATTTTTCCGCGGACCTCCCAGTGGCCGAGGGGGCCCGGCTGGGTTGCCCACCCCTCAAACCTCCTCGCGCCCGGCGGACTGCAGCCACCTTAGGCGCCCACATTGTCGCCTCGTCGCTGGAGGAGGCCGTCCCGGTGAGGGTGTAATCCTCATCCGACACGCCCTCCCCTGGTCGCTGGGCTGGCTTCTTTGGGCGCCGTTTGCGCTTCTGCGCCTTGACGCCCAATCCTAACGGGCTTGCCGCCCTACTTCTTTCGCTGGCGGTGTCGAACCTCTCCGACACCGCCGAGGTATTTGGCGCCACCTCCGCGCTTGATTGCTGCGCGATCTCCGCGCAGACTACGTCATTTTCTAAGTCCTTTGTCCTTGCCATTGTCGTTGTCATTAATCGATCCGTATTATTATTTTGTGAATTTATGTAAGCCATAGTATATCCCACGAGTATGGGGGAAAGGTGGTCCATCCAGGCGGTGCCCCCTGCACCTGGATAAGCCTATATACTATGGAGGTCGGCTGGTATCCATAGGTTTTTACGACTTGGCTGTCGGGTGTTATAGACTTTTCCTTGTCGTGGGCCGGCCAATAAAGGCAAGCCCTCCGGTCAGCAAGTTCACAGCGTACCCTTCTGGAGCCACCAGTCAGGTCGTTGCTGATCACCTGCCGATTACGGAACGCGAGAGGATGGCTAGTCCTCTCTCACCGGCGGCGGCACAAGTGCCCGTCGGCCCCTGCGTTAGCAGTGGGCCAACCCGCCCCTGGATCCCCCAGGACCCTATGGTGGCCTCAGCCACAAACACCATCGCTCATCCTGTCTCCTCTGAAAGCAGAGGAGTACGGAGAGCGATGTGTTCCCGCCACGTTGGGTATTCGCCGACGATCAATGCCAACCCCATGAGGGGAAGCCATTGACCGCCGCCCAGGGTGTACCGGCCGCTCCGGTTCCATTCCCCCCGGACTGCAGCGGGATCGGAATCGAAACGACACTCGAGGAGGTTACCCAACACACACCCCGCAATCACTAACCCTGATCAACGGGGTTTTTATTCCCCACGTTATTTGTCTCTCACAAATTCAAACACACAAAATCTTCAATTTTTATCCCATGCATTGTTAAATAAAACATTTATATTTTTTTATTGCAACCCCAACACTCACACGTATACAATTGTTGTCAAGAAATACTGTGCTCTTACTTACTGGATAGGGATCTCATTGTATCGCGAAGATTGCCCCCACAGTTTATCTGATACGTGCACGATGTTCAACTTGGATGGGGTACAACAAATTGTCGGTGAAATGAGAGAATCATCACGTTTATCCTGTACGTGAGGCACGCAAGCTCTAACTGTGCATTTTCACGGATAAGCGTATATTCATGTTTTCATTTTTAATTTTTCTTTATCACGTACTTTTTACTCGAGGTTGGGTTGTCAATTTATATCAGACATATTTTATTTCGAATAATTTTGTACTGTGTTTATTGTAACAGCTGTAAAAAAATATATGCTTAAAGAAAATTCAGTACTCAATCGATTGTTTGATAATAAAACACTAAGGATTTTATTTTAATACGAGTAGATATGTAGTATTTTTTGTCTTTTTTCCCACATGGAGAAAACTCTCAAGGTTTACCTCACCGGAGCTAATGATGAGATGGGTATATTGGACCTGAACATACTAAAACTGCTGTTGCGTTGCGTCACGTCTTCCCGTGTTGCCGCAGAAACAGGTACGCCCTAGGCCTATCATGGGTCTCGGAACAAGTCACCTGAGGGATCCAGGAGGTGATCGAACTGGCATCAAGCCCCAAATGAAATATTTGGGGCTTGTGCTCGACGGCCGATTGGACTTCGGAGAGCACATCCGAAGTCTGGCCCTCAAATTGAAGGGCACAGCTCTCGCTCTGGCGCGATGACACCTGCAGGAGACTCTACGCGAGGATCGTGCGGTCCATGGCCCTGTATGGGTGCCCAATATGGGCGGAGGCCCTGAAGGCCAGAAGTGTGCGGATGCTGCGCGCTCCATAGCAGGTGATGGCCAACAGGGTCATCCGCGGGTATCGCACGATCTCCTTTGAGGCAGCGAGTCTCCTTGCTGGAACTCCGCCATGGAATCTGGAGGAGAGAGCCCTTTCGCAACTGTACCAGTGGCGAAAGGAGGTGCGGGAGCAGGGACGGAACCCCGAGCCTCGAAAAATCAGCGCCGTGCTGTCCCAGCTCCGGCAGGTAATCGAAGTGGAGTGGAAGGAACGACTTGGGCGACCAAGCGCAGGGCACGCCGCAATAGTGGCAGTAAGGCCCATCATAGAGGATTGGCTAGAGAGGCGACACGGAAGCCTCTCGTACCGACTGACGCAGATGATCTCCGGTAAGAGGAGCTTAGGGGACCACCTGCATTTGATCAGGAAGGAGCCAACGTCTGATTGCCATCACTGCGACGCGAGAGAGGACACGCGGGTGGACTGCCCGGCGTGGGAGGTGCCGAGGCGTTAACTCGTGGCAGCCATCGGGATGGGAATCCTCTCGCTCGGCAGCATGATTGCAGCAATGGTGCGAGCGCGTGGGCTGCCGCCACTTCCTTCTGCGAGCATGTTATACTCGAGAAGGAGATGGCGGAGCACGCTCGGGAGAGATTTAGAACTCTCCCGGCCCGCCGAGCCTGCAACATGCTCGCCACGTGTCGCCGGCGAATCAGCGCCGGAGGTCACTTAACGACCTCCATTCTCCATGAGTAGGGTGGCAGGTGAGGCCGCCTGTCACCCCAGCAGAAGTAGGCTGGGACGGCAGGGCGACTAGCGCCTCTGCCTCAAACCGGGGCAAGACGGGGACACCGTGGTTCCCAAACCCGAGGGGGCCATCTCGAAAGCGGAGATGGCCCAGGGTCAGTCGGGGTGCAAGGGATATGCTTTATGGGCAACCTTACACCCCGGCGTCTGAAGACCCGAGACGGCGGGCGGTTTTATTTGGTTCAACCCCGACATAACCTCTCCCGCTGGGCGGCGGGATGGCATCCAAGGGGATTTCTGCACGAAAAAAAAAGGTACGCCCTAGGTAAGAAATCCCTGAGACCCCGACCAGCTTTGACAGTAACGTAAGCAACCCGACAATTTGTTCGGCATCAAATCCATCCTCCACTATAGAGGTGCCGCGTGAAAGCACAGGTAGAGATGTTTTGATATCCACATTGTATAAATATTCTCTATTTCAGTCCCCAATAATAATAATAATAATTTCAGTGTTCAATAAATAGCCTTTTACCTCCAAATGACTTTTCTGATTCCAAATGACTCAATACTTCTGTTAGGCATAGTTAAGACTCATACAACTCTAACAGCAAAATCTAATAACACTTTTTGCACCACCGTGTAATCAAACCCGAGATCTCGGTTCTATCAGTCGAAATAAGTATAATTTCTGTATGAAATCCACCCAAAAACGAACCCACGCATTATAAAAAGCCACTGTACGGCATGAATGGCCTTGCTACGCCTAAGTAAAAATCGTTCTATTCATATCAGAAAACTATTTGGCCTTTAGCACAGGAAACTATATTAAAACACATAAAAAGTCCAGTCAAATACCCTATCGTGCTCTTAGCTATTATATTGCCAGTGTTATTGACCTACTTTGTTGGCCCTTTCAGCAAAACACAGTTGGAGAAAACATAACGATTTTAATTATATTTCAAAGCTTTAAAGCTAAGTATACGGTTCTACCATGGACGCTGAGCACAAATATTATATAATCTACATCTACACTTATATTATAAAGAGGAAAGATTTGTGTTTTTGGGCTTTTGTATTTTGTATGTAACAAATAAACCTTTTACCAACTCTTTTGGAGTCGGTTTTCCAGTCTAACTACGTAGCAGCCGTACTTCAATATTTTCCATATAGCGACTACCAGTTGACCTCCACAACCCAATGGCGAAATCGACGTTCTGTACTTAGCCCAGTTGTTGGAATTTTTAGGCCACCAAATACACGGGTATTTGGTGGCCTAAAAATTGCAACTTTTCTCTTTTTTTGAGCTGAGCGAAGCGAAGCTCTTATACGTGGCTAAGCCGTTTGGTCGAGACTGTACTCCTCCGGAACCACAATACCGATCTTGACCAAATTTGCCATAGTTATAATGTAGACACCGCTGAGTGTTTAGAGGGGCAACTGTTCAAATACAATGTACCATTGAGGAATAATCATCGAAAAACAGTTTAACGAGCGAGCGGCTTAGCTATGCACGTGACCGTAGTAAGATGCCTTATTTTTCAAGTAAGAGTCCTGCTCGCTCAGATCAATTTATTTCAGTCGCACCCTGCACTGAATTCTTAGTTTAAGGAATATTAGTAGCTGTAAGTACTAATATTCCCCCTAATCCCTCCAGCTAAGCTAAATTGCTTGTGTTGAATATACTGCTTCCGGGCTGTTTGGCCGTGGTCCATGTAACGCTGGCCGTGAAAGCCTTAAGATTTATAAATTGCTTGTGTAAGGAGTGGGTTTACGTCGGTAGAGTAATGGCCAGGATTCGAATCCGGGACCTCTCGATCGTAGGGTCGACTCCTTAACCACTAAGCTACTGACGCTTCAATAGGTTATAGGTTAAATAGCAACTGCCACTGATGTTAGTATGGCAAGCCGAGACCGACGGCTGAACGTGCTCTCCGAGGCACGGAGGGGTTCCGATACGTTCAGAATGGTCACCCATCCTGAAACTGACCTGGCCAGTTAGGTAAACTTTGCAATGTGATAAGCTACTTGATTATCACTTAGCCACTGCCACGTAGTGTGCGTAATGAAGCTGACTCTCATAACTTCATGTAAGCCCACGTGGCAAAGAGCAGGCCGCAGGGATCATTTGACCTAACATAGGATTTCCTTCAGCCAGGTGGAATAATAGCTTTGTGGAGGAACGGGGTGTGATGTTCCTCCAACACAAAGGGAGGATCCTCCGACTAAGAACGCCTGGCGGGCCGCGGCCCAACGGTTGCCGTTGGGATGTTGTATATATGTTATACCAGCGCGAGAACTCAATTTCGTGTTTAGGATCGGTAGTGACGTAGTGGTATCGTAGTAGTTCAACTAGTTGTTACTAGATGGCGCTGGGTATGTGTGGTATCGCCACATCTTGAAGAGGTAGATATAACGAATTTAATACGACATAGAATTAGATGTTTGACTTTGAGGCCTATCGTTAATAGTGCACTGATTGATTGATTTGAAATGTAAATCGAAGCCGATATCTGTAAATAACATTATAATTTGAATCTAAAGTTATTGGATTAGATCGATTACAACTTTACTTAACTTAGCTATATTTGCACGCGTCTAATTAATATGCGAGGCTTCCTCAAACTTGAAACTATCAAAGTATGTTTCTCTGGTAATATACTAATGATAATAAAGCCGCGCTAGCCTAGTGGTTTGGGTAATGGACTGCTGAGACGAGGTCTCGGGTTCGATCCCAGGTTTTTACCATGGCACACACCAATGACTTTTTGATGCTTTTCGAAGTTATGTGTGTATTTATCGCAGGCTTATAAGTGCCCGGTTAATGGCAATAGGCTCGCTACCTATTACATTGGGACCTAAACATAAACTGGCGAAATATGGGTAATTACTAGCACCTCTACCTACCCCTTCGGGGATATAGGCGTGAGTTTATGTTATGTTATGTTATGTAATAAATATATACCATCGAACAGCCGTCGAGCAGTTAGTACGCGTACAGAAATCGGTTTTTGGGTAGGCATGTCGGGAAAAAAAATCCGGTTAAAATCGGATAAAAAAATAAAAAATAAATCTATGACTGTTTGATACTTATATAAGGTGTCACAAAATTAGGTCTCTGAATTTGGTGAGATGACTTGGCATCGACAAAATATGTATTTGAAACAAAAAAAAAATATCGGGTGAAATAAAAAAAATATATATAAACTGGTTACTGGTGGTAGAAATTTGATGACACAAATTTGTCACAAAATTCGGCCGGGTGGGTACCACCGTGCACGATTGCGAAAAACCCTCCATAGTAATCCAATTTCGGTTTGATTGCGTTCAGGGGTCAGCAAGTGCATAGCCGGGCAGGGGGGTTGTGGTCGCAGCACTAGTGGGACCGGTGGGTGTCACGCGGTGCTGCGACGACAATCCTCTTCTAATGAGGCCGTCAAGCTGAGTGCCACCATTGTTAACATGGTACGTGTATGTAATGGTGACCCTCTTTTTTGAGACTTTACCTTCAGCTTACCATCAGGCGAGGTGAAGTCAAATTGACGTGTCCTAAATATAAAAAAAAAAAAAAAAAAAAAAAAAAAAAAAAAAAAGAAACACCACCAGCGACGAGCGTCACGTGACGCGACGAGCCCGTGACGCACGTGGTAGGCGTGCAGTCCTTCTCCTTGCAGTATTCTCCAAGCGGATGTGTGGGAAATACCTAAATCGCGTCACATTTTAAGTCCAACTAAGACCTATCTAATAGAAAAAAATGCATCAAATCCGTTTAGTAGTTTTTGCGTCCATCGCAAACAAAGAGACAAAAAGTTAAACAGACAAAAAAATAGACTAATGTTTAGCAAATGGACCACCGGTACGAAACGCGGCTCTGTCCTGAGAAGACTCAGGCAAGAAACTCAGCGGGCTGTTTTTCTTTGTGTATTTACAAACATGTTTATTTAATCTAATTATTTTTTATATATATCAGTATCATTTGTCCCATGAGACTAGTGCGACATAATCGTCCCACTTGTCCCATCATGGCACTGGGTCAATGCGCCTAGTGGGATAGACCCTATTTTTTGAGTAGCGTAGTGACAGAGCAAAAAATTCATACCCAAGTTAGTCTGTCATCTAAATATTCTTGAATGTTATAATAGCCTTTCTAGCAAAGTTTAGTTTTAATTTGAATTTAAAATTTATGAATAGGTAAATCCTTCATCATATTTCAAACCAATAAAGGATGTGAAAGAATCACCTTGCTTACATTTTTATCGATTAAATAATTATCGCTGTCAATATCATCAGCGTTACTATCATCATCGTCATCATTCCCTAAGACTTCTACCATTCACGGTCGTATTTTACATTTATTCAACGGCTCCCTGTAACTGTGACTAGTCATCAGCTCATCCAGCAATCGTAAAAACGATACGTAAGTAACGCCTCTAGTGCCATAATGTACTCCACAATTCAAGCGCATACGCTAATATAATACACATAAACATCACAACATAAACATAAACTCACGCCTATATCCCCGAAGGGGTAGGCAGAGGTGCTAACACCCACATTTCGCCAGTTTATGTTTAGGTCCCAATGTATTAGGTGGCGAGCCTATTGCCATTAACTGGGCACTTATAAACCTGCGATAAATACACACATAACTTCGAAAAGCATCGAAAAGTCATTGGTGTGTGCCATGGTAAAACCTGGGATCGAACCTGAGACCTCGTCTCAGCAATCCATTACCCATGCCACTAGGTTACCGCGGCTTTTTATATTTATATAATACACGCCCACTTAAAAACGTTTCATACATAATCGTGCAACACAGTGACGTCTCCGCGTATTAACAGGTAGTGCTCATGTATAGAGTGCAAGAGAATAATAAATACATAAATACATATTCTACGACATTCTACACAGCGCTTTCTAGATCCAAAGTAAGCATAGTTTAACTAGCTGGTTATAGAATGCGGATAAACATACTGATATACTTATTTTTTTGTAAATTCATACATATTATACATAGAAACACCTAGACCAATGTGTACGGGCCAACCATACAGCTTCATCAGCATTATGTATATATTCATATATTCATAGACATATTCATGCATACAAATATTTGCACTGAGCGTTTACATGCGTATATAAGCTTAATAAAATTAATTTGAAATTAAGTAAGTAATCTAAGAAGTTATAAATTTTGACTTAATTTGAACATTTATATTTTAACCTATTTTTGGAAATAAAAATAATGGAAAGTTATAGTTTCAGTTTTGTTAAGCAACATTTTATTTCGCAAAGCATATTTTTTCCCGAAAAAAAACTAAGAAATATTGGTAAAAGAATCTGACGACAATGGAAACATTCCTAATTTGTAGGTAGCTGTATCATCGCTTACTTGAATATTTTGAACCAACCTGATATAGGCAGTTAAACCGTCACGTTAACATGCGACTACGGCGTGTACTCTCTTCTCTGTCATGAATATTTATACCACCGCAGAAATGTACTGCGTACTGTAACAGTTAACGCAAGAGAACCCTTATTTTTAATTGCTCCGAACACTTATCTGTTTACATTGACATTCCACTTTTGTACCCGTCATATCTACATGTTGTAATCTTAACGGAACGGAGAAAGAATATTAAATAATCTACTTTAAGGTAAGTCTGACGTCATAAGGAAACAAAGGCGTGGGTTCTGTATAAAAATTACACTTTCAAATGGGTTGAAAATTTTATGATTTGTTATGCTTATTTTTGTAAGAATGATCTCCAAGATCTTATATTTTTTGTAAAGTGAGGCAATATGATGAGTTCCTTTTAAAGCTTGTACCTGAATAGCAATGTTAATGAAGAGCCTGTAAAACAACAATGACTTAAGGAAAAGTCACACCGATTCTTGTGCGTTCATAATCTATTTAAATAGAAATTATGTAAACTAGGAGTAGAAATTATGTAAACCAGGAGTAGAAATTATGTAAACTAGGAGTAGAAATTATGTAAACCAGGAGTACAAATTATGTAAACTAGGAGTAGAAATTATGTAAACTAGAAGTAGAAATTATGTAAACTAGGAGTAGAAATTTTGTAAACTAGGAGTAGAAATTATATAAACTAGGAGTAGAAATTATGTAAACTACTGGGAGTAGAAATATATAAACTAGGAGTTTATAACGAGGACGTAGTTTTTTTTTGTAATAAGAAAGTTGAAAAAGGTATGCTGTGGTGATTTGGACACGTGGAACGAATGAGTACGGAAGTGTCTGTCTATCCGTTGTCTCCGAAGTTGACTAGAGGAATTGACAAGTTTCGATTGTATGACAGTAAGCGTATCCATCCAAATTCTTCATAATACATATCTTTAATAATAATACTGTGGCGATACCACATGTATCCAGTGCCATCTAGCGACACCAAGTTGAACTACTATGTACTCACTGATTTTGCATCGCAAAAATACAGTTCATACGCGGGTTTAACATTATATACAACATCCTAACGACAGCCATTGGGCCACGGCCCACCAGGCGTGATTACTTTACCTGGTCGGATAATCCTCCCTTTGTGTGGGAGGAACATAACACCTAGTTCCTCCATAATACTTTGAACCCACGAGCAGCTGCTCTCAAAAACACATAGAGTCAAAAAGGTTTTTTTTGGAATTTTTTAATGTTCGAAGTCGAAAAGAATTAATCCCCAAGTGGTCATCACCATCATAATTATTATCTTAGCAATTTTCCTGGTTACCTCCGAGGCTTTCAACCTCGGAGTACAGGATCCGTTTACTGTTCTCCTCTTTTTGATTTGGTTTATACTTCTTTTATAGGTGTGACTGATATCTGAGCCAGCACCAAAAGGAAAATCATTTCTCAAGATCAATTTCATTTATTCTGTATAGACCACTATAACGTTTTCAGTCGTTTTCAGTTTTCACTATAACGGCACTTACAAAACATTAAAAAAAATGTCTAATGTACACACATGTTTAGTTAATCTAATTAAAATATTTTGTTTGAGTAGCATAATGAGAGAGCACAATTCATAGGAGCTTCACAATGAGGGATGGCCTCAGCCCCGAAGGTTTAGATGGAGCCCCAAAAACACCCATGATCTTTTGACCATCCATAACTTAGAGCATCTTGGTCAACACTCTTGACCTAATAATCTATTGATGGGCTTATATCTCACCACGTCTAGCTTATTTTTATAGGCTTTTTACCGTTTCTTTTCACTTTCGATAAATGTTACCAATTCATTCGTTGGAGAATCGTGCTAGACTGTAACCACCTCTGAATACACCCTAAGCTATATATATAGATAGCTTATACCTTTCTATGGGCTTATTTGTCCAAAACGTAATTTTTTTTGTAAAAAAACTGTAAACTGCTACTGTAACTGTAAGGTAAAAAATAAGACGTGGAAGAGTATTTTTTTTTAAGAATAGTTAAATTAGTCCTAGCTCTCCACCGATAGATGTCGCTAGTAGTATTTAGTGAGTATTTAGTCACACTCGATGAGATAGCCAAAAAAAGTTTTAAGGCCCCACAATTTTAGATCTAATCCGTTATATTGATGTTTATGTTGATTCATATGAAAATATAGCCTATTGCACCTAGAGCAATGATGACTCGATTGATACCTCATTCATTACAAAGAGTTTAGTATCTTAGGAACATACGTAAATACCCTACATAGACACGCAAGCACATACCTTATTAAGGACGCGCGGACGCGCGCGCCGTCGTCTGGTAAAAATGGCATGTGAGTCGTTTTCAGTTTTTCATTTCGTTATTTGTAATCATTTATAATATACATCTTTCTACTTTTCATTTATATAGCTGCGAAAAGAAAAGTTAATATTACGACCGGTGTTTGGAAACTTGATTGGTAGTTCTATAAAATTTAACTAACGACAGAAGACAAAATTTAACTAACGACTAGTTAAATTTTGTATAATATGTTTCACACACATGTTAATTGAGTTCAAATCCTCTATTTCAATGTATTTTACTTGGCATCATAAATCAAATTAGAGATTTAATCCGAATTACTTGTGTAAACTTAATTTGCGAAATTATTAACCTGGTACTGTTCACTAATATTATAGAACGTAATTACTAGTTCGGCGGTGGTGTAACGACTTCGTGTTGGAATTGCATTTCAAGATTGCAGGCTGGAAAACTAAAACCCAGCATACCACTGACTTGAACCTGGACGGGCTCCCAAAAAAAGTTTTCAAGTTTAGTTAAAGGGATTTTCGCATTTTGTAATAATTGGTGACAATCATATACACGCTCAGAAGTCTAACAAATATTATACATTGAAATAAAACTAAGCGGCGGTAGCCCAGTGGCGCACGTAACGGACTGCTGAGACGAGGTCTCGGCCAGTCGCACCGGGCACACACCTCTGACTTTTCGTAGTTATGTGTGCATTAATAAATGTGAATTATCTCTCGCTAACAATGTGCCCGGTAGATGGCAATAGGCTCGCCCCCTATTACATAACTGGCGAATCGTGGGTGTCATACACCTCTGGCTACCCCTTCGGGGATACAGGCGTGAAGTTATGTTATGTTAATAAAAATATTCTTAACGGATTCATTCTCGATAATAAAATACCCCAAATAAATCGCGTTCCCGCACGCTGAGGATTCCGTACAATAATTTAGATAATATTTATACATTACGGTAATCGCGTCTTGATCTTATCTTCTCTGTCATCTGTCTTGATCTGGTCTTGAATCTATTTCCTACTAATATTATAAACGTGAACGTGTGTGAGGATGTTTGGATGTTTGTTAGATACTCAATCACGGTCAAACGGGTGAACAGATCTGGCTGAAATTTGGTACAGGGATAGATTATAGTCTGGAATATCACATAGGCTTTTTATCCCTGAAATAGGTCTCCATGGGTAGCGAGAGAGAGGATCAGAATTCCACGTGGGCAGAGCCTCAAACAACAGCTGGTAGTTGATACAAATAAAATTCAGAAGTTATGAAAGCAGTGAATATTGCTCTAACGAAAGGATAATCAAATTGAAGGACGACCTTTATTCTGTAGTTCTAAAATATTCTACCTAACTTCCAATTACATACTTTACTACCTTTGTTATGGACTGGAATTATTTTTATCCCGGTTAGGATAAAAACTCCAATTGAAAATGCGTTGACTGGTTGATGATACGTATAATAGCAACGGTTACAGCTGAATGAATGATGATTTTGAAAACGATGACAATTTGACTTTGAAAGAGGCGAAGGTCATGACACAAACTTAACACATTCCCGTGGATTGCTCTTCTAGTCTTATTAGGCGTGAACAACCTTGTAGGTATGGATACTATGGATTTATACATTGCTTTTTTTTTAAGAATATTGGTAACCAAAATTACTAATATTCCCCATAACCCCTAAGCTATGCTAAGCAGGATTAAGCAAGATTTTTTACCCGACTGCCAAGAAGGGTTATGTTTTTCGCACGTATCTTATATGCATGTTATATTCTTTATCACCTCGTATCTTCCAAACCGCTGCACGGATATCAATGAATGAGGCTTCAAATGCAAGGGTTTCATCTTCCGAGTGTCATGGGTACTTTAAATGTGCATCAAAACTGTATGGTGGATTTTTAGCGCTAAATTGTGTGTTATCAAAAAATATTTTCACTAAAACTTCTCGATTAGGGTATGAAAATGAAGAGCTTTAAAAGGTGATTTCAAAAACATACAATTTAAATATTTTGATGTAATTTGGAATGAGGAATAATAAATTAAAGTGTTTACGGAGCTTACAATAAGCGGCTGTAGTCCAGTTTTTGTTTGTGATGTTGCGAGATTCGTTTCTCTTGTATGCTCAAAACTAAAAAGCTACAAGAAAAAAAAACCTCGACTGATGCTAAAACGACCGAAACAAGTTTGATAGTAGGTTCAATGTGAACTAAAACTGTATAGTGAATTTCTGGCGCTAAAATGTATGTTGTCAAAATTTTTTTCCATTAAAAGTTATCGAGTAGGGTATCAAAATAAAGAGCTTTAAAAAGTGATTTCAAAAAAATACAATTTAAATGTAATTTGGAATGACGAATGATAAATTAAAGTTTACGAAGCTTACAATAAGCGGCTGTAGTTCCATTTTTGTTTATGATGTTGCGAGATTCGTTTCTCTTGTATGCTTAAAACTAAAAAGCTACAAGAAAAAAAACGACCTAAACAAGTTGGATTAATGGGTAGCAGGTGATACCCATTAATTCTTTTACGTTAATGATTTGCAAATACGTATCACCTACCATTAAAATTGTTTCGTTCTTTTCAGCAGCAGTTGGATTTTTATTTTTCTATTTTTTTTTATTACTAAAGTAATAACAGCACACCTGATGTAATTCGGTTACCTTGGCCAAAGGATGTCTGCACCAGGTGTATAGCGTGCACATTCTGAACCTGTATAACCTGTGTTACCGTATAAGTAACCAATATATTGTAATGGATGAAGTCGCCCGCAGACTTTGTGGGTGGATCCTTATAAAAAATCTGTCCGGCTTAAAAAAAACCAATATATTCGGAAAGTTAAACAAAGTAACAACATATTATATAAGAAGCACCGGTTCCCAAATAAAATAAATGGCACATTAAATGTAAACCTTGAGTCTAAAACCACCGCTTCAAATAAATCCGCATTAGATTCCGACCCAATTCTTAGTAAGCCTGAGTTACCTGAAATGTAATGGACTAAGATCTGTTTGTTTTATCAGATACCGCTAACGATACCGAGATGAACAGGGTCACACCGTACAGAGCTATTAAAACAGAAATCGACTGTACTGCGATCACTTGAAAATAGGCTAAATAGGATGATTCAGCAAAAAATCCACAAGCGATTCCCATCCCTAAGGAGTAGAGAGAAGTTAATAGATTTCATTAATTAACCCGTTCAGTGAACCGAGTGATTGCAGTACTGCCCCAAGATAAAAAGTGACAATTCGCTGGCGCTCGAATTTCGGGCATACCTGCATTAACGTATGTGAAACCAACTAAGTTACTTAGAGTTCAAATTCGTTTGAAAAGAGTTAGGGAAACTTAATTAAAAAGAATGCTGTGACTTGGATTTTTGTTACGATTTGCCCATTAAAGCGCTTGAGGGTTAGGAGAGAGATTTTTGTATGTGATATATATATTGTATCAGTAAAAATGTTACATAGGTTATTGAATATCAAGTTAATCAATAAAATACTTGACATACTGCTGGTCCTAAAAAAGAGATTCACATTTTTTATCTCACTAATTTTTTATCTTAAATCACACATCATAAGGTTCACAGTTTATTAAATAAGTGCTAGAACGTATGTATTCAAAATTAACGAAAGTGTAGTCAAATTATAGGCATAGATAACTTTTCTTTATATCGTAATTGAAATCATACTGCTGGCAAAGTATGAGTGTGCAAAATCGCCTATTCGTATCACTTTTGGATACATTTGTGGGACTATGTCACTGTAGCCTATCTCACTCAGACGAAAAATTTAATCGCAAAGATCTGGAGGCCTACTACCATATCCAGTAATATAATTTCATTGTTATTTTCTGATTTTCATAGTGTGAATTGGACCGTCGAAGTCCGTAAGGATATCATTTGTAGCTGCAATGTGCGCGTCAGCAAAAACATACATTGTATTACGAACGCAGACACAACGGCAGCCGGTACGCGAACCAGATCAACTCAGGTCGCATACTTAGGCTTGAGTTAAATATAGACATACCAAGTAAGATTATATTATAACTAATGTTATGTACCACATGCCGTAGTGTAAAGTAATTCTGTGAAACGTGTAATAAACATTTCGTTGCGAAAAACCCTCCATAGTAATCCAATTTCGGTTTGATTGCGTTCAGGGGTCAGCAAGTGCATAGCCGGGCAGGGGGATTGTGGTCGCAGCACTAGTGGGACCGGTGGGTGCCACGCGGTGCTGTGAGGACAATCCTCTTCTGATGAGGCCGTCAAGCTGAGTGCCACCATTGTTAACATGATACGTGTATATATGTAATGGTGACCCTCTTTCCTGAGACTTTACCTTCAGCTTACCATCAGGCGAGGTGAAATCAAATTGACGTGTCCTAAACATAAAAAAAAAAGTTTTATTCGCATCTTCCCGAGATAGAAATAGTACTTCTACACCCAGTACTATGTGGTTAAACAGTATGTCGCACTAAGGTCTGTGGTGAATATATTTATTTTGTTTAATTTGTCATATTCACAAAACACAGAACACTAATATCCTGATGAACGAAGACGGTCTGAGTACGATTCACATTATGAAAGTTAAGTAATACTGAAGTAAAATTGCTTTAAGAGATGATACTTTACCTTTTGAGTGATCTCGTCATCCTCATAGCGATTTTCCAGTTTCATCTAAAGTTTTTACTTCTTTGCAGCCCGAGGTCCGCTTATTTTTTTTTTATTGATATGTTACTTTTGCCGGTATTGACTCACGTCTGACCTCACACTCCTGAGAGGAAAGTCCGTTATTAAGCAACGACCTCCGTCCTCCATGAACGCAGGCCTGGGCGTGACAGGTGAGGCCGCCTGCCACCCCAGCAGAAGCAGGCTGGGACGGCGGGGCGACTAGCGCCCCTCCCACAAACCGGGGCAAGACGGGGATACCGTGTTTCCAAACCCGAGGAGGCCATCTCGAAACCGGAGATGGCCCAGGGTCAGTCGGGGGATATGCTCTATGGGCAACCTTACAACCGGTCTTAAGACCCGAGATGCATGCGGCATGCGATTTTAGTCGGTTCAAGCCCGACATAACCGCCCCCGCTGGCCGGCGGGTGGATCCGAAGGGATTTCCGCACGAAAAAAAAAAGTAACATCGATTCACAGGTGAGATTGACTTGGGTCTCAAGGATGTGGATAGATAGAGGATCCTACCTACAGCCAAGTTAAGTGATCTGTATAATATAACATAACATAACATAACTTCATGCCTTTATCCCCTTAGGGGTAGGCAGAGGTGTATTACACACCTACGATTCGCCAGTTATGTTAAGGTCCCAATGTAATAGGGGGCGAGCCTATTGCCATCTACCGGGCACATTATTAAGCGAGCGATAATTAACATTTATTAATGCACACATAACTACGAAAAGTCAGAGGTGTGGCATTACCTCCGCTGTATAATATAATATATTACCTTAATCGCTCCTAACGTATGCAAGTGCCTCTATATTATATCGATCCACAAATTTTTCTATCCTGCTAGCCTGTGTTCGAGATCCATTGAACGGCTTAAAATATACGCGGCCACAACGGAAGTCAAATGTTCGAGTGGATTTTTCTCTTTTGTACACTGGCTTAGCTTGGTGACGTAATAGCCTACGTTAAATATTGCCTTTTGTATTCACAGAGAGAGAATTCACTTTCCTTTGAAGTTTAGAAAGTATGGAAGGTGCATTGTGTGAAGGGTTATAAATACCTGTCTATGAACAATAATAAAATCGAATGAATGATTTTTGTTTCAGACTGCATTGTTATCCTACTGCATTAGCGAGGGTTATGTTTTACGCGAGTATGTATGTATGTAGTTTTCTTTGTTCCTCTGTACACGCCTAATGGCTGAACGATTCCGATGAATGCAGTTTCAAACGAAACGTACGCATTTTCCGAGTGTTATAAACTACATAAAATGTGAAAAAATTTCATCATAATCATCATCATCATATCAGCCGCAGGAAGTCCACTGCTGAACATAGGCCTCCCTCATCGACTTCCATTTCAACCGGTCTGTAGCGGGCTGCATCCACCGAGTCTCTGCGCTCTTTGCTAGGTCGTCTGTCCACCTTGCAGGAGGCCTTCCTAAGCTGCGCTTGCCGTTACGTGGTCTCCACTCAAGAACCTTTCTGCCCCACCGGCCATCGGTTTTCCGAGCTATGTGCCCTGCCCACTGCCACTTCAGCTTGCTGTCTCACTCTGCTATGTTAGTAACTTTAGTTCGTCTACGGATCTCCCCATTTCTTAACTAAAATTTAACCGGTGTTTTTTTTTAGAATTCAAAAAGTATGATGTCAGCTATCAAAAAAAAATTTCACTCATACTTATCAAAATAAAGGTATTAAAAATTATTTTATTTAATTATTATTTATTTTCAAAAAAGGTTTTTTCTCAAGTTTGCACTTGGTACTCTCGAAGTTCCCGCCCTGAGACCCTCAGAGAAGAGGAACTTCGGATGAATTATTTATTATAATATTATTTACATATTTTTATTACCTATATTACATTATATTATTATAGTACATATTTTCTATTCTATATAAATGGGAGACAGTGAGATATTTGGGTATACTCATGGACAGAAGACTTACATGCCTGTCAAATGACATTTTCAATAAAAGAAAACACTGGGGCTACATCTTAGAAATATGTATTGGCTAATGTGTAGCAAGTCAAAATTGTCACTAGATAATAAACTTGTTCTGTATAAATATTATGGATATACTATTCAGTTGAGCTATGGGGAACTGCATCAAACTCAAATTGGAAATCATGGAAGCATAGAAATCCTACAACATTTCCAATCTAAAACCTCCGGATGATAACAAATGTACCTTGGTATATGACCAACAATCAACTCCATCAGGACTTGAGTATCCCGATGGTAAAACAGAAGATACTTAACAAGCTTCAGACTTATGCAAAACGCATCGAGATTTACCTCAACGCACTCGCCTGCAATCTGATGGATAAAACATACAGCAGTTTCATCAGAATAAAAAGAAAAGCCTCTCAAGACCTTATATAACGTCATGGAAACAACAAAATGGATAAGTCGCTGGACTACTTTCATTCAAGACCAATTCGAAATTCTTAACCTCTAGCTAAATACTAAATCCTTAGGCAGATAGCAAGATATGAAGCACATATAAAGACCGAAACAAGTTTTTAGCACGCGGTACCTATTTGCAAATCATGAACCGATAGAAAATTATGGCGGAGATGCTCTGGCGCAGGCCTATGTCCAACCATAGACCGCAATAAGCTAAAATTGATTAATTTAAATAAGTTTCTAATTGCTTTTTTTGTGTACATCACAAAGAAAAATAGCTGCCTACATATATTATTTACGGGTTTCGAACTTTTCCTTTTACTCGTGCTATGCGATCTTGCTTACTGGTAAATTTCATGATTTAAGCTTAAGTGGAATTAGCCTATATGTTTTGTTTTACATGCTATTGTCTAAAACATAAACATCTGTATCTTTTGATTGCGTTACTTTGCGAAGAAGTGTTCTAAATAATTTCCCCTTATAAATTGCACCTGTTCAAATTGGAAATTAAATACATAGATAATATTGGTTACAGATAACTTTATATAAGTAATTATTGAGATAAGTATTACCTAAATTCAAATTAATGATAAAACCATTGTAATTGTTATCAAAGCGTTTAGCAAATCTCATTGCTACTGACAGCGAACAGTTCAAAAGGTTCTTAGATAATTCAAATTTGATTGTAATTTAGCAAGGTACACTTCACTCGCAAAATCTTTTGCGTTATCAAGTAATGATGTTGAAACCATCTGGAGGAGCATTCAAAAGGTATAATAATGTGTTTGAAGTAGTTGTTACGTTGTTGAAGCACCTCTTTTCTTTGCTGCATTATATAAACATGGAATTACGTGTTAATTTCTTCCTACAATCCCGAGATCTTTAAGCAGGGCTTGCAAATACACCTGATAAAGTCGTCAAACTGCGGGCTACCATTGTATTATTACTTGTATCTGCAATAGCTCACCATCAGGCGAGGTTAAGTCATATTGACGTGTATTACATAAAAAATAGACCTGTTTGGTTTAGTAATAAAGCTTTGACTGTTTTGCCAGAGGCCGCTGATTTGATGCCACTCAGTGCAAATAATTATATGCATTAATATTGTCTATTTGCATTGGTCTGGGTGTCTGAGCGAATATTAGTATAATTGAATATTCATTATCAAACCAACAGTTACAGTAATGTGTTCTGTAGTTAATGAGGCAGAATTTTAGAGTTGACTGCACAGATGGCATAGTGATTTTAGTTTCAGTAGTTATAGGCTTGATACCTTGTTAAGACAACTATTCATGTGATTCATACATAATTGTTCTAAGTATGAATTTACGCTGAGTATGTTATTTGTATCTCTGTCTGTATAGATACCGTGACATTAATTTTAGTGGGGAGTTTTCTATAAGCCTCAACCAGGCACGAAAGAAGAGAAACTGGGGAGTATGTTGCAAAGATTTATCTATCAAAAGCAATAGTTGAAAAGTCAAGGTCATGACCCTAAAACTTATACATATTGACTGTGCCCGGAAACTATTTCCGCAGACTAACTCCTCTAACCAAATTCCCAATTTACACCGTCTTTGGATTCATTTGACAGTACCATCTCTTTGACCAAGTCTAAAACGCTTGTAACTTAGTGACATTTAGACATTACACGTTCTTGACAGATTTTCCTCTGCAATTTAAGCTCCGTCACGTATCTTGTACTATACAGGGCGTCCCACGGCGATGCCACATAGAGAGAAAGTATCTTAAGTAATGTAGATAGTATTTGAATTTAAAAACAATTTAAACTGCATTCAAAGATTTTCGAAAACTGGATTGTTACAATCGGTAATAAAACTGGCTAAAATCCGACAAAATAACATCCTGTACTTTTATGGCATCAATTGATAGGGTCATTCATAAGGATCAAATCCTTGTGTGTGTGTGTGTAAAAATGTGAAATCAAATGAAAAGAAATCCAGATCCAGAATCCAGATGGATATGATGGAGACTTAGAAAATTTTGTTTCCATTATTTTTCTATTTTTTTTTTTGCCTACGACTAAAAAGTACAAAACCAAAGTTGTAGAAAATTTAATTTACAACAGAACTGCTTTAATTGATATCATAAATGTACAGGGTGTATATAGTAAAAATACTTTCCCTCCATGTGGCATGGGGCGCCCTGTATAATTGTAAGCAGAATTCTAGCGGACTGCTCCCGTGATCTTGCAAGATTCTGAGAATCTAGTATCTATAAAATTCGCTGTGCGTCCTGACTTCGTCCCGGTGCAAGCATAGCATTTTACCCGTGGACTAACAAAAAAATTTCTTTCATACAAACTCTATTCTGACAATAATGAACATAAAAAAAAAATATTCAATTCGGTGCAGTTGTTCGGAAGTTACGTTAGTAACTATTTATTAATCTGAGGTTACGCGCATACACACATTTCGGCGATACATTTTTATTTATGTAAATAAATGAAGCCTGGTCTTATAAAAATGATTTTCTTTACCATCAATGTGGCATACAAGTCCTTCACGTATCTTATAGGAAGCCGCAACTAGTTCATAATACAACGCAAGATAAAAACCGCTTCTTACTCTTTGTCTTCATCATCATCATTCATCATCAGCCTATTAGTCCACTGCTGGACATAAGTCTCCCATAATGAGCGCCATAGACCCCTGTCTTCAGCTTGCCGCATCCAGCATCTGTCCGCAGTTTTTCGAAGATTGTCATCCCACCTGGCCGGAGGGCTTCCTCTTTGTCTTAATTTGGCTTAATTGACTTTGGCGGGAGCAACTGTCAAGCCTCGTCCATCGATCAGCAGGTACACCGGCTTGCAGGTGAGGTCAGCTTGGGTTTCAAGCCATCATTTTATCCATCTAACCCTGAGATACCTAGTGTTGATACTCTTTATAGCCATTGACGGCCTCTGTGGCGTAGCGTCGTAGCAGTCTACGCATTCTAGCAAAGCTCTACGCATTCGACTGCTACGACAGGGGGCGCGGGTTCTATTCCTGCTTAGTGCAAATATTTGTATGCATGAATATGTCTATTTCCATTGGTCTGGGTGTTTCTATGTATAATATGTATGTATTTACAAAAAAAAAGTATATAAGTATGCATTCTGAAACCCATAACACAGGCTTGTTAAACTATGCTTACTTTGGGTCTAGAAAGTCCTGTGTAGAATTTCGTGTACTATTTATTTATTTATTGATACCCGTTTACCAAAATATGAACCATAATTAACTTGTTTATAACTAAATAAAACATATTAATTGTTGTTCAGCGCGTGTATTAAACAACAGTGAAATGGGATTAAACGTCAGTTCATACATGTGAAACTCACCATGACACGACTCAGGAACGGGGCCGGCACTCTAGGGAGCTTTGTACTCGATGAATTCACAAGGTTTAAATAGAACTCGTTTTAGCTGACTTCGTTTGTTTAAAGAAACCTATTCAGCTTTTATGTTAAGCGACTTATAATATCCACACACAAACTCTGCACTGTAAAAGTTATGTGGGACTTAAAAAACAGGTTGGAGAAATGTGAGTGTTTACAACTCTGCTTACCCTCATAGCGATTTTTCAATTGCATTCAAAGTTTGCACTTTGAAGCCAGGATTTTGAATAAAATTGAATTAAAAAAAACAAATGATGTCAAATGGAAATGTCAAATAATGTAAAGATAAAATTATGTAATTAATAATTAGGTATTTATAAAAATTGGTATAATTAATTATAATTAATATATAAAATATAATATATACATATATAAAATATATTAGTACATAAAATTATATACCTAAATATAATCTATAATTAAATTTAAATAAACTAATGATATTGTTGAAAGTTTACACGAAAGCTACACATTGAAATCAAACTATATTTTCTCCGGTGTCGCCTACTCTATTATTTATGGTTAGCTTATACTGCCGTCTGACCTCTCGGAAGCCGGCGCCAGAACGGCTTCCGTCAAACAGAAGCTGTAACGGCTTGCAGATTTAATTCAACTTCAACCGGTAGATCTTTGTGATGTCCCATACATTCCTGCCTTCATCATCATCATCAACCTATTCTAGTCCACTGCTGGACATAGATCTCCCCTAATGAGCGCCATAGCGCCCTGTCTTCAGCTTGCCGCATCCAGCATCTGCCCGCAGTCTTTCGCAGATCGTCATCCCACCTGGCCGGAGGGCGTCCTACACTACGTTTGCCGAGTCGCGGTCTCCACTCAAGAACACGTTTACCCCAGCGGTTGTCGGTTCTTCGCGAGATATGGCCGGCCCACTGCCACTTCAGCTTGCTTATTCTTTGAGCTATGTCGATAACCTTGGTTCTCTGTCGGATGTATTCGTTACGAATCCTATCCTTCAGAGAAACTCCGAGCATAGCTCTTTCCATAGCTCGCTGAGCGACTTTGAACTGGTGGACCAGCCCTACCGTGAGTGTCCACGTCTCAGCTCCGTAGGTCATTACGGGTAGGACGCACTGATTGAAAACTTTCGTTTTCAAACACTGCGGTATGGATGACGAGAAGACCCGACGTAGTTTCCCAAACGCTGCCCAGCCTAGCTGGATCCTCCTCTTGGCCTCCTTCTCAAAATTGTTTTTACCCAACTGCACAATCTGCCCGAGGTAAGTGTACTCAGAAACATTTTCAAGAAGGTGGCCATCCACGACGACCGGTCCTGGATCAATGTGGCCATTGATCAAGACTTTGGTTTTATCCAAATTCATGCCAAGACCGATGCGTCGCGAGGCTGAAGCTAGGCCGTCCAGCATCTGGGTTAGCTCCTCTAGCGACTTCGCCATTAAGACTATGTCATCAGCGAATCGCAGGTGTGAGATGTAGTCGCCGTTTATATTTATGCCCTTACCTTTCCAGTCCAGCGTCTTAAACATATCTTCCAATGCGCTCGTGAACAGTTTCGGGGATATGACATCCCCCTGTCTCACTCCTCTGCGCAATTGGATGGGTTTAGACTGCTGACCCTGTACTTGGACACTCATAGTGGCGGCTTCGTAAAGGCATCTCAGCACCTCGACATAACGATAGTCTACTTGACATCGCTGTAAGGATTCCAGAACAGCCCAAGTTTCGACGGAGTCAAATGCCTTTTCATAGTCCACAAAAGCGAGACACAGGGGCTGATTATACTCTTCGGACTTCTGTATAATCTGCCTCACTGTGTGAATGTGGTCTATGGTGCCATATCCTCCGCGGAACCCAGCCTGTTCCGGTGGCTGGAACTCGTCGAGTCTCCTGGCGAGACGATTCGTGACCACTCGTGAAAATAGCTTATAGACGTGGCTCAGGAGTGTGACGGGTCTGTAGTTTTTAAGGAGGGTCTTATCACCCTTCTTAAAAAAGAGAACAACCAAACTCCCGTTCCACGCCTTAGGAGTTCTCCCACTGTGAAGGACGGCGTTAAAGAGCTTCTGTAACTCCTGTATGACAGGAGCTCCTCCTGCCTTCAGAAGCTCTGAAGTAATTCCATTCTCACCGGGGGCTTTTCCATTTTTAAGCTGCTTCAGAGCTAACACGATCTCGTCTTGACTGATATCAGGCAGTTCGTCGGTATAGTGGCGTGGTCATCTCGTCGAGGACGGGGAGCATGTGCAGTATACAGACGGCCATAGAAATCCTCTATCTCGGCGGAGATCTCCGGCTTCGACAAGACGGTCCTCCCGTCATGCGTTATGAGCTTCGTCAGATGGCTCCTTCCAAGCTGCTGAGTGAATACTTTGGACCCTCGGTTTCGCTCTATCGCCTCTTCAATGAGGCGTGTGTTGGAGCTCCGAAGGTCGCGCCGTACCATCTTCGCAATTTCCTTGTTTAGGTGTGACCTGTCTGACGAAGTCGCTTGGGTGGTTTCCCGTCTTCTTGCCATCAGCCCCAGAGTCTCATCCGAGAGTTTGGACTTCCTGCCAGTGCGCTGTTTTTTGCAGAACTTGATGCCCTCGTCTCTCAGCGTTTCGACCAGATTGTGTAGGGTCTCGTCAGCGTCATCAGTGGGTTCCAAGGCAACAAATCTTTCCCCGAGAAGCTGCTGGAACTTCTCGGTGCCCGCCATGATTTGGGTTGGATTAGGTCGGAGCGTGCCTTACTACATAAATATTCGCAATCCAATTTTTTAAGAATATTAGCAACTGAAATCTTTACATATAATAAAATCGTAACGAAATGAAAACTGCACAATTAATATTTTTTCAAAAAAATAATTGCTACGTGTTCTAGGAACGATACCGAAGCCAAAAATGCGATTTTTAGAATTTTTGTGTTTGTCTGTTTTTTATCGATGTCCGAGCATCACTTGAAAACCACTCAATAGATTCAGCTGAAATTTTACATGAACATTCTTCTAGGGTATGGTCATAAACTGCGCTATATATCTTCACGCTATTATAAGTGTGATAGAAGCAGCAGGGTAAAATCGATCAAATCTATTATTGATCATTTCTTTATTATTACAAAGCAGATCATCACGAAATTATGAAGTTCGATAGCACTTGGACACGGTCAACGCTCGGACTATAAATCATCACGCTACAGCTAAAAGGTGATGAGCAGTAAAATATGAAATTTCGAAACTACAGAGTTACCTACGTGTAAAAGATAGTTGACAAGAGACTCAACCTTTGATAATCAATATCATCACGCTATTATATTAGGGAACTAGGAAGAATTTCGATGTTACAAAACCTCTATTTTTTCAATAGGTAACCTAATACATGTTGGGTTCGAGACTGCAGAAGTAAACATACCTTGATCTATTTCGAATATAACGCGGACAAAGACGCGGGCAACAGCTAGTTACTAATATTTCCGCTAATGCCTTATGCTAAGCTAAACTGCTCGTGTTAGGAGTGGGGTCACGTAATGGAATGAACAGAATTCGAACCCGTAAGACCATCTCTTTGCCCACTAAGCTAAAGGCGATGTTACCATACCAATATCCATGTTACTAAACATGTTAATAGCCATAGATTAACATAACATAACATAACATAAACTCACGCCTATATCCCCTAAGGGGCAGGCAGAGGTGCTAGCACCCACATTTCGCCAGTTTATGTTTAGGTCCCAATGTAATAGGTGGCGAGCCTATTGCCACTAACCGGGCACTTATAAACCTGCGATAAATACACACATAACTTCGAAAAGCATCGAAAAGTCATTGGTGTGTGCCATGGTAATACCTTTTTTTTTTTTTTTTTTATCGTGCGGAAATCCCTTCGGATACCCCCCCGCGTGCCAGCGGGGGCGGTTATGTCGGGCTTGAACCGACTAAAACCGCACGCCGTCTCGGGTCTACAGACGCCGGGGTGTAAGGTTGCCCATAGAGCATATCCCTCGCACCCCGACTGACCCTGGGCCATCTCCGGTTTCGAGATGGCCCCCTCGGGTTTGGGAACCATGGTGTCCCCGTCTTGCCCCGGTTTGGGGGAGGGGCGCTAGTCGCCCCACCGTCCCGGCCTGCTTCTGCTGGGGTGACAGGTGGCCTCACCCGCCACCCCCAGGCTCACCCGCCACCCCCAGGCTCACCCGCCACCCCCAGGCATGCCATGGTAATACCTGGGATCGAACCCGAGACCTCGTCTCAGCAGTCCTTTACCCATACCACTAGGCTACCGCGGTTAAGATTAACTTACAAGTTAATCTACACGTAAGACTACAGTCTATATAAAATATATCATTCAATCAGCTTATAGAAGGTTCATGAGATTTCATCCAAGTTGCCCGACTATACATGGGTGTAAACCAAATTTGTAAAATTAATGTTGATTGAATTCATACCAAACCAATCTATATTATACCAAAGAGTGAAATTCCATTTTTACTTCCAATTCAAATGGTTAATTGGTTCACCGTAGCACTTGTATGTATAAAACATGTTCCATTTTACAAGGCGCAAATATATCACCAGTTTATCGAGGAGAACAGACATTTATAGACGGAAACTCCATTAATAGTATTAATAGGTTGTCGGATTTTATGTGCGTATGTAGCACTCTGCTATTTTCCTTTAGACTGGGTAGTTCTCCTTGTGGAAACTACACGATGCTTTGACGCCACCGCCGCAGTTAATGTAATTAGACTTATTACTCTTCGCAACGATATATTGCAGTCGTTTATATTTACCACTTTTTATTAAGGTCTCGTGCCACTAACAGGCAAATATTAAGTTTTTTTATGTTTTAAAGTTGTTTGAAGTGAAACTTTACGAGATGTTTTTGTTTGTACAAAAATATTGCCAATAGTGACGATAGGCCAGTGGGTCACGTAACGGACTGCCGAGAGGAGGTCTGGAGTTCGTTCCCCAGTCGCCCCGGGCACACACCTCTGACTTTTCGTAGTTATGTGTGTATTAAAAATGTTAATTATCACTCGCTTAGTAATGTGCCCGGTAGATGGCAATAGGCTCGCCCCCTATTACATTGGAACCTTAAACATAAGTGGCGAATAGTGGGTGTGTAATACACCTCTGCCTATCCCGCCTATCCCTTCGGGGATACAGGGAATTATATGTCAGAAAGTGCAAAAAAAATAATAATGATATAAAAAACTTACGACATGAATATGTTTTGTGTCTAGTTGTATTGTATTGTGTTGAAATTGTATTTTAGGTAAGAAAATTTGATTATTTATATGCAATAAAAAAATTTATCTAGATAACCTACTGAATGTGAAAGTTTGTGAAGATGTTTGGTTCGTTCGTTATAACCGCCCCCACTGGCTGGTGGGGGGGTATCCAAGGGGATTAAAAAAAGGTACTCAATTACACTCAAACGGATCTGGCCGAAACTAACAGAAATATTTAAAGTCTGGAATAGGTTACTTTTTATCCCTAGAATAAGATTCCCATGCGGGAATGGGATTAAAATTCTACGCGGACGGAGCCATGGACAGGACCTAGTTCATAAAAAAAGCAGCCAAGTGCGAGTCGGACTCGCCCAGGAAGGGTTCCGTAGCAGCAAGTAACATAATAATTCTTTTTTTTAAATTTTATATTTGAGGCGATTGAATGAAAGGTAAATTGCGTTTTACGATTTATGACGTATTAAAAAAAACTACTTACTAGATCTCGTTCAAACCAATTTTTGGTGGAAGTTTACATGGTAATGTACATCATATATTTTTTGTAGTTTTATCATTCTGTTAGTTTAGAAGTTACAGGGGGGGGGGGGACACACACATTTTACCACTTTGGAAGTGTCTCTCGCGCAAACTATTCAGTTTAGAGAAAAATGATATTAGAAACCCCCAATATCATTTCTGAAGACCTATCCATAGATGTACACGTATGGCTTTGATGAAAAAAATTTTTTTAAGTTTCAGTTCTAAGTATGGGGAGCCCCCAAAATGTAATGGTTTTTTCTAATTTTGTGTGAAAATCTTAATGCGGTTCACAGAACACATCTACTTACCAAGTTTCAACAGCATCGTTCTTATAGTTTCGGAAAAAAGTGGCTGTGACATACGGACGGACAGACAGAAAGACATGACGAATCTGTAAGGGTTCCGTTTTTTGCCATCTGGCAACGGAACCCTAAAAAGGTAATGGTTTGCCTCATAATCAGGCATAACAATTTCATCTTATTATTCAAGATACGATCGTCACCATTTTCACCAGTCATTATTTCTTCATCCGTCTTATTTATTAACATCACGGGACTCTCGAAGAAATGTTCTGATATCATGAGTGATGGGTTCCGCGTGCCTGTTATACTGCCATCTCAAAGTAAATTCCCTTTACGTGTCAATTTATGGTCTTGATCGCATTAATATTTAACAAGCAAATAACTTGAGTGTCTCGTCAGCTAAGAAAAAATCCTTTGATATATTGCATCGTTAGCTGCGCCATCTCCTCGGCAGCTTTGGATTGTTAATCGGGCAATTTGTCACGATCGCGCTTGGTATTCACTGAGAACGAACAATTCGAATTTCGCGAACGATTTCTAAGGGGAATCCAGTCGAAATGTAACTGGCTGATCATGATTCTCGTTTGTTATATTAAAATATTTTGACATTGTTTGAGTAACGAGTGAATTTTATCCACCTTAGGCAATTTTTTCTGTGTGTTTTTGTGTACTTCTTTTTCTGAATACTTATTAACTTTCTTGTGCTTATTTACAAAGATACGTTCACAATTCAATACTATAACATTTTTAAAGTACATGGGGGCCCCACTTAAATGTGGCCCAAACTGATTGACGACAACTGATTGACGGATGAGGTGCTTGCATAGGCTTTCCTCCTGGGTTGGGAGGTCAGACGACAGTCGCTCTTAGTACCTTTTGTATTTCGGGGGGGGGGGGGGGGGGGGGTATGTCGGGTTTGAACCGACTAAAACCGCACGCCGTCTCAGGTCTTCATACGCCGGGGTGTAAGGTGGCCCATAGAGCATATCCCTCACACCCCGACTGACCCTGTTTCATCTCCGGTTTCGAGATGGCCCCCTTGGGTTTGGGAACCACGGTCTTGCCCCGGTAGGGGGGGGGGGTGCCAGCCGCCCCGCCGTCCCGGCCTGCTTCTGCTGGGGTGTACTGGGGCACATTGCTAACAGAGGTCGTTATTTTTTTTTTAAAAAAAAGGTCCTAAATCAACCTCGGGCTCCAAAGTATAAACTTTGGACGCTACTGGGCAATCGCTGTGAGGATAAACAATTAAAAGTAAAATTATTACGAGTATGTACAGATTTATGATCCATGAGTTACTAATTATTCAATCTTCATCTATTTAATAGCAGTTCTATATAAAATGGCTATGCTAATTGACAAACTTCACTACCATGTGAGACTATGATTTGCAACGTTCACAAATATTGAATACCTTTTTTTTTTTTTTTTCATGCGGAACTATATTCCTTCGCCAAAACATACTAAGACAAATGAACTGCTTGTTGTGTTAATAAGTTCGTCTATATTTGTCATCGAAAACTCGAAGGCTGTGTAAAAGTCAAATATGACGGCAATATTTCTGAAATACCTATACTACTTAAAATTTTCTATTAACCAGTTTTATCAACGTTCCAGATCACAATACTACATTTCTTTTTTCGACAGCAAAATAATAGAGTTATTAAGTAGAGCGACAGCAACCTGTACCGCCTCAATGCTGTGCCAAATTTCGATCGGGTTTTCTAACTGTACAGCATTAATTTTCTTTTTATGTTCACTAGCTCTGTTTATGTCCTAGTTTTATTCGCTTTTGTTATAAAATTTCTTTTCATCTTAATTATTATATACTCAAGGCTTTCTCACTACGTCGTAGGCTGAGGTAACAGCCCGCCATTGGTTTTGTGTCCCTCCCTAATCAACTCGTGGCCTACTAGATATATGCGTCAAAAAATCATTTGCCAAACCAATGACGCATATTTGCGTCATTTGAACAATGTTTGTGGCCAGTGGTAGCCATTCGCAAAATGAAATTGGCAATGAATCGATTAAATAAGTCAAGTTAAATAAAATATTGAAATAAATAGCGTATTTTTGTAAAGTATTAGAGTTAACCATAACATAACATAACTTCACGCCTATATCCCCGAAGAGGTAGGCAGAGGTGTATTACACACCCACAATTCGCCAGTTATGTTAAGGTCCCGATATAACAGGGACGAGCCTATTACCATCTGCATGAGTTAACCATACAATTTTAATACCCCCAGGCATGTTTGTGACGTAGGCACCCCACTAGTGGGCACGAGATTCCTCTTAGCTTGAGAAGCTTTAGGTGATAGTGCTCCTTGCCAAGCTAGCGCGCACTTCACGAACCGAGAATATATTAAAGAGAATGCTCAGCTGTGTAGGTTGCCTCGTAATATTTTCACGTACTCTAGCCATACCTGTATATCTCTGAAGGTGTAGGTAGAGGTGTAATTAAACCCTCATTTCACTAACTTTTTACGGTCGTACGTAATTTTTATATGCTGTAAACCGGCATGTTTTCATAGACTGTTTGTTTCCTTTGAATCAAGCATGGCTCTGCTCTAAGCCACCTTGCACGACATCCATCCCATGATGGTAGTACCATGGTGCTAAGGGGAAATGCGATCTTTTAAGTAACCTCTTTGCGTCAAATTTCGCAATGAACAATGGGAATGCCGTGCCACTAATTATCGCTAGTCCGCTAAAACTTCATTCCATGCACTTTCGGGCTGTGAAATGATCTTGCTGCTGGGGTTTTAACTAGCAACTACAATTTGGATTCTTCAAGAAGGGCATTAGAAATTTTTTACAGGATCGGCAGTACGAACATGACGTCCCTGGTATTGCACACGTCCACAGGTTGCAGTGATCGGTTTTCATCAGGTCGGCTGTGTACTGCTCTGCCACCTAAGTGGTATAAAAAACAGATGTATTTCAACAGGAATCACCCGTCGCCCTTGAATTACGTGAACACTATTACGTTAAATCGAATGGAATATTGTTACATTATAATTTTAGTATATTATTATTATTAATTTGTTCACTTACGGCTACTACACGAAGCCATCTAAACCCAAAACTAAGCAGTGCTTGTCATATGGGTTCTAGAATACGGATAAACATACTTAGATACTTTTTTTTTGTACATAAATAAATATTATATAAAGTAACGCCCAGACCAATGCAAGTTTACATATTTGCACTGAGCGGGAATCTAACCCGCGAACTCTGACTTAGCAGTTGAACGCACCACCGCTACACCAAAGAGTTTGTCAATTGAATTATGATTATTTATTTTGTTTCAACCAGGTTTTTCCAAAACATTTGGTGAAATGTAGGTTTTGATACAAAGGCCAAAGTATATAAAAAGTGACCTTTAGTGTAATATTATAATTCAGTCAGTCTTTTTGTAAATCCCATTTATTTTGTTTTTTTTTTTTTTTCAAAAGATTATCACCAACCGATGTCACTAGTATTCGCGTTAACTCCTTTAGATAAGCTATCTCGCTGGTATTAAAAGTGGGTTCACGTCGGTAGCGTAATGCCAAGGATTCGAACCCGGGACCTCTCGAACGTAAGACCGATTCTTAACCACTAAGTTACTGACGATTTATATAATACAGTTATATTTATTATTACCCTATACGCGACTGTAAATGTATAAGTAACTAAATCACGTAATTCTTAGTAAACTCGAATCATTGTTGACAGGTCTTTTACCGGATCAAAGTGTCAGAGCGGAGTCTCTAGACATGGTGAAGGTCTCAGCAGTGGCGGGCGGCGACGCGACACTCCCATGTGACACTCGCTCTACGCAGGCAGCCGACGTTCTATTACTCGTCGTGTGGTACAAGAACGATGTGCCACTGTATAGGTTAGTAAAATTTATTTATTTTAGGTGTACAGAACCCTTTATTTTATTTTTCATGCGGAAATCCCTTCGGATACCCCCCCGCCGGCCAGCGGGGACGGTTATGTCGGGCTTGAACCGACCAAAACCGCACGCCGTCTCGGGTCTACAGACGCCGGGGTGTAAGGTTGCCCATAGAGCATATCCCTCGCACCCCGACTGACCCTGGACCATCTCCCGGGAGGGGCGCTAGTCGCCCCATCGTCCCGGCCTGCTTCTGCTGGGGTGACAGGCGGCCTCACCTGCCACCCTCAGGTCTGCGCTCATGGAGGACGGAGGTCGTTAAGTGACCTTCGGCGCCTGAGTCGCCTGCGACGCGCGGCGAGCATGTTGCGGGCTCGGCTAACCGGGAGAGGTCTAAATCTCTCCCGGACGCGCTCTGGCATCTGCCAGCTCGCAGAAGGAGATGGTGGCGGCCCACGTGCTCGCGCTCCGCACCATCGCTGCAATCAGCTGCCGGTACCAACATCCTTAAGGCTGAAGCCAACCTCACCTGCAAGTCGGTGCACCTGCGCCAGAGTCTCATCCGTTTTTTAGCATCTGGAATCGCATTATAAGGAGGATGATTATTTTCTTGAAATTTGGGCCGATGAACTGTCATAACTTTAGAGGTATCATTCACGCAAGAATGGAAATAAGAGAGTTAAGGCCTTTGGGGGTGACAGGTAGAGCCACCTGTCACCCTAGCAGAAGCAGGCCGGGGCGGCGGCGCGTTACGTGCCCCCTTTTTTCGGGGGCAAGACGGGGACACCGTGATTCTTAACCCCGAGGGGCCATCTCGAACCCGGAGATATCCCTGGGTCAGTCGAGGTGCGAGAAAAATGCATTTTGGGTCAACTTACACCCCGACATCTGAATAACCGACGATATAACCTCCCACGTTGGCCGGTGGGGGACAGGGGGTATTCGAGGGAATTTCCGCACGGAGGAAAAAGACAAGTTACCGAAATGTGTACGTACAGGGATTCAAGCTATTTAAACCAGTAGATAAAACCCGTATATGCCTCAAAAATACATTGTAAATGTTCATAGTTTACGGTAACCGCTTTTGAATAAACCATGCTTGTTTGCTACCACAGTGTTTTAAAAACAGTGAATTTAAAGCTTAATTTTTATTTTTTTAATTGTTGATTGGCACAAAACTAATTAAACTAATGGTGGTCTAGACACTATACATTGTTATTGTCAGGCGATTGTATCTCAGTCCCGTGGGTCGGACCACGTCATGTCGTATACAGTGATAGACAGTTTGTTAGTTATTGTACGAAAGTGAACATACAAAATACAGTAACAAATTTTAATAAAAGTGCTGAAGTGTTTTCATACAAACGACGGTAGTTTAATGGTAAAGAATGATTACGACCGAGAGGTCCCGGGTTCGAATCCTGGCCGCTACACTACCGACATGCCTTTTTTTTTTTTTTATCGTGCGGAAATCCCTTCGGATACCCCCCGCGTGCCAGCGGGGGCGGTTATGTCGGGCTTGAACCGACTAAAACCGCACGCAGTCTCGGGTCTACAGACGCCGGGGTGTAAGATTGCCCATAGAGCATATCCCTCGCACCCCGACTGACCCTGGGCCATCTCCGGTCTGCCTGCCATGCATTTAACTTAGCCATGGTTCGGAGGAATATTAATAATTTCGGTTAGTAACATTTAAAAAAAGAAGCTTCCTGGAGCGGAGTCTTGACCTAGCCCTAAGTCAAAACGTTTTCTGTCTTTTCAGAGTACACCTTACCTTTTTTATGATAGTTACTAAGGTGATAAAAATATCGAACAGATCACTGATGAGGTATGTTCAATATTCGTTAGATAAGACATTACGATTAGATTAGACAAAACCATTACTAAAAACACAAAATACAATATTATCTCGATTTTATTTCAAAGAAAATTTATGTCGAGATTATTGGATGCCTGAAAACGTCCACTAAAGGAGGACGAAAATATTTCAATTGTGTATTCACACTAGCTAGATAATCTAAATGTTCGAACAAGAATATTCCAATTAGTGATACTGACCTATCCAACTATTTGGATGTAAATGTTCCAAATTGTCATACTGCCTAGTTCAACATTTAAGGTGTAATATGTTAGAATAGTTTATTTATGTAGAATATACTGCTTCCGGACTGTTTGGCTGTGGTCCATCGGAAACTTGTATTCCAGATGTTTCGTCGATCACTGCGGTCAACGAAACGCTGCGACTGATCATCAGTTCGCCGCCGAGGAAGGTTCTCCGCACTCGATGGTGTCCCGCCCTGTACCACTGAAGATATCAACCGCAGTGATCGACGAAACGTCTGGAATACAAATTTCCGATGGACCACGGCCAAACAGCCCGGAAGTAGTATATTTTACATGCAGCGCCGGCCGTGAAAGCCTTAAGAATTTTATTAATGGTTAGTTCTGGTCATAAAATTCTATTTTACACGTGCCCTATTTGTTTACTCCGTTACAGATGGTACTTTTGGTGATTATTATTTCCTCCGAGGTTAGTCTGATTTTGGAATGTCTTTTGCGGAATGGAGACTGATGGCACGCAGCGCGTGCACAGTAAGTTTCATCACAATGACTTGAACAGTTTAGTCGCAATTTCACCAGGACTTTTTCTAAACAGTGATAATTTCTCAATGGTACACATGAATTTTTAATTACATAGCCTATGTAATTAAAGTAACATCTTTGCATGTGTGAAATTTCATTAGACTCAGTTCACCCGTTTGGGAGGAGAAAATGGTCTAACGAAATGCATGAGTAGTCTAAGTAAAGTTCAGACGGGCTTCGCTCAATCAAGCTTTGAAGTAGTATTTCGTAGGTAGATATTGTGATGTTCGACCTCGTTCGAACACTACAGTTAATTCCCTGGCCACCATGCGTCAGCGATTAAAAATAAATTTGTTTTAAATATAAAATGAGGAATATGGAAAAACAATTGGTTGGTGGACAAGTTGGTGACAGCGGGTGACCGGGGGCTACGGCCTCGACCCGCCGTACGAAGAGAGTTCCAAGCAAAGTGATCGTAGGCTCAATCTCTGATCAGAATCCGCGGCCCTCTTCAGTTCGCATATTAAAGTAAATAAACTCGCGTAAAATCCCCTCAAAATCGTTATAGAAGTTTTATGTGAAAAATAAATGCTATATAAAATATAGTTACTTTTATTATCATTTAATTAATACGAGGAGTTGTGACGCCAGACCCCAGACGTTACAATATCATAGAGAAATACCTAAAGCGTCTCTTAATATGAAATTATTAACAATTCAGCAGCAGAATCGTTATTACACTAGTGTGTGGTTATGCTTTAGGCTTATTGACACCATGGTACACTGATATACTGAATGTATATCACATTGTTTGCTCTGGCATAAATTGTATAGAATCCTCGGGGCATTAAACAAACGAATAATTGAGCAAAGAAAATTCTACGAAAAGTTAAACACAATTCTACAAAAAAAGCTATCCCATTGACACTAAATATTTATTTGGTGTAAATGGAACCAATAATGGGGCCAGGTGGGTCATGTGCTTATCTGCTACATAAGTGATATAAAAAAACCGGCCAAGTGCGAGTCGGACTCGCTCATAAAGGGTTCCGTAGCAGCAAGTAAAATTTTTATATTTGAGTTGATTGAAAGAAGGGAAAATGCGGTTTACGATTTATGACGTATTAAAAAGAAGCTACTTACTAGATCTCGTTTAAACCAATTTTCGGTTGAAGTTTACATGGTAATGTACATCATATATTTTTTTTAGTTTTATCATTCTCTTATTTTAGATGCACACAAACTAATCAGTTTAGAAAAAAATATCCTATCCTCATATATATATATCATAATATAATATACATATATTGGGTCGGTGAAAAATTTTTTTTTGAGTTTCAGTTCTAAGTATGGGGAACCCCAAAAATTCATTGTTTTTTTTTCTATTTTTATGTGAAAATCTTAATGCGGTTCACAGAATACATTTGCTTACCAAGTTTCAACAGCATAGTTCTTATAGTTTCGGAAAAAAGTGGCTGTGACGTACGGACGGACAGATAGACAGACATGATGAATCTATAAGGGTTTCGTTTTTTTCCATTTGGCAACGGAACCCTAAAAACATGGTGGCTATTAACTGGCTGCATGAATCTGGCTGAAATTTCGCACAGGAATAGAGTATAGTCTGGAATAACACATAGGCTACTTTTTATTTTTGGAATAGGTCTGGAATAAGAGTTTGACGCGGGCTAGGCCGGGGGCAAAATCTAATTTAAAACAATCCAAAATTCTTTTTGTATCAAGTTTATTTTAAAGAAAATTAAAAATAGATATTTAGTACTTCGTAATATGCAAAAATTCAAGAGAAAATAATATTTCTATGGTAATAAACCCTCTTTGTTTAACATAACGTCTAAACTTAAACTCTCATAAGCCAAAAGCAATTTTGACTGACCAGAAACAGGGGCTATATTTGACAAGCAATAACAACATGCTGGATTCGGACTGCTGTAAGCGAAATAATCGCACTCGAAACGATCTTTAAGTTCAGTTGGTTCTTATTAAAACCTCAGCGCAACGTTTGTTTTCCAAGTTTTTGTTGGAAAAATGTAAATTGGCTTCAGTATTGGAGCACGTACCGTACCGTTGCTGTTTATGTTTCTTTTTTCCTCTTCTAATAGGGCTGGGTCGCGTGTGGCACCGGAACAACGACCTACGGAGCTTGACGCTATTACCTCTACTACGTGTTTATTATCTGTTGACTGACAGTAACTAAAGTGCAAGCGAAAGGTATTTTGGAGAAGTCAACATTTCGTGAACATTTTGTTTCTCTCATTTGATTGGCTTCGTAATTCTGGAGCCACACTAACTGGAAATCCTGTGAATTATCGCGATTATGGACGGCTTATGGTGAAATGGACGCGATTATGGTGAAATTATCGCGTCAATTCGTGGCTACACCTAACGTAGGTGTAGCTACGAATTGACGCGATAATTTCACAACAGCATTCACATTACGTTTGACGTTAGGCGATAACTCAAGTAAAAACTACTTAGTACTCACCCACCCCATCGTCGGCACCGATGGGGCGATGCCCGTGGGGGTTTCCACACGTTAAAAAAAAAGAAAAGAAATGTCTCACATTGGAATAAAACTATTTTAAAGCAACGGAAACGTCGGGTTCAGTGTAAATAATAAAATAACATCAAATAAATCGCGATAGTATCCGTTAAAAATAGTTTTATTTCAATACTAAGGGTTTTGATATTAAAGCTTACCGTTGCACAGCATTGCCGAAGGTGGACAGTGCAAGTGCGTTATTGACCCTACCCACAATATCCACCCACCACCTCCTTCTCAGGAGCTTAAACGATTCTATTCACTAGCAAGAAATTAATAAACCTACATATACCTTTTTTTTTTTTTTTTTTTTTCGTGCGGAAATCCCTTCGGATACCCCCCCGCGTGCCAGCGGGGGCGGTTATGTCGGGCTTGAACCGACTAAAACCGCACGCCGTCTCGGGTCTGCAGACGCCGGGGTGTAAGGTTGCCCATAGAGCATATCCCTCGCACCCCGACTGACCCTGGGCCATCTCCGGTTTCGAGATGGCCCCCTCGGGTAACCTACATATACCTATTGTAATGGGTGCCTCCATCTTAATTAATTCATCGATACTTATTTTGATACGTCTGTGAATTGTTGGAATCGAAACATTTCAAACAAATTACAAACACATTACACAACGCCATCTAGACTCAAACTAAGCAGCGTTTTTCATATGGGTTCTATAATGCGGATAAATAGAGAGACCGATATTCTTAGCAATCCATGGATTCTCCGTGCGGGTGCCAGGTCCATCGCGTTGCTGAGTTGGGAACTCGGGACAGTGCCTGGGACTTGCGACCCAAGTGTAGGTTTAGAAGGGGCCTCTTTTGTTGATGTACATCAACACTCACCTTCACTACCCAAGTTCCCCTCCCTGCCTAACCAAATTTGATATGAACCTACTAGTGCCGCTTTAGACATTCGTCCTAGTAATGAGCTTATTGTAGCTCTCGATAGGCCTAGATCTTTAAGTAGGTTATAGAGAGATTTTGCTGGTATACCTCTCGCTCCCACTTCCACTGCATACAAATTAACCACGTAACCGTTTTTGATTAATTCGTTTGTGAGATCAGAGTATTTATTTTTCTTTATTGTGTGGTCCTTCGGTATATTTGTTTCCCACGGTACAGTAAGTTCCACAAGAACCACATGTTTTAACCTCTTAGAATATAGGAATATGTCAGGTCTAGATGACGAAACCCCAACATCCTCCGGAATTTTATAGTGCTTTTCATACGTGTCGATTAGGAGAGTCCAATCTGGGGCAGTATCTAAGATTGAATAAGGTTTGTTCCTGGGTGTTATGGATGAACCTTCAGACACAAAGTTGATATGACGTCTGTTAGTAGTCAATCCTTTTTGGGCTCTAGCTACTGCCAGACTCATTGCTTCACGTATGATGATAAGCACCTTATCGTGGCGGCGTGAGTAATGGCCTCTATCGAGAAGCACCCTACATCCTACTAATATGTGTCTAGCCGTCCCTATTGCCTCACCACAAGTATAACATTGTTTTTCTGTGGCCCCACCTTACCAGATTACTTTGGTCTGGAAGGGTCATCTGAAAGACGTTAAGATAGAATTTTAACAGGGCCGGCGACCAGTCATAGATCAAGGTGCGCCACTTTAAGGCCATCGGTATGCAGAACTCTCCCATTGTCAACCATTCATTTTGGATTTCCAAATTCATCGCGTGCACTCGATATTTATCATTTTCGTCTTGTTTTAGAAAGGACTTAAGTATATCCTGGTCCCTTTCTGGCTCTCGTACTCCCAACCCCACTCTGTTCGACTGGGCCCCTATCATAAATCGTTTTTGGAATAGGAGTCTAGATTCAAGCTCGGACGCGTTATTATCTTTCGGGAGTGCCCTGATTGTGACATCTTGGGATTTACCTAAGATGTGGGCTTTGGTAACTCTTAGGTGTTTATAGAGCTCCGATGGTTTCTTAAGTTTTCCCAAAATTATTTTGATCCCTAAATAGAGCAGAGGAATCAGCAGAGTACGCTAGTCCAAGCCACGATTTTAGCGATTTTATGACAGTTGCATCTATTTTCGCCTGTAAGGTTTTACCGAATTCATACACCAGAAAAGGCCAAGTCAGACGTGATGTGAAATAACCTTTTTTTTCGTAAGTCCGTACATAATAGAAACACCCAGACCAATGCAAATATACATATTTGCACTGAGCGGGAAACGAACCCGCGACCTGTGACTTAGCAGTGGAACGCACTACCTATATTATCTTTTAATATTTTTTCATTTTCGATATATCAATAGTGATTGGTCCGTTTCTAACGTAACGAAATCGGTGTTGCTTCATTATTCACAGTGACGTCAGTAATTTCAGTTTACTCTCATTCAAAATCATTGTTTTTCAGTTGAGTCACTCTTCTCGCAAATGAACGATTTGTTTTATTTGTGACAGTTGAGAATGTACAGAAATAAACCCCATCATTATTTTATTCCGTTCGTTGTCACAACAAACCAACAAAATTGTCTCTTCTGTAAACGTAAATCATTGGTTTGCTTAAGTTGTCTTTGATATTATTCAAACTTCTGTAATGAAAAATTCAATGTGGCTGTACTTTATATTTATACCTAAAGATGATTAGTAGCTGTATAAAGGTTTCCTTGTGAAAGCGATGATAAAATATTAATAATTTTCGCTTCAAACAAAGCAGGTATATTAAAAGTAAGTAATTTGATTAGGTATAGCGACGTTATTGACAATAGTACTGATTTTAAAGTGAAAAAACTCTACACCATTCTAAAAATTGCTCAAATTTTGTTTAGTGCTAATATTAGAATAGTTATAAAAAGGTATAGTTTGTTTGTTATTTTTTATGTGGTATGGGGTACTATGAAACTCCTGATTCAATTTGGAAAATTCTTTCTCCAAACGAAAGCTACCTTATGGGTGTTTTACGATGAACTGTACTGCGACTCACCATAGTTCGAATGCACGCTAGTGCGACACACTGTAGGTCGACATTATTCTAGTGCGACAAACGATTGTGTGACAGTAGTTCGACATTATGGTAGTTCGACACTACGGTAGTGCGACAAATAATTGTCGTAGGAGTAACAACAATGGTTTGATTTGATTTAATATAATTTTCTTACATCACTCAAATCGGCAGGGTTAGGTTAGGTTAGAACTGTGACCACAAAAAGCACGAGCGGCAGCGGCCGCCAAGTGCCAGATAAATAACACAAATAACATGAAAACCCCCTTTAATCGATGTGGAATACTTTCGCACTACCGCGCTTCGCGGTGGAAAACATTCGAAATTATGGGTATCGATGTGGCGCACTTTCGCACTACCGTGAGTCGCGTTTCGGTACTTTAGGGCTACAGTTCATCGCTATTTTGAACTTCGACATTCAGTATGTCAGTCCTACCTTATTCCAGAGTACTATATACGATATTCATCTTTCAAAGGCCTTGTGGACGCGGGTGGGAGATAGTAACATATAATACCTACAATATTAATCATTCCATACATTTTATACTAGATTACGGTATTCAACAGTACCAATTCTGTCATACTGCTCTATGAACCAAGATTCATGATTAAATCGCAATCTGACAATGCGTGTATATTTTATAAACCCTTCAAACAGACATCTACTATGCATGGTTGTACCTGTGTGAATGCGAGACCTAAATTAGTTTGAACGCGAGCGTTAGGCACTGTCAAAATGGAATGAGATTAAATAGGATTTGCCAGCCTCGACAAATTTTATCTGATGTTGTTATTAAAAACGGGATCTCTTAACTATGTTGGTAGTCCCTGGATTACGGTGGGATTTAATTTTGTTGGAATGTAAAATGTATTATGAAGTTATAGTGTGGCAATATATACTTCCTACTAATATTATAAACGTGAAAGTTTGTGAGTATGTGTGTATGTATCTTTGTTGCTCTTTCACGCAAAAACGGCTGAACGGATCTCGCTGAAATTTGGCACAGGGATAGATTATAAATAACACATAGGCTAATTTTATTCCGGGATTAGGTTCCCATGGGTGGCGGAAACGGGATCAGAATTCTACGCGGGCGGAGCCCCGGGCAACAGCTAGTATATAGTAAAGAGAGAGACTGATATTTGTGACTTTGTTTTTATTTTGAGGGTAATCTTCGGAAGCACTACACTTTTTGGGGAAAATCTTTTATCATTTGACAGGTACATTATCCCTGATGGAGATAGTTACGCACGGTACCATTCCAGGCCGAGCGTGGGTCCTAGCTCTAGTTGACGACGCTCTCGAGCCCCGACTATGAGGGCTTCTCAGCGCGTGTATGGAGCGGGGCCAGTTTCCGAAACTGTGGAAGATGGGGAACCTGGTCCTCATCCGAAAGGTGAGGCGCCCGGCGGACTCACCGTCCGCCTACCGGCCCATAGTGTTGCTCGACGAGGTGTGCAAACTCTTTGAAAGAGTAATGGCAAAGCGCCTCGTCAAGCACCTCTCAAGAGTGGGGCCGTACCTGGCGGATAGCCAATATGGCTTCCGCCAGAGGCAATCTACCGTGGATGCCATCATCCGCGTGAGGGCTCTGGCGGAGGATGCAGTAGCCCGGGGTGAGGTGATGTTGGCGGTGTCCCTGGACATCGCCAACGCGTTCAACACCTTGCTCTGAAGTTGCATTAGGGAGGTGCTCGTGTACCACGAAGTGCCTCTCTACCTCCACCGCATAGTCGAGGCGTATTTGACGGAGAGAGCCATCATCTACCCAACCGTGACCGGTCTCGGTCGGCGTGAGATGTCGTGCGGTGTTCCACAGGGATCGGTCCTGGGGCCGCTCCTGTGGAACATTGGATTCGACTGGGTGCTTCGCGGTGAGTTCATAGACGGTGCCGCCGTCACGTGCTACGCGGACACGCTCGTGACGGCGTGCGGGGCGACGTACCGTGAAGCGACCCTGAAGGCCACGACCGCGGTTGCCCAAGTCGTTGAGCGGATCCGGCGGCTGAGTCTCGAGGTGGCTCTGCATAAAACCGAGGCCCTGTTCTTTCATGGGCCTCGGGGCAAGCCACCCGAGGGATCCAGTCTCATCGTGGGAGGAAATCGCATCGGCATAGAGCCCCAAATGAAATATTTGGGGCTCGTGCTCGACGGCCGATGGGACTTCGGAGAGCATATCCGAAGTCTGGCCCCCAAACTGAAGGGCACAGCTCTCGCTCTGGCGCGGCTGCTGCCCAACATGAGGGGGCCCGATGACTCCTGCAGGAGACTCTAGCGAGGATCGTGCGGTCCATGGCCCTGTATGGGTGCCCAATATGGGCGGAGGCCCTGAAGGCCAGAAGTGTGCGGATGCTGCGCGCTCCGCAGCTGGTGATGGCCATCAGGGTCATCCGCGGGTACCGCACGATCTCCTTCGAGGCGGCCGGTCTCCTTACCGGAACTCCGCCATGGGACCTGGAGGCGAGAGCCCTTTCGCAACTGTACCAGTGGCGAAAGAAGGCGTGGGAGCAGTGATGGAACCCCGAGCCTCGAGAAATCGAGGCCATGCAGTCCCAGCTCCGCCAGGCCATCGTGGTGGAGTGGAAGGAACGATTTGGGCGACCAAGCGCAGGGCACGCCGCAATAGCGGCGGTAAGGCCCATCATGGAGGATTGGCTAGAGAGGCGACACCCTAAAAAAAGATTGTAAAACGTAGCAATTCTAGATTGATATTTTTTAATTACATCCATTAATTTAAAATATCCCTAGACAGTGTTGAGCCTTGTGTGTGTTATTAAAATAAACCAATAATTTAATGAGCAAAGGCAAAAAGGCCAGTTAATGTTTTCGTTAAATAAACACGTTGTGTATTTGATAAATACTGATAACGAAAAACTATTCATGATATGCGGTAACATTGCATCAGTAAACCTAATGGAATTCAACCAATAAATGGCGAAGTTATGAAAGCAACGGTGGTCTAAATGCTTTTCAGTATGGCATACGTCTTTAAAGTTAAATTAACTATTTCACAAAACTAGTCACTAACCTTTGGGTGTTTTATCGGATGCACTTCAGGGAGTATGCGCTCGGGTTGTATAACCTGATTCTTCCAAGCCCTTTTCACCACCGAATGACCAGATGTAGAATGCCCTGCCTGAGTCTGTGTTTTCGAAAAGCAATAACCTGGGAGTCTTCCAGTCTAGAGTGAACAGGTTGCTTCCAGGCAAGCATGCTCCATCGTTGACCACATCATCACTTACAAACAGGTGACATAGTGGTCGAACGCGAGCCTATCAACTATATAAAAAAACCGACTTCAAAAACCAAAAAGGTACTGTGGATTTTTTTATAGATATAATTTAAAAGACAAAATGCGCTTAGACTTTTCTGGTGAAGTCGGTGCCAAATTCAAAACACAACGTAATAGAGCATCAAAAATTCAATATATATCGACACATCTGACAATGATGTATTGTCAAACCGCAGGTGTCTGCTGCAGTATATCTTTAAGGAATTTTGTTGTTTGCCTTCATCCAAGTTTAGACAATTGCAGCACAACTCAATTACTTTGACTACAGTAATCTACCTACTTTGTTTGTCACAGGATTGGTCATAAGCCTTACAATATCTCGATCATTTCACATTTTCTATTTGTTTATGAGTAGTCTCTTTTTGTATCTCCGTAATGTAAGATCTAATACCAATAAAATAAACAAGGAATCCTTTATTGTTTAGGTACACCTGCCCCAAGCATTATGGGCCACCTTGACCCGAGACCGCGTGCTATTTTAGTCGGTTCAAGCCCGGAAATAACCTCCCCCGCTGGCCAGGGGGGGGGGGTATCCGAGGGGATTTCAGCACAAAAAACAACCGGCCAAGTGCGAGTTGGACTCGCCCATGAAGGGTTCCATAGCAGCAACTAAAATTTTTATATTTGAGTTGATAGAATGAAAGGTAAATTGCGGTTTACGATTTATGACGTAGTAAAAAAATTACTTACTACATCTCGTTCGAACTAATTTTCGGTAGAAGTTTACATGAATGAATTTTCTAGTTTTATCATTCTCTCATTTTAGAAGTTACAAGGACACACACACACAATTTACCACTTTGGAAGTGTCTCTCGCGCTAACTATTCAGTTTAGTATATTATGTTTGTTATTACGTCATTTTTGAAGACCTATCCAAGGATACATACACACGTATGGGATTGATAAAAAAATTTTGGAGTTTCAGTTCTAAGTATCCCCCAAAAATTATTGTTTTTCTTCTATTTTTGTGTGAAAATCTTAATGCGGTTCACAGAATACAATCTACTTACCAAGTTTCAACAGCATAGTTCTTATAGTTTCGGAAAAAAGTGACTGTGACATACGGACGGACAGACAGACAGACATGACGTAGCTATAAGGGCTCCGTTTTTTGCCATTTGACTACGGAACCCTGAAAAGGTGCACCTTTTCAGTCCTTTTAATGGTCCCGAGGGGGGCATCTCGAAACCGGAGATGGCCCAGGGTCAGTCGGAGTGCAAAGGAAATGCCTACCTTACACGCCGCCGCGGCGTCTGAAGACCCGAGACAGCATCGGTTCAAGCCCGACATAACCTCCCCGGCTAGCCAGCGGGGGGGTATCCGAGAGGATTTCCGCACGAAAAAAAAATGTTTAACAATGGAAATCGACTGACATGTCATATTTACCGTTTTGTATACCAAATTGGTTTTTTGTAGCAGAATTTCATTGTAAACGAGACATTTAATATAAAATAAAAATTCCAACCGATGGATTTATATCAGTGCAGAGCTGATAGTCAAAAAAAATGTCCTCCAAAGTCAATAATTGTCTCCGGGCGATCTGTTTTCAACTGACATGTTATTCCGAAAAATCGAATTGGCAATATCATAAATTTTAGTGCATACATATACTATGATTCATCACCTACAGCGTTCACTAATCTACAACATGGAAGCAAAAAGGTGCTTTGTATTTTTGAACACGGTTAATTTTCTGATAGGCTTTGTTAACTTTATTTGTGATCAATATTTCGAATTTACCAAAAAGGCTTATTTTTTGTAAGTATTAATGAATTAAAATTGATTGACAACGATTCATTAGTAGGCTTGTTTAGATTTTTTTTTGTTTCACAAGAACAAAACAATACACTATAAAATGGTATAAGTCCATTGAAATGTTACATGAAAAAAAAAAAAATTGCGTCCTCTAAAAAACGCAACCCCAAATGTAACTTTTCAATGGACTATAATCATTTCAAGTCACTCATTGTTTCCGTAGTTCACAAGAATTACGGCAGATGGCTCCAGCGTCGCTTTAAGACGTAATATCGGAGAAGTTCGAATATCTGGGACGTGTCTAGGTAGCTCAGTTGGTCAGAGCATTTCCCCTGTAAGGGACTGGACGCGGGTTCAAGTCCCGTTCTAGATATTCTCTTTATCCGATCTAAATCTATGGTACAAGTAATCATTTGTTAATAGCTCATGCGGCTTAATATACTTACAAAACCGGCCAAGTGCGAGTCGGACTCGCGCACGAAGGGTTCTGTGATATATATAAAAACGGCAAAATAAATCACGGTTGGTAGTCCCCCTTAAATATTTGTTTTATTTTAATTTAATTATTTATTTTAAAAGCGAATATATAACAAAATTTTCTGTGAAACTAGTTGAAGAAGACTTGCCGTTATTAATATTAAACATAAATAAGCAAAAAATTACGATGTTGTATGGGAGCCCTCTTAAATATTTATTGTGTTCAATTTTTAGTATTTGTCGCTATAGCGGCAACAGAAATACATCATTTGTGAAAATTTCAACTGTCTAGTCGTAATACGTAATTTATAGAACCCTAGTGTTCTTGAGATACAGCCATGACAGTGGTGACAGATGGACGGACAGCGGAGTCTTAGTAATAGGGTCACATTTTACCCTTTGGGTACGGCACCCTAAAAACAAGCTACAACGTCGACTACATCTAAGAAATCGTAAGAATTCAGAGAATGTAAGATATTTCAATATTGAAATGAAAATTCATGAATATTACTAACTTTTCGGCTTCGTCCGCGTGTACTACTGATACCGTACCCGCAACTCATAGGAAACTATTCCGGGTATATAAAGCCTATGTGTTATTCCAGACTATAATATGTATATAAGTATATTTATCCGCATTCTGGAACCCATAACACAAGCTAGTTAAACGATGCTTACTTTGGGTCTAGAAAGCGCTGTGTAGAATGTCATAGAATATTTGTTATTAGTTTGTTATTAGTTAGAATAATCTACCCCGGCCTGTTCCAAATTTCAGCCACAGCCGTTGAGCCGTTTCAGCGTGATTGAGTAACAAACATCCAAACATACAAACATCTTCAAAAACTATCACATTTATAGGTAATATCAGTAGGAATATTGCCGCACAGTATTTTTTTATTTGAAGATTGATCTGCAGTGCCAAACTATCTAAAGAAAATTCTGTTTCATATATACTTTCCACTTCCCACGTATCATTGACGGATTATGACGTATTTATATATTTCCGACTGCTATTCGAGAATAACTTCGATGTTGATCGATTACGAATGCTTGGCATCGATTCCATCTTCTTAATAGCATTGCATTTTGTCAATAACAGAAATATAATAAACTCTTTAATCGGTAACGCGAGTGTGACGCCCCTGGTGTTGCACACGTACGTAGGCCACTGTAACCGCTTCCCATCAGATGGGCTGTATGCTTGTCTGCCTCCTAAGTGATATAAAAAAAATACTTATATCATATTTTATTTTTTTCATGATATAGCAAGGCTAGATGTTCTCTTTTTCCGATCTAAATCTCTAGTAAAAGTAAGAATACTAATTGCTTAAAGATTTCTTTGGATTAAGGTGGCAGAGTAATCAAAAAACAATGTTTAGAAATGATTGTAAAGTCATTCATTATTGCCATAGTTCGCAAGAATTACGGTAGATGGCTCTAGCGTCGCCACGAGACGCATATAATATATTAGAGAATTTCCAATATCTCGAACGTGTCTAGGCAGCTCAGTTGATTAAGGAATTCCCCTGTAAGGGATTGGTCGCGGGTTCGGGTCCCGTCCTAGATGTTCTCTTTTTCCGATCTATATGTTTAGCAGGGCTTTATTCAATTTAATTCTTTTAGTAGTTAAGGAATCGGCCATTACACTACCGACGTAAACCCACTCACAAAAGCAATTTCGCTAAGCTGAATAGGTTAGACCGAATACTAGTAATTTCGGTTACTAATATTCCTAAAAAAACACAGTAATAGCAAAGCAGTTGGCGCCTCTTTTCTTTGCCGCACTAAAAAGACTTGGAATTCTTCACCAGCACACAACACGTGTGCTGGTCCTGGTCCTTCTTCTTACAGTCCCGGGTCCTTTAAGAGGGGCGTGAAAAAGCATCTTCTCGGCATCCATACCGCAGTGTTTGAAAACGAAAGTTTTCAATCAGTGCGTCCTACCCGTAATGACGTACGGAGCATAGACGTGGAGCTGGTCCACAAGTTCAAAGTCGCTCAGCGAGCTATGGAAAGAGCTATGCTCGGAGTTTCTCTGAAGGACAGGATTCGTAACGAATACATCCGACAGAGAACGAAGGTTATCGAAATAGCTCAAAGAATTAGCAAAGCTACTTCAGCTTCAGCAGTGGGCTGGCCATATCTCGAGCAGAAGCGACAACCGCTGGGGTAAACGTATTCCTGAGCGGAGACTGCGACTCGACAAACGTAGAGTAGGACGCCCTTGCTTCGCGCATTCAGCATCTGCCCGCAGTCTTTCGCAGATCGTCATTCCACCTGGCGGGATGACGATCTGCGAAAGACTGCGGGCAGATGCTGGATGCGCCAAGCTGAATACAGGGCGCTATGGCGCTCATTAGGGGAGACCTATGTCCAGCAGTGGACTAGCATAGGTTGATGATGAATCAGATTTGTATTTTCTTAAACACGAAAGGAAGATATAGCATACCGCTTAGAGCCATATATCATATACGTAGTGGTACCTAATTCACTAACTGTTGCCCGCGGCTTCGCCCGCCTGGAATTCTGATCCCGTTTCTTCTTCCCATGAGAACCAATTCCAGGGATAAAAAGCCTATATATTATTCTCTATATCTAATCAACCTGTACCAAATTTCAGGCAGATCCGTCCAGCCATTTTTACGAGAAGAGTAAAAACCATCCATTCATCTATCCATCCAAAGTTACACATTTAGTGAGATAGTGGGATGAAGTTACTTCAGATTACTTTCGGTTGAGTTTAGCTTGAATGGCGTGTTACGTGTCGTCTTCGAGCCTGATTCCGGGATAAATACGTTTCATGTAACATGAAACGCATCTATCCCGGAATATTATATTACCCGCTACTTCGGATATCCGTTTCTTTTATTGATCTTTGTTTTAATGTGTGTGTATAAATCCTCAGCGTTCACTTAGTTCGATATAAGTGGTCTTTTAAAAAGATTAAACATATTATGTACTTATATGATAAAGAGAGAGGCCGAATTCTATGAGTTTGTTTATATATCTGAGGTGATCTTCGTAACCACTGCAATTATTGGAAAAGTTATTTCACCATTTTAAAGGTATATTATCCCCAATTGACTTTGGAATGTGAAATTATGATGGCTTGATTTAAAAATTTCATATTTAAACCAAAGTAAAGCGAGGGCGGGTTGCAAGTTTTATTTAAAATCCTATCATTTTATACTGTTACCCCATAAACGCGAGTATTAAAATTGATAGCCAACTTTGTCTCGCAAAAAACTGCATAATTATGCAATTTATAAAAATGATATATCCCGTATACTTTGATCCAACTCCACCATGATTTATGTTGAGAACTGTATATTAAAGAATAGCCCAACTGCCTTAAACAGTGGTGGCTTATGAAATATTAATGAGATAAAACGCTTTCATTTCGAACCACGTTGAAAATACATTAAATTTTTGAGATTTTTCAGCTTATGACGAGAATTATTGAGAATTAAGAAATGTATATTTCTCTTATGAAGCTCTTCGGTATTTTTATCTTTACTATTGAGTTGGAAAATAACCTTACGAACAGGTGTCGCTTACACGTTACGTTTCAAGTAAATCCTACTAATAATAGGTCTTTACCTATGAAATTGCCGAAATTTTCTTACAAATTCATGAGTTCTTTATTCCTGTAATTTAATAGCTATTTCAATTATTTATATTTTGTTTGAAAGTTGATTTCAAGATTTTACAACTCTGTATTAAATTTTGTTTTTATTGGCCGCTTGATAAATTAATTCGATCTTCAAAAACAGTACTTCCTAAATGCTAACCATTTTGATGACAAATTTCGTATTACTTAACAGCTGTCACTTTTCAAAAATGTAATAAAAGTTGCTGTTTGTTAGCTTAATGTTGTCTCATTCATACACAAAAATATCATAAAATTTGGAATTGTCATTCCTAAAAAAAATGCAAAAATGTTAGTACTGAAAATTGGGTTTCTTCCAATTTCTTCATGAAAAACGGCAATTTCATGTGTAACGACCTAATATTATAAATGCGAAAGTTTTTTAAGTTTATATGTATGTTTGTTTGTTGCTCTTTCACGCAAAAATGGCTAAACGGATCTGGCTGAAACTTGGTACAGGGGTAGACTATAGTCCGGAATAACACATAGGGTACTTTTCATCCAGGGAATAGGTTCCCATGGGTAGCGGGAACGGGATCAGAATTCCACGCGGGCGGAGCCGCGGGCAACAGCTAGTAGGTTATAACTTCTACCGCATTATTATGACATCTATGACTCTAAACTCAATTTTGCTTCTTAAGTGCCAATGAAACGAACTTTTTTTTTTTAAATTATCTTGGATACGTCGACATGACTTTACCTCGCCTGATGGTAAGCTAAAGTTACAGTCTCAGTAATGGGGATCACCATTACATACACCGATGTTACTACAAAGGTAACCTGTTTTTTTTTTACGTGGGGAATACTGTTACGCACGTTACCGCCGGATACGGGGTGGTAGCCGGAGATCGTGTATGGGACTCTCCCATCTGGTAAGTGGATGGGTATACCCACTATACCCCTCAGTGTGCCATACGCTGCACCTTGTTCGGGGGGGGCCTGAAACTACACAGAAATATTTCTATGGATCGCCCTAGAAATATTCCTGTATGGTTTCAGGCCCCGATAGCCGAACTTCTGGTGCAGGTTTTTCTCTTGGGGCTGGAGGTCGGTAGTCGCTCTCATAAAAGACTTATAAGCCAAACCAAGAGGAGGAGAAGGAGTCAGTGGACCCTGGGCTCCGAAACTGCTCATAAGCCTTGGGTGTAGCCGGGAGCCATCCAAAGATGATTTTTTTTTACCCCCTCGGGCTTCACCAAATCGTCGGCTATGGGGTGGGCGTCTCGGAATCGGACCGACTAAAACCACACGGTGTCTTCCCCAAATGTCCATTTCCGGGCACCCCGGGTAAGCCTTCGAAAGGATAACCCCAGGGTTCCCGGCGGACTTTGACCGCCACCGCGGCCTCGCCTGGTGGGGTCGGGTTTTATCCCGCGTCGGTGAGTTGGCATTTGTGTGTAGGATACACACGACATACCTCCGCCACGGCCTGCTTCTGTAAGGACGGTGAGTCGGCCGACTACCGTCCTCAGGCCCCGTTCATGGAGGTCGGTAGTCCCGGGCGTAGACAAGTCTGCGGCGTCCTCGCCACAGACTGCGAAAACTCGGGGGGCAGGGTTCTCTCCCGCTCCCCCTCCGCCGTATCTTTCGCGCGCATGACCTGCTCGCAGAAAGAGGCGGCGGCGTTATCCAAAGATGATGATAATGAGTTGTCACCGATTGAATTCTCAGACCAGACAAGTTTCGGGCACCAATTTGTATTAGTCGACGTTAATACCCTAGTACTTCAAGGTACAGAGGTACTCGCGGTTTCCTGGGGTTATCCTTTCGAGGGCGTACCCGGGGTGCCCGGCAATGGACGCTAGGCAAGGACACCCTTGGTTTGAGTCGGTTCGATTCTGACCTCATCGCTGGCACCGGTGGGGCGAAGCACGTTAAACACGTTTAAAAAAAAGGTACTCGCGGTAATATTGGCTTAGCAGGAGTTTGATTTAGTAAATAACGGTTTTAAAACGTGTGATTTCGAAACTTACGTAAACTTATAAAATAATATTTCTAAATCTAATTGAAAACGAATTAAACTATGAGTGATTCCTAAAGCCTTCTTTACACGAGTCGATTTTCGCCTTGCGGCTAATCACCTTACAAATCGCCTCACCAAGCCGCATCGCTGGCCCATTTACACAGGTGGCTAAAATCGCATGGGCCTCGGTCATTCCCCGAGTTAATTACATGAGCAGAATAGAAGGGCGATCGCTACAAGTGATCGTTTACACGGTCGATTTTAGTCACTAGCTGCATACAACTGGTCGCCGCGCGGCTAAAGTGGGATGCTAATCACCTTTGAGGCTTGCACCTTTAGTCACTTGCGGCCTAGCCGAATTGCCATTTAGTCGATCGATTTTTACCGTGCGGCGAACACAATGCGGCGAAAATCGTGCGGCTTTAGTCATCCGTGTAGATTAAATAATGAAAGAATAGAAGTTTTTTTTTCCCCCCTCTTAATTGCTTGTGTTAGGAGACGTTTCACGTCGGTAGTGTAATGGCCAGGATTCGAACCCGAGACCTCTCGATCATAGGGTCGACTCCTTAACCACTAAGCTACCGGTAAGCTAGGTTTTGTTTTAACACATCATACGGAATACCGAAGCGTTTGTTACATTTTCTTTCTAATCGAATTGAGATCACGTATTTTTAAAACGTGACGTTACTGAATCTTGTCCCAGCTCGGATTCAAATTCGATTGAACTTTTAAGTGATCTGTTTGAAATGTTCTACCAGTATATTTACCTGTACAGTTCTTTTTTAACGTGTGGAACCCCACACGGTGTCCTCCCCATGCGTCCATTGCCGGGCTCCCCGGGTAAGCCCTCGAAAGGAAAGGAAAGGAAGATATACAGTAACAAAAAAAATTCAAATGAACTTTATATTCCCTTAGGTATTTAAATCTCTATCTTTGCCTTACCTGCAAAACCGATTTACTTATTTTTTCTTATAAATACTCGATTGCATTCGTAACGCCATTTCATAATTTTAGTTTTTTTAATTACTTGCTTTTGATGTTAGCGCACTGGTATGTACGTCAAAACTTTATGAGATGGCATTGAAAAATAAAACTATTTTTAAACGAATACTATCGCGATTTATTTAATTTTATTTTAATATTTATATTGATCCCGACGTTTCGGTTGCTTTTCAACAGCCATGGTTACGGGGATGGCGTTTTTTTTTTCAGATCGTCATCATTCTCATAGCGATTTCTCAGCTGCGTTCAAGGTTGTTTGTTGTTTCCGATTGGTATGTCGGCTTTTCCAGGAGCGACTGCCATCTGACTTAATTCCCAACCCCGAGAGGCAATTCTATGGGATAGCCTCGTCCATTGTTTAACAGGCGTACCAACTAGCAGGTGATGCGGGCTAGGGCCCCGAAGACCCTTTTATTTATTTTTTCTGCTTGCGGAAATCCATACCCCTCTGCCGGCCAGCGGGGGTGGTTATGTCGGTCTTGAATCTACTAAAACCGCACGCCGTCTCGGGTCAACAGACGCCGGGGTGTAAGGTTACCCATAGAGCATATCCCTCGCACCCTGACTGACCCTGGGCCAAGACTTACTTAAGAACCTTTAGATACTTGAATGTGAATTCTCATTATACCTTCATAAAGTAAAGAAAAAATGTTTGTTATCAGTTACGACGGCCGCATTAAGGGACCAACAGCGCACTGGGCTGATGACGTACTCGGCGCGCGCGCAAGGTGGCATGCCGCATCGCCGTCGTCGCTTCGGATACGTGACGTGCTCCCTGCTGACCGGGCCATGTACAGGTGTAGAGTTGACTTCAAGATCTCACCGACAAGGAACCATAAAATATTATTAGAAGTCATAGGTAAGGAGAGAGATTAAACACTAATGGTTTATTAGAAATAGACATATCATCATCATCATCATGTCAGCCAAACGACGCCCACTGCTGGGCATAGGCCTCCCCCAAGGATCTCCACAACGATCGGTCCTGCGCTGCCCGCATCCAGCAGCTTCCCGCGACCTTGACTAGATCGTCGGTCCACCTTGTAGGGGGCCTACCCACGGAAGGTCGTCCGGTACGCGGTCGCCATTCGAGCCCTTTCCGCCGCAGCGGTCAGTGGTTCTCCGCGCTATGTATCCCGCCCAGAGATATTCTGGTTGGAAACGTTAAGTGTGTCCAGACTTAGAGTGGTAGAGTCAAGTAGAGTGGTAGAATCAAGCAACAGTCATTTTGGCCGTTGCATGAATGGGCCGACTCGACCGGGGAAGCACCACCCTCTCACAGAATATCGACGCCAAGTAACAGTATTTGAACTGTTGCGTTCCGTTTGGTGAGTGAGAGTGCCGGAGCCCAAACTCCTTTCCCATCCCCTCCCAAACTCCTTTCCCATCCTTTCCTTTACAGGGTCGGCAGCGCGAGTGTGCCACTGGTGTTGCCGCGGTAACCGCTTCCCATCAGGTGGGCCGTGTGTTTGTCTGCCACCTTAGTGGTATAAAAAAAAAACTTATTATTGTTTCCTTATTTTTAAAGATATACCATATTTTTAAAGTGATATGTGATCTGCAGTGCTTAATTTAAAAAATTAGGTAATAAAAAAAAATATAAAGAATAAGTCATGTTTTCACAATTTGTACTTTTGTGTTAAACGATAAGTAGAAACGTAAAAAAAGGAAAATACTTTTGCGGCTCCCATACATTTGCAATGACAAAGTCCAAATTGTAAACATTATAACCATATTTTTTCCTACCAATTTTTAATTTTTATAATGTCATTTTCTAGATTAAGCGATGAAGATTTCATATCAGTCAAAAGTTTTAAAATATCTATAAAATTGACAAAATAATCATCTGGATACACTTAACGTTATTAACCTGTATATAACTTCACAGAAACATCTAATTAATAGCCTAGATATAAACTCAGAATAAATGTCTATAAATCATAATGTGACATGTGGTCGCATTCGACAAAGGGATCTCAAATGACTCAATGCAAGTTCAAACAGTACCTAGATATTACAGATTTCTCAAACTATTTACCTTGAAGTGAGTCCCGTCTACTTATAGTTAAATATTTGGTAAGTACAAAAAAAAACAACCAACTTCTTGTTTATTAATTTTAATTCTTAATATTTTTGGGTTTTTTTATTTTATATCTATTTATTTTTCCATTCATCTCTGCTTGCAGTCACAAATCTGAAACAAAAATAAATTAACATACACACAAAAATAAAAAACGAATTCGCATAATTTGCAATCACATTTAATTCTCTGTATAACAATGCTGCTGGTCACGACTAGTTCTTGTATCTACTTCGAATAAACGAACAATTTGAATCGTCAACAGCTTGGTGTTTACAGAGTCGGCCTTATGATCGAAAGGTTTCCGGTTCGAATCCTGGCCATTACAATATTGAAGTGATCCCACTCCTAACACAAGCAATTTAGCTTAGCTGGAGGAGTTAGGTGGAATACTAGTAATTACAGTTATTCAAAAAAGGTATGTGAAATTATACCGAATATATATTTATATTACAGTGTAACTCATAGTTGCGAAGTTCAATATCGCGATGTACGTTACAGCGAAAGTTTACTATTGCGACGGACGTTGTTGCGAAAGTTCATTATCGCGATGTACGTTAGAGCGAAAGTTTAATACTGCGACAGACGTTGTCGGCACACCGGAACCACTGGTATTTTTCTTTTTAGTATAGAACTTTCGCGACAACGTCTGTCGCAGTAGTAAACTTTCGCTGTAACGTACATCGCGATAATGAACTTTCGCAACAACGTCCGTCGCAATGGTAAACTTTCGCTGTAACGTACATCGCGATATTGAACTTCGCAACTATTAATTACACTCTTTATATTAAGTTGAGATTTGAAAGCACGTTTTACATGACTGTTGAACTTGTCCCAGAAACGTAACACTAATAAGTTAATATTGTCAATGCACGTACCAACTACCTACTTAACTTGATGGCCTCTGTGGTGTAGCGGTGGAGAATTCGACAGGGGGCGCGGTTGACTTTCCCGTTCAGTGCAAATATTTGTATGCATGAATATGTCTATTTGCATTGGTCTGGGTGTTTCTATATATAATAGGTATGTGTGTATTTCCAAAAAAAATTAGATAAGTATGTTTATCCGCATTCTGAACCCATAACACAATCTATTTGAAGTATACTAAAGCGCTGTGACACTGGCAAACTATCGGCAAGGACCGAGATAAGGGTAAAGGACTGGAGGAGGCCTTCATCCGAGGAGGAGTCCATATCCAATAGTAAAAAAAAACTAATTAACTAACTAACTCTTCCTAACAATTAGACAATAAGCAAATAACTAACTAAACACTAACAAACAAATACCACATTTGAAATGGAAATTAAGGATATGGAGGCTTTTCTTTGTTTCGGATCAATCCCCCCCCTCATTATACCAAGAGCAACAACTAACTATCGTCAAAATAGTTATATGGTGCGAGTGAGTAGGAAGTTTAATGAAGTCTGTAAACAGTATGATATTGACCCTTTTACTGTGAGTGTACCCATGTTGAAGAGGTGTCTAAGCCTGAACTTTTTCGCAGCTGACTAATTAATAGTTTTCAATGCCTCTATACCTATATTAGTCTTGTATTTTAAACTTAGTATATTATTTGTATTTTTTTTTCCTAAGCTCAAAACGCAATTTGTATTTTTTTTATTGTGTCACTAGAAGTGAGGACTTGTAATTGGCTCTCTGTGATGTACCTTCTTTAATATTATTTTGAAAATATTAGCTGTCAGTCCTCCATACTATAAATAAATAAATAAATAAATTTTATTTTTTTAAAACGCTGTGTACAATATTTATTATTCATATTTTTAAGGTTCCGTTGCCAAATGGCATAAAACTGAAACCTCATGTCTGTCTGTCTGTCCGTCCGTATGTCACAGCCACCTTTTTCCGAAACTATAATAACTATGCTGTTGCAACTTGGTAAGTAGATGTATTCTGTGAACCGCATTAAGATTTTCACACAAAAATAGAAAAAAAAACATTAAATTTTGAGGGTCTCCCCATACTTACAAACAATTTTTTTTTCATCAAACCCATACGTGTGTAGTATCTATGGATAGGTCTTCAAAAATGATATTAAGGTTTCTAATATCATTTTTCTCTAAACTGAATAATTTGCGCGAGAGACACTTCCAAAGTCGTAAAATGTGCCACCCCCCCCCCCCTGCAACTTCTAAAATAATAGAATGATAAAACTAAAAAAAATATATGATGTACCATGTAAACCATGTTTACCATGTAAACTTCCACCGATAATTGGTTTGAACGAGATCTAGTAAGTAGTTTTTTTTTAATACGTCATAAATCGTAAACCGCATTTTACCTTTCATTCAATCAACTCAAATATAACATTTAAAAAAAAAAGCATTATTATGTTACTTGCTACTACGGAACCCTTCATGGGCGAGTCCATCTCGCACTTGGCCTCTTTTTATAACTGGATATTGGTAACCGAAACATTATAGGTACAATTAGCTTTTTACTAGTCTAGCTCATAACAATGGACCAGACATTGTCATTAACATTATTGGAAATGAGTCTATATTCACATTCGACAATAATAGAAATAGTATTACCACGAAACAATGCCTATTATTATTCCTTTTGTCCTGTATTTATGGCATTGAAAGGTAAAAGATAAAATGTAGATAATAATTATTATAAATTGAAATCATTAGATAATGTGGACGAGTCATTATGAATGTCAGAAATTAATTTGAATGTCTGATTCCCAATGAAATAAGTAGTTTAATTTTTAAGTAAATGAATACTTAAGTACTATGATCGGGGCCTGAGGACGGCAGTTGGCCGACTCGCCGTCCTTACAGAAGCAGGCCGTGGCGGAGGCGTGTCGTGTGTGCCCTACACACGCCTGCCAACTCACCGAAGCGGAAGCGGATAAAACCCGACCCCACCAGGCGAGGCCGCGGTGGCAGCCAAAGTCCGCCGGCAACCCTGGGGTTATCCTTTCGAGGGCTTACCCGGGGTGCCCGGCAACGGACACTTGGGGAGGACACCGTGCGGTTTTAGTCGAGACACGACATAACCACCCCCTCTGTCCGGCGGGGGGGTATCCGAAGGGATTTCCGCACGTTAAAAAAAAAAAAGGCTACGACTACATAATTAGAATATTGAAAAAAAATATAAACAGACTTCAAAAACCAAAAAGACACTGAAAAGTGAAAAGTAACTGGATTATAGATTTAATTTAAAATAACAATAATAGTGTATTTAATATAATTTTTTTTTTTTTTTTTTTAAAAGAATATTAGCAACCGAAATTACTAATATTCCCCCTAACCCCTCCAGCTAAGCTAAATTGCTTGTGTTAGGAGTGGGTTCACGTCGGTAGTGTAATGGCCAGGATTCGAACCCGGGACTTCTCGATCGTAAGGTCGACTCCTTAACCACTAAGCTACCGAAAGCTACTAAGTTTAAGGTTCAATAAAGTTGAATAATAATAATATCTCTTTATTGTACAGTAATCGAACCCGCGCCCCCTGACTTAGCAGTCGAATGCACTACCGCTACGCCACAGAGGCCGTCAATATCATACATAATACTTTTTAACAATTAGAATTTTCTGTTGTAGTTTCGGCCTGCACCAGAACTTCAAAAGCTCTTCAACTTCTTCCTCAGCGCTCTGAAGATAATGATCACAAATTATTCCTTTAATAGCGTACTTATTAAATATACGTCAGTTAGAACGATAGCAAAACTTAAACTGTGTCATAATAATTTCATTTCTTCGTTTCGAACCCGCCTCACATATAACAGTACGTAAAAGCACGCACGCGATTTAAGAAAAGTTGTTATTATCTATTTCGCTTTCCATAAGATTCACGCCACTACAAGCATACGAAAGTCGCGAATATACTAGTTTTTACTTACCCTAGATCTTTGCAATAATGTTTATGAATACTTTTATCAACTTATATCACATATTTACCTGATATCTGTTATTGATACTTAGTATGACGAGAATGTGGAGTAAGGTTGGCTGATAGGAAGAGGAATACAGATATACGAGAATGGTGTGGCCTGAAAGAGAATGTTGTTATAAGAATTGAAAAGTATATGCTAAGGTGGTTTGGGCACTTGGAATGAATGTGTACTGAGCGAATGACACACCAAGTATATAAAGCAGATGTAAGTGGGCAGGCAAGCCAGAGTCGACCTCGCAGAACATACACTGATCCAATTAATGTAGTATTGAAAAAAGGGCAGGTCAAAAGCACTCGAAACCGGCGGGCTTGCATGAAAGGTTTAATGAGAGTGAAGGAAGCTCGTGAAGTATGTCAGGTCAGAAGCAGATAGCGGGCTGTTGTCTCTGCGTACCCCGGAGGGAAAAATTCGTGAGAATATATATGTATGTATGTATATATGAGAATCGTATGACATTGTTATGAAAAACCAAAGGTGGGTTAAGTGTAAACACACGAACAGGTAGAAACGAACAAGAGTGATCTTATACGGGTTGATGACACAAATTTGTCACAAAGTTCGACCGGGTGGGTACCACCGTGTACGATTGCGAAAAACCTTCCATAGTTATCTAATTTCGGTTTGATTGCGATTTCGGTTGGATTGTGGTCGCAGCACAAGTGGGACCGGTGGGTGTCACGCGGTGCTGCGACGACAATCCTCTTCTGATGAGGCCGTCAAGCTGAGTGCCACCATTGTTAACATGGTACGTGTATATAATGGTGATCCTCTTTCCTGCGACTTTACCTTCAGCTTACCATCAGGCGAGTTGAAGTCAAATTGACGTGTAGTAAATATTAAAACAAAAAACTTTTTACCTTCTGAGGTACGGAACCCTAAAAACATCGCATAGTAGTTACGTATAATATTCATATTTAGATGTATAAAGGATACAACATCGTATCGCATAAACATGAAAAATCTACGTCACGTATAGAACGATCACGGGCGTTATGTCGCGTCGCAGAGATTTTGTAAAGGCCTTAAGGGTCCTGTAATCGTTTTGGGGCGATGTTTTAGTCGATAAATTTAACTATGTTTAACGGTACTTGGACTTAGCTATAGTCGTACTGATTGGGTAATGTATTCGGCTGTGTTTTAGCGTCACCTTTATGGTGGAGCCACACTTCTTGAAAAGAAAGTGGCAAAAGATATTTTTTGAAAATTATAATTGTTTCTTTTGAATTATCATTATGTATGTTCATTTAGGTATTGTAATGATTAGGGGTGCTTGGTTGGGGACCAGGGGTGCTTGGTTGGGGACCTCCACGCGGTGCACCCTTGGCAACGGAGACAGCAGCGCCTCTCTCCTAGGGTGGGAGAGACACTGCCGCCTACGGCCAACTCCGAGGCGAGGACGGCCCTGTTGAGGGCTGTTCGAAAGCTTTCCACGTGTCCCTCTGATTAGCAGATGGCACAGTGGAGAGCAAGTAAGGGGGCCATCTCGAAACCGGAGATGGCCCAGGGTCAGTCGGGGTGCGAGGGATATGCTCTATGGGTAACCTTACACCCTGGCGTCTTAAGACCCGAGACGGCGTGCGGTTTTAGTCGGTGCAAGCCCGACATAACCGCCCCCGCTGGCCGGCGGGGGGTTATCCGAAGGGATTTCCGCACGAAAAAAAAAAAGGTATTGGAACGATTTTTGATATTTAAAATAACGTAGTGTTTTGCCTACTATTTCATGTCAAATATCAAAACAAATTGGTAATAGTGACCAAGTGATTACCACTAGTTTACAATTGCTACTACATATTATAAAACAAAGTCCTTCGCCGCGTCTATCTGTCTGTTTGTTCGCGATAAACTCCAAATTTCTTCACCGATTTTCATGCTGTTTTCACCAATGGATAGACTGTTTTTCGAGGAAGGTTTTAGTATATAACTTGTCAAGTTTTTGTATACATTGGCTTGAATGTAATGATATTTGTTAGGTGTCGGAAAAAAATAAACCATCTTGGAGCTTTCAACGAAAACGTTGCCTAAACCCTTTGAGATGTAACAAAATGATGTATGGTGGAATTATGTATCTTATATAGGTTATCGTGGTGGAATAGGGTCCCATGGGTAGCGGGAAAGGGATCAGAATTCCACGTGGGTGGAGCCGCGACCGACAGCTAGTGTATTATAAAATAAATAAATAAAATATTCTAGAACATTTGAAAATCTATGTAAATAAAATGTAATGAGTTAGAAATTAAGAAAGCTGCTTCCATATTAACAAATTAAACTTTATTTTGCAAATGTTCATTGTGTTCATAGACTGCCTAGCTACCCCTGGCGATCACTGTGTGCTCCACGCAGTATACAATAGCTCATTCAACCGTTTTAGTTTTTACGGAAATGAATACACCTCTGATTACCCTTTTTTTTTATCGTGCGGAAATCCCTTCGGATACCCCCCCGCCGGCCAGCGGGGGCGGTTATGTCGGGCTTGAACCGACTAAAACCGCACGCCGTCTCGGGTCCACAGACGCCGGGGTGTAAGGTTGCCCATAGAGCATATCCCTCGCACCCCGACTGACCCTGGGTCATCTCCGGATTCGAGATGGCCCCCTCGGGTTTGGGAACCACGGTGTCCCCGTCTTGCCCCGGTTTGGGGGAGGGGCGCTAGTCGCCCCACCGTCCTACCTCTGATTACCCTTTTGGGAATATACAGTTGTGAATATATAAAAGTGTACAAGGCTTCAAAGTTAATAATTAGGAATTCAGTGCAGGGTGCGACTGAAATAAATTGAGCTGAGCGAGCAGGACTCTTACTTGAAAATAAGACATCTTACTACGGTCGCGCGCTTAGCTAAGGCGCCTGCCAACTCACCGAAGCGGGATAAAACCCGACCCCACCTGGCGAGGCCGCGGTGGCGGCCAAAGTCCGCCGGCAACCCTGGGGTTATCCTTTCGAGGGCTTACCCGGGGTGCCCGGCAACGGACACTTGGGGAGGACACCGTGCGGTTTTAGTCGAGACACGACATAACCACCCCCGCTGGCCGGCGGGGGGGTATCCGAAGGGATTTCCGCACGTAAAAAAAAAAAAAAAAAAAAAAGGCCGCGCGCTTGTGAAACTGTTTCTCGGTGATTATTCCTCAATGGTACATTGTATTTGAACAGTTGACCCCTCTAAACACTCAGCGGTGTCTACACTATTACCATGGCAAATTTGGTCATGATCGGTATTGTGGTTCCGGAGGAGTCCAGTCTCGACCAAACGGCTTAGCCACGTATAAAAGCTTCGCTTCGCTCAGCTCAAAAAACACTTTTATGCTTTGAGAAATCGCTAACAGAATACAAATTACATCGATGAAGTTTAAGCTTAACATTTACATTTTTTGTACTAAGAGAAACACGTGTAACTTGTTTGAAAGGAACTAGTTTGCAACTTCGAATTCTTTCAAGTCTCACCTAACCAGACAAAAGTTGGCAATGAAGATGATAAAACTAAAAAGGAACGTTGAATACAACATCACAAACTTGTAGTTACTGACTGAAAGTGGATGAGAGACCGTTTTATTTATAAAGAAAATATTCAGTCAGGAAAATAGTATCACAATATTATACGCCTTTCGTTAACCTATGAAGTATCCAATATTCAATAATTTAATTTAACGGGAATTAACGCGATCATTTATAGGTATATACATACCTTTGGATTGCCTGACGTTTCGACCAGGTTACACTGGCCGTGGTCAAATTAAATTATTGTATATTATGGAACGCGAAAGTTTAAAAATTAATATCTAACATTCTATGACATTCCACACAGCACTATCTAGACCCAAAAGACTAGACCCAAAGTAAGCATAGCGTAACTATCTTGTGTTATGGATTCTAGAATGCGGACAAACATACTTCGATTTAAAAAAAAAAAATTACGACATTATACACTGGGCTTTCTACAACCCAAAGTAAGCATAGTTTAACCAGCTTACGTCATGGATTCCAGAATGCGGATAAACAAACTTAAATATACCTTTTTTTGGAAAAGATATATTGATAGATATATTGTCTATTGTTTTATGTTCTATTCCCGCTCATTTCAAATATTTGTGTGCATCACAAATATTTGCACTGAGCGGGAATAGAACCCACGCCGTAGCAGTCGAATGCACTTTTTTTGTACATACACACATATTATACCTAGAAACAACCAGACCACTGCAAATAATTATATTCACGCATACGAAAATCGATTGCTAAGGTGCTAGCAGTGGAACGCTCTACCACCACGCCATGGAGGTTGTCATCAATTCAAAGATAAGCGTCGGTAGTTTAGTAGTTAAGGAATCGACCCTACGATCAAGAGGTACCGGGTTCGAATCCTGGCCATTATACTACCGACGTGAACCCACTCCTAACACAAGCAATTTTGCTTAGCTGGAGGGGTTAGGGAGAATATTAGTAATTTCAGTTATTAATATTAAAAAAGGGGTTTATAAATGGAATATCTAATTCCAACCATCTATCTGTAAACTTGCTCTGAAATCAGACCAGCTTTACCAGTCAGTGTTACAGTCCTCTAATCCCCAGCAGGCCTTTATCGCCAATTCTCCCCTGTCCATTTCGAAGAGAGCAAAGATATCTCAGTTCTCGTGAACGTGTGACACTTAAGTCTGGGACAGGATAGAAGAACCACTACTATTGGTAGTCGGGTGATTTTTATAGTTTTTTTTTTAGAAACGATTGCGGATTAATTGAAAAAAAGCGGCGATAGCCCAGTGGCGAACGTAACGAACAGTAGATAGACAGATAGCCCAGTGGCGAACGTAATGACAGGGGGCGTGGGTTCTATTCCCGCTCAGTGCAAATATTTGTGATGCACACAAATATTTTAAATGAGCGGAAATAGAACATAGAACAATAGACAATATATCTATTTGTTATTTGTATTTGTATTAGTAGCGGCGATAGCCCAGTGGCATACGTAACGGACTGCTGAGACGAGGTCTCGAGTTCAATCCCCAGTTACCCGGGCACACACCTCTGACTTTTCGTAGTTCTGTGTGCATTAATAAATGTTAATAGTCGCTCGCTTAATAATGTGCCTGGTAGATGGCAATAGTCCCCTATTACATTGGGACCTTAACATAACTGGCGAATCGTGGGTGTGTAATGCACCTCTGCCTACCCCTTCGAGGACACAGGCGTGAAGTTATGTATATATTAAGTAATAGGCATCAGACAGTCGGGGTGCGAGGGATATGCTTGGTGGGCAACCTTACACCCCGGCGTCTGAAGATCCGAGACAGTGTGCGGTTCAAGCCCAACATGCCCCCGCTGGCCGGTACGCGGCGGGGGGGTATCCGAGGGGATTTCAGTACCGTATCCCTGCATTGGTTCCGAGGGGAATCAATGCAGGGGTACGCGCGCCTCTCCGTTGCCTTTTAGATAACTATAACACGCACTTTGTTCATTTGGATATTTTCGCACTCTCGCACAATGAATTTAAAAAGCAAGCTGTTTCATCACTTCCCTAATTGGAAAATACAAATACATTAAGGCATAGGATTAGCACAATTTAAATTTTTCCACCTACTACATTATTCTGCGGACATAAGTGTGGACCAAGTTTGTTACATTCTCCTTTTACTGTATGATACAAAGTATAACTGTTTTGTGTCCCAATATGAAATAAATAAATAAATAAAATTTCCACACTAAAAAAGAGGTACCAGACAGTTTAACTGTTTATTTACCGACAAATTATAAATAACCGTCTATCACCTCCTGATTTATCTGTGACTGCCGTAGTAACTATTACTGATTAGCTGTGCCCGGCGGTTTACCCGTAACACAATTTGACTTCACCTCGCCTGATGGTAAGCTGAAGGTAAAGTCTCAGGAAAGAGGGTCACCATTACATACACGTACCATGTTAACAATGGTGGCACTCAGCTTGACGGCCTTATCAGAAGAGGATTGTCGTCGCAGCACCGCGTGACACCCACCGGTCCCACTAGTGCTGCGACCACAATCCCCCTGCCCGGCTATGCACTTGCTGACTCAAACCGAAATTGGATTACTATGGAGGGTTTTTCGCAATCGTGCATGGTGGTACCCACCCGGTCGAATTTTGTGACAAATTTGTGTCATCAAATTTCTACCACCAGTACAAGGGTGTTTTACCAAACAAACTCTTCAGCTATATACAATTAGTAAAGATGAAGGTTTTGGGTATTTATAACTGTAGTCTGTGTAAAACTGTATGTGTAGCGTACCTTTTTTTTTTTTTTTTTTCGTGCGGAAATCCCTTCGGATACCCCCCCGCGTGCCAGCGGGGGCGGTTATGTCAGGCTTGAACCGACTAAAACCGTACGCCGTCTCGGGTCTACAGACGCCGGGGTGTAAGGTTGCCCATAGAGCATATCCCTCGCACCCCGACTGACCCTGGGCCATCTCCGGTTTCGAGATGGCCCCCTCGGGTTTGGGAACCACGGTGTCCCCGTCTTGCCCCGGTTTGCTGGGGGAGGGGCGCTAGTCGCCCCACCGTCCCGGCCTGCTTCTGCTGGGGTGACAGGCGGCCTCACCCGCCACTCCCAGGCCTATGTGTAGCGTACCTACGCATTCTATTTCAGTTTATCCATACTTGACGGCCTCTGTGGCGTAGCGGTAGTGCATTCGACTGCTACGACAGGGGGCGGGGGTTCGATTCCCGCTCATTGCAAATATTTGTATGCATGAATGTCTATTTACATTGGTCTGGGTGTTTCTATGCATAATATGTATGTACTAGCTGTCCGCCCGCGTAGAATTCTGATCCCGTTCCCGCAACCCATGGGAACCTATTCCCGGGATAGAAGTAGCCTATGTGTTATTCCGGACTACAATCTATCCCTGTGCCAAATTTCAGCCAGATCCGTTCAGTAGTTTTTACGTGAAAGAGTAACAAACATCCATCCATCCATACTTACAAACTTTCACATTTATAATATTAGCAGGATACGAGTATTAGCAGGATTTACAAAAAAAAAAGTATATATGTAATAGCCGCGGTAGCCTAGTGGTATGGGCAATGGACTGCTGAGACGAGGTCTCGGGTTCGATCCCAGGTTTTACCATGGCACACACCAATGAGTTTTCGATGCTTTTCGAAGTTATGTGTGTATTTATCGCAGGTTTATAAGTGCCCGGTTAATGGCAATAGGCTCGCCACCTATTACATTGGGACCTAAACATAAACTGGCGAAATGTGGGTGGGTGCTAGCACCTCTGCCTACCCCTTCGGGGATATAGGCGTGAGTTTATGTTATGTTATGTTATATTTTATCCGCATTCTGGAACCCATAACACAAGCTAGTTAAACTATGCTTACTTTGGATCTAGAAAGCGCTGTGTAGAATGTCGTACAATATTTATAAGTCTTCTACTAATTAGATGGTAGTAAGGATTTTCACCTCTATAGTGCAATATGTCCACCAAGGTGAAATGGATTTTGTTGTTAATTCCGAAAGAATGCTTATCCAAAGCATAAGAATGTTGCAAAGGGGTTTACATACTGGTAGTTATCATTTCCATAAAACTATGAAAACATAATTTTGCTTTTCCACGTTCGTTACATTCATTTAATGAAAGTAACGTTATGTAGGCATTATATTAAGTTTTCAAATCGAAATCATGACTTAAATTCATAATATTCAGTATAAACTTCATAAGCTTCAACGCAGTTGAAAATAAGTATAACATAACATAACATAAACTCACGCCTATTTCCCCGAAGGGGTAGGCAGAGGTGCTAGCACCCACATTTCGCCAGTTTATGTTTAGGTCCCAATGTAATAGGTGACGAGCCTATTGCCATTAACCGGGCACTTATAAACCTGCGATAAATACACACATAACTTCGAAAAGCATCGAAAAGTCATTGGTGTGTGCCATGGTAAAACCTGGGACCGAACCCGAGACCTCGTCTCAGCAGTCCATTACCCATACCACTAGGCTACCGCGGCTATTAAGCGGCTAATATCTATAAGATTCAAGGAATTGCGTATGAAATATTATCTAGTTCTGAAGACGCTTAAACGATATCTTTTTCCAGCTTTAATATACTAGTTAAATTATAATCAATGTAGGAATTTGAAGATTTGACTGTGATGGCGTGGTCTGTGCTAAATTTCCAAATTCAGACGCGATTATTCTCTCCAAATTTATTTCTCAGCCACAAAACGCTGTAGCTATATTTTATTGCTGTTCAAGTCACCTGGTCTCATGTCTGTTATGAATTTATGTGTGGTGGTCGGAACGCAGCCAACTGGTAGTAGTTTATTGGGAAACATCTTGCAGTTGCCAGAATTATGAAACTATGTTTTAGGAGTTCGGAACTAGTGGATAATGTATGTATGTAGTATGGATTAATTTGATATAGCTATAAGATTAATATCATTCGGTATCACAGTGACATTGTGATTGTCTCAAAGGCGTGAGTGTATGTGGTTTAAGACATAAGATAACTTCACGCCTGTATCCCCGAAGGGGTAGGCAGAGGTGTATTATACACCCATGATTAGCCAGTTTTGTTTAGGTCCCAATGTAATAGGGGTCGAGTCTATTGTAGTCTACCAGGCACATTTCTAAGCGAGTGATAATCCTCATTTTTAATACACACATAACTACGAAAAGTCAGAGATGTGTGCCCGGGGCCAATGGTCATTGACCTCGTCTCGGCAGTCCGTTACGTACACCACTGGGCTATCGCAGCTATATATATAGTTTAAGAATTAATGAATATCATTTGTTACAATATTTCAAAAAGGAAGTAAGACACGATACACCATCCGCTTCAAGGATAATTTTTATATATCTTTCAATTTTTTTTACATGCTGCAATCTTTTTTTATGAATTTATTCCCAGACAAAGCCAGGGCTCGAGCCGCTAGTCTATTACATATTAAATTCATTTATATAAGAATTCGGTGTGTCAATTACATCTTCTTTATATATAGGTATATTTCTTGTGTGCGTGTGTATGTCACTGAACTCCTCCTAGACGGCTGGATCGATTTTGATGAAATTTTTTGTGTGAGTTCAAGGGGATTCGAGGATGGTTTAGATTCACAATTTGGTCCACTGGAAAATGTAACGACGTGTGTACAGGACAACGTCTGTCGGGTCTGCTAGTAAGTATTAAAATCAGGGTGCTGCTGTTCAAAACACAGCTTACCTATCACAGAATTTTCTCTACTGTACAGATGATAATTTTGTACCATTTCTATACAAAATCTCTAGTGATATACAAAAGTTCCACTATAATAAGATTTCATATTTTATAAAGAGCTAATTATATCTTAAAGACTACTAAGAAAGGCTCCCATTCAAACTATTTAGGACACGATATTCTGGCAAATTAGTCTCGTTACTGAGAAATCTCCAGTAATAAAACAGATTCTGTAAACTGGTAGGTAACAATATGGTCACCTCTGCTTACATTTTATTGAGAATAACATAACATAACATAACTTCACGCCTGTATCCCCGAAGGGGTAGGCAGAGGTGTATTACACACCCACGATTCGCCAGTTATGTTTAAGGTCCCAATGTAATAGGGGGCGAGCCTATTGCCATCTACCGGGCACATTGTTAAGAAGATCGAACTCTAGACCTCGTCTCAGCAGTCCGTTAGGTACGCTACTGGGCTATCGCTGGAGAAGTAAAAGGCGAGGTTTCACTTGGTTCGAGGTGAGAGCGATCCCGACTATCGTGAAGGGGATGATGAATGATTATTAGCCAATTGTGCGTGTAAATTATATACCTCTGCCTACACTCTCCTTCTTCTACTTCTTTGAGGTTGTATCTGTACAACCCATCTGTACATTATGCTGACAGATCAAGCACGAGTAGAGCATCCTGTAAATAATATTAATCAAAAAACAAAAAACCCGACTGCTCTGAAAAGACCGAAACAAGTTTGATAGCACGCGGGACCCATTAGGTTTCTTTCAGTTTATGATTTGCAAATGGGTCCCGCCTGCTATCAAACTTGTTTCGGTCTTTTTAGGGTTGTCATATTTTTTGATTTTTTAATTAATATTTTTATTGTAAATTTTATGGTTATGATATATACTCGTATATATATATATATTTTTAATCACCCTTTAAAGCTCCTCATTTTGATATCCTACTCGATAAGTTTGAGTGAAAATATTTTTTTAACAATTTACACTCTAGTGCCAAAAATTCGCACTTTTTTACTATTTTGATATACCCAGTAGCACTCTCACAGTAAGTACGAATCTAACGACACCTCTCAAGCTAAAATACATCGTGCTGTTCAGGCTACAGAGCAGGCCAAACAATTATACAAACAAACATACATACTCTCGAAAAACTATAACCCTCCTTCTGGGCAGTCGGGTAAAAATGAATGAAATTTCGAAGCAATTAGTATGTTAATTTGCCCTATGGATAGCTGAATAACCCGGATAACTAAAATTCTTGTCTACATACGTCTTAGGTCGGGACGAGAATTTTAGCTTTTCAGAATAAGCACAAGTATCGTAGTAGGTCAGAGTATACTCCCAGAAAGGGACTAGTCAGGAGTCGTTTTCGATTTAAATTCAGTAAAGATGATGATAGGATACAGAAAACGCAAAAATATAAAACCGAAACCCAATAAAAAGACAATGTCTTTGGCCGTCTACGGTTACCTATTGTGTTCTGGCGTAAAGGAAAACTCAGTTTTATGGCCCTATAACTCTTTAAATTTTATTGCAGTGTCAAATTATGTGTATAATAACTATTTTGTAAGTAATATACTTTTATCTACGCCCATGCTTTAAATCCTCTATAAAAGATTCTGAAACAGTTAGCTTATTGCCAACATTAATACATCCAATGTCCTAATAACCATAATATCATCCGAACGGGTGTTATAATGTTGTATGAAATTTCATAATTACACTCCTTTCGCTTTTTCAATGTCTTCCGCGCAAAGGGTTACTCATCAGACAGCCAAATCCTTACCACTCGATGCGTGGAATCTGCATATGAGTTTCAAAAAAAGAACTGTCATTCACGCGCGTTGCATTGCACTACCACAGCGGCGGCGCGCCGTAAAAAAAAAATTAAAGCTTATTCGTTCGAATTCGAATTCCCGCTATTTTTCACCGCTATTATTTTTGCAAATTGTTTTGTTTACTTACGAAAATGAGCGATTTAAGTTTTGATAACACACCTCCAGACATTTCGAATGCAGCAAAGGACATTTCTAACAAATTACTACCGGAAAAATCTAGAAAACAGTATGAAAAGGCGTACCAAGATTTCATGGATTGGAAAATGTCAAAGGGCAGTACATCATTCTCTGAAGATGTATTATTAGTTTATCATGGGTGTAGATAAAGTCTTGTATGCAACTGTATAATTAGGTATTAAAACACTCATGTGATACTATTATCACACTCAGCTTCGCTTCGTGTGATAAACCCACATTCATGTTTTAATACCCCTCATTATACCACAGTTGCATAAATAACTATTAGGGTTGTATGGAAAAAGGATACTTATTTACACATGCATATGGTAGCAGTGAGAATATTTGTATAAATGACCGGTAATGAATCGCAGGGCAACCCTTCGCGTCGCTCGATTAAGGGGTCAAGGAAACTGGCAATAATCTCAACCGAAAAATTTCATGTTTAGTTTTCCTTTGTGTTACATTTCTTATACACTTAATGTAGCAAAAACATCACATAACTTTCATACCTGTATCCCTGAAGGGGTAGGCAGAGGTGTATTACACAGGCACGATTCGCCAATTATGGTAAGGTCCCAATGTAATAGAGGGCGAGCCTATTGCCATCTACCGGGCACATTATTAAGCGAGAGATAATTAACTTTTATTCTATATTATTTTATTTAGCATAAACAGAGTTCTACCAACATCCATGAGGCTCAAGGCAACCTCACCTGCAAGTTAGTGCACCAGCTAACAGCAGACGCAGCTCTGGCGCAGGTTTTCGCAGGTGAAACCCTATGCCGATGCTAGTAATTCATATGGCTATGGAATTTTATAGTTTAACTAGCGCCCCGCCCCGGCTTCGCATGAGTGCAATGGATGTTATTATACATATAAACCTTCCTGTTCAATCACTCTATCTATTAAAAAAACCGCATCAAAATCCGTTGCGTAGTTTTAAAGATTTAAGCATACATAGGGATATAGGGACAGAGAAAGCGACTTTGTTTTATACTATGTAGTGATTCCAAGTCCGAGTCCAGTGGCGCAATTCCATTGAAACTCATTTATATGTTATAAATTCTAGACACTCGATAAAAAAGTTAATTACATGTTTTAGTACTTAGAAATGCTAAAAGTCGCACCGAAAATAATTCTAGCTGAACGGATTTTTTAAGACTGAAGTATTTTTTATACCGGGTGTTAAGTTCGTCTGGTGGTAGGTATCGTGTTAATACAGCTAAATGAAATGATAATTTCATAAAAAGTACTTTACCTAAAAAACATGAATGCCGCAATAAATATCGGTATAACGTCGCCAGTCGTTGACCCCGCGTGCCACCGGGGTCAATGACTGGTTTCAATTAGCAGTATTTTTTTTGTAAGTTTTGGCCGATCGTACAAAAAATGGCTCAAAAGATTTTTATCTTCAATGCTATTGCTTGTCTTTGTTTTCGGGAGCGTTTACCTAACACCCAGTATACTCACACTATGTAGGTACAACATGTACACCATGTACAGGGCCCTACCAATATCTTGGAGGCCCAAGCCTGCCCAACCTGCGAAACAACGGAAGAAACTCTAGCGCAGTCTTTCCTTTCAGGAGTAAGACGTCAGATGACAGTCGCTCCCGGAAAAGTCGATATTTGAATCAAAAACAACAAGCGAACTCCGGACTCCGGGTTCCAGAGTACAAAGTACACAAGTACTTTGGACGCAACTAGGAAATCGCTATGAAGATAATGATAATGGCTATCTAGGTAGAACTATATCTTACACTATCATTCCTCCAACTCCATAGGCCACGATAACGCCTTCCCAACAAGTGGGCTGTGTGCTCGTATGCCACTGAACTGGTGTAAAAAATAAAGCCATATCTTTAGTTTAGTTAGACTATATCTTATTTAACAAAGCTTAAATACTGAGCAGTATTGCTAAGAATCTGTCAATTTAAACATTATTTTATGTAGTCCTACTGTTTGTATCTATAGTAATATTACTCGATACAATTCCAACGTCATAATAGCAAGTTTCTATGGAATTCTAATTTAAAAAAATCACAAATGATAAAAAGATTGCTTTAGGCCGAAGTAATTTGTGTTTGGGATGGCTGTCGAGGTTTTCACTCTAGCGATATTCGGTATAAGGGCAAATTTTATATGGGATAACTCAATTACCGATGGATCTGAGTGTGCGTGACTCATTATAATATATCATTATGGAATCTTTGCTTAATTAACATTTGATATGTTTTGTTAAAAGATAAAGGTTCAAAGTCGAACATATAATTTAACAATCCAGTTACAAACTTATATGTTCAGTACCGAGACGGTAAAATGTTTCAACGGTCTATATAGTAGTACGCCTGGCAGATGCTGAACTGGACATCCCTTTTATGCAAACGAGAGGCACATAATAAATTAATAAACATTGAGGTTAAGTGGAATGTTTAATGTGACCTACATGTATCAAATAAACGTTTCTTTCTTTCTTTTTCTTTCTTTCTAAGTACACTGTTCACATGTAAATTGTCCTTGCTTTTTTTTGTTGAAAAATAGTACTAATAACCGAAATTACTAGTATTCCTGTTAACCCCTCCAGTTATGCTAAACTGCTTGCGATAGGACTGGGTTCACGTTGGTAGTGCAATAGCCAGGACACGAACCCGGGACCTCTCGATCAGAAGGCCATGCATAACATAAGTTTAGCGGTTGAGGAGTCCCTTAACGAACTTAACTAGGTATATGACGTTATACTTATTATGATTATGATTTGCAAATCATAAACCGAAAAGAATCAATGGTTCGCGCCTGCTATGAAACTTGTTTCGGTCTTTTCAGTAGCAGTCGGGCATTTTTTTTATTATTCATATAATTCATATTATTCATATTATTTTGCAGCTTTTTAGTTAGCATATAAGAGAAACGAATCTTGCGACAACACTAACGAAAACTAGACAATAGAGAACATGCGATAGTACTAAAATAACAAAATATTTGAAGCGACTTTTTTTCAATTACTTTATTTTTTATCAGTATTTTTCACGTTCCATCGTGTTACAGCTAAATGAAATGATAATTGCATAAAAAATACTTCACCTAAAAAACATGAATGCCGTAATGAATATCGGTGTAACGTCGCCGGTCGTTGACCCCGCGCGCCACCGGGGTCAACGACTGGTTTCAATCAGCTGTACTAAAACGACGGGACGTGAAAAATGCTAATAAAAAAAATCTGTTTTAAGTTTAGCCCGATCGAAAAGAAAATAACTCATCTGCAGATTTTTAGTTAGCATACAAGAGAAACGAATCTTGCAATAACACTAACGAAAATTAGACTACAGAGACTAAAATAATTATTTTAGTCTGAAAGTTATGCTTATTGTTAGCTCCACAAACACTTTATTTTATCATTACTCATTCCAAATTACATTAAAACATATAGGTAAGTTGTAAACGTTTTTTTTCGAGAAGTTTGAGTGACAATATTTTTTTGCCAAATAACTATGATTTTCGTTCGCATTTTATGTACCCTATGACATTCGGTAGATGAATCACTTTCATCTGAGACCTCATTAATTAAAATTTGTGCAGAGGTTTGGAAGATATGAGGTAATAAAAAATATTAGATGCACACAAGATACGCGCGAAAAACATAACCCTTCCTAGGCAGTCGGGTAACAACGTAAAACGATACAGCCCTTTACACACCATGGACGTTAATTATTCAACGTGTGGAGCGGCGTGTCTTCGCCAGGATCCTCACAGTGCTGGCACTGCGGCGTTGTCTCCCGGTGGATGCGCCATAGATACTTACCAAAGCACCCGTGTCCGGTAAATATCTGGCACATCCGGTAGGAGAAGTCACCGTGGTGCCTCTCCAACCACTTCTTCATGATCGACCTCACCACCGCAATGGTGGATTCCCCCCACCTTGGATGCTCAAGTCACACCCTCCACGATGCTCAAGTTGCACGCATGGAGACATCTCCATGAGTTCCCGGCGGAGATGGGACCGCTGAGCCCTGATTTCTCGGGGCTCCAGCCTATGGCCCTACGATACAGCCTAGAGTTTTTTGAATACACTCCATTTTCATGATTTCCAGTTCACGTGAGGCTGTTATGATGAAGCTCTCGATTCAAGTTTTATTGTTTAAGTTTTTTTTTAAACTACTAATAACCAGTTAACCGCTTCAACTAAGATAAATAGCTTGTGTTATCAGTTGAGTTCATATCAATAGTTACTTATATACTTGAAGCGTCGGTAGCTTATTGGTTAAGGAGTCGACCCTACGATCGAAAGGTCCCGGGTTCGAATCCTGGTCATTACACTACCAACGAGAACCCACTCCTAAAACAAGCAATTTAGCTTAGCTGGAGAGTTTAGGGGGAATATTAGTAATTTCGATTACTAATATTCTTTATAAAAAAAAAAAACAAAAAATATAGTGAAATTGTCAGGATTCAGTATGCGTCCATACCGAGTATATTTTATTTATTCAATCAATTAGCCTATTGCAGTCCACTGCTGGACATAGGCCTCTCCCATTGTACGCCATAGCACCCGATCCTCCGCCTTGCGCATCCAGCCACCTTTTCAGGTCGTCCGTCCATCTTGCTGGGGGACGTCCTACCTTCCGTTTACCGTCCATAATTTAATTACTACACAAACAAAATTTACTGTTTCTGTTTCTGTAACGTAAAAATTCCATATATCTATCTATACTATTATAAAATTGTAAATTAGATGTATCTGCACATTTGAGATATTTAAAAAAAAACACTTGCCCGCCGGGCAGCGGGGGTGGTTATGTCGTGTATCGACTAAAACCGCACGGTGTCCTCCCCAAGTGTCCGTTGCCGGGCTACCCGGGTAAGCCCTCGAAAGGATAACCCCAGGGTTGCCAGGCGGACTACTAAAATACTTGGGTTATGTTAAATGAACGATAATGAAAATGATTGATGATTTGAGTTTTTCTGTTTGTGTTTGTCTGTTTATCTGTTGTTTTTGCTGTTGCTCTGTGTATCTTCTATTTGTTCGTGACTGACCTAAAAAGTGTATTAGAAAGGTCTTGATTAGACTTAAAATCTGCCGTATGTTTGATTCCAATTGGTTAAATAGAACCGGAGATATGACAAAAAAACGATTACCGACCTCTGCGCGGGTGGAGTCGTGGGCATCACCTAGTGTTTAATAAAACAATGTGTTTATCAGTCCATATTTATAAAACACAAAAGTCAGTTTAGTATCAAGATCGCTGAGGCTTCCCAGAACTTCACAAAGTAGCAGTTTTCCCAGTAGGAGCTACATGGCGTGAGTTTATAAAACTTTTGACTTTAAAATTACATAGAACTCCTCATGTCCACTACAGAGTACAATAAAAGGTGGCAGGTCAGAATACTTAAGCTCTACTGTAAATTAAAATATAGAAAGAAATTTAAATGAAGAAAGTACTTTCTCAGACTTTATTTTACTGTGGAGGTTAAAACATATCAGGGTTCACATAAAAGTTTTTCAAACATACCTGGAGGTTAATAAAATATAATTAAATTACAACCATTATTTTTATGAAAACTTATGAATAGTTTTACAGTTTTATAATTATTTTAAGTGATTTACAGTGGACTGCAATAGGCTAATTGATTGATTGATTGATTTACACGCTTGCACCTCCGCAATTATTAAGCAGACAAGCATACGTTTTAAATGCCATTATAAACATATTTATTTGACTTAAATCTAATTTCAATTTTATTTGACATGAATCTAATCTCTAGATATAATAAAATCGTAACGAGGTGAAAACTGTACATTTTTTTTTATAAGTGTGAAGCCCGAGGGGGTCCTCGGGCTTCACCCCATCGGTGCCGACGATGGGGTGGGCGTGTCGGAATCGGACCGACTAAAACCACACGGTGTCCTCCACAAGTGTCCATTGCCGGGCACCCCGGGTAAGCCCTCGAAAGGATAACCCCAGGGTTACGGGCGGACTTTGGCCGCCACCCCGGCCTCGCCTGGTGGGGTCGGGTTTTATCCCGCGTCGGTGAGTTGGCAGGCGTGTGTCCTGCTTCTGTAAGGATGGCGACTCGGCCAACTGCCGTCCTCAGGCCCCGATCATGGAGGTCGGTAGTCCCGGGCGTAGACGAGTCTGCGGCGTCCTCGCAGCAGACTGCGGAACTCGGGGGGCAGGGTTCTTTCCCACTTCCTCTCCGCCGTCTTTTTCGCGCACATTTGCTCCCGAAAACTGTACATTGAATATTTTTCCAAAAAGATAATTAATGTGTATTCCATGGGCGATACCGGTGTCGAAAATGTGATTTTTTTAATTTTTGTCTGCTTGTCTGCTTTTAATTATCGATATCCGAGTTTCACTTGAAAACTGCTGAACAGATTTGGCTGAAATTTTGCATGAACATTCTTCTAGGGCATGGTCGTACACTGCGCTGTATATCATCACGCTATTATAGGTATGATAGGAGCATTAGAGCAAAATCCGCCTAAACTATTATTGATGACAACTTTATAATGATAAGGTAGATCTTTACGAAATATTGTAGTTCAGCAGAGCTCAGATTTGTTCAAAATCCGGACCACAACTCATCACGCTATGCCGGAATTTGGACAGAATTGATTTCTCTGTAACAGTTTATTCTATTTCGAACGAATTGTCAATGTAACACGAGTGTACTACTTCACCTCACCCGGCCCGTTAAATGAAACAACTTAATACTTACGTTCCAGTATCGAGACTGCAGAAATAAACATACCTTGATCTATTCCGAACTTAACGCGTACGAAGTCGCGTGCAACAGCTAGTGTAATAATATAATAATCAGTTTATAATTTAGTGATTCACTTGACATATGTAACGTTGTTACTAACAGTAAATTTAAGTCAAAACGTTACTAACAAATTAGGCCTAGTTGCCTTCCATTTTTTTTTAAATATTCTCCTACATTCTACACAGCGCTTTCTAGATCTAAAGGAAGCATAGTTTAACTAGCTTGTGTTATGGTTTCCGGAATGCGGATAAACATACTTTTATAATTTTTTTTTAAAATACATACGTTATAATACGTATGTGTTTTCAAAAAAAAATTATAAAAGAAACACCCAGAACAATGCAAATAGATATATTCATGAATAAAAATATTCGCACTGAGCGGGAATCGAACCCGCACCCCCTGTCGTAGCTGTCGAATGCTCTACGATATACGTCGATAAGTGAATTAGAATTTGAATAAACTGAATTCAATTAAATTTTTAAGCATTTTGTATGCTTACTTTTTTCTAAAGATTTCGACCGGAAACGTCACCTTAAGACGTATTAATGTATCGGAGAATTTCGAATATCTGGGACATGTCTAGGTGGCTCAGTTGGTCAGAGCATTCCCCCTGTAAGGGACTGGTCGCGGGTTCAGGTGCCGTCCTAGATGTTCTCTTTTTCCGATCTAAATCTTTTGAATAAACTTACTTTTAACTCTAAATTACCTTTCCTGCAGGAATGCAAATGTATAAAACACTTTAATACCTTAGTGTGAACGGTGACAACCTAGTAATTATTGGTTAACGTATTAGCATTAGTAGTTTTTGTTTGTTCTTTGTGCGTGGTCATAACACTCTATTGATTGCAATGAAAGTTTTGTACATTCATCATTGTCATTGCGATTTCTTGGTTGCGTTCAAAATTTAGTTCTTTGGAGCCCGGAGTCCACTCATTATTATTCATCGGATTGTTGGCTATTCATCGTCAATATAGCGGCGATAGCCCAGTGGCATACGTAACGGACTGTTGAGACGAGGTCTCGAGTTCGATCCCCAGTTGCCCAGGGCACACACCTCTGACTTTTCGTAGTTATGTATGCATTAATAAATGATAATTATCGCTCGCTTTATAATGTACTCGGTAGATGGCAATAGGCTCGCCCCCTATTACATTGGAACCTCAACATAACTGGCGAATCGTGGGTGTGTAATACACCTCTGCCTACCCCTTCGGGGATACAGGCGTTAAGTTATGTTATGTTATGTTGGATTGTTGGCTTTCACGCGAGCGACTAGCGTCTGACCACCTCGCAACCCTGAAAGAAAAGCTTATGTCAGAGCCTAGACTTGTTAAGCAGGTACGTTAATTAGCAGATGAGGTCGACTTGGGCCCGAAGATGTTGGCAGGATGCACAGGCATGATATACAGTGTCAACCTCAAGTTTATACATTATTGTGGGTATTTCTGGAGTCTATCTAAAAATCCCGCTAATATTGCCTGCCTGAGTCTGTGACCTCGGAATCTTCAAGTCTCGAGTCAATAGGTTCCTTCTAGGCAAACTTGATTCATCGTAGACCACATCGTCACTTACGACCAGGTGAGATAGAGGTCAAACGTCAGCCTATCATTCTTAAAAAAAAAATATCATAAATGTGAAAGTTGAGATGGATGGATGTAATTTTTTTTTTTTTAATATTTAGAAATCGTCAATTTGACTTCACCTCGCCTGATGGTAACGCAGTCAAACCGAAATTGGATTACTATGGAGGGTTTTTCACAATCGTGCACGGTGGTACCTTTTTCGCACGCCGTCTCGGGTCTACAGACGCCGGGGTGTAAGGTTGCCCATAGAGCATATTTCTCGCACCCCGACTGACCCTGGGCTATCTCCGGTTTCGAGATGGCCCCCTCGGGTTTGGGAACCACGGTGTCCCCGTCTTGCCCCGGTTTGGGGGAGGGGCGCTAGTCGCCCCACCGTCCCGGCCTGCTTCTGCTGGGGTGACAGGTGGCCTCACCCGCCACCCCCAGGCCTGCGCTCATGGAGGACGGAGGTCGTTAAGCGACCTCCGGCGCCTGAGTCGCCTGCGACGCGCGGCGAGCAAGTTGCGGGCTCGGCGGTCCGGGAGAGTTCTCAATCTCTCCCGGGCGCGCTCCGCCACCTCCTTCGCGAGCATTACATGCTCGCAGAAGGAGGCGGCGGCGGCCCACGCGCTCGCGCTCCGCACCATTGCCGCAATCATGCTGCCGAGCAAGAGGACTCCCACCCCGATGACTGCCACGAGGTCACGCCTCGGCGCCTCCCACGCCGGGCAGTCCGCCAGCGTGTGCAGCCCTGAGTCCTCGCTCGCGTCGCAGTGATGACACTCAGGCGTTGGCTCCTTCCTGATCCGATGCAGGTGGTCCCCGAAGCACCCCTTCCCTGAGATCACCTGCGTCAATCGGTAGGAGAGGCTTCCGTGTCGCCTCTCTAGCCAATCCTCCATGGTGGGCTGCACGGTGGTACCTACCCGGCCGAATTTTGTGAAAAATTTGTGTCCTCAAATTTCTACCACCAGTAGTATAGGATATAGTTATTATAGTAGTTATATAGGATGTATGGATGGATGTTTGTTACTCAAACATTTCAGAATGGCTGAACGGATTTGGCTGATATTTGGTACAGGGATAGATAATTGTCTGGAATATTACTTTTTATCCCTGGAGTAGGTTCCCACGGGATGCAAGAATGGGATATAAATTTAATGCGGACGTAGCCGCGGGCAACATCTATATTTCATATATTTAGTAAACATACAACGAACACATAATATTACATTAACACTTTAATAGTTTATGATGGAACACTGGTGGTAGAAATTTGATGACACAAATTTGTCACAAAATTCGGCCGGGTAGGTACCACCGTGCACGATTGCGAAAAACCCTCCATAGTAATCCAATTTCGGTTTGATTGCGATCAGGGGTCAGCAAGTGCATAGCCGGGCAGGGGGATTGTGGTCGCAGCACTAGTGGGACCGGTGGGTGTCACGCGGTGCTGTGACTACAATCCTCTTCTGATAAGGCCGTCAAGCTGAGTGCCACCATTGTTAACATGTTACGTGTATGTAATGGTGACCCTCTTAACTGAGATTTTACCTTCAGCTTACCATCAGGCGAGGTGAAGTCAAATTGACGTGTCCTAAATATAAAAAAAAAAAAAAAACGCCATTTTAAAATTTACATTCCATCTTTGAAGCGTCGGTAGCTTGGTGGTTAAGGAGTCGACCTTACGATCAAGAGGTCTCGGGTTCGAATCCTGGCCATCACACTACCGACGTGAACCCACTCCTAACACAAGCAATTTAGCTTCGCTGGAGGGGTTAGGGGGAATATTAGTAATTTCGGTTTCTAATATTCTTTTCAAAAAAAGAAAAATCTTTTGACAGACATTTATTTTGAGCCTTTTATTGAGACTCATTTTATAAATATTCAAACTGTATGTATTTTATGAATTTTCACCTGAAATTTTCCAAATATTACGAAATTTTAAACTATAAACCTTTATGAAGCGAGAAAGTGAATGATAGAATGTATTATTTTTGTTATTCAAACAAAAATATTACTTTATGTATCCAGAAAGTGATTCATTTTATAAAAAAAATGAATTACTTTCTGGATACCGTGATAAAAATCGAGTACTCAAACGCAAGAAAACTATCAGCATACTGTATCACTGTGCACACTAGTAAATTTAGTTGCAAAATTTCAAAAAATACTTACAGTGTAATACTGGTTTTCTCATAAGTATTAAACTACTTAAATTGTTCACAGAACTACCAGAGAAGCCGAAAATTTTCGACGAATCCGACAAGGAAATTGTTGGCATTGCAGGCCCGTACATTGAGGACAGTAGCATGAAACTCACCTGTGTTGTAAGTGGAGGTAAATTTGATAGTGTTTTTATATCATTAATTTTAAGTACAGTAAGTATATAACTAGGTCTGCAAGGCGAATCGCTGCTTGCAATGTTGAGCTGAGTGAGACATCGTGAATCAGATTTTGAAAATTTTGAACAGTGATCATTCCTCCGTGGCAAGTCCGATTTTGAAAATTCTTTTTGAAAGTCACAACTCTGGACATGCTTTCTGAGCGTGTAAAGTTTGGTCACAGTGTCTCGAGCGGTTATTATATAATTTCATCTGAAATTTTTTTAACGGTGATCATTCCTCTGTGGTTGCATTAATTTTTTCAAAATATATCCATAAACCTTCCTCTGACTGACCTCTTTAATCATGCCAAATTTGGTTCTGATTGGATTAGTAGTTTAGGAGGAGGCCTGTGACAAAGAAAATCCTGAAGTCTGGTATGAGGAGCTTTCGCTCGACTTCGTCTCACTCAGCTCAATAAAATATTAATAAAAATTGTAGAAGAAAGTACAGTGTTCAATTTTATAGTGGGTTTAAAATCTGGAAAATGTTATTAACAAAGGGACGTAAGCTATTAGGAAAATAACATTTTGATAATGGACCCAAAATCCACTTAACACTACACGGCCTGACGGCCTCTGTGGCATAGCTGTAGTGCATTCGACTGCTAAGACAGGGGGAGTGGGTTCGATTCCCGCTAAGTGCAAATATTTGTATGCATGAATATGTATATTTGCATTAGTCTGGTTGTTTCTATGTATAATATGTATATATTTACAAAAAAAAGTATATAAGTATGCTTATCCGCATTCTAGAACCCATAACACAAGCTGTTAAACTATGCTTACTTTGGGTCTAGAAAGCGTTGTGTAGAATGTCGTAGAATATTTATTTATTATTTATTATATTACATTTGTTTTTTTTTAAGAATATTAGTAACCGAAATTACTAATATTCCCCCTATCCCATCCAGCTAAGCTTAATTGCTTGTATTAGGAGTGGATTCACGTCGGTAGTGTAATGGCCAGGATTCGAACCCGGGACCTCTCGATGGTAGGGTCGACTCCTTAACTACTAAGCTACCGACGAAGTGTTAATGGACGCATTCTAAGATTAATGTTTACATAGTGATGTAAGTGTTATTTACCACATGACATACGAACAGTGCAAACTAATAAACAGCTTGTAAAAATAAGGCGACCTAAAAGGGTAAAGCAGACCACAAAAAATTGCAAATCCGTTTAACAGGTCGAAGATAGACTGAATCAAATAATATATGCTTCTTAATTCAGGTCACAAAGCTTTTACATTCGAATTTTCAGCCAGATTCAGCAAGGTAATAGACAGAGCTTGTTAGAAAATAATATATTAGACACATTTTCCTTCAGTAAATACATACATTTTTACACATAGAAACACCTAGACTAATACAAATATAAATAATTTTTGATTATCGCTCGCTAAGTAATATGCCCAGTAGATGGCAATAGGGGACCTAAACAAAACTGGTGAATCGTGGGTGCGTAATACACCTCTGCTTACCCATTCGGGGATACAGGCGTGAAGTTATCTTATGAAGTTATGTTACAAATATATCCCTATGATTTAGCGGTCGAAGGTTCTACCGCTGCACCATATAAGGTCATCATGTATAGTTGTATATTATTTTGTTTTACACTATCGATAGTGACAAGGATATATTAACAAACAAGATAAAAATATCACTAATTTGTTGAAGTTGAAGTAGTCTAAAACCTTTTATTTTAAAGAGGTTTTTAATACCTTAGCAGAATAGTATGCAGTTTACTAGTAATAGGGTTTAGAGTGCCTTAGCAACATCTTTGGAACCAAGCCCACCTGACTTGCTAGTCGGTGCACCTGCTAACCAACGGGCAAGACTCTAGCGCAGGCTTTCCTCTCAGGTGGCAGTTGCTCACGGAAAAGCCAACAAACCAATCAAATAAATAATAGTTTAAAAAAACTAAAAAACACGCTTTTTATAGAAAACCAAACTAAAAAAATAGAAAATAAGTTTTAATAATTAATTATTTATAATTAATTAATAATAGTGTACAGGCGTGAAGTTATGTTATGTTATGTTAAATAAAAAATTGTTCTTCATTTTAAAAAACACGTGGGGTGCATAAGTTAAAAGATATAAATATTTTATTGACAGACATGAGTAGAGTGATTATCATTTTGATAATATCTTAAAAAGCACCCCACGCTTTTTTTTAAATAAAATACATTTTTTTATTTACACTATTATTAATTTATATTTATTGAAATTTTTAACACTATACTTAATTTAAATTTATTAACACTTATTTTCTATTTTTTTAGTTCGGTTTTCAATAAGAAGCGTGTTTTTTAGTTTTTTAAATTATTATTTATGTTTTATTTTTAGTTTATTTTATTTTATTATAATTTTATCAAATTAGTGTATTGTCATCGGTCCTGAGACCGTAATCTTAGCAATCCATGGATTCTCCGTGCGGGTGCCGGGTCCATCGCGTTGCTGAGTTGGGAACTCGGGACAGTGCCTGGGACTTGCGACCCAAGTGTAGGTTTAGAAGGGGCCCCTTTTGTTGATGTACATCAACACTCACCTTCACTACCCAAGTTCCCCTCCCTGCCTAACCAAATTTGATACGAACCTACTAGTGCCGCTTTAGACATTCGTCCTAGTAATGAGCTTATTGTAGCTCTCGATAGGCCTAGATCTTTAAGTAGGTTATAGAGAGATTTTGCTGGTATACCTCTCGCTCCCACTTCCACTGCATACAAATTAACCACGTAACCGTTTTTGATTAATTCGTTTGTGAGATCATAGTATTTATTTTTCTTTATTGTGTGGTCCTTCGGTATATTTGTTTCCCACGGTACAGTAAGTTCCACAAGAACCACATGTTTTAATCTCTTAGAATATAGGAATATGTCAGGTCTAGATGACGAAACCCCAACATCCTCCGGAATTTTGTAGTGCTTTTCATACGTGTCGATTAGGAGAGTCCAATCTGGGGCAGTATCTAAGATTGAATAAGGTTTGTTCCTGGGTGTTATGGATGAACCTTCAGACACAAAGTTGATATGACGTCTGTTAGTAGTCAATCCTTTTTGGGCTCTAGCTACTGCCAGACTCATTGCTTCACGTATGATGATAAGCACCTTATCGTGGCGGCGTGAGTAATGGCCTCTATCGAGAAGCACCCTACATCCTACTAATATGTGTCTAGCCGTCCCTATTGCCTCACCACAAGTATAACATTGTTTTTCTGTGGCCTTCCCCCACCTTACCAGATTACTCTGGTCTGGGAGGGTCATCTGAAAGGCGTTAAGATAAAATTTTAACAGGGCCGGCGACCAGTCATAGATCAAGGTGCGCCACTTTAAGGCCATCGGTATGCAGAACTCTCCCATTGTCAACCATTCATTTTGGATTTCCAAATTCATCGCGTGCACTCGATATTTATCATTTTCGTCTTGTTTCAGAAAGGACTTAAGTATATCCTGGTCCCTTTCTGGCTCTCGTACTCCCAACCCCACTCTGTTTGACTGGGCCCCTATCATAAATCGTTTATGGAATAGAAGTCTAGATTCAAGCTCGGACGCGTTATTATCTTTTGGGAGTGCCCTGATTGTGACATCTTGGGATTTTCCTAAGATGTGGGCTTTGGTAACTCTAAGATGTTTATAGAGCTCCGATGGTTTCTTAAGTTTCATCCCAAAATTATTTTGATCCCTAAATAGAGCAGAGGAATCAGCAGAGTGCGCTAGTCCAAGCCACGATTTTAGCGATTTTATGACAGTTGCATCTATTTTCGCCAGTAAGGTTTTACCGAATTCATACACCAGAAAAGGCCAAGTCAGACGTGATGTTAAGTAGTTGTCATATATCCAAGCTTTTTTGATATTGTTTAGTGGTATCTGATCTATCTTATTTAGGTCATTTATAAACGTATCGACAACTTCATCTAAGGATGGTGTGCGTCCTTTATAGTCTATCTTTCTCCCAAGAAATTTAAATGGCACCGATTCAGCGACTATGGAAACTGGTTTACCCCCAATGAAGAGTCCCGGGTCGTAAGAGGTAAATTTGGTGTCCCGTCTACCCAGACATAGACAGTGACACTTACTGGGCTTCGTCCTCAGTCCATTTGTCCACGAACAGAACTCATCGACTTCCTTTAATAGTTCCTGACATTGTTTTGGATTGCGCGTCAGTATTGCGAGATCGTCAGCAAAAGCTAAGATGGACTCTGAGTATATGTTATTTACTTTAAACCGATAACCCCATTTCTTTTCGTGACGTATTAACTTGGTAATTAAGATATTAATTACTATGTTAAATGCTATTGGTGACAAGCAGCATCCCTGAAACAGTCCCACATTATACCGTAATGGTCCTGTGTGTACTTCTTGGAAGCTTATAGCAAATTTTAGCTGGGAGTAATACGACTCGATTATCTCTATGACCACGGGCGGAAAGTTATACCATTGCAACGCGTATACCATAAGGTAATGTGGAATTGAGCCAAATGCATTTTCTAGGTCTATCCAACATACCGTTATCTGTCTTTCGTATTTTCTGGCATCTTTTAAGCTTTCCGCTAACAGACTATTGTGTTCCAGACAACCAGAAATGCCGGGTAAAAACCCTTTCTGGTGGTTAGGTCCGAAATACCTATTGTTAATCATAAAATGACACATTTTTGTTTGTAGAATAGAGAAAAATATTTTTGAAATTGTGTTAGTTAGTGCTATCGGTCTAGTATCTTTAGGATGGGTCACTTCATGTTTTTTTGGAATGAGAACGAAAACCGCTTCGCCAAATGCGACTGGTATATTCTTTTCTGACCAGGTTTTACTGAATATATTTGTGAGATGTTTACGAACTGTTGGACATTTTTTATACACTATATATGGAACCCCATCATAAATCTACAAAGTTTGAACGAATTCTGGCCGTTTAAAGTGGGTCAAAATCGCGCCCAAAGGAGTCGGTTTATTTTTTGGTTTTTTTTTATTATAATTTAATCAAATTAGTGTATTGTCATCGGTCCTCGATAAATCTACGAAGTTCGAACGAAATCTGGCCGTTTAAAGTGGGTCAAAATCGCGCCCAAAGGAGTCGGTTACAAACAAACAATCATACAGGTGAAACTAATAAAAAGATAATAAAAACAATAAGCGGACCTCCGGTTCTTAAGTGCAAACTTTGGACGAAAATGGGATATAGCTGTTATGATGATGATGACGATGATGATGAGTTTGATCAACGGACTGACATCTTTCTCTGGTAGATTTAGATGTGAAAAAGAGATCATCTAGGGTGGGACTTGAACCCGCGATCAACCCCTTACAGGGGGAATGCTCTGGCTAACTGAGCTACCTAGACACCTCCCAGATGTGTGACGGCCTCTGTGGCGTAGCGGTAGTGCATTCGACTGCTACGGCAGGGGGCAGGGGTTCGATTTCCGCTCAGTGCAAATATTTGTATTCATGAATATATCTATTGGCATTAGTCTGGGTGTTTCTATGTATAATATGTATTTATTTACAAAAAAAAGTATATAAGTATGTTTATCTGCATTCTGGAACCCATAACACAAGATAGTTAAACTATGCTTACAATTGGTCTAGACAGCGCTGCGTAGAATGTCATAGCATATTTATTTGTTATTTATAGATATTCGAAATTCGCCGATATCTTTCTCTGGAATCATCTATCTCAATTCGAAGTTGAAAATAAGCAATAAAATCTTATACCGATAAATCCCTTCAATCGTCCCATTTTATAATTGATACAAATTCGATTATAAATCGGGATAAGATCAAAACAACCGTAGGTCTGGCTAATCAGTAGCATTAATTTGCTTGCTTTAACACTTCATTAGACACTACTGAGATTTTCAGGCATTAATTTTATTCACTGAAACTGATATTAAACGATAGCTTTTTCTTCAAAATAAAATTCTTGGCTAAAATAGTCTTAGTCTTATCTTACGACCTCAGTGGCGTAGCAGTAGATCATTCGGCTGCTAAGTCAGAAATCGCGGGTTCGATTCCCGCTCAGTGCAAATATTTGTATGCATGAATACGTATACTTGCATTGGTCTGGGTATTTCTATGTATAATATGTATGTATTTATAGAATAGATATAGCGGCGATAGCCCAGTGGTGTACTTAACGGACTGCTGAGACAAAGTCTCGAGTTCGATCCCCAGTCGCCCCGGGCACACACCTCTGACTTTTCGTAGTTATGTGTACATTAATAAATGTTAATTATTGCTCGCTTAATAATGTGCCCGGTAGATGGCAACAGGCTCGCCCCCTATTACATTGGGACCTTAACATAACTGGCGAATCGTGCTGCTCTGCCTACCCCTTCGGGGATACAGGCGTGAAGTTATGTTATGTGTTATTTATAGAAATAAGTATCTAAGTTCGTTTATCCGATCCGATTTTATAACCCATAACACAAACTATGCTTATTTGGGTCTAGATAGCGCTGTGTAGAATGTCGTAAAATATATATTTATAAATTTCATGAGTAACTTGAAAGTACATCACGTGTACTCTAAGTTATTAATACTTTTGAACTGGTAACATAGAATTATGGTGAAGCCACCTATAATTTATGGTGAAGTTGGTTATATTTTACAACCATAAACTGTGTTGATGATAACTCTATACTATTTAATTTTAATAAAACGAATATTAATAACTTAAATGACTTGTATTGCCCTAAACCCTCCAGCTAAGCTAAATTGCTTGTGTTAGGAATGGGTTCACTTCGATAGTGTAATGGCTAGAAATCGAACTCGGTACCTCTCAATCGTAATGCCACTCTTTAACCACTAAGCTACCGATACTTGGCCGACTTGACTTCGATTCTACGCAGAAAAATACCCTGTCTTCATGCTTCAGCTTTCTCTATTGTCCTTTCACATAAGACCATCGCTTTCAGGGGCCCACCTGTACATTTTCAAACAATACTAATTCTAACCTGTATGAAAGATCGACACAGAAAATCGACGCCAAGTAACAGTATTTGAACTGTTGCGTTCCGTTTGGTGAGTGAGAGTGCCGATGCCCAAACTCCTATCCCAACACCTCCCAAACTCCTTTCCCATCCCCTCCCAAACTCCTTTCCCATCCCCTTTCCTTTACAGGGTCGGCAGCGCGAGTGTGATGCCACTGGTGTTGCACACGTCCATAGGCGGCGGTAACCGCTTCCCATCAGGTGGGCCGTGTGCTTGCCTGCCACCTTAGTGGTATACAAAAAAATGAAAGTCAAAAATCCTTTACTCCGTATAGAAAATTATAACGGCACTTACAAAACGTCAAAAAGAATTGACTTATGTTTAGCAAATGGACCACCACCGGTTCGAAACGCGGCCCTATCCTGAGAAGACGTCAACAAGAAACTCAGCGGGCTTCTTTTTTAGGTCTATTAACAAACATGATTGTTTACTTAATCAATTTCCAATATTTTTATTTGAGTAGCATAGTGAGAGAGCAAACAGTTCATATCCAAGCTTGTTTGTCGTCTAAATATTCTTGAATTTCATAATAGCCTTTTTGGCAAAATTTAGCTTTAATTTGACTTTTAAATTTATGAGAAGATAAATACGTCATTTCAATAAGGAGCTTGTTGTAGAGGCGAATACAGTTAACCTGGAAGGAATAACTGATCTCATGGACTCGACTATCATAAACCACAAGATTATTTTTATGCCTGGTATTTATGTTAATTATATCACAAAGTCTTAAACAATTGGAAATGAAACATTTTTCGTACAAGTAAAAGATTTTAGAAATGCGCACTATAAGGCCGCCCATTGTACATTAAGCTTAAGTCGAATATTGTTTATATGTAGTACTACTTTTATGGTGTACAATAAAGAATATTTTATCTTTTCTTTTTATCACTACAGTTAGAATATTTATTTCGTTAAATTTTTCTCGAAAAGCGGCTCTTAGGCCCAAATTATAAATTATAAAAAAAACAGCCCGCTTTTGTAATACAATGTGTGTGTGTGTGTTTTGTAATGAATGGCCTTCGCTTGTCTACATTCATTTTTGAATACCTTGGAGTAATTTTTGACATATTCAATGAAACGACTGTCAAGTCTGTACTATTTTTGGGCGTATAAATCGAAAAGTGTTCGTCTACTTTTATATATGCCTACAGTCTGTAGCCTACAGCAGTACATTTGTGTTTGAATGTATGTGAAAAAGCATCAGTTAATGTACTAAATAAACTATTGTAATGAACCTCAGGATTATTGCCTAGGTAAGCTACACAAGTTAATGTACTAAGTAAACTATTGTAATGAACCTCAGGATTATTGCCTAGGTAAGCTACACAAGTTAATGTACTAAGTAAACTATTGTAATGAACCACAGGATTATTGCCTAGGTAAGCTACACAATTGAGCTTGTTCTCTAACAAGTTTCTTAAGAACTTTTTTTTTTATACCACTAAGGTGGCAGACAAGCACACGGCCCACCTGATGGGAAGCGGTTACCGCGGCCTATGGACGTGTGCAACACCAGTGGCGTCATACTCGCGCTGCCGATCCTGTAAAGGAAAGGGGATGGGAAAGGAGTTTGGGAGGGAATGGGAAAGGAGTTTGGGAGGGGATGGGAAAGGAGTTTTGGCTCCGGCACTCTCACTCACCAAACGGAACGCAACAGTTCAAATACTGTTACTTGGCGTCGATATTCTGTGAGAGGGTGGTGCTTCCCCGGTCGAGTCAGGCCCATTCATGCAACGGCCAAAAATACTGTTGCTTGACTCTACCACTCTAAAACTTAACCTAAACTGTTTAAATGCCAATGACCAAAAAATACCTAAGTTTGATATCTGGCGGTGCCCGATTGCAAATCATAAACTGAAAGATAATTAATGGGTCTCGCCTGCTATCAAACTTATTTCGGTATTTTCAGCGGCACTCGGTTTTTATTTTTTTATCATTTATTTTATTTCATACTTTTTGGTTATGACATATATATATATATATATATATATATATTTGTTATGTCTTTCTAATTTCCTTCATTTTGATACCCTACCTGATAAGTTTGAGTGAAAATATTATATTTGCATATATTTTAAATTTTAGCGTGAAAAATCCACACTGATTTTTTGTCACATTTTATGTACCCTAAAACACTTAGGAGATGAACACCTTTCATTTGAGACCTCATTCATCGAAATCCGGACAGCAGTTAGGCCTATACAGGGGAACAAACAAAACTGCATACACACATACATACGCGCGAAAAAAAAAATCCTCGCTGGCGCATTCGGGTAATAAAATTATAACAAGAATCCATACCTGAATAGTAAAAATATCTAAATTGAATTTTCATGTAGGTAATTTGTAAAATAATCAAATTAGAAATCTAAGCTGATTGTTTTACTGATAATCTACATAAATAATACATCATAATAATTTGATACAATTTTAACGACATACCCAGTCCTATTATCCATTGAAAGTTTGTAATGTTTCGATGTTTGTTACTTAATCACGCTTTAATTGCTAAACGAACTTTGGTACATGCATAGACTATAAACTCGATTATTGCATAGACTACTTTTCATCCCCGGTCCCCATGGGTTACAGAAACGGGATCAAAATTCCTCACGGGCGGAGCCGTCAGCTAGACTAATTTATAAAAACCTCACAACGAAGTAAAACTCGAACACTGAAGTTAATGAAATTTTGAAGCAGTTCGTATACTAACTTTTCCTATAGATTTAGTTCGGAAAAAGCGAACATCCAGGACCTGACTTAAATGTTCGCTTCAAAATTTCATCGAATTTATGTGATAGAGTAATCTAAAAATAACGTTTATAAATGATTGTTACATCATTCATTGTTTCCATAGTTCGGAAGAATCACGGTAGATAGCTCCAGCGTCGCCCCAAAATGTATAATATATCGGAGAATTTCGAATGTCTAGCACGTGTCCGGTTAGCTCAATTGGTCAGAGTATTCCCCCTGTAAGGGACTAATCGCGGGTTCAAGTCCCGTCCTGAACATCCACATTTTCTGAACTTAAAAAAATTACACAAAAATTTTATTTTTAGGTAAACCAATGCCACGTCTTCGTTGGTGGCGCGACGACAAAGTCATAGCAACGCTCGCACCAGTAGACGATGGGTCGCGACTCAGCCTGCTTGAGCTGAGGATACCGAAGCTGACAAGAGATTTTTTTGAAGCTGTATATACTTGTACTGCTGATAACACGGTACTGGTGCCACCGCTGAGGGTCAGCGTACAAATTCAAATTTATCGTAAGTACAAAATGATTTATTAATTTATATCTAGAGGTATTTGACTAGGATATCAGTGCAGGGTGCGACTGAAATAAATTGAGCTGAGCGAGCAGGACTCTTACTTGAAAATAAGAGATCTTACTAGGGTCGTACGCTTAGCTAAGGCCGCAGCGCTCGTGAAACTGTTTCCCGGTGATTATTCCTCAATGGTACATCGGACATGAATCATCTCGCTTCAAAACACTCCTCAGTGTCCACACTATCACCGTGGTAAATTTGGTCAAGATCGCGCGAGTGGTTACGGAGGAGTTCAGCCACTAACAAACGGCTATGCCGCGTATAAGAGAGATATAAAATACATAATGTTAATTAAGTTTATAAGCAATTACTTGTTAACTTTCATATTAATTTAAATTGGAAAAAGTCAACATGCAGGACGGGACTGCCGCTATAAGTACTTTTTTTAGGGTTTCGTACCTCAAAAGGAAAAAACGAAACCCTTATAGGATCACTTCGTTGTCCGTCCTTCCGTCCGTCCGTCCGTCCGTCTGTCAAGACCGTTTTTCTCAGGAACACGTGGAGGTATCCAACTGAAATTTATACCTAATACTCAGGTCTACTGTCCCTTGGAGCTGTGAAAAAATCAAACTTCTAAGCCAAAGCAATCAAAAGATACAGCCGTTTATGCCCCAAATTTTCGAAACTCGCACGGGAATCAACTTCCCGTGAACTTAGAGTCTTGAAATTTGGTACGAAGTAACGTCTTATAGTACAGATAAAGGAAAAATTGCGAGAACCGTAAATTTTTGTTACATCATATAATAAAAAATATTTTTGAAAAATTTAAAGTTACTACTACCATAACTATGACTCGATTGTCGTGATAGGTGAACTTTTACTTATATACCTACAGGTTTGTACGGAACCCTCGGTGTGTGAGTCCAACTCGCGCTTGGCCGGTTTTTTTAGGGTTCCGTACCTCAAAAGCCAAAAAACGGAACCCTTATAGGATCAGTTCGTTGTCCGTCCCTCCGTCCGTCCATCTGTCAAGACCGTTTTTCTCAGGAACGCGTGGAGGTAGCAAACTGAAATTTATATCTAATACTCAAGTCTACTGTCCCTTGGAGCTGTGATTAAATCAAACTTCTAAGCCAAAGCAATCAAAAGATACAGCTGATTATGCCGCAAATTTCCGCAAATTTTCGAAACTCGCACGGGAATCAAAACCTACAGGGTACTTCCCGTGAACTTAGAATCTTGAAATTTGGTACGAAGTAACGTCTTATAGTACAGATAAAGGAAAAATTGCGAAAACCGTAAATTTTTAGGAACATAAAATTAACAAAAATATTTTACGGAACCCTACTACTGGTGGTAGAAATTTGATGACACAAATTTGTCACGAAATTCAGCCGGGTTGGTACCACCGTGCACGAGTGTGAAAAACCCTCCATTGTAATCAAATTTCGGTTTAATTGCGTTCAGGGGTCAGCAAGTGCATAGCCGGGCAGGGGGATTGTGATCGCAGCACTAGTGGGACCGGTGGGTGTCACGCGGTGCTGCGACGACAATCCTCTTCTGATGAGGCCGTCAAGCTGAGTGCCACCATTGTTAACATGGTATGTGTATGTAATGGTGACCCTCTTTCTTGGACTTTACCTTCAGCTTACCATCAAGCGAGGTTAAGTCAAATTGACGTGTCCTAAATATAAAAAAAAAAAAAAAAACCCTCGGTGTCCGAGTCCGATTCGCACTTGGCCGGTTTTTTCATTATTTAATGTGGCAGAGTAATGTAAAGACAATGTTCGTAAGAATTTTGGTAAATGACTCCAGCGTTGCCCTAACACACATTTGTATAGGAGAATTTCGGCTTTCCAGGACCGACTGGTCAGAGTATTCCCTTGAAAAGGAACTGGTAGCAGGTTCAAGTCCCGTCCTAGATGTTGAAATTTTCCGATTTAAATGTACCTATAAACATAACATAACATAAACTAACGCCTATATCCCCGAAGGGGTAGGCAGAGGTGCTAGCACCCACATTTCGCCAGTTTGGTGTTTAGGTCCCAATGTAATAGGTGGCGAGCCTATTGCTATTAACCGGGCACTTATAATATGCATATAATAATATATAATATATATATGTAATATTCACTTTCCCCCACTACTTTAGTTGAACCAATGTAATATGCTTGCATATATGGACATGTAATTAATTATACTACTGTCCACGAGCAGGTAGCTCTCCACCAGCTTAGTGGGTAAGGAGCCAACCTTACAATCAGGAGGTTCCGGATTCGAATCCTGGACATTACACTACCAACCTGAACCTAGTCCTAGTACAAGCAATTGAGCTAGAGGGGCTAGAGGAAATATCAGCAATTTCAGTTTCTAGTATACTTAAAAAATATTGGGCGATAGCCCAGTGGCTTACGTAAAAGACTGCTGAGACGAGGTCTCGAGTTCGATCCCCAGTTGCCCAGGCCACACACCTCTGACTTTGCGTAGTTATGTGTGCAGTAATCTTCTTCTTCCTTATATATAAAAATGAATTGCTGTTCGTTAGTCTCGCTAAAACTCGAGAACGGCTGGACCGATTTAGCTAATTTTGGTCTTGAATTATTTGTGGAGGTCCAGAGAAGGTTTAAAAGGTTTGTCATCGATTGAGGCAGTACGAAGTCTGCCGGGTCAGCTAGTAAATAATAATTATAGCTCGCTTAATAATGTGCCCGGTAGATGGCAATAGGCTGGGCGAGCCTATTACATTGGGACCTTAACATAACTGGCGAATCGTGGGTGTGTAATACACCTCTACCTACCTCTTCGGGGATACAGGCGTGAACTTATACCTGATACCGTATTACCAATACTTAAATCTGTCAGTATAATGCATTTCATTCTAAACAACTTAATCTAGATAGAGTTAATATAGAAGAGGTTTCAAAATAATATTTAGTTTTGCCGTGAATACGAACCTATTATAGATTAAGATTGGAAAAAGAGGACATCTAGGACGGGGCTTGAACCAGCGACCAGTCCCTTGTAGGGGGAACGCTCTGACCAATTGAGCCACCTAGACACGTCAATTGGTCAGAGCGTTCCCCCTATAAGGGACTGGTCACGGGTTCAAGCCCCGTCCTAGATGTTCTCTTTTTCCGATCTAAATCTATAGGAAAAGTAAGCATACACATTGCTTAAATTTTTTATTGAGAATCTAATATAGGTCTAAATATTTCACTGTATATATACCCCGAACTTTAACATAATAATCCTTAATTTAGCTCCGTACACAAGGGACTGTGTTTATCCTGTCCATTACCTTATATTCAGTCATTTGTCTAACTAAACGCGTTTTGACTATTATGAACGTTGACAGCACACTACGTCATATTAAACGTACTTGTTATGATATATGAGATGCGCTGGGATGGGAAATTCATCGGTTTATTTAACTGAACGAACTGTTCATTTATTACAACGTTTCCCAATGTGGGCGATAACGCCCCCTTGTGGGCGCTGCAGGCCTAAAGGGGGGCGGTAAGAGACCCAGAAAAAAAATGGGGGCTTCGGGGGGCGATTTGTAATTTCATCTAGCTAGGAGGACTCTTAGACACCGACAGAGCTCTCGACTCTCGGCTACAACTTGTGAACATCAACTAATATTAATTAAGAGATTGCTCAAACTCGGTTCGATATTTCTCTCCGCGTAGTTCATGTATCTGTCCTGTTTTATTCAATAAATAAGTAGAAGAAAAATAATGTCGTCGCTCCGTTTCTAAATGAAAGTAGACACAAACAAACAAATAAAAAGGCAATAGACACTCTTTCGCATTTTAATAGTTATTTGTATTCCTAGATAGGTCATTTTCGTAGATAATAGACCGCGGGCAATCATGTTTTAACAAGTTTTTGTTAAATAACCCGATTCGTGCATTCCTGTATCAATCGGCTGATTCATAGACTACTTGTTCTTACTTGTTGAGTACAATTGAGCGTCGAATGAGATAAACGAGTTAATGCATGTTTGTCTTATTCCTGTCGGTGCGTGCTGCTTATGCAATGCTATATAAACAACGCAATATTTATTTTATTTTCATTTGCGGTTTCGCGCGTAATAGATAAGCAGTACTTAAGTTCAACACTTACTTACGTATTTCTTAAAACAAAACAATATCGGAAGTAAAAAAGAAGAGACGGCAATACTCTGTGGAATATATTAAATTCGGATTCATTGAAAATCCCACAAATTCATCGTCGCCTCAGTGCCTTCTATGTCTAAAAACATTTTCGAATGAAGCAATGAAGCCTTCGAGACTGCAAGATCATTTGAATAAAATGCATCCAGATAAGAAAGACAAGAATGTAGCATATTTTCAAGACCTAGAGATGAAGCATAATACTCAGCCAAGTGTAGCAAAACCATTTTAGGCAGCTGCTAAGCAAGATGATGACGGACTTCGAGCTTCGTACAATATCTCTTTGTTAATTGCTCAAAAAGGCAAACCACACAACATCGGAGAAGAGTTAATTTTGCCAGCAATAAAGGAAGTAATAACTACTGTGCTTCATAAACCGGCCGCAGATATTATCCGAAAAATTCCTTTGAGTAATAATTCTGAGCAAAGACGAATTGATGAAATGGCTGAAAACATTGAAGTATCATTGTGCAATCATCTCAAGACTAGTCAATTCTCAATTCAGCTCGATGAGTCCACTTTACCTACTAATGAAGCATTGTTGCTGTCTTACGTGAGGTTTATTAAACATGAGAAAATATGTGAAGAACTATTGTTTGCTAGAAATTTAGAGACCGATACAAAAGGCGAAAACATATTCAATACATTGGAAAAGTTTTGTGATGAGAAAGAGATTCCCTTGAAAAATATTATATCCGGCTATGACAAGGTGCCATAAAGGCTTCATAGCGTACTTAAAAAATAAAATTCCAGATGTACTTGCTGTACATTGCGTTATTCACAGATAACATTTGGTTGCTATAAACTTAAGTGAACGACTATTTCAATCACTGCAATATGTCATCAAAGCAGTTAATAAAATCCGTACCAGCTCTTTAAATGATAGATTATTTCATCAGCTTTGTGTTACTAATGACCAAGATTCCAACCGTTTGTTGCTTCATACTGAGGTTCGTTGGCTATCAAGAGGCAATTATCTGACTCGATTTTACAACCTGTTTGACTCTGTGATAGAGTTCTTGGAAACTAAAGATACAGAATTGCGCAACAAGCTCATTACATCAAAAAATGATATAGCTTACATGACAGACCTGTATAAATTATTCAATGACATGAATCTCCAACTGCAAGGCGATGAACTAAATTTAATTAAAACAAAAAATGTCGTTGCTGCTTTCGCAGCCAAACTGCTTCTACACAAAAAGATTATGGGCAGTAGTGAATTTCACAATTTTCCGAATTTATCAGTATCCTGCAGTAACGACGACTTGTTTGCCTACTGCCAACATTTGGAAAACCTCCACATTGACTTCACCGAACGATACCAGGACATTTTGAACTTGGAAATACCAGGCTGGGTGTTAGATCCGTTTTCAAATGGCAACACAGCAATCTCACCTCAGCTGGAAGAAAAACATATAGAATTGACAACAAACGAGGAATAAAAATCAAGTTCAAAAATGGCTATCAAGAATTTTGGCTACAAAAACCGATCCCGCAATTGTACCCTGGATTGTGGTCAATCGTTCAACGATTCTTGATAGCATTCCCATCGTCATATTTGTGTGAACGTGGATTTAGTGCTGTGGCAACACTGCTTACTAAAAAGAGAAATCGTTTGCATGTTACCGTGTGGCGACTTGCGGCTATTCTTGATTAAATTGGAACCTGATATCAACAAACTTATTAAACAGCATCAGATTCATCCTTCACATTCGTTTTTATATAAGAATCGATTATGTTTGCTTTATTTTGAATAAAAGATACTCTGTCTGAATACTATAAAGTTGCGTTTCAATAATCATTCTCATTGGCAGGTGTAGCCCGTAAGAGTTAACTTGAGACCTGAGCGTCGTTATGTACTACCTACTGTGCTCAGGTCTCAAGTTAACTCTTGCGGATTATAGTAAAAGTCTATTTTACAATGAATATTTAATCTCTGCTAATATAGCTCACAAAAATTAATTAATTTAATTTGAAGTTATAGTGGTTTTTAAGTAGGTATAAAAATGGGGGCGCTAAAAATTAATTTAGTCTCAAAGTGGGCAGTAGACAAAATAAGTTTGGGAACCTCTGATTTATTAGGTCTGGTTTCCGTGAGATAACCAAAGGTTACAATTATACTTTTATTTTGGGGGAAAATTTGAAATCTGACAATGCCTTATTGGATTTTGTTTTTTTTTTAAGTATACGTCGCAGTTTATTGAATGTTTCACTAAATGTTTGTAGAACCAACCAGTGTTTCCTGATAGCAATTAGTCCCATAAAAACCAAGAGAAACCAAATATGAAAGAAAACCGGTATTGGAGCTGTGTTTATGATGATAAATAATAAAGCGTCTCTAGAAGCTATCAATGGATGAATTTTTGATGATGAATTATAGTCCATCATCAAAAATTTGTCCTGATAAAGTCATTATATTTAATGACTTTATCATAAACATAAATACCTACTATTTGCCGAAACACTCCTTAACTTGTAAGATAAATAAGAAATACATACAAAGAATTTTGTAGAAATCAACTACGTCTATAAAACTCACCAACAGACTTCATTTAATGAAAACCCGTGTTGCTATTTCCTGTTATACTGTTGTTACCCAATCTGCCTGGAGCAATAGCGGTCACGAAAAACAACGTCGAATACCGTCGAGTAGTTGGAAACTTTCATAACATCCGCATTACACGACGACAAAAGTTCATTTTCTGTTATTGCAAAACTCAATCCACGTAAATCCGCGCGATTAACCTATATCAAACACTCTGGTCTGTCGGATTATCTCAGAATATGACGGTTAGCTGGCAGACAGGATTCTTTTGTCGCTGCGCCGCCCTTTGAGGCCATTAGTTTTTATTTGTGTCGCATTGTCCTGTCGTGACGCCATTGCCACGTCGGCGAACAGGAAATTATTCTCCATTATAATAACCCATGATGTCATTCGTTCAGTAATGCACGTTAAGCTCACCTTTTTCCAACAAAGCTTTTAGTGAACGCTCTTATTTTGTTTTCAACACTTTTTTCAACTATTCGAGCCATTAGGGGACACCATTAACGTTTTATTTTCCTATTGTTCGGATTGCTTCAATTAAATTTATATACGAGTATGTAGACGACTTAAGGATCCACTTTGTATACAAAGCTAAGAGAGTTTATGTATTTACTTGTACTCTCTGCATAATGTTAATATACAGTGATAGCGTTTTATCTGGCAAGTTTATGTTCTAAAGATTTAGATCGGAAAAAGAGAACATCTAGGACGGGACTTGAACCCGCGACCAGTCCCTTACAGGGGGACATACAGTCCCTTACAGTTCCCCCCATTTTTATGCTAAATGCAACTTGTGTGGCATAGTGGGCGAATCCAATGTCAGGGATCTCTGGTTACTAGGGCTTACTCGGGATGCCCGGCAATGAACACTTGGGGAGGACACCATGTGGTTTTAGTCGGCCCGATTCCGACACGCCCACTCCATCGTTGGCACCAACGGGGTGAAGCCCGTGAGGGTTTCCACACGTTAAGAAAAGGGGTCTCTGGTTCCTGCTCAGTTAATAAAATAATTTAAAACAAGCGAAGCTCGGTCGACGGTATTATTTATAATGATTACAATTCAAAATATTTGGTAACTTTCTCTTTTGTTACCACAACCCTTGTGCTGGAACATACGTAGACGAGATTTAATAGAGCGCACATTTAATGCCCCCGGAGAAAAGGAGTCAAATAATTATTTTGATTTAATTAAACTTAGTCGTAGCATTAACATAATTTATACAGAATCCCTTAAGTATATTGTATTTAAGGGATGACCTCTTCTTATTAGCTACATGTAATGTAAATATGTAGGTACTTCATATGGGGGGCCATCTCGAAACCGGAGATGCCCCAGGGTCAGTCGGGGTGCGAGGGATATGCTCTATGGGCAACCTTACAACCCCGGCGTCTTAAGATCCGAGACGGCGTGCGGTTTTAGTCGGTTCAAGCCCGACATAACCACCGCCTCTGGCCGGCGGGGGGGTACCCGAAGGGATTTCCGCACGAAAAAAAAGGTACTTCATAGGATAAATAAAATATATTTATTACCACGAGCTGATACCGCGCTGAGGTCGGTTGTCATTTTTTGGTCTTATCTCCTGTTCCATTTAACCAATAGCAATCAAACATACAGCAGATTTTAAGTCTGACCAAGACCTTTCTAATAGAACCGAATCAAAATCCATTCAGTAGTTTTTGCGTCCAACGCGAACAAACAGTTCATTTAACACAACCCAAGTTTTTTTTAATATCTCCAATGTACAGACTCAACCAATTTACAATTTTATGATAGTATAGATAATTTATTACAAATAATAATCAAATTAAGACTATGCAATATTGTAAACAAAAATATTTACAGCAATAAGGAAAATGTTGAAGAAAATCGTCCTCATCGATGTCGACTGGTCACGTAGGTACCCATTTTTTTTTTCCGTGCGGAAATCCCTTCGGATACCCCCCCACCGGTCAGCGGGGGCGTTTATGTCGGGCTTGAACCGACTAAAACCGCACGCTGTCTCGGGTCTACAGACGCCGGGGTGTAAGGTTGCCCATAGAGCATATCCCTCGCACCCCGGTCTTTTGGGTACCTACGTTACCAAGGGCACACCGCAATAGCGGAGGCAAGGCCCATCATGGAGGATTGGCTAGAGAGGCGACACGGAAGCGTCTCGTACCGGTAAAAAAAGATACCCAAAAGACTGTCGCAATTAATAATAATAATAATAATAATAATCTTTATTGTACAAAAACAATATGAGCAAAATACAAAAATTGGGTTGTTGATAGCTGCTAAAGTGTACACTGTGGCGCAGCCATCAACGCCGCTCCCCTGATTGGAAGGTAAGTTTCATTGTTCTATATTAGACTCATACAAAATTAAAATAACAATTGAATAGAAAAAAAAATTAAAACAAAAAATAATAATAATCATGAAAGTGTTAAATATTATAGCTGTTTTTAGCATAACTTATAAAATTAAACTTTTACTTAATATTAATTTTTATTTATAAAATATAATTTATGATGCATGCATATGAGTGTGTGGATGTACACACGTTACGTGTGCGCGTGTAGATGTATGAGTGTGTGTTGTCTTGTGTCGTGTGTTACTTGAGTGCATATGTGTAAATGTGTTTACGTGAGTTTTCATCAAGTCAAATTTCCACAAGTTCTTCTGTTGCGTCATAGGAGAGAGATTTTAACCACATGTCAAGATTAACCTTCAATTCATTTCTTCTCATGGGATAAATATTTATTATTTTATTTATTTTATTATAAAGTTTAGAGCTTATATGTCTAAAATGTCGGCTAGCTGCTACAGTCCTTCGGAATTTCATCTCACATACCCTATCCGAGCGGCGCTTGGTGATATATATGTCAGAATTGTAGATTAAATGTGAGTGTTTGCGGCGGACGACCTGTGAGATGAACAACTGTCTGACCGTCAGTACTTGACACAAGGAGTAAACGGTAGACGTCGGGAATCGTTTAGGTTTTCTGGCAAGCACCTTCAGGACAGCATGGTCTTATGAATTACCGCGTGGCATGACAATGCCAAGTAATAAATTAATTCATGTATTTTTTGTATCCTCATTATTCGCGTTTGAGTGTGTGTATGGTATGGGTATAATGTGTGTGTGTGTGATATAACTATCCATGTGTGTATGATATTAATCTTTCAATAAAGTTCTTGACAATTACAAACAAAAATGAATTGGTAAAAAGAGGCATCATAATATTTGCCTGGCTGTTACACTGTTAGCCTATATTTTTTATGTTGGCTTTTGGAAGGCGAAAGTTTAAGTAAGTGGTTTATGTAGCTTACTCCGTCCCACTTTGATGGATTATCGGCATACTGATAGTACGTATACATACACATATAAGATATAAACGGGCTCAGGCAGGTTGTTATGCTCTAGAGGAAATTAATCTCAATAACAGACTGCAAACCGTTGAGGAATGTGGATATGCATAGCAAACTTACCTAGCCAAATTCAGAGTCCCACAGGGATCTAATTTAGGCCCAATACCTTTTGTGATAGTCGCTAACGATATTACTGGCCACATTAAATATTCAAAGTACCTTTTTTTTTTTTTTTTTATCGTGCGGAAATCCCTTCGGATGCCCCCCCCGCCGGCCAGCGGGGGCGGTTATGTCGGGCTTCCACCGACTAAAACCGCACGCCGTCTCGGGTCTTCAGACGCCGGGGTGTAAGGTTACCCATAGAGCATATCCCTCGCACCCCGGCTGACCCTGGGCCATCTCACCACTAACAGCATCGCTCATCCTGTCTCCTCTGAAAGCAGAGGAGTACGGATTATTGCATTACAATTATTAAATGATCATAAATCTGATTAAAATTTGTCACAGGGATAGATTGAAGCCTGGTTATTCTAGGCTTCAATCTACCCCTGTAGCTAGGCTACATAGGCTACTTTTCATTCCGGGAATAGGTTTCCATGGGTTGCGGGAACGGGAACAGAATTCCACAAGGGTGGGGGGGGGGGGTGGCCTCGGGCATCAGATAGTGTAATATATAGATACAATGTGGTTTAACTTTACCGGACATTAATGGACATCCATTTATCCATACCAACTATTGCATACAATTTGGTAAGAATATTTATCTATATATATAAAAAAGAATCGCAAAATGTGTTGGTAAGCGCATAACTCAACAATGCCTGGACCAATTTGACCTATTTTTTTTTTTAAATGTTCGTTGAAGTCCAAGGATAGTTTTTACGGAAAGAAAAGTTTAAAAAATTGCATAAAAAAAAATTAGGCATATTTGGGATAAAAAGGTGCCACGGGGCGAAGTATGCCACAGGCGAAGCCGCGGGACACAGTTATTACTTATAAAAATAGTATGTATGATCAAACTTATCTATCGAATGTTTAATATTAGCAGCATACTGCACTCAATTTCCTAAAATGGTCTACTCTTAACGGGTGAGATGCTGCTTGGCAGTTATTCTAAGCGAGGGGCTGTGTGAGAATAACGCAGCCAAAGAAGACAAATTACGCTTCTACTGACGGCAATGTGCCAAGATAACTCAGATTGATTACTTCCTACTCGTAGCATCCCGACAAATCTTTACATTACTTACGCCTTCAAATGACATCGATCGAATAAAATATTTGCCTACAGTTAAGTAGCATGCTCAGATTGCTCAGCCTATGGAATAAAGGCGTCATATTTCTTTTCTTTAATAATGTCTTGGTCTTATGAACTACTTATAATAAAGCTTCTCAGTCCATATAGGGAGGCTCTGGATTAGTGGGAAGTCAGTGAGAGGCACGATGCAGAGAGCGGTCTTGCTCTACAATGCCCGAAGCGGTTCCTCTGCCAATCGTCATAATGCCCCGGCCCACTGTTGCTGACCTCGCCGGGGCTATCTTGCCACCTTTCTTTATTCTGGAAGAGGCGTGATGTAGGTCCAATTATAATAATAAAAATTGGGTTGTGGCTGTGCCTGTAATAGGTTATAGAAACAAGAATTAAAGATCAACTTATAGAAATGTAATAAAGAGAATACGACTTACTCGATATTTCCTCAATTGCTTTGAATAATGCTTTACCTGGAGGTAGGGCAAGATTGTTTTAAAAGTAATTTTGCAGCATTTGTCTAAGGTGTAATTTTGAAGACCTAAAAAAAAGACGAATAAGATATCATCTCATGTCTAGAAGTGTGTAGTCATCTCAAATTTGGGTACCAGCTAAAGATGAGGTACTTTGAGAATTACATACATTGTGAGATAAGACGACGATTTTAGTATCCTCGAGATCATGACTGCAGAAAAGCAACTAAAACCTCGAGAGTTACTTGACCTAAGGTCCTGTGACCCCTAGATGGAGCAGAAGGTCTCCACAGTGCGCCACTTTCCATGCTAGTCTTGAGCATGACTACTGAAAAGCCACTCATCACTCATCTACCTGCTCTTGTCCGAATTATTGGATTTTGATTCATCTACTCAGTCACTCTCTTGCTATATCTTTTTTTTCACACACTCCATCCATCTTTTCTTGTACTTGCCTCTACCCCTAAAGCTTAATTATTTGATTTTGATTCATTAACTCAGTCACTCTCTTTCTTGGTATATCTTTTTTCACACACTTCATCCATCTGCTCTTGTATCTGCCTCTACCCCTAAAGCTTAATTATTTGATTTTGATTCATTAACTCAGTCACTCTCTTTCTTGATATATCTTTTTTCACACACTCCATCCATCTTTTCTTATGCCTGCCTCTACTCCTAAAGCTTAATTATTTGATTTTGATTCATTAACTCAGTCACTATCTTTCTTGCTATATCTTTTTTCACACAATCCATCTTTTCTTATAGCAGACTCTGGCCCTTAAGCTTAAATCATTCATATTTAAACTTTTTTTAAACATTACTTTCATATTTTTCATAATATTTCCATACCACGAAAGTCGCTCGCTTCTCAATTTTTCATAGTGCAACTTTTTAACTTCCTCTAATATACTCATAATTTTATTTCGAAGTTTAGAATCTAAATTATCTAGTACAAACTAAATATTAATCCTTAATTCTGAAGTTCAATCTACCAAATGAAAGGATATCATGTGAAGCATGTACTTCAAAACATACTCGTGTGTTTCTATACACCAGTGGATATGAATAATACTATTCAAATATCTAAGAATGACAAACGAGTTACCCTCATCATCATTACGGCACTATTTGGACCGCCAAATTATGTTATGCGACAGCTGGGGAACCATTTTCTGTCCATAAATAGACTGCAAATTTTGTTTAATACGACCGACTATCGGAATTTCAGATGGATGTTTTGGTACATATTAAAAACGAACTGTGCACCGCAGCTTCGTCCATGATATACTTCGATCCCAATGCCATCCATTTAACATATATATGCCCGTGATCCATTAGTTTTACAATAATATATGGAAATTTGTTCGATACGTTAATATTTATGATTACTGCTCTGCACTCTTGGGTATCGTGTTGATACACAGCTTATAACCTTATAACCTTAAAAAAAAATCAATTCGTTCAATTCGTTTTATGATGTAAGTATAGATGAACACGTAATATGTTTCTGAGTTGGGTATATTTTATTTTACGTATTAGAGTGTACTACGAACATGTCTTCTAATATTCTTATTCAACATAATAAACCTTAGCCCGTCTCGAGGGTTACTATGTATAGTACCAGGCAATTACTACGTGAGTAAAAATCAAGCAATTTATGCAGCAAGAGAAGAAAACTGTAAATCAAACATGGTTCGTATAGAATTTAATTTCATGTTAGTTTCCTTTGACCAGCGTGGAAATAGTAATAAGTTAAAAACAAATCTCGAAGTTCCTAGCTGTCACGCTATTCTAGACTGCACCTTTGCTGTAAAGGTGTTAACAAATCGAATCGATCAAAGTAATAGAGGTCAGTAACCAAAGAGGGTAGATATTCACTAACTTATAAGAATCGCTGGTAGCATTCTAGATAAAATCATTCTTGAACGAAAACATTCATAATATAAATAAAACCGGCCAAGTGCGAGTCGGACTCGCCCATGAAGGGTTCCGTAGCAGCAAGTAACATAATTTAATCGTTCAAGCCACGCCCCGCGCGAATTATAATTGTTATTTACTTAGGCACCTATTACAGATTTATTATTAGAAAATAGTGGTTCACGGTTTATGTTTATGAAAATAAATGCTTTTTAATTTTTTTTTATTTGAGTTGATTGAGGTTGCGGTTTACGATTTATGACGTATTAAAAAAAACTACTTATTTGATCTCGATCAAACCAATTTTCGGTGGGAAGTTTACATGGTAATGTACATCATATATTTTTTTAAGTTTTATTATTCTCTTATTTTAGAAGTTACAGGGGGGGGGGGGGGCACTTTTTACCACTTTGGATGTGTCTCTCACGCAAACTATTCAGTTTAGAAAAAAATGATGTTAGAAACAATATCATTTTTGAAGACCTATCTATAGATTAGCTACACGTATGGGTTTGACAAAAAAAATTTTTGAGTTTCAATTCTAGTCTAGTCTAGTCTAGTTCTAGCTCACAAATTTTCAATACGATGAATAACAGCATACTAGCCCAATTACATATATATATGGTCTAAAAATATAATTAGCACAAACAATGTGGAATTGTATCGACATTTCATCAACTTTACCTAACGTTTTGGGGATATACTGGCACAGATTTATAAAAATGTTTGATTTTTTAGCACCAATAGAGCTAAATATGCAGGCAGGGCTGTACCTGTAGGCTATTAACCTGAAACCTAATTTAGTAATTTCACCGGTATTAATTGAACTATGAGACTATGCAAAACAGTTGTAATCCAACTTGAAATAGTTGAATCACAACCCTAGGCACAGGTTCGTAGTCCAACTAGTTGAACCGAGCTATAAAATTGGACATTGACGTACTGACTATGCGAAATTCTACTTATGACCTTTATAAAAAACTGACACTATTAAGTAACTTGTGCCATATGGGGCTACCTTTTTAAAATGAAATAACTTCTTTTAACCATATTATAACTTGTTTTATAATTTAAGAATCGCATTGCTTGCCACCAGCTGACGGAGAGAACCCTTCACTGATGGCAAGCGATGCAACGGTAATATGGATTGAAATGGCTGTGTGCATCATATTGAATAACTCCTCACCATGTGAGGTGGAGCTAAATCTTTACGATATAACGGTTTTCATTGTTGCAGTTCGACCACTTTCGGTAGAAATTCTAGCAAGAGAACAACCACTTTCTGTGGGTCAGACTGCTGAGCTAGCGTGTAAAGCGGTGGGTGCTAGGCCACCAGCCATGATCACGTGGTGGCTGGATGAACAACAAATGTCTGCTTCTGCAATCCAGAAGGTAAATTATTTTATTTCCGTATATTTCATTCTTATCATCATAGCGGTTTCCCAGTTGCGTCTAAAGTTTGGACTTTGGAGCCTGGGTTCCGCTTATTATTGTTTGGATTGGTAAGTCTGCTTTATCCGGAGCAACTGCCGTCTCATGACTCCCAACCTAGAGAGAAAAGCTTGCCCCAGAGCCTCTTTTATTATTTAGAATGTGCACTGTCTAGCAGGTGAGATTGATTTGGGACACCAAAAGTGTTGGTGGAGCTCTGTACACCGTAATTTTAGGCCTGCGTGGAAAAACTAATGCCCTAATATGTAATCGTATAGCTCAAATTGTAGCAGCTTGTGTGAGTATCAAGAAATGTGGCTAATTACTCACTTATCTACTGAATCTTTAGTCTGATATAAATTAGATACCACTATTATTAAAAATTCATTGTATTTCTTCCTCAGAATTCTGACGATAAGAACGAAACAATATCATTTCTGCGATGGACCCCCCGTATGGATCAAGATGGGCGGGTTCTGACATGTCGGGCTGCACATAGCAAACTCGAACATACAACTTTAGAAACTAGTGTCACGCTCAATCTACATTGTAAGTTGCTTTCATTTTTATTTAATTAAGTTCAACAACTTTTCTTATCTACGAAGATAATTGTTTCTTTGTCCATAAAAATGCCCTGAGGCACTCCGTTGAAACTTAATCAAACTATTTTTAAAAGAACACGTTTTAAACCTTCTTTTGATTAATTTATTAAAAAAAATGAATCGCCAAATGTGTTACTATGCACAAAACTTAAGTATGGCTCGACCAATTCTGTTAACTTTTTTTTCATATTTTTATTAAACAAAAGGAAGGTTCTTATCAGCTAGTTTATAATTTAATACAAAGACTTAAAGCCTTAAGACGTAATAATGTATCGGAGAATTTCGAATATCTGGGACGTGTCTAGGTGGCTCAGTTGGTCAGAGCATTCCCCCTGTAAGGGACTGGTCGCGGGTTCAAGTCCCGTCCTAGATGTTCTCTTTTTCCGATCTAAATCTTTACAAATAATTGTTTTTTCTGTTTATAAAATAAAAATTCATGACTTATCGCAATACTTCTGAATTAAAAAATGATTATTACTGATGTAAAACTTTTACAGATGTTCCAATAGTAAAGTTACAATTAGGCTCAACGCTTAATCCAAACGATATTGAGGAAGGGGACGACGTCTACTTCGAATGTATTGTGAGGTCTAACCCGCCAGCTTACAAAGTGGTTTGGGAACATAATGTAAGTATTAAGACAAGTTGAAATGCTATCGTTTAAAGCTGCAAGTACTCCGTTTTACTGTTTTGATATTGAGTGTACGTATAATGCACAATTTTTTTTTAAGCTTATCAACCGTAGTAACTTTTGTTGGGATTTCAGTAGCGTCAGTAAAGGTTAAAAAAATATTGTCAGCATTAACACTGACAAAATTTTAGATAAAGAAAAGGTTTAATTACAAAATCCCAACAAATTCACCCTATATAGCATACTGCCCAAACATCTTTCATAATATTAATAAAATTGCAATTTGTGAGTTGCACTGCTCATACATATCATATACCTTTATTAACTCTAAAATAACTTTAAAGCAATGGAATAAAGTTTAAATTTAATTGTTATTAGGGTTTATTTATTTTAGTTTTAGGTACTAATAACGTGCAGCTTGATTGCGGCAATGGTGCGGAGCGCGAGCGCGTGGGCCGCCGCCACCTCCTTCTGCGAGCATGTAATGCTCGCGAAGGAGATGGCGGAGCGCGCGCCCGGGAGAGGTTTAGAACTCTCCCGGCCCGCCGAGCCCTCAACATGCTCGCCGCGCGTCGCAGGCGACTCAGGCGCCGGAGGTCGCTTAACGACCTCCGTCCTCCATGAGCGCAGGCCTGGGGGTGGCAGGTGAGGCCGCCTGTCACCCCAGCAGAAGCAGGCCGGGACGGTGGGGCGACTAGCGCCCCTCCCCCAAACCGGGGCAAGACGGGGACACCGTGGTTCCCAAACCCGAGGAGGCCATCTCGAAACCGGAGATGGCCCAGGGTCAGTCGGGGTGCGAGGGATATGCTCTATGGGCAACCTTACACCCCGGCGTCTGTAGACCCGAGACGGCGTGCGGTTTTAGAAGGTACTAATAACGTTCGGGAAGCGGTGCTTCGGGGACCACCTACATCGGATCAGGAAGGAGCCAACGCCTGAGTGTCATAACTGCGACGCGAGCGAGGACTCAGGGCTGCACACGCTGGCAGACTGCCCGGCGTGGGAGGCACCGAGGCGTGACCTCGTGGCAGCCATCGGGGTGGGAGTCCTCTCGCTCGGCAGCATGATTGCGGCAATGGTGCGGAGCGCGAACGCGTGGGCCGCCGCCACCTCCTTCTGCGAGCATGTAATGCTCGCGAAGGAGATGGCGGAGCGCGCCCGGGAGACATTTAGAACTCTCCCGGCCCGCCGAGCGCGCAACTTGCTCGCCGCGCGTCGCAGGCGACTCAGGCGCCGGAGGTCGCTTAACGACCTCCGTCCTCCATGAGCGCAGGCCTGGGGGTGGCGGGTGAGGCCGCCTGTCACCCCAGCAGAAGCAGGCCGGGACGGTGGAGCGACTAGCGCCCCTCCTCCGAACCGGGGCAAGACGGGGACACCGTGGTTCCCAAACCCGAGGGGGCCATCTCGAAACCGGAGATGGCCCAGGTTCAGTCGGGGTGCGAGGGATATGCTCTATGGGCAACCTTACACCCCGGCGTCTGTAGACCCGAGACGGCGTGCGTTTTTAGTCGGTTCAAACCCGACATAACCGCCCCCGCTGGTCGGCGGGGGGGGTATCCGAAGGGATTTCCGCACGAAAAAAAAAAGGTACTAATAACATTACTATTATAAACTAATAACGTTACTATTACAAACTAATAACGTTACTATTACAACTATTTGCCATGTTTCTTTGATTTCTCGAGTTTCCGATATTTTGGCACTGTTAGTTGTTGTTACAAGTGCCATGATCATGGATGTACTGAAGTTTGACGAACTAGATAGTTCACTTTTATATAATAACTAGCTGTTGCCCGCGGCCCCACTTGCTTGGAATTCTGATCCCTATGCATATGTTATTCCGGATTCTAACTAGCCCTGTAACAAATTTCAAATAGATCCGTTCAGCCGTTTTTGCGTGAAAGAGAACAAACATTCAAAAACCTCACAAACTTTCACGATTATAATATTAGGTGTATTAATAACGCTAGTGAGTAATTCTGTTGAATTTCTCCACATTATGAGAATATTCTGAAATACGGGTTTAAATATTCATGTTCAACTTCAAATCTACTAATTTACAATCCAACTGGCTTTCATAGAACTCTACATAGATTATTATATATATATACTAGAAAGAACTCTAAACTCTATACACAAAATTCGACCTCCTACATTGCAACAGTTAAAAAGTGCAATAATTTTTCATTGACTTTATGGCCAGTGTCCTTGGCCACGAAGGTCGAATTTATTTTGATCGCGAGCTTTGATTTGATCGATCAAATTGTGTGTCACCTGTAATGTGATTGTCGAAATGTTATATTGGGAGAACTACTCTCTTTATTGAATCTTATCCTATATTGATATTGGTTCTTGAGTCTTGCCTTATCCATCTGAAAGTTAAGTGCTTTTTTATTGAATTGAATAAATTTCAAGTCTTTTTTTAATACTACATTTTAGCACAAAAGGTCAGCACTAACTATATTTAAGTAAGTATTTAAAACAATTTGATTTGTGTTAAAAATTCTTCCGTCTTTGTAAATCTCAAAAGTTACAAAATTTATACTTTATGTAAATAGGATTTGTTATGGTATTCGTTTTATAAAGTTGTATTTGTTTGGAACATAATATAAAAAGTAATACCAATTAATTTAGTAACACCTGTAAGATCTTTTTAATTACCTTAACACATAATAAACTATAATTAGATAATGTTACGAATACATATTAATATAATTTTAATTCTTCTCGTAGAAACAGAAGCTATAGATACTTTTTGCAATGATTGAAGTACTTTATTTGAGTTTACCATCGCTTGAAATCCGAGTTGTCCATAGATTCCATCCAATCCATCCATATATTATTCAAATCTCTGTCCAGAATTTACAGACAATATAACGTAAGTTATGTGTCAGATTATGCCTTCGTTGCATCTAAAAGTCTGAAATCTCTTGAACGGAATTGTATACTGGGATCATTCCAGGATAAGGTTTAGATTTCGGTAATACAAATTAATCAAGTAGTTTTTTTTTTTGGTAGTCAAGCACACGGCCCACCTGATGGGAAGCAGTTACCGTGGCCTATGGACGTGTACAACACCAGAGGCCCGTGCCGTCAACTCCACTAATTCCCTTGTTGTAGTCCAAATTTAGTATAGTCGCTTGGAAAAATCACAATAGGAAGATCATTCTACAGTTTATATTAACCAGAATCTCATTTCAGAGTCAAGTGATGACACATAATCAACGAGCTGGAGTCATAGCAGGCTCAGCTCACTTAGCCCTGCAAGGCGTTAATAGGAGTCAAGCAGGGAAGTACGCATGTACTGCGTCTAATGTAGAAGGTGATGGAAAATCAGCACCTGTAAATCTTCAAGTTATTTGTGAGTATTTTTTTATACATTTGTTTTTCTTTTTTCTGAAAATGAGTATTATTAACCGGAAAAAATAGCTTTCCCCATAACCCCTCCAGCCCACTCCTAACAAAAGCAATATAGCTTATTGCTTATGTTAGGAGTGGGCTCATATTGGAGGTGGAATGGCCAAGATTCGAATCCAGGACCTCTCGATCGTAAGGCTTCTTAACTACTAAACTACTTACCTTTGTATAACTGAATCGGCTGACTAATATATTTTAAGGCAATATAACATATCAATACATTAATAGTATGCTTACTTTTCCTATAGATTTAGATCGGAAAAAGAGAACATCTAGGACGGGACTTGAACCTATAGGAAAATTCTACAGGAAAGTAAGCATACTAAATGCTTAAACATTTAATAGAATTATCGGAAGTTTACGCGAATGTTACACATTGAAATAAAAATATTTTTAACGGATTCAAACGTTTCGGTTGCTTTTTAGCAGCCATGGTCACGGGGAGACTCCATAATTAAGTCTCCCCGTGACCATGGCTACTGAAAAGCAACCGAAACGTTGGGATCATCAAATAAACCGCGATAGAATCCGTTAAAACTAGTTTTATTTCAATTAATAGAATTCGTTTTTTGGTAATATCTTCGAGTCTACTTAACCAATTGCAATCAAAGATACGGCAGATTTTAAGTCTGACCAAGAACTTCCTAAAAGAAAAAACCGCATCCAAATCCGTTCAGTAGTTTTTGCGTCCATCGCGAATAAACAGACGAACAGACGAGATTTTCAAAAAAGAAGTTTTTGTTTTAAGACTCGTTTACAGACACAACTAATTTACAATTTTACAATAGTATAGATAACCCAGTATAAAGTATTTGATGTATATACCTATTTTTAGTTCTAACCAAAAGCAAGGAATATTATTATATTACATAATATTATTTCCTGCAACTGTTGCTGTCATTAATGAAATCTATCTACAAGTTATTACACATGGCTGCGTTATCGCTATTTTATGTTAACCATTACGAATGGAGTCCAACCGTCAAAATTTGCATACGAATGTGTAATATATCAATTCATAGACACCATGTTCACAGCTTCACACACCATCGACACAGCAAATTGAATTTACACTTGGGATGTAACACATTACTTGCAACTTCATTGAATAACATCGCACTGATTTGAATTTCTAGGTGAATGCCGAAGCTTATAGTTTTAACTACAATTTATTATAATTAATATCGGTACACATTCTGGCATTTCATTTAGAAATATCATATTGCATATTTTGTGTTCACAAGAACATGGAAAACATATAAAAACTATTTTCGAATCCCCGTACCATAGCTGCTGAAAAGCAACCAAAACATCGAGATCAATGTAAATAATAAAATAACACTAAATAAATCGCGTTAGAATCCGGTAAAATAATTTTGTATTAAAATAATTAATGAAATCACTCTAGATGTATGATTATAATTCTTTGACAAAAGAATGTCCATAAAGTGAAATTTCAAATTAAAAAAAATATTTTTTTATAATGGACACGTCAATATGACTTTGGTTCGGTTGGTTAAAACGGCTTGGTTAATTGACTTAGTATAATTGTTTTGGTTAATTGGCTTGGTTAATTGTTTTAGTTAATTGGCTTGGTTAATTGGCTTGGATAATACGGTCGCATTTTGATCACCTTTGGGTTAGATCGCCATCAGTCAGTTTTTGTAAATTTTTACGATAATGACCTTGCCAATAAAGCTTTCGTTTGCATTGTTGAATTATTTTAACGATTATTCTCAATGGCACCTCATTAAAATAATATGAAAATACAAAAATACAAAATAAAAGGTAATACAAAGTTAATAATTGGTTATCTTCTCAATTACCGACAGTATTTTTGTCATTGGAAAAACTTTTAGTAAACATCAACGTATCATTAATTGAGCTATATTGATATAGTTTCGAGCACCACTTAAATCGGTAATAGTGTGCAATCGAGAAATTATGGATTGAAATATCGCACATTTCAATACAAATATGGACCTAATTATTTATATGTGACGTAAAGTGCTTCTTCATTTCCAAATGTTTTTTTATTAAACAGATTTATCACAATTTATTTGGTGTTATAGAGTTATAGTATTCATTTATTGATGACGTAACATTTCTTAAGGATATCTGAAAACCGATTTTAAAAAAACTGTATTGATATATTAATTGTAAGCAGTCATACTCTTTACCTATATATTTTACTTTTAACTTTTCTTCTTCTATCAATACATATCTATATATACTACGTACATACTGCGTACATACTACGTACATACTGCGTACATACTATGTACATACTGCGTACATACTACGTACATTCTGCGTACATACTACGTACATACTGCGTACATACTACGTACATACTACGTACATACTGCGTACATACTACGTACATACTGCGTACATACTACGTACATTCTGCGTACATACTACGTACATACTGCGTACATACTACGTACATACTGCGTACATACTACGTACATACTGCGTACATACTACGTGCATACTGCGTACATACTACGTGCATACTACGTACATACTACGTACATACTACGTACATACTGCGTACATACTACGTGCATACTGCGTATATACTACGTGCATACTGCGCACACGTAAGAACATACTACGTATATACACGTAAGTACATACTAGTATGTACGTACTACTTACATACTACTTACATACTGCGTACCTACTACGTACATACTCAATTTTTTTCTCACTTGCCGGAGTAGTTCGAGACAAGAGATATTTGCTTGTCGTCATTAAACCTTTCATACAAGTACGCCAGTTTTAGAAGTTTCTGGTTTCCTTTTTCAAAATATCATCAATTTAGTTGGTATTATATTCATCACAGTTAACCCCGACCAATCAGAAATACAGTATTAACATTAAAAGATGCTTATAAACCTTAAGGCTTTCACGGCCGGCGTTAATAGATGCTATTTTTGGCAGTTCACGCGAATATCACACATTTACACATTTCAGCAGTCATGGTCACGGGGAGACTACCCCTTGACCATGGGTGCTAAAAAGCAAACGAAATAACGGTTTTAATGTCATTAATAAAAGAACACTGAATAAATCGCGGAGAATCCCTTAATTTTTTTTTTTCAATCAGTAGGATACACTGGAAAAAATGGAAATACTTGTAAAATACAAAATATAAAATCAATGTTCATTCATGACTGTCAATATTTAAAACATAAATCGTATGGGTCATCCTGTGATGTATTGGCCCACGTAGCCAATAAGCTGCGTTCATTGATTGCCAAAGTACTTTATTCACACATTTATTGCTGTAAATTAAAAAAAAATGGTTTAAATATGATTGATATAGCGGCAGACGTTTATTGATCGTACATGATTTATATGTGTTGTTTGGATAAGTCCTTTTTGTTAATATATAAGTATGGTTTATAGTTACTTATAACAAGTACATCATATTATTTTTCAGCAGTCTTTGTTTTCTTCTGTGCTCAAAAATAAACAACAGATCAAGTTCGCCAACATTTTACATTATGTAAAATTTGGACGAATTTGTGGGGGCGACTTCATCCCTTAAACGATAATTAATAAAATATTGAGAGAAACAATAATACTGAAAAAATAGAGAAATTAATAGCCCTAATTATATAAAATGCCTTGTTTACTTTGTATATCTATCAATATTCACAATGTATACTTAATTGCAATGCAATTCAAGACACCAATCTTCCCTACAAATAACCAAAATGCTAATGAAGTAAATATTATTTCGAAAAATATATCATATTGAACGTAACTTAGTGGAAAGGCATGAAAGGAAACTCTTGCTATAATAGTTCGTCCATTCAATATGTCGTGAATAGGAAACCTGCCCTCAATATGGGAATATTATGTTACATTGCAAATAAAAGAATAAATACCCACAGACGAGAGCTTTCCTATTTCAGTAAAATCAGTAAGTTGGCATAATACATATTTCTACCCATTTCTCTATATATTCCAGATGAATATTTTGACCTTTGGAAAATTGTAAGACTAGGAGCTCAATTATTATTGACGAAATTGAATTCCCATTTTATAGATTAGCAAATCAAGATGTATATTTTCGTTAATTATATCATTGAAGTCTATATTAATAAATAAAGTTACATTTATATTGAGATATTTTTATAACTATTGAAATTATTACATACATAAATTAATTACACAAATTAGTTACATAACAAATCGGATTTAATCAAGTTTTAATTCTTATATCGATTTAATAATTTACAAGTTTGATTCATTCGAATGGTAATAGCGTCTTAGGCTATCTTATATTGTCAGGCGGGGTGGGATGAATATGCTCTATGGGCAACCTTACACCCCGGCATCTTAAGATCCGAGACGGTGTGCGGTTTTAGTCGGTTCAAGCCTGACATAACCGCCACCGCTGGCCGGCGGGGGGGCATCCGAAGGGATTTCTGCAAGAAAAAAAAAAGAAAAAGGCTATCTTATATAGTGCTTTTTAATATTGCCGAAGACGCTTAATATATTATAACCTTAAACATTTTATAAAGACATCTTTATCTTTTTAAACATCAAAATACGATCCTAGTACCTAGTACTTGACAAGTTTAAATTTTAACCAACAAAAAGTAATCGAGCGTTTATATTTTCTCACAAGCTATCTGATCCAAGGCCTTGCGATAAATGTTTAACTCATCTAATGTTTCCGTAGTTACGGCCCACGCCTTCTCTCTGCATTTGACTTTAATATTTTTACTATGTTATTAAATTGCTGTCAAGCCTCGTTTCGTTTTAGGAAGTATAATTCACTCAGTATAACTATTAAAATTAGATATATAAATTGATAGGTATGTGCTGTAATTTCCATCAAAAAAGTTTGTTATTTTTTCCATTTAAACACTAAACTCGTAACCACAAAGTGAAAATATTACAGCATTTAAAAATTCAATTATTTTGACAACATCAACCCCAACGCTGTGGCTTATAAACCGTGACAGTTTAAAATTATTGACAACATTTCAAACGGGTTGCTAAATGTTAATTGTGTAATTCCTAGAATCGTGTTAAATAGAATCACAATTCCGAAAGGGTGAAAGCACCATTTTACAGAATTGCATTTTATACTTAATTTAATTTTACTACCATACCATCAATATCATGGCAATAGGCTCGCCCCCTATTACATTGGGACCTTAACATAACAGGCGAATCGTGGGTGTGTAATACACCTCTGCCTACCCCTTCGGGGATACAGGCGTGAACTTATGTTATGTTATGTTTTATCAATATCAATCTATATTCTGTTTTTTTTTATTATTAGGTAAATCACAATTTGTTAAATGGCTAATGAAACCCGTTATTCTGTTCCCTTTAAAAAGTCCGCTGTTAAGTCTTGCTTTTTGTCTGTCTTGCTTTTTCTTTTATAGGCTCCCTGTATCTACTTATCAAAAACAGATAGCGAAAATGTCCCTTGCCAATTCAATTTTACAAGTAAAACGATAATTATCTGAATTGCAGTCTTTTTGATATTGGCAGAGCCATTTATAAAAACGAAAGATTATCTTAGATATGGATTTTTATTTCTTGCACAATATTAATTCTATCAAATTTACAGACAAGCCGGTGTGTGTTGCTACCACATCAGTAATAGTTGGTGCCGCTATAAACGAACCTACCAAAGTCATATGCGAAGTGGACGCCTTCCCGGCGCCGAAGAACTTTCAATGGACGCTCAATAATTCCATGGGAACTTTGGAAATTGAAGCCGTGAGTACTACAAAGTTTATTGCTACCGTTTATATGCAATTGTGAATTCAATAGTTGAATTATTTGTACATACCTTCTTATGCTTGCTTATAACTTTTCTTTCTATTTAGTCAAACATCTTCTGTCATTTATATTTTTATTCAAGGCCGCTGGTTTCAGATACTTTTCACCTACGCTGTCTTCAACGATTGGTATTCTTAGGTCGACTTGTGTGACTTTGCCACGTGCCTATAGTAATTTACCACCTTTCATTCTTTGTTTGTCATTCATTCTATTAACCCAAACTATATCTGTTAAAATTTTAAATCTACATCAATATCTGCATTACTTGTTGATGATAGCAATCACCAAAACCAAAATAGTGGAATAAAGTTATTTAGCTCAAGTTTTAGCGTAATGGTGTCGAACTTGAAATCTAGATATTGCAAAATGAAACTGCACCTGGTATTCATATTATCCATTTGAATCAAACGCAACAAATTTGACTTATTACCCGACTGCGCCAAAAGGAGGGTTATGTTTTTCGAGAGTATGTATGTATGTATGTATAATTGTTTGGCACGCTCTGCAGCCTGAACGGTTTGATGGATTTTAGCTTGAGAGGTGTCGTTAGATTCGTATTTACTGTGAGAGTGACACTGGGTATATCAAAATAATAAAAAAAAGAAATGGTGGATTTTTCAAAATGAAGAACTTTAAAAGGGGATTTCAAAAATATATATATCATAACTAAAAAGTATACAATAAAATTATTAATTAAAAAATCAAATAACCCGACTGCCCTAAAAAGACCGAAACAAGTTTGATAGCAGGTGGGACCCAGATGCAAATCATAAACCGAAAGAAAATGAATGGGTCCCGCCTGCTATCAAACTTGTTTCGGTCTTTTTAGGGCAGTCGGGTTATTTGATTTTTTAATCAATATTTTTTTTTCAAATGTTAATACGAATAATAGCAAATAATAGTCAATTTAATAATTTTATGAAAAATAATTAAATATTAGTATTTTCTCAAAACTAGTTCTTACTGTAACTAGTTACGTCGTGTTTACATTGGTTTAGTTCATTTATTGAATTAATATCAATATAATTAAAATTAACATTGATATATTATGTAATAATCTATTGTAACATTATTACCGTAGAAATTACATTAATACAAACAGGTATACCTTTCACTAAAACAAACATAACTGAGGAACATGCCATAATTAATGAACCGAGAGACGAAGTATTATTGAACTAACACAATGTTTTTATTCTGAGTGTTTAAATCAACCAATAGGGTATGTACTAATATAATTTGATTATTGCTTAAATTTATTATACGTTGGGAGATTATTCTGAACAGTGAATTCTATTATACATATTATTATACAAAACTTACCAGTTTATGTTTATTTCAATAAAATGATGATGTCAATTAGCCTATTGTAGTCCACTGCTGGACATAAGCCTCTCCCGATGTGCGCTATAGCACCCGATCCTCTGCCTTGCGCGTCAAGTCTATCCCAGCAACCGTTTTCAGGTCATCCGTCCATCTTGCTGGGATACGACCCACCTTACGTTTGCCGGTCTCCACTCTAGGACTCCACTCCACTCGTGTGCTCCATGGATCATCGGTCCTTCGGCAGATGTGGCCAGCCAGTGCTTACTTATTTTGACCTTAGTTGAATGATTGTAACCTTAGTTTCGGATGACCTCATTACGAATCTTATCCCTCAAAGAAACCCCGAGCATAGCTTGCTCTATAGCCCGCTTCGCGACTTTAATGTCGTGGACTAACCTCACTCTCAGTGTCAGTAGTCAAAGTCATGATGTAGGTGTTAAATTGCTACACTGCTATACAGTGCTTTCACGTTTATGTGTGTGTTACCTTCGCGATCGGTACAAAACATGTATATTTAATTATTATAAAATGTTATAATTTGCATACTTAAAAGTTATTTATTTAGTTAGAATGTGGTCTAAACAATAAGAGTTGATAAATAATACTTAAAAGTATAGATACTTATTTAATTTATTAGAAAAGAAAGAAAAAGTATTAATCTAGGAAACACACGCAGTTACTTAATTTACGTACTTAAGTGTAATTAAAAAAAGAGACATTATAACATAAAAATTATAGAATGAAAAAAAAATGCGAAGTGCAAGAAAATAAAAAGTAGACAGGCATGTTATAAAACGGTTATTGTCTTTCGGTCTGTCATCTATTGTAATTACACACACACATACATGTAAATAAAGGGGATTATTATTGTCGCAGTAGTTTCTTCAAAGTGAATTCTAAAGGAACTACTGAGAATAATCCAAGTATTCAGTTTATTTAAATAACCATTGTAGCTATAGCAATAGATTATGCCTACTGAGATCTGTGAAAGAACATATTTATTTGACAGGTCATTTGTAAGTCGGACTGACATGTAGAGGAGGGATTTTTACAAAAAAAAAAACCGTACAAGAAAAAATAAAATTCGTTCCAGTGAAATTCCGAAATACATTCAAAATGAAAAACAAGAATATCAATCCCTCTACGTTGTGTTTCAGTAATTTGCAAAAAAGGGTTGACTTTTTGATACCAATTAGGGAAAAAAATCTAGTTTCTCATAATGAGTCTCTTTATTTTATACATATAAAACTACTGAGAAAAAAGTTGAGCCACATCTTAACTATATAATGTTTACGCAGACAATACCATAATATCAAGTACTAGCTGACCCGGCACACTTCGTACTGCCTCAATCGATAGCACCTTTTAAACCTTCTCTGGATCTCCACAAATAATTCAAGACCAAAATTAGCCAAATCGGTCCAGCCGTTCCCGAATTTTAGCGAGACTAACGAACAGCAATTCATTTTTATTTATAAAAGATAGTACGGTTCTCTCGTAGCAGCTCAACCTGCTTTGAATTGGCAAGAATATTATTTAATAAAATTGCTCAGAGTATTCCTCCTTGAAAGGGACTGGTCGCGGGTTTCAATCCCGTCCTGGATGTTAAGTTAGTTAAGTTGTGAGTGTAACAAAAACCAGAACGATTTATTCGTACACTACTAGCATCACTCAGTTGTTGTTCTTCATTGAAATGAATAAATATCTATGAAATACTTGATCCAATAACGAATTGTACAATCCGCAGAACAAAAGTGTACTGTGTAAGTATATAATTATACAGTGAGAACTCGTACAACTCAGTAAGTTCATACATTACACGCCTCGCTAAAATAACAACTATCAGGTTTCTGAGGCTTTTTTTTTTTTAATGTGCGGAAATCCCTTCGGATACCCCCCCGCCGGCCAGCGGGGGTGGTTATGTCGTGTCTCGACTAAAACCGCACGTTGTCCTCCCCAAGTGTCCGTTGCCGGGCACCCCGGGTAAGCCCTCGAAAGGATAACCCCAGAGTTGCCGGCGGACTTTGGCCGCCACCGCGGCCTCGCCTGGTGGGGTCGGGTTTTATCCCGCTTCGGTGAGATGTAAATAGTATCTCTTACGAAAATTTTTTGGTTTTTGTTGCACTATAAAAGAGAACAATTAAAATGAAATAAATCTTCTTTATATATAAAAATGAATTGCTGTTCGTTAGTCTCGCTAAAACTCGGGAACGGCTGGACCGATTTGGCTAATTTTGGTCTTGAATTATTTATGGAGGTCCAGAGAAGGTTTAAAAGGTGAATAAATATGGAAGTTGTTATCGATTGAGGCAGTACGAAGTCTGCCGGTTCAGCTAGTTCTCTATATTCATCTATCTCAGATTCCAGAGATCTCATTTGGAATCTTAACTCTCCACTTCAATTGAACTAAATACTTGTATTAGGACTTGGTAACTTATTGGGTGATTATTGAGCTTCCGAGATTTCGATCTCAAATCTAGTACTTCAACCACGATTTCACCACCTGTTTTTTTTTGAAACTAACTTCAGCTGGTGACTGTCACTGACCATTTTTTTTATATAGAACACGTAAATTTGACTTCACCTCGCCTGATGGTAAGCTGAAGGTAAAGTCTCAGAAAAGAGGGTCACCATTACATACACGTACCATGTTAACAATGGTGGCGCTCAGCTTGACGGCCTCATCAAAAGAGAATTGTCGTCGCAGCACCGCGTGACACCGGTCTCACTAGTGCTCCGACCACAATCCCCCTGCCCGGCTATGCACTTGCTGACCCCTGAACGCAATCAAACTTAAAATGGATTACTATGGAGGGTTTTTCGCAATCGTGCACGGTGGTACCTACCCGGCCGAATTTTGTGACAAATTTGTGTCATCAAATTTCTACCACCAGTAAATGAATGAGTTTGTTACTAATGGTAAAAAATTCTGAATTTCAACAAAACCACATTTCGTGTTCGTAACACCGATTTCGCAAGATAACCCTATCCAACAATTTCTTTTTATTCCGTCCCATGTTTTGTCACAACACACCCTTTTGTAAATATACGTATCCGTGTCGTTCTCTTTATGGACATGCGAACAGCACTTGTCATGAATAATCCTTTTTTTATGGCAGTATTTAAGTTCAAGTTTTTGTGCGTATTTCGCACATTTTGAAGACCAAATTGACTCACAGTAGCATATTCTGTAATCTCGTCACTTCATAAAAAAACCGACAAAGTGCGAGTCGGACTCGCCCTAGAAGGGTTCAGTAGCAGCAAGTAAAATTTTTATGTGAGTTGATTGAATGAAAGGTAAATTTCGGTTTACGATTTATGACGTATTAAAAAAACTACTGATTAGATCTTGTGCAAACCAATTTTCGGTGGAAGTTTACATGGTAATGTACATAGTATATATTTTTTTTAATTTTATCATTCTCTTATTTTAGAAGTTACAGGGGGATGACGCACATTTTACCACATTGGAAGTGTCTATTGCACAAACTATTTTTTAGTTTAGAAACAAATGATATTAGTAACCTCAATATCATTTTTTGAGACCTATCCATAGATGCCACACGTATGGGTTTGATGAAAAAAAAAATTTTTGTTTCAGTTCTAAGTATGGGGAACCCCCAAAATTTCTAGTTTTTTTTTTATTTTTGTATGAAAATCGTAATGCGGTTCACAGAATACATCTACTTACCAAGTTTCAACAACATAGTTCTGATAGTTTCGGAAAAAAGTGGCTGTGACATACAGACGGACAGACATGACGAATCTATAAGGGTTCCGTCTTTTGTCATTTGGCAACGGAACCCTAAAAAGAGATGTTTAATGGGATGATGAATTAAATGTATCTATAGTGCAAGTGATTGAAATGAATTGATTGAGAGTGAAACGATTAACACTTATTACCCCAGTATTAACTAGGTATATATTATGTTGCGAATGGATTTAATTATCCAGAGACATAGAGTGTTATTCCCACTGTCCCCTACCGAATTTGCTCTCACTGGTGGCCACTGGGAATTCATTAGAAAAAATTGTCTCAAGGTATAAGCGTTACAAGTATTAAATAGTAGATTGTTACACAAGGGTTGAAAGTTAGCCATTTCACCCGAGATATTTCTGGCGGTCGAACGAAGTGAGAGCGCCAATAGTTCGAGTGTGAAATTGGTGACATTCACCCGAGTTAAACACTCTACTTTTCATTTTGACTATGTGAGGAAATTAAAATACTACACATACATTTAATGAAACAGGTATATTGATAATCAGTTAAAATTTAAAGTAAAATTGGATTTATTAACTAACAGCTTCGCTGTTCTAAAATCTCACCGGGAGTTAAATTAATATCCATGTCGCTGGAATCACTTTCCGAAACCATTTTTAACCACAATTAACACAAGGTATTTACTTATATTGAATCTCGTTTTCCCGCTAATTATTTAGCAAACTTAAATTGTTTTTTTTTTATTCTGTAAAAAAGTTATATTATAAAAAGTTAGAAAAGTTTTGTAAATCGAATCTTTTGGTTACATTGTAATCTAGTTGGTCACGAGATATGCATCTAGGCGGCCATGTAAAAAAACCCTTGATATGGAGGCATTATGACGTAACCAAATTATCATGGCAAAACTTAAAATTAAAAAAAAACTTTTCACCCAAGGGATGAAATAAGCTACTTTCCACCCGGCTATCTACCCATGAAAATTAAACTTTCCGAACAGGAGGGATGAAAAATGTATTTACGCCTATGAAACATTGTTTTTTTTATATATAATGGTCACGTCAGTATGACTTCACCTCGCCTGATGGTAAGCTAAAGGTAAAATCTCAGGAATTAGGGTTACTATTACAGAATGTGTCACAAATATGTCGTTTGACTTTGATCTAGAAACACATTATAATTCATAAGTTGCATACATTTTCATTTTACCGTTTATCTGTTTAAAGACAGTATTCCTAAACTATATAATTGAGAAATTTAAAGATTTATACAACATTCTAAACTGGAATTTGAAATTCAGGAGTTCGATGTTCTGAATATTTACTATTCAAAACATTTACTTGGATCTTGCTGCTTTGTTTGCTTTGTTCAAAGTAAATTCTCTTTCAATGTTAATAATTTAATTATTTTAACAGGAAAAGTTTAAAATAGACGCACCGGGGCGATCAATCCTCTCATATACTCCAGCTACAGAAAGAGATTATGGTTCTCTCGCCTGCAGAGCCACAAATCTTGTGGGACAACAAATAGAACCGTGTCGGTATTCGTTACTCCCAGCTGTTAAACCAGAAAAACTGAACAATTGCACTTCTATCAATCTAACTGATGACTCCGCAGAAATAAGATGTGTATCTGGTAAGTATTGAAAATTGGAAGCTTTATATTCGTAAAATTGAATTTCAGTAGTCAGAAAACACTTCATAGTACTTAAATTAAACAGGAACCATCCATTTGCTTACTAAAGTAAAGAATTATTTGTACATTTATGTCGTGCTTTCGCAAAATGAAGAGGTTAATGTTTTTTTTCATTAATTCCATCTTCAGATCTAGACAAAGTCATGAGAGAACTTTAAAAAAGAATAGATAAATTGAATCTATAAATGATGACGTAGTCTAATAAAATATTTGAAAAAAAAAAGAAATACATCAATAAGATTAACTCAAATAATAGTGACATCTGTCATTTGTTCCTAAAATAAACATTTTGGGTAGTAAAATCATGCTTTTCCCAGTACGAATGAAATGGTTTGTCCTGGCAATTCTGGCCCTCTTTCCCTATACAAATTATGAAGTGAGTGAAACCTGTGAAGTTTCAAGCGGTAATAGACCACGGGAAAGGTTTACCATTTTAGGTGGCAGACTGTAACTTATGAAGTATAATAAATTGTCTCTTTGTCCGAATTTTATCTATTTTCAAATCTATTCGATTTCTAGCTATGTGCGATGAAATATTGCTTTTAATAGGTATCATATTTATCAAAAAGAAAGTGTATAAAATGAAGCTAAGTTATAGTTTCCAAGAAGTGTAGCGAGCAGTTTTTTTTTGAAACGCTACAAATTTCAGGAAAATTGAGAAACGTAAATCTGCATTATTTTTATTACTTCTAAAAAAATGGACCAAATCTGTAGTTAACTCCACTTCCCTCGCTAAAACATGCCCAGGATTCGAATTAGACTTAATTTGCAGGATCCATTTTGGACAACAAAATAAAAGTCAAAATGAAAAAACCAGCTTGGTCGGAAATTTCACCGAAAGCATTCGATTGGCGCAAATTCAGTTACGAATGGTCTTACTTGCGAACGAAAACAAGAAAATATAAATTGAATATTTTATGCGATTTCCCAGTTTCATTACGGTACATAAAGATTTTTTTTTAAGGTTATGATGGAGGTCTTCAGACGTCGTACTTTGTAGAAGTTTGGGAGGCAAAAAATCTTGTAGCAAATGTTTCTACTCCTTTACCAGCGTGGATACTTCGAGGACTTGGTTCAGGAAAAACCTTAAAGTTACTTTTCTTTGCGTACAATGCGAGGGGGAGATCAGAAGCCGCCATAATGAGAATAAATACTTTGTCGCGGTTGGCCTTGCACACAGGTATGTCGTAATTTGAATTAGATAGTAAGTTTGAAAATAAAAATTTAAGATATCCCTTTTACTTTTCGTAGCAACCGGACAAAGATCAAATTAAAATTGAGAAAAGCGGTTGAAAGCAGACACGTATTTTCAATTTAAATATGTAAATGGACCTCTTCTGTTTTTATGAGGATTGAACGCTACGACCCGAATAATCGCAGTTCGACATAGTAGTCGATATTTAAATATTTCGTGTTTAATACTATAATGAATTGAATTGTGATCTAACCTGGGCTTTAGTAGAATTCTATTTTTGTTGAATTTGGAAAACAGTGTTTTGAGTGATGGTTCGAATACTTATACTTTCTGTTAACGTTATAAATGAAACTTAGAAAAACAGTTAGTTATGTAATTACATTAATTATATTGCCATACCTTGTCTATTCATTAAAAAGTATCGTAAATGACATGGAAGTTTACGCGAATGTCACACATTGAAATAAAACTACTTTAAACGGAATAGTAAATTAATTCTTACAATCTTACAAGTTAAACATAAATTCAATTTTAATTTTATTTGACATAAATCTAATATAATCATCAGTTTATAATTTAGTAATTCACTTGACATAATATTGTTACTAACAGTAGATTTAAGTCAAATTGTTACTAACAAACTGGGCCTAGTTGCGATCAATAAATGAATTTGAATTTGAATTTTGAATTTAAACCCGATTCCACGTTACGATTAACAAGTCAACAATCATTCAATTTTGTTAGCTGATTATTACTAAGCAACTGTAGTTGTAGAGAGAAGCAAAATGTGGTAATATTCATTTTTCAACAGAAGCTAACGCCGGAAAGTCCAATGGAGTTGATGCAAGCTGGGCACTAGGCATAATTGTTGGAATTGCTGGAACACTCGTAGCAATAGTGGTCATCGCTTTATTGGCTAGAAGAAGACAGCATCCTCCGATGCAATACGAAGGTAATTTTTATTTATTTTTATTTTAATTCCCGCTCCAAGACGTAATGTATCGGATAATTTCAAATTTCTGCGACATGTTCCATGTACTGGACGCGCGATTAAGTCCCTTCCTGGATGTTCACCTTTTCCGAACTAAATCTTTGGGAAATTTTCATTCTCATACGCACGAAACGGTCTGGCGACACATTGATTATGCGTACAGCTAAGGAGTGGAATTGCCTGCCTGAGTCTGTGTTTCCGGAAAGCTATAACCTCGGAATCTTCAAGTCTCGAGTGAATAGGTTCCTTCTAGGCAAACGTGATCCATCGTAGACCACATCGTCACTTACGACCAGGTGAGATAGAGGTCAAACGTGAGCCTATCATCCATAAAAAAACATAATAATAATAATATAAGAGAGCCAATAGTCCCTAAATATAATTATGAAGCTGCAATATACATTACAAACATATTAAAGCAATACACAAATTTGTTTTCTAAAGAACATTATAGAGGAGGAATTCTTTGACACCTAAACTTTTACTTTAGTTGCTGTACATACTTCCTCCCACTTTTGTGTAAATATTGTAGTGTATAATAAAGCTGCATAAAAAGAAGTATATCCATGAAAAGAAGTTGAAAAAGAAAATAAAAATATTGAACAGTAAAATTTAATAATTTTAAGACGTATTCACATTACAATATGATTGCCTAAATTGACAAAATACAATAAAATCCATGAATTATTATTATATACATGTATGATAATAGCAAGTTCAAGTTTAATAGATGCCATGAATTTACTAAATTACAGTATTTACTTGAACATAGCGTGTGCAATGTCTATAACTTGGAATTTAAACGACATAAGTTTGAATTTTACTACGAAATTGTCGCCAAATAGTGTCAAAGCTATTTTCCTTGAGTAAATTTCACTTTATAGTATATAATTATACACTATATAATTTAATATGTAATGATTTTAACGTACAATTAATTTAAACCAAATCCCAACAACTATAATTTTATTAGGGCAACACTGTCAAAATTATAAGTTTCTACATAGATCAACCTATATTTATTTTTTGTTCTTGCAACCTCGAACTTATATATAATAGTGACGTGCCTAATACCTTTTATTATCGATGTCCCGGGTAGGTAATTATTTTGAGGGTAATATAAAAGCAATAATAGAGGCTCGTACCTTCGACCACAAATAAATCGAAATTGCTTCAGTGGGTAGCTTTACTGGCGAATGGCGGTAGATTCTGTCGCGTGACTGGAATTTTTGAACGCCTCGGACGGCCCAGTCGTGAGCTTCACTGCATTTGAAATGTGATTTATATCTTTTTGCATTTTCAACGAAATTGCAGATGTTCCATCTACCAGTGGACATTGATGTGTTTATTCGGTTTCATGTAGATCTTATTAAATTACAGTTATATTTAAATTTATTTATCGTTGTTACCATTTCGTATTAAAAGATGCAATATTATTATATACTAATTATAGAATCCGCAGACGGATGACTTAAAAAAACCCATTTTAGAGTTTAGAATTAGTTAACTAATTCTAGACCTAGCGACCGCGATCAGCGATTGGTCCAAAGTGATTTTATATTTCTTCGTTTTGCGTAATTCCGTTGGTCGGATGTTCGTCACGTTGTGTCCAGTCAGCATTTTGTAGCCAGGCCTCGTGTCCATTTTGGGTGATGCAGTTGTTCATATTGGCTGATGCAATAGAGTAACAATATTGCTACAATGGTGGATTTGGTGCAGTTGCCCTATTGTACCATGGTATAACATACTTTTCAAAAAAGTTGGACACGCTTTATTATAAACACGTGGTCCCGAGAATACATAACTATATTTATACACAAAATATGATTTCGGGTTTCAGTTTGTCCAGTGATTTTATTATATACCAGCATCACCACGCGATTTCCACATAACTCCTGATCCCGTGGGAATATCGGGATAAAAAGCTTATGTTACTCAGGAATAATGTAGCATTCTAATGGTGAAAGAATTTTTGTAATTGGTTCTTTAGTTTCAGGGTTACACATAAATAAATCTTTCCTCTTTTTAATATTACTTGCTGACGCCTGCGGCTCCGCCCGTGGAGGATGGTTATTGTTTTGTGGTCATATCTCCGGTTCTACTTAACAAATTGTAATCAAACATACGGTAGATTTTAAGTCTGACCAATGCCTTTCTAATAGAAAAAAAAACTTCATCAAGATCCGTTTAGTCGTTTTGAGTCCATCGCGAACTAACAGTCAAACAGACAAGAATTTCAAAAACAATATTTTTGAGTTCAGAATCGTTTATTTATCATAACCCCAGATTTTTTTTAAATATCTCCAAAAACACAACTAATTTACAATTTTATAATAGTATATTGATATGGATTATAAGTATAGGATAGAAGTATAGAAATTAAAAATTGTTTGTCGATATAATTCCGACTATACAAACAACACTATTAAGATTATTGGAATTACACATTTGTAAGAGTCGTCGTCAACACGTTGATTAAGCAACAAAATGGTTCTCAGTGAATGATATCTTAGACACGACAACACGCCTCTAAAAACTTTAATTGATTACAAGTCACACTGAAAGTTTTGTACCCCTGACATTCTGTAATAGTTTGAATCATTCTTTTAAAGAAGGATTCTTGATTTATTTTTAGGGATTTTCTTTAGAAAAGCCCTATTGCTATCGAGTTGTCGTCGACGTGGTCGACGTCGTCGTTGCCAATTTTCTGTCACGGTTTTGGGTATGAAGGAGATGAGCTATCGAGTTGCTGTTTTCGGTAATATATTCGTGCTGGGGTGAACCATTGCAAGATAAAGAAAAAATCGCAAAAAATCGCAAAATTGAAAATCCCTTGTATTCGGCTGAGCTCGTCTCAGGAATTCAACTTGTTTTTAATTGACAGGAAAACTTATAGCTGTCGTTTATTTTTCATCGGATTTCGAAGTTGATCATTCGTAGTGAAAATGGAGTTGACGCGAAAAGATTTCAGAGTGATGTTTTTTTTTTTTTTTTTTTTTTTTTTTTTTTTCTTTATATTTAGTCCGTCCAATTGACTGTACCCCGCCTGATGGTAAGCTGAGGTAAAGTCCAAAAAGTAGTGGCCACCATTTCTAGAGATTGCCCCTAGAATGGTGGCCCCTACCTAGACGGCCTCAACAGATGTTTTTTCACGCCCCGCTTAAAGAGCCCAGGATTGTAGGTAGAAGGGAACACGTGAGTGGGTAAAGCGTTCCAGTGCTTTATGGTCCGACAAAAAAAGGAGTCACCAAACCGCTTGGTTCGCGATGGTATCGATTGCACTGTATGAGGATGACACCTAAGTCCTGCACGTGTTGTTCGGGACAAGAAAGGAGAAGGAGGAATCAATTGGAATAACTCATCGGAACATTCACCATGGTAAATGCGATAGAATACTGCCAAGGAGGCTATATCTCTACGCAGCTGCAGAGATTCTAGAGAACTGGTGACCTCAGGACTATCAATGATCCGGACTGCCCGTCGCTGCAATCTATCGAGAGCGTCTAGTAAGTACTGAGCGGAGCCATCCCACAGGTGAGAACAGTATTCCACGCAGGGACGGATTTGAGTCTTATATAAAAGACACCGCTGCCCCGGCGTGAAAAACCGCCTCACCCTGTTCAGCACTCCGAGTTTACGAGAAGCTGTTTTAATAACGCTCACAATGTAATTTTTATTATTAAGTTTGCAGCGAACATCCATACCGAGCATGTTGATACTGTCCTGCAGTGGTAGTGGTGTGTTCCGAAGAGTTGGGAGGGGAAGGAAAGGAGATACCTTTGCTGTAAACGCGCATGCCTGTGTTTTCTTGGCATTGAACTCGACCAGGTTCTCAGATCGCCATTGGGAAATGTGGTCTAGGTCCTGATCGAGCTCAATGACAAGTTGCCGTCTTCTCTCCTCGATGTCAGTCTGCTTGGCCGCTGAATGTCCGAGATAACGCCCATGCAAAGTACTGTCATCTGCATAGCAATGTATGCTGCCCACGGACAGCATATCATTGATATGCAGAAGAAAGAGAGTGGGCGATAAGACGGACCCCTGAGGCACACCAGCATTAACCTGCATGAACTCAGAAGCCCGGCCGTCACAAAGGACTCGGATGCTGCGCTCATGCAGAAAACTGGCAACCCAGCTGCACAGTCGAGATGGCAGACCGTAGGTCGGGAGCTAGGCAAGAAGCGAACTGTGCCAGACCCTATCGAAAGCTTTGGCGATGTCAAGGCTGATAGCCAGTGACTCGCCATGCTTGTCCATAGCCTCACCCCAGAGATGTGTGACGTACGCCAGAAGATCACCCGTTGACCGTTTTGGCCTAAAACCATATTGCCGGTCGTTAATTATGGAGTGATCTTCTAGGTAACGCATGAGCTGTGCGTTAATAATGTGTTCAAACACCTTGCTGAGAACTGAGGTGACAGCTATGGGTCGATAGTTGCCCGGATCGGACCGATCTCCTTTTTTGGGGACCGGTTGTACATTTGCCTCTTTCCAAGCCCCCGGGACCAATCCCGAGGAATAAGACAGGCGATACAGTCGCGTCAGCGTTGGAGCTAACTCCGCTGCGCATTTTTTAAGAACTACCGCTGGTATACCATCAGGGCCGCTGGCTTTCCGGACGTCGAGTGACTGTAGTGCAGCGCGGACGTCGCATTGCCTGATACGAATATCAGGCATTGAGTGGTCACACGTGACAGGTGTTGGCGGCTGCAAGCCAAAGTCGTCGATTCGGGAGTTAGTCGCAAAGAGGTTAACCAGCATATCTGCTTGCTCTTGCGGCTCGTGAGCCAGTGAACCGTCAGGGTAACGCAACGGGGGCAGCGAAGGCTGGCAGAAGTTGGATTGCACGGCTTTGGCCAGTCGCCAGTACCCACGGCTACCCGCGGGATGTGACATGAGTTGCTGACCAAGCCGTGCTATGCGCTGGGCATCCGCTCTGACGTATGCCCTCTTGCAGTCCTTAGTGGCCCTGTTATACGCCGCCTTGAGGTGCCCTGCATTCGGATCGCACTCGACTCGTGCCCTAGTCCACGCGCGGTACGCCGACCGTTTCCGTTGCACAGCATCAGCGCACTCGCGCCCAAACCAAGGCCAAGTTCTGCGGGCGCTGGTGACCTCAGTGTGTGGAATATAATATTCCATACCCAAGCTGATTTCACCAGCGACGGCAGAAGCACAATCCGATGGGTCCTTTCCATCAAAGCAGCGCTTAGACCACGGGACGGATGCGAAATAGTCTCGCATGCCGTCCCAATCCGCTGACGAGTAATGCCATAGCCGTCGCTTTATCACCATAGGTTGTGGAGGTGCAGTAACTGGCACGTTGGCGCAGACCAGACAGTGGTCGGAGGAACCCAGTAGAGCTCGTACCGAAACTCTGTACTGGGCTGGGTGGGTCGTCAGTAGAAGGTCTAGCAGAGAGGGCTCATGACTTGATATGTCTGGTATCCGGGTGGTCTGTTGTACCAGTTGAGTCAAGTCATGCGTCAGTGCGAATGCGTGGGCGGCCCGTCCCGCATGGTCAGTTTTGAGAGAGCCCAGCCAGGTCTCGTGGTGGGCGTTGAAGTCTCCCAAAAATACCATTTCGGCGGTCGGAAACCGCTCCTGCGCAACATCTGCCGCCTGACTCAGGTGGTCGAAGAGTCGAGTTGTCTCGGTATCCCCGTGATGGGAGCGGTATAGGCACACGTAAACCCGGCTAGAAGAGCCATGGTCCACGTGTAGCCAGAGGACAGAAAAGGATGGGTCCTCTAGGCAGCGCAATCGGCGACAACAAACATCCGCCCTGATATACACGCACACCCCGGCTTTTGCAAGGAAATTTTCCTCTACCACATAGCCGGGGTAGAGTAAGTAAGACGTATCTTCAGGGCGGCGTATTTGCGTCTCGGTGAGAAAAAACAGTGCCAGCCGTACCGTCTCAAGGTGATGGTGGACGGCTTGGAGGTTTGTATGGAGTCCACGAATATTCGTGAACTCCACCTCAAAAAGTGATGTGTTGGTGGGAGAAGAGTATGCCGCTGTCTTATGTACTTCATTTCTCATTTGCGCTGCCATAATTATCTTAATAGGAAGTGAAGGCGTGAAAAAAAGAGGAGACAGACGCCACAGCAGAGTTTGACAAAGTGCAGGGTTTGGTATCGCCTATGGATGCATGGCATGGCGGTAGCCGACCCGCCGAACGGAAGGGCCCCCGTACCCTTTCGAGTGTGATCGCCGGACCCACCATCCGATCACCAACCGGTACGACGAATCACATCGGGATTATGCGCGACCTGGTGGGGCAGCCTCCCGGGTTGGTTAGTCCCGGTTGGGCCCCTGTACTATGCCGCGGGCGGCCAGCGGCACCACCGTTTATACGGGTCTCCCTGTCAGGCGGGTCGACCCACGCCATCCACACTAGACTCCGCCAATACCCCACTGGTCCCACAACTGCTGTGTCGGCTGGGTCCTCATCCCCGGCTGTGCAGCTGCTGAACCCTGAACACAACCCAACCAATGTTGGGCTATTTGGAGGGTTTTCCACAGCTGCATGGTGGTACCAACCCGGACCATAATTGTTCCACCAGTTTCCAGAGCCATGTTGGCCGCGCCAGTGATTGCTAGATCGCGTGTCCGCTCTCCACGTGGGTCAGGTGTTCGACCCGGACGTATGGTTGGATTATAGAGAAATATTTCTCCGAAGTTTGTGACGCTTGACAGCAAAATTTTTGAAAGGGGACCACCTCATCCCAGTACTGTGAGACGGTGGTTTGCCGAATTTAATAGTGGACATGTTGGACAAAACGACGAAAGTGATGGACGCCCTTCAACTGCGACCATCGCGGAAAATGTGGTTACCGTTAACCGGCTTACCGAAGAAGATAGACGTATCACCTGTGTGTATAATTTGGGAACATCTGGGGATTGTTATGATGCTAGAGTCAAATAATTTTAGACGACTAATTAAAAATTAACAAGCTTGATTGTCGCTGGATGCCACGTGAACTGAAAACAGAGCAGAAAGGAGTTCGTGTGAAGTGGTGCTCAAAAATGTGACTCAAATACGACCACGGACATTCACATACAGTATAAGACATCTTCACGGGATACGTAATGTGGATTATTGTTCTGAACCGCAGAATAAGCTGCAGTCCTTTGAATTGGTGTTAGAAAGTGAGAAGACACGTTTTTATTTTATTTCCTGTACGGTTCAATTTGCACGATTCTACTTGAGAATCAAAGAAGTGTTAATACTGACTGGAACACCAACATTTTTTGGCCCCCTGTTCTTGTGTAAGTTCGAAAAACAGCGACTGAGAAGCTGAGTCTTGCTTCACTATGACAATGCTTCATCGTACACGGCTAGGAATGCAAATTTGTTTGTAAACTCCAATAAATTATAGCTAGTCGTGACCCAATCTGTACTTAGCCCGAACCTGGCATCCTGTGATTTCTTTATTTTCCCAATAATTAAAGATTTGATATGAGGTGTCACTTTCACGAACACAGAAGGGTTAATGATGACTTTCAATCAGCATGTAGAATACATGTCATCAGATCGGTGGTCCTGTTTTGAAAAATGTTTCGACCGAATGAAGCGTTTAAAATTTAATTGTATGACACGCAAAACTTTCCGTGTGTCCTACGTATAAAATTATTTACATAGAAAAATTCTATCGCATTTTTACTCTAGCGAGTTAACACGTTAACAGTGTTATCGTTTTTCCAGCGTGTAAAGTCTAACTGCGATCTGTACAGTAACGAAGCATTGAATCAGATTTAACGCGAAATCATCTTTTTTTCTCTATTAAAGTTAGTAAAATAAACGAGCTACATTGAGAGTAACACTTTGGAATATTCTTTGTACTATATAAACAGCTGCCGTAGAATGGTAGCGGTGACTAAATCAACAGAACAGAGCCGAGTGTTATGTGAACAAACAACGGAAACAACTTCGTAAACATCACATTGCAGTGACGGATGCCAACATGACTTATGCTATGGTTAACTTGATGACGTCATTCATATTGCAATAAAGTTCATTACCATTTTTATTAGTAGGTATGTCCTTTTGCAAACGCTGCCTCCTTCTACGAGCAAGTAATGCTCGGGGGCAAGACAGGGATACAGTGGTTTCCAGCCCAAGAGGGCCATCTCGAAACCTGAGATGGCTCTGGGTCATTCGGGGTGCGGGTAAAATGCCTTTTGGGCCACCTTAGACCCGTCTGAAGATGTCTGAGACGGCGTGTGGTTTTAGTCAGTTTAAGCCCACCATCATTTCTCCCGCTACCCGGCGGGTATCTGAGGGGATTTCCGCACGAAAAAAACAAAAAGTATGTGTACTTGTAACAAAGAGTAGGTACACAAGACCAGGGGTGTGTGTTGGGTAACCTCCTCGAGTGTCGCTCCGATTCCGATCCCGCTGCAGTCCGGGGGGAACGGAATCGGAGCGGCCGGTACACCCTGGGCGGCGGTGAATGGCTTCCCCTTCACCCCTTCATAGGGTTGGCATTGATCGTCGGCCAATACCCAACGTGGCGGGAACACATCGCTCTCCGTACTCCTCTGCTTTCAGAGGAGACAGGATGAGCGATGCTGTTAGTGGTGAGATGGCCCAGGGTCAGCCGGGGTGCGAGGGATATGCTCTATGGGTAACCTTACACCCCGGCGTCTGAAGACCCGAGACGGCGTGCGGTTTTAGTCGGTGCAAGCCCGACATAACCGCCCCCGCTGGCCGGCGGGGGGGTATCCGAAGGGATTTCCGCACGATAAATAAAAAAAAAAAAAAAAAAACAAGGTACACAAGACCAAAAGAAAACTCAAGAACGAAGCGAGGGCCAGTTGCTAGTTACTCATAAAAATACAATTTGGATATCCAAGCATAACTTGGAAGTAGGACAGTTCAAACAGTTAGTTATTACTTCATTTATAATTTACTAGAAGTACTGGCGACTTTGTTCGAGTAGAAATTTTATTCTACGAAAAGTTATATGACTGTCGAAGTGAGACAATGGGGCAAATTATACTTCAGAGAATTTCACGCCGGCTTCAAACTTTACACCTTACTGTTTTGAAATTATTAAAGAAGTCAGCGAAAGCAGTCTTTCGAAAACCTAAATTTACAACAGACTAGGAATACTTTGCAATAAAAAAAAACACCAGGGGTTGGCTAATTCGAGAAATTACTTTTAATGAAATAAATATTAAATAAATACTCTAGGACATATTACACAACGCCATCTAGACCCAAACTAAACAGAGCTTGTCATATGGGTTTTAGAATGCGGATAATCATACTTAGATAAATTTTTTTTGTAAATCAATACATTCAGTTAAATTTTTTAAGCAATGAATTTGAATACTTTTCCTATAGACTGGTCGCGGGTTCAGGTCCCGTCCTGGATGTTCTCTTTTTCCGATCTAAATCTATAAATTAATACAAATTATACATAGAAACACCCAGACCAATGCAAATATGCATATTTGCACTGAGCGGGAATCGAACCCGCGACCTCTGACTTAGCAGTCGAATGCACTAGCACTACGTCACAGAGGTCGTCGTCTCATAAATCCTTTTTTCGTATGAGCTAAGTTGAATACTAGAAGAGTTCTTTTTATGTAGGGCGCGTGGATGTTCGCGCCTGATGATAAGCTAAATTAGAAGTCTCAGGAATGAGGGTCACCACTGCAGATACAAATAATGGTGACTCTCAATCTGATGGCCGCATCAGATGCTTTTTCTCGTCCCGCTTAAAGGACCGACGATTATATAGGAATGAGGAAACTGCACTGTTCTGTCGAAATCGGCTTAGACGATTCGAAGATTAGCTAAGTCAAACAAACAAACAGAGGGACAGACAGACGGACGGACCAAGACCTTGAAAAATGTTTATAACTATTTTTTTTTCTCATTTAAGTACACTACTTGTCTACATTTATATGTATTCGTAAAAATATCTGTTATATTATTGTTACGGACAGGCACTTCAATTTGATTTATCTGTAAGAATTATTTTTATCATTGTGTAAAGACAATAATAATTTCCTATACCTTTTTTTTTTTTTTTATCGTGCGGAAATCCCTTCGGATACCCCCCCGCCGGCCAGCGGGGGCGGTTATGTCGGGTTTGCACCGACGTCGCCGTCTCGGGTCTTCAGACGCCGGGGTGTAAGGTTACCCATAGAGCATATCCCTCGCACCCCGGCTGAACCTGGGCCATCTCACCACTAACAGCATCGCTCATCCTGTCTCCTCTGAAAGCAGAGGAGTACGGAGAGCGATGTGTTCCCGCCACGTTGGGTATTGGCCGACGATCAATGCCAACCCTATGAAGGGGTGAAGGGGAAGCCATTCACCGCCGCCCAGGGTGTACCGGCCGCTCCGATTCCGTTCCCCCCGGACTGCAGCGGGATCGGAATCGGAGCGACACTCGAGGAGGTTACCCAACACACACCCCTATAATTTCCTATACCTATTGTTTTTTTTTTCAATGAACTCACAACGACTGCTAAATAATTAATCTGTGGTAAACGGCGTGGTGGTAAATTTAATTCTACATTTATCTCAGTTAAGCACTGTACTGTAATATATCACTGCTTGTTTATCCAAATAAATAAAAAAAAAGTATTATTTTAACCAATATACATTAGACCTCTATAGTTAATGTTATATTTATGTAATGTCATATTTGTTAGCGTCGGCAGTTTAATGCTTAAAGGGTTGACGATCGAGAGGTCCTGGGTTCGAATCCTGGTTATTAGACGACCGAAGTTCAATCCCCAGTTGCCCGGGCACACACCTCTGACTTTTCGTAGTTATGTGTGCATTAATAAATGATAATTATCGCTCGCTTTATAATGTGCCCGGTAGAAGGCAATAGATTCGCCCCCTATTACATTGAGACCTCAACATAACTGGGGAATCGTGGGTGTGTAATACACCTCTGCCTACCCCTTCGGGGATACAGGCGTGAAGTTATGAAGTTACGAAGTGAACCCGCTCCTAAAACAAGCCTCCTCAATCGAAAGGCGAATGGTGAAGATAGAGTATTCAAGTTCGACTGTAAAATAATGCAGAGTAATTATAACAAGGTTCAAAAACAAGTCATATCCTACCATATTATAAATGTGAAAGTTAATAAGCGGTGATAGCCCAGTGGCGTACGTAACGGACTGCCGAGACGAGGTCTCGAGTTCGATCCCCAGTCGCCCCGGGCAACACACCTCTGACTTTCGTAGTTATGTGTGTATTAAATATGTTAATTATCGCTCGCTTAGTAATGTGCCCGGTAGATGGCAATAGGCTCGCCCCCTATTATATTGGGACCTAAACATAACTAGCGAATCGTGGATGTGTGATACACAGAAGTGTATCAAACATCCATCAACAGAGGTGTATCCTCATAAAAGACATAGATATTCATAAAAGGCATAGACAAAAAAAGGACGAGCCAACTGATAAAACTCTCCAGAGTAAACATGAGGCTCGTCATAGAAATGTTAACAGGACACAGCCGATTGAACAGGCACCTGACACTGATAGGCGTGAAAACCGACCCCAAATGCCCGGAGTGCATGGATGGTGACGAGACCAGCTTCCACCTGCTCGCCGAATGCCCCATGTACTCACTGATAAGATGGGAGACAATGGGGTCGGATACACTGGACATAGATGACCTGGAGGATCTGAAGGTGGACCAGATCGTAAGATTTTGTAAGGACACAGGTAGGTTCGACGGAACGCCGTGAATGCCGGGTAACCACATCCTCCCCAAAAGGGAGGATCAGGGGAAATGGTTGAAATGACCCATTAGGATAGGGTTGATCACCCGCCAGGTCACCGGTGTCCCCGTTGGAAATAATAATAATAATAATCCAAGTGTTCAATTAAATTTTCAAGCATTTTGTATACTTACTTCTCCTATAGATTCAAATCGGAAAAAGAGAACATCTAGGATCGCCTTAAGACGTATATAATATATCGGAGAATTTCGAATATCTGAGACGTGTCTAGGTGGCGCAGTTGGTCAGAGCGTTCTCCCTGTAAGTCTGGTCGCGGGTTCAAGTCCCGTCCTAGATATTCTCTTTTTCCGATCTAAATCTATAGTGCCTATCTAAGTATGTTTATCCGCTTTCTAGAACCCATATGACAAGTTCTGCTGAGTTTGAGTCTAGATGGCGCTGTGTAAGAATATTTATTTATTATTTATAGTCTGATAAAACCGCGGTAGCCTAGTGGTATGGGTAAAGGACTGCTGAGACGAGGTTTCGGGTTCGATCCCTACCATGGCACACACCAATGACTTTTCAATGCTTTTCGAAGTTATGTGTGTATTTATCGCAGGTTTATAAGTGCCCGGTTAATGGCAATAGGCTCGCCACCTATTACATTGGGACATAAAACATAAACTGGCGAAACGTGGGTGCTAGCACCTCTGCCTACCCCTTCGGGGATATAGGCGTGAGTTTATGTTATGTTATTTTATAGTCTGATGCCTACTCGTCCCTGTGATCGACCGCTGCGTGCAAAATATGTTTGTTAACGCTCGACCGTACGATTATTATTACGTTGAAATCGCTCGGCCTTGGAATTACGTACTAGTAAAGGTTGTGATGCCAGGGCTGCTTTTCTCAATAAATATTTAATTTCTGAATGAAATTATAGATACTTTTACCTCGCGTAAAGGCGCGTACGAGTAGGTAGTTATATTCGTCATCTTATATTAACAAGAAGTAGATATGGCACTGGTCTTTAAAAATAGTCACTCAGAACTAGGTGAATTAGCCTGCCTAAATGCACCGTGCCGCGCCCCTACAATCAGTTTATATGTACCTACATAGGGGGGCAACTAGCGCCCCTGCCCCAAACTGAGGCAAGACGGGGACACCGTGGTTCCCAAACCCGAGGGGGCCATCTCGAAACCGGAGATGGCCCAGGGTCAGTCGGGGTGCGAGGGATATGCTTTATGGGCAACCTTACACCCCGGCGTCTGAAGACCCGAGACGGCGTGTGGTTTTAGTCGGTTCAAGCCCGACATAGCCGCCCCCGCTGGCTGGCAGGGGGGTATCAGAGGGGATTTCCGCATGAAACCTACCTAGGATTTCTTTATTACGAATGTATGTGCAAAGCCGGTCCCAGGCCGCTAGTTAGTTATAATATAATTAAGAGGGCAGATTACTTTAATTAATAATTACCCTAACATAAATGATGAAGTCAACATTGTTTTTATTAAAGACTTTCAATACAGTATCAATCGATAAAAGAATACGTAAGCGAAGTTTGTAGGTAGGTTGCATTCTTTAACGACGTGAATTTACAAAAATACATACCTTTAGTAATATTAATATCAATGTCTTTCTTCATCAATAGGCAGATATAAAAAAGGAGGTTTTTATTAGACTTGTTGGATCCGTATCCATACACTACACACGGAGTAGATATATAATAGCATATATTACTAATCCAATGAAATTCAAATGAATGCATAAGTACGTTAGTAGGTGCTTAAAGTATGCAAATACATAGATTGCGGAAGGCCTGATTATAAGCTGGAATAGCACGTAGGCTACTTTTATCCCTGGACTACTTCAAGCTCTAATCCCGTTTTTCCGATCTCATGGATCTGATCGGAAAAACGGGATTACAACTTCATGCGGGCTCCATAGTGGGAGTTACAAATAGTTAATTTATGAGTTCATTAGCTAATGCCCGCGCGGAGGTTTTTTTTTCCGTTCCACTTAACCAATTGCAAGCAAACATACGACAAATTTTAAGTCTGACTAACACCTTTCTAATAGAAAAAAACCGCATCAAATTCCGATCAGTAGTTTTTGCGCCCATCGCGAACAAACATACCAGAATTCTAAACAAATATATTTTTGTGTGTTAAATTGTTAATTTAACATAAGTTTTTTTTAAATATCTCCAATGTATTTATTATATACTAGCTGTGCCCGCGACTTCGTCCGCGTGGATTTCGATTTTTATGGTTTTAGTTCTTTTGTGCGGAACCCAAATTTTTTGTGAACCAAATTATGAATCTAAACCATCCTCGAATCCCCTTGAACTCACACAAAAAAAATCATCAAAATCGGTCCAGCCGTCTAGGAGGAGTTCAGTGACATACACACGCACACAAGAAATATATATATAAAGATATTTAGTTTCATTGTTGAAACTCGCGAGCATAAAAAGTTACGTTCCAAAAAAACTTTACAAGCAACAAACGTTTTCACAGAAATAATAGACTTTTAGAAATATGGTGCAATAAAAACATTTACCTACTATATCGAGAAAAACATTCGTTGTGCCAGGCTAGTGCCAGGTGAATTTAGAATCTGAGTTGTAAATGTCGTGTCAGACTATCGTATCGTTACTTCGACACTGATCAGCGATATCGATTTAACTTGTTACTATTTCTTTCAATGTAATTAAGGAAGAGAAAGTATCTGAATAGGTACACAAATAACAGCCGTGTTTGGTACAGTCAGCAACAAAAGTAGCTTAACACTTTTCAATTTATCAACTACTAGCAACCCACCATTGACTCGTTTCGGATTATTTTACACATAATATTATCCTATGTCCATTGGGTATAATGTACCTTTCAAATGGTGAAAGAAATATACCAATAGGTGCAGTGATTCCGAAGATTACTCTAGATTTATAAAAAACTTACAAAATTCGATCTCTCTTTTTTAATCTTAGTATAGATTAGTATAGATTTTAGTAGCTATTGTCCACGGTTTCACCTGCGTGAAATTCGGATCCTATTTCTGCAATCCATGGTAACCTATTCCAGGAATAAAGGCCTATGTGTTATTTCAGAATATAATCTATCCCTGTACAAAATTTTAGGCAGATTTGAAACAAACTACAATATGGGGTTCTTCAAGAAGGGTATTAGAAGGTCGGGTCGGCAGCGCAAGCGTGGTGCCCTTGGTGTCGCACACGTTCATAGGCCACGGTATCCGCTTTCCATCAGGTGGGCCGTGAGTTTGTCTGCCATGTCTGAGTGGTATAAAAAATAGAGTAATTCAAATTAAATCAGTTAAGATATTTTGTCACAGTTAAGATATGTAGATGACTCTACATCAAATATGTACAGTCAGCAACATAAGTTATTGAATACTAGCGGTCTAGCGTTTTCCTAGTTCATATAATTTTCATTCTATTGGAGCAAGTTTATGCCTTACGCAATTACACTCTATAAATAGTTAGAGAATTCTGAAACTGCCAAAGGACATGCTCTTTGTTCGAAGGAAGACTATAATATTCTTACAAATTACATAGTTAAGGAAACATGAGCACATTCATTGCCCAGAGGAGAATAGGTCGATGTAATAATATCATCTAATGTTGTCACTATACATAGTTTAAGTAGTAATTGGAAGGCAAAAAAGTTGCTAAAGGTTGTGTAAGTACCTAAAAAATTAATATAGAATTCTATATAACGTGTCACAAAATTAGGTCTCTGAATTTGGTGAGATGACTTGGTATCGACAAAATATAAATTTGAAACAAAAAAAAAATATCGGGTAGAATAAAATCATTCGTTCACCTCCTTCTTCGAGCAAATAATGCTAGAGAAGGAGGCGGCGAAACGGGTCCGGGAGAGACTCAGGTCTCTCCCGATTCGCAGAGCCCGCGAAGCACCCTAGCAGAAGCAGGCCGAGGTGGCGATACACTACGCCCCCCCCCCCCCTCTTTTCGGAGACAAGATGGGTACGCCGTGGTTCTCAAACCCGAGGGGGCCATCTCAAAACTGAAGATGGCCCTGGGTCAACCGGGGTGTGAGGGAAATACCTTATGGCTGAAGACCCGAGACGGAGTGCGGTTTTAGTCGGTTCGAATCCGACTAAAACGCGGGTTTTCCGGGGGGAATTTCGCACGATAAAAAAGGTATATTATTTCTAAAAGTCTACGTACATCGACAGACTAACAATTTCTAAATATAGCCGTATTTGCCCCCAATTTAAAATACACTGTCCTCTTTATAATTTCAATTTATTGTACATTTCCATTTACCCTCCAAAGTATCTCTTTCCTCTATCACTTAAAGGTTTGCTGGAAGAAAACCCATTTTAGTGGTTAAGCTCGCCTTTGTACATTAATTTTAAATTGTACTAATTATATTGTATTGTGTTTCTTGTCTTTTTGTACAATAAAGAATTAAGAATTAAAATGGTCAACAACTGGAATGCTTTACCCACACACGTGTTCCCTTCTTCCTACAAAATCCAGGGTTATTTAAGCATGAAAAAGCATCTATTTAGTGGTTAAGCTCGCCTTTGTACATTAATTTTAAATTGTACTAATTAAATTGTATTGTGTATCTTGTCTTTTTGTACAATAAAGAATTAAGAATTAAGACTGTTCCTCTCTAGAACTACTTTATACTGATTCATAATATATTGACTTTATTTCTAGCACCGATGCAGACGGTGAAGGCGTACAAAGGCACGCTCCAAAGCGCCAACCATTCCCCGGTTCAGCCCGACGATAAAAATCCTGATGTGGTGCCTCTTGGTAAAGGTAATATAGGTATCTATAGATTTTTGTGTTTATCAAATTTCGTTTCGTTGAGTTTTGTTTGGTCAAGTGCATTTTTGTTTGTGTTATGTTCTGAAGCCATGAAATTGAATGAACTCAAATTGGACATCTGTGTGGCAAACATAGAATTAGAGTTTGAGAAAAATTTGACGTTTCGCATTTGAACGTGAGAGTCCTCTTCACCATCGCCGTGAGCAGGATGCGCCCACGGCGATGGTGCGCAGCGTGAGCGCGTGGGTTGTCGCTGCCTCCTTCTGCGGGCAAGTAATGCTCGAGAAGGAGGCGGCAGAAGCTGCAGAGCCCGCGAGGTGCGGAGGCGACTCAGACGTCGAAGGTCGCCGTCCTCCGTGAGCGCAGACCTGGGGATAACAGGTGAAACCGCTCGTCACTCTAGCAGAAGCAGGCAACTTGCGCGCTCCCCCTTTTCCAGGGGTAAGACGGAGCCACCGTGGTTCCCAAACCCAAAGGTGCCATCTCGAAACCGGAGATCAGTTGGGGTACGAGGGAATGGCTTATTTTTATTACACCCTGTTACGCCACGCCTAATTACACCCGGCGTCTGAAGACCTGAAACGGTGTGAGGTTTTAGTCGGTTTGACCTCGAGATGGGGGGGGGGGGATCGGAAGGGATTTTCGCACGAAAAAAAAACTAAAAAGAAAAGGCACACATCTAAAGTAAAAATATAATTTAAAAGAAAACAAAGCCTGGTCCCAACATTGTAAATGCCGATACAAAGTCATCCGAGGGTTACATTTTAAGATGATTGTAAAAAATAAGCATGAATGTTAGCCATGAGCTTCGCTTTGCTTTGCAGCCACCTTAACCTTCTAACCTTATCCATCCAGGCTAGACTGATATTTGATGACTTTGTCCGGAGTTCACACTTGTTCCTGGCCTAGGAAAAAGAAAGAGAACAAAAACTAGTAATTAATGCCTGGTGTTGCTTATTTTGTGTAGATTTCAACAGCGCGCGAGATGTAGAGCGCCCCCCTGAGCCACCTCCTTACGGGTCAGTGGTATCTCCACCAGTTGAAGCTTCAAGGAGTTCTCACAGTCTCCACCATAACGACGTGAGACCTATCACACCTCACACCCCAAATACACCTGCATCTGATGCACATGTAAGTATGATAGATACAAAAAATAATACAAATATACAAAAAAAAATACAAAAAAGATAATACAATTTTTTGAAAATAAAATGCTGTTAGGTGTCAATTTTATATTAATATATAATAGACTTTATTCAAGTCAATGAATGTTTAAATATGTACTTCTGCTACTTTACACTACACTAGCAAATGTTTTTATCAAACATAATAATAAATAAGCGCCTTTCCATTTATTAGACATGTTTTCAGACTCAAAACAATTTCAAGTATATAATATTTTAGGTAACATCCCAAGCACTGAAAAATGAACCCACCGGAACGAATGTTCGAAAATAAAACAAGCAAAGCAATTTATCTAAGTTTTCAATTCTAGGCTATTTTAAAACTATAGTGCAATTCTTAAATAAATAAATGGACTTTAAGATACGTATTGTATTCTTCTAACACACTTTTACAGTGTTTATAAATCTCGACAGCTGAATTCCAGATAAGATATGATATTCGCCATAAGAAATTTGATACTCATTGTGGATTCAGCTGTCAAGATACACAAACGTTCTTACAGAATAGCATCGCAGCTTTTATCGGTGAAGCAATCGCCACTAATCTTTCGTCTGCCATTCCTTACACCTCCTGATACGACTACACTTCACATCTTTTCCTTGATCTATTCCATAAATGTTCTTTGTGGCCTGCTTCTTTTCTTTCCTTCAATCGTCACTTCTATGATATTTTTACAAACAAATCGTGTCGTATCAGGTGGCCAATCATTTTTCTGCTCCCGTTCTCGGATAATATTCAGTGCTTACATAGTATATACTTTTTTCTTTCAATAATTCCTTGAAACTAATCATTGTTAACAGAGCATTGGGACACTAGCAGATGACCGCCGAAGTGTTACAAGTGGCACTTTCTCGCGAAGAAGAGAGGTCGTCACAACAAGAACGCCTCTACTAGCGAACGCAAGGGAAAGTTGCGTCTAGGCTGATTAATAATAGTACTATCTGCATCAAAGAGAACGTGCTGAATATTTATTTTCTAGAATATTTTTTTACTATCTAGGATTAGGTCTGTGATACGGTTTAGGTATGTTTTAGGTATGAGATGATCTTCACTTTGAAAGAAAATGATGTTGGATGAATATTGTTTCTATTTTAGAATATCTAAGATTTTATTTCAGATTTACCGTATTGTCTCTGCCTTTTGGAACGCAAGGCTTACTGAAGCTCAATCTGAGGAGCTTTTGAAGTTCAAAATTGTTTTTCTATAAATAAACTACAAATTTAAATACCAAAATAATCATTCATAATCAAAAAATTGCTAGGTTCAAAGCAATAGTTCAAAAATTGTTTTCGTAGCAAAGGATATATGGGTCTGTGAATCTTTTATATTTCTTTCATTGGAACTCTAACTTCAGCCTTAAACGAATTGGAGTGTAACCTTAAAGAACCTAAGAAGACCTGAAGTATAGACATAAAAAAGTTGTTTTGACAATTGCATTCCATTTTCGAATCAATCATTGTGTTTTTACCTGTGCCATGAATCTTGTTTCACAAAACCAGTTTCAAAAATTCTATTTAAAAAAAAACAAGTTTCGAAAAATGAAGTAGGTAAAGGAAATATTTGTTTTCATCGCTCAAATTTTTTATCGAAATTAATTTAATTTAATATTGTTGTAATTAATAGGTATATTCTTGTTCAAGTGAAATTAATAATACATAATTAAGATTACGTCTACATTGAATCTATCTTATTTTAGACAGAGATAAATGCTACACGAGTATAATACGGTATGCTTTACCTTACAGGATGAAATATAAGAATGGTCATGTTGCATTCTGGTATCCTCATAAAAGGACTTCCAGTGTCTCGGTTCTTATTACATTCACAAATCACGTGCACAAGAATTCATACTCCGCTAAAATGACGGCTTACTGGAAATATTACTAGGACAAACCCTAGGTTATAAAAAAGTTTACATCAGCGAACTTTATATCATCGAGTATGTATATCTTTATACATACTTATATATCCAATATATAAAGATATACTGGATATATCTTTGAAATTTATGATTACAATAAATCTATTAATGATTATAATAAATCTATTAATGATTATAATAAATCTATTAATGATTACAATAAATCTATTAATGATTAAAATAAATCTATTAACGGCTGTAAGAAGTCAGAACGCACTTCTTTTTTCGGATGTGATTATAAAAATATGATAAAATATGTATTATATACTTCGAAGTAAATTATACAAGACTGTTTATAGTTCGTACTCCTTGATGCAGAGACGTTAAATGTAATTTATGTAGAAGATTTGGTTTTTAGATAATATTCACTTTCAAAAAGAGATATAACTATCGTCTAAGTATACTATAATATGTAAAATAAATAATAATATGTTCTTACAACTGGCACTGTTTTATAATTAAATTATATGTGTATAAATAATCTGATGGTATACCTACACTGTGAATTATTAAATTATATGTGTTATAATTTAAGATATTGTCATTTATATACAAATAAAGTCTGTTAACAAGAAGATACATTATGCTAGCCTTAATTTTTGGTGAGGAATTTTGATATACCTAAACTGTAACCGATGCAAATAAAAATTTGAACTCAAAACTAAAATAGTAAGAAACCGTTGCGAGAGCTGCAAAGCATATAAAAGAAAAGAAAGAAAGAAAAAATATTCATTAACGCTCTAATATTACAGTGATACACTTAAGTTATCTCAGCATGATGTTGGGTTACACTTTTTTTTTATTCTTGGATAAATCCCTTCAGATACCCCCCGCAAGCCAGCAGGAGTGGTTATGTCGGGCTTAAACCGACTAAAACCGCACGTCGTCTCGGGTCTTCAGATGTGTAAGGTGGCCTAATAACGCTGATTTTCAATTGCAACCCATGAGTGTCATAGACTCAAAATGGCAAATAAATCTAACAAGTGCAAAACAAAAAACCAACGTTGATCAACATTAAAAATGAGTAATAAAAAAATAGCAACAATAAATTTGATAATTATAAAGACACAATAAATGAATTAACTAAATTATGAAATTAACAATTGAATTGAATTTGAAATTAAAAATAATACTAATTATTGAAATTACCATTAACATTGAGTCAAAACATACAACAAAACAAAATTAAATATTATTTGAATTGCAAGCAGCATTCAAGCTCTACCTCGTACCAAACCATTACGAACACTAAATAAGCGACACATTTGCTCGGACACGCTCAAATTGTTTTTGATATTCGAGCAAAAATATCCGCAGTTAGGAGCTGAACATAGACTTTCCATTAGCAAAATAATGTCTCCACAAGGGACTTTAGAAATCATTTCTACCGTCAACTAAACCATCAGCCTATTTTACTGAGAAATGGAGATATTGTTTATTTTTAAACAACAATTAAGTTGACTCTCTTTTGTACTTTACCAACTGCATCAGGTTCGATACAATTTCATTCTACCTCTTATTTACGAAATATCTACATGTAAGAATTAATGTTAAAAATATACACAAGTTTTGTTTAGTTTCTAGTAATAATAATAGCAAATCTGAGGTTTGATTATAAAACAAAAACATTGTAGGTACATTTTGCACGCCAAATTCATATGTTTTAGCTTAGTTTGAGTTTCTTTAAAACTAAGTGCCCTTCTTAACATAAATTATTATGAACAGCTCTGGCACCTCTGCCTACCCCTTCGGGGATATAGGCGTGAGTTTATGTTATGTTATCTAGTAAAATATTTGAAGCATTGAGCCTTTTTAACAAGAACTCAAAATATAGAATAATAAAATAATAATATCTTATTTAAAATGGACTTCTAATCAACGCAAGTTTATTTTGATAGTAGTCATCGTTTCATTTCGCTGAATTTAGGTTTTTTTTTTTTTTTTTTTTATATTTAGGACTCGTCAATTTGACTTCACTTCGCCTGATGGTAAGCTACAGGTAAAGTCTCAGGAAAGAGGGTCACCATTACATACACGTACCATGTTAACAATGGTGGCACTCAGCTTGACGGCCTCATCAGAAGAGGATTGTCGTCGCAGCACCGCGTGACATCCACTGGTCCCACTAGTGCTGCGACCACAATCCCCCTGCCCGGCTATGCACTTGCTGACCCCAGAACGCAATCAAACCGAAATTGGACCGAGATCGGTGGTACCTACCCGGCCGAATTGTGTGACAAATTTGTGTCATCAAATTTCTACCACCAGGTTTAATTAAATGTTATAAATTGAATATATTATTTATTATTTGTTGCTCAAAGTTAGGAAAATTATATTTACAACAATTAACTACTTACTTATGTTCTAAAAATAGCTCAATAATAAAATAAATACGAATAAACCACACGTTTTATATTTGTTACAGATATTTATAGTTCAATTTATTTGTAGCAATAAAATAAAACGATAAACTGGAGATTGGGTAGTTAAATAAATACCTACAATAAAAGTAAACATTCATATATAATATATAATTATATATTCACGTTTCATTGCGTTCACATTAAACTGTAATGAAATGTTATTTTTGAAATGTGCTTAGTTAGTCGTTTTAATTATTAATGAACGGAAAGTCAGTGCTTTTTATTCCTTGTTAGAAATTCTGTTAAGCATTGAAGAATCAGTAACAATACATTTCTGTGTCTAACTGTACTGTTGTATGGTACTCACTAGTGACAAACAGATTACAAAATCAAGAGGAATTGCTCCACAGCAATCACTTCTCACCACAATGATGCTGTAAAGATTCTTTATTTATATTCTTCATTGTACACATATAATTTTCTGATACATAATCAAAGGGATATTTTAGGTACAAAGTTGAGCTTAAATCAATGTTGAGTTTTCTTCCAGCAAACCTTAGAGTTTGCCTTGTTCTGTATTCATCCCACTAAAACTCATGTCAAAGGCATATTCCTTACTCATCCCACTTTAAAAAAATATTTAACATTCTTAACTCTTCCCAAAATCCATTCTTAAGTCATTCCAATCCATGTAGTACAAAAGTATGGACAGCCGATCATGCAATTAACTAATTTTATTATTTAATGTAGTTACAAGTGACAGAGGAGAATAAAAATTTGGATATAGAGGGCAGAGCCAAGTGAAAAACAGAGCGGAAATTACAGGCTAAGAATTACTACTAAGAATGATTGACTATTAACTAGAATTCACTTTTAGGCTTGTTTTTAGTAGAAAATTATGACCAATGGCAACCCACCCTTTTTTTTCTGTGCGGAAATCCCTTCGAATACCGCCATACTGTCCAGCTGGAGTGGTTATACTCGAGTTTATACTCGAACCGACTAAAACCGCACTCAGTCGCGGGTCTTCTAATGGCAGGGGCGCACCCCGAAATAGCAGCCAGTCCTCGCTTCGCTTCAGTTTATATGAGTTTTTTTTATTCCATTCACATAGTATACAGCCTATATCCATCAGGGATAATGTATCTTTCAAACCGTAAAATATTTTTCCAATAAGTGGTTGCGGAGATTAACCGCAACATAATAAGCAGACTCACAAAATTCGGCCTCTCTTATCTGGCCATCTTATACGACGGCATTAGAGACCCGAGACGGCGTGTCGTTTTGGCTTGTTTGAGTCCGATATAATAACCACCACACTGGCCGGTGGTAGGGTAAAGACGGGGATTTCCGCAAAAAAATCACAAAATGGCACTCGTTCTACCCACTCTCGAGTTATATATAAACGGTATCACTAACCCGACTTTGTTTTATATATATTATATAGATTAGGACTTGATTTTATTAACTTGAAGAATCTAATCATTCTATTAGTTATTTAAAATATAAGTGGATTTTAGAACTTCCCAGAGCAGTAATACAAGCTGTTAGCATTTAGTTAAAAGATTTACTTAAAACGTAAGTAGGATGAGTTGAAGTGACAAACTTGAACCTCATTATTACGCTACTGATGCCTTATCAATTACGATGGTTCTAAATATTTACCAATAAAAAAATCTCTTAAACTTTTAATATTATTTTTGTTAAACAATGTATAATTTTTAACAATAATAAATTAATGTATAAAATCGTGTATACATCACACTTTGAATGTAATTAGGTAGTAAATAAGTTAATAATTTAAATATTTATTAATAATATTAAAAAGATGAATTCACTGTGATGCTATGAAATTTATAATTCTCTAAATTATGAATTACATTCATAATTTAATTGTAAGTGTAAATAATTATAAACGTGTTGTCAGCTCTAGGGTTCAGAATAAAGCCCTTCTTAAGTACTTTAGATTTTTGTGTATTGTATATAGTATCTATTATTACCTATATGTGAAAAATATATGGATATTAAAAAAATATTAAATGTTACCTAACTTTGCTAGTTTTGTTGCAATAACATTATATTTGATTGATTTTAACAACTGTAAACATTAATACAATCAGTAACAGTCACGAAACATTAGGTATAGTAATATTTTTAGTAATCAAAGGAGTGTAAAGAAATATGTTCCTTATCTTTGAAAATTTAGTAGGTACAAGATGTTAAAAAGAAAATATCAAGATTTTTAATAAAATACAGGCACTAAGAAGTATTATGTGATGTAAATCGCCAAAAAACATAAAAACAAATAAAACTTCACTACAATGGTGTATTTTGTGCATTTAAAAGTTTAAGTTAAAGTTTTATTTTTAAATATTAGGTCGTTAGTTATGAAATTGCCGTTTTTCTTGAAGGAAACCCAATTTTCAGTCCTAACATTTTTGCATTTTTTTTAGGAATGACAATTCCAAATTTTATGATTTTCTTTGTGTATGAATGAGATAACATTAAGCTAACAAACAGCAACTTTTATAAAATTTTTGAAAAGTGACAGCTGTTAAGTAATATGAAATTTATCATCAAAATGGATAGCATTAAGAAGTACTGTTTTAGAAGATCGAATTAATTTATCAAGCGGCCAATAAAAACACAATTTAATACAGAGTTGTTAAATCTTTAAATCAACTTTCAAACAAAATATAAATAATGGAAATAGCTATTAAATTACAGGAATAACGAACTCATGAATTTTTAAGAAAATTTCGGCAATTTCATAGGTAAAGACCTATTATTTTCAGATACATGCATAATATATCTATTGTATGTTTTCCATTGCTCCGGACGTAATTCTCTCGACAAGAATAACGTACATTCTGTTACTGATTGTACATACAGTATCATATAATTTCCTTTAAAATGAAATTATATTATATACTAAATTATTAACAAGGTTACATGTAGCATACTGTATTTTACAGCTGTCGTCTATTTTGATGATTCATTAGGGTTTATGTATTAATAAATATATTTATACGTATATTATATACGTATAAATATATTTATTAATACATAAAAGGTTACCTTTAATTTCAATCAATTGTCAGATGTCGCAAAAAATAAAAATTAGCAATTTTTTCATGAATATCTCCACACATTATTTTCTAAAACTCTAATTTACGTTTAGTTAAATAAATGTATGTAATCAAAATCGTGTATTTCGACCACACATATTTAAAAAAAAAAAACTAAATATGACTTTGACACGGATGTAAAATATTGTACTACTAAGACAATTTTTTTATGTTGTGTCATAAAACTGTATAATTATCGTTAAATTAAATGACTCTTTGCATTACATACCTAATTTGTCGGTACTAAAGTATATGATTTTGGTGATTTTTCAAAGACTTCTTGACATATCGTAATTATTAAGATATGTGTAATACTTCTTGGAATAAATTTGCTTTTCGGCAAATCATAACCGCCTTTTATTGTCTAAAGCACCCATACCTACTACATACATAGAAATGCTCATCACTCTCGATAGATGTTTTTTGATGATATCAAATCTCGTTTACATTTAGAACAATTGCTTGTAAAACTCATAATAGCTTTTAAAGACAATGGGTCTTCGAGGAAAATTTTCAATACCAGAAAAGGTGATGGCAGTGAAAAATTTCACCAAGGAAGATAAAATATGATATATGAATATGAGACGGATCGTGGCGCAGATAATGTGGTGTACAGTCACAAACCACAGCCTAAAAATATTAATATATGCGTTGTGTACATCAAGCCTTTTGCTACGGACGAGGAGTATATGACAAGGTTTTGTAAGGTTGAGAGCTTCATTACCAACCTCAAAGGGACGATTGTGATTGTGGGTGATCGACCCTAGCAATATAAATAACAAAAAGGATTGGAACTTCGTTAAGGGGAATTATACCTTATTATTCGAGCAAATTTGTTCCGCACCATGGCATGACCTTCTTCAATGCAATAATGCATCCCTAGCTACCGATGCTTTTTACACGACACTGTACTCCATATTTGATCTTTCTATTCTATGTAAAAACAAACTTCTTAAAAAATGGAAAAGATCACGATGCGAATCAGATTATGTAGAATTTAAAGCTCTTAGGTCTGATTTAAACGATCGAACTAAGAAAGCCTATATTGAATACTGTAGAACAGCCGAAAATAACATTAAATCAAACCCATGGCAATTCTGGCAACATATTTTTAGCCTGCGGTCTAGGGGTGGTTTCACTTAAACATTATGTCCAATGGAGAGGTTTACTCGGGCGTTGAGGCGGCTGAGGCATTCGCAGCACATTTCGCCAGTGCATTCTTACCAGATACACCTAGACTAAACCCTAATACCTGCCATCTTGAAAGTGAAGGAGGAAACATTCCCCTTCCATCTTTGGTAGCCCAGGATGTAGTGAATGGGATCGCTAGGCTTAGTCCCCGTTGCGCAATTGGTCCTGACAATGTGCCTGCCTACATCATTAAGGCTTGCAAAGAAGTCTTGGTGACCCCTCTCTGTCATATTTTCAACCTGACTCTCCAGTCCGGTGTTTATCCTGGTCAGTAGAAACTATCGCGTGTTGCTCTGATTCCCAAAACAAACGACAGTTCATCCGTAGAGTATTATAGACCTATTGCCATTCTCTCAACCATTGCAAAGGCTTTCGAGCATGTACTCCATACCATCGTTTACAAATATTTTGACAAATATTTATCCGATGCCCAACACGGTTTTCGGCCTGGTCTCTCGGTCAACTCTAACTTAATGGTCCACGTCAACCACGTCTCGAGATGCTTGGACAACCGAGGGCAAGTAGATGTGATGTACTTGTATATTTGAAACGCATTCGACAAGGTCGATAATGATATCCTTCTCATTAAATTGGGGAATATCGGTTTTTCCCCCGAACTGCTCAACTTTTTCGCTGACTATTTACGTGATCGTAGACAATTTGTCAGGCATGGATGTTTTGAGTCCAAACCTTATTTCACGCGCTCCGGAGTTAGTCAGGGATCGGTTCTTGGTCCGCTCCTATTTCTCATAATGATCAATGATATAGTGTGTACGGTAAAATCAGCGAATTGCCTCTTATACGCTGATGATCTCAAATTTATCATGGAAGTAGAAGCGGAGGAAGATTGTAAACTCCTTCAAAGAGATATTGACGCCCTCAGTCAATGGAGCATTATAAATATATTGCATTTTAACACCAGTAAATGTCACGTAATGACCTTCAGTCGTCGTTTACTATTAATTGACTATGAGTACAATCTTTATGATGATGTACTCACTCGAGTTTTTAGTGTAAAGGATCTGGGCGTAACTTTTCACCCAAGCCTAACATTTAGTGACCATATATCTGCCCTTGCAAAGGAGTCCTATAGACGCTTGGAATTTGTGTTGCAGAATGCCCACGACTTCCAGAACCCTCACGTTATTGTTCTTTTATACATCTCCCTGGTCAGGTGTAAGATGGAGGCTAGCTTCTGTATATGGTGTCCCTATGCAGCAAATCAAATATTGATGGTTGAAAAAGTGCAGAAGACATTCCTTCGATTTCTTTTCAAAAACTTGTACCAGTTATATCCCTTCATGTACCCCACAAACTATCTGCTGGGCGTATTGGGTTTTAACTCCCTGGAGGTAAGAAGAGGCCTAGATCAGCTCACAGTTGCATGTAGGTCTCTTCGTTTAGTCATCAACTGTCCCGATCTGCATAACCTGTTCTGCCGTTTATATGTGCCCAACAAATATTTAGCACACCGCGAGAACCGTCGCCATAGACTTTTTGCTCGGCCTCCTTGCCGAACAAGAGAAGAAGAGAAGAGAAGAGAGCTGAGTCCCCAGTGTGTCGAACGCTGGATGTGCTCAACGATCTCCTCTCAGCTTACCCTGATTGCGATCTGTTTGCGGATGAATGGGAGGATGTAATGCGTGTATGTCGTATGTTTTCCGAGAGTAAGTATGCAAGGAAATCTTCCATACAAATATGAGATACCTGCCTTATACTAAATTATGTTGTGTTATGCTTTGTACGGGGTGCCCGGCAACGGACACTTGGGGAGGACACCGTGCGGTTTTAGTCGATACACGACATAACCACCCCCGCTGACCGGCGGGGGGGTATCCGAAGGGATTTCCGCACGTAAAAAAAAAAACCTAAGTTATCTAATGTAATTGGTCATGAACCGTTTTAGTTAACTATAAATAAATAAATAAAAAAATTATCTTCAGTGACATTCTTCTGCATGGCGAATACTTTTGTTATTTTTGGATTCCTACTCTACTAGATTGAGATACGTTTGTTTCTGCTTATCATTCAAATTTAAAAAGCAAATTATATAATTGATTCAATATCTTAACATTGACAATAACATTATAATATAAGGGTGAAGTAGCAACAATATTGCGTCGTAAAAAGTATTTAATAATCTAATAATCAATTTCTCATTGCACTTACAACATAGGGTAACTCAGAGATGAAATTTCCATCTCTGCGTTGCCCTAATGTTTGGCTGGTAGAAGATGCCTGAAAATTTTAATTAAAAAGACATCACTATAAAATTACCGGTATGTATTTAAAGAAAAATAAAAAAAACTTGTTCTCTAAATATTTTTTTCTTAAAGAAATCAGTAGTTCTAAAACGAAAATAATTTTATACACGGGTAGTGCTGATTTCGGGGTACGAGGGATATACTTGATGGGCAACCTAACACCCCAGCGTCTGAAGACCCGAGACGGCACGGCGTGCGGTTTTATTCGGTTCAAGCCCGACATAACCACCCCCGCGGGTCGGCGGGGTGTATGAGGAAAAAAAGGGTAGTGCTGATTTGAAAAGCAACCCTTGTATAAAATTATTATTTTTATATATTTTAGTTTTAGTAATGTCATGTAGTACCAAAGTGCTTGCCAATACCAGCCTTAGGAGTTCAACACAACGAATCTTTCTTGTTTAGTTCCAGACCATCTACCGTCTCCATCTCCAGACCTTGGACATCATGTTGCACCAGAGTGTTTACCAAGACGAAACAAATGTGCCCAAACTCGATAAGTTTATCTTAACTCCTAAACTACAAGTTGCTATAGCCATAGCTGCCTACTTCATCGTCTGACCCTAAATACCATGTCACATCAGAGACTTTGTCAAGACAAAATCAAATGAGTCCAAACTCGACAGTCGCTGGCGTTGGAGAAAAGGAGAATAACTGCAAGGGTATAGTTACCTTAACATGCGCGTCCACTAATGTACGGTCTCCGTACACTGTTTGCTGAATAAATAATAAACTAATGTTTTAGTAAATTATTTAATGATATAATGATTGATTGTTATGCTAGGTGAGTACACTTGGATTGCTAAACGTGAACTAAATGTAATTTATATAAAAGTCACCGCGTAAAGGTAAATTTGCGGATCATGCGAAATGTTCGGTCATTAGCCCGAACATCCTCCCAGGCCAAAAGGTATATAAAATTACGGAATGTCCTTTTTGAATATACTTTTCCTAGGTATGGGAGAAGTCGATTGGTCTCTTAGATTAACACTGCTCGTCCGTATCGAGTCTATAGGCACTTCACTATGCTGACGGTCAGCAGTATTTTGATGACGCGTAAACACGACACTTTGCTCTGCAGTCTGGCACTGGCTCGTCTCCTCCGCCACAGGAACAATGCTGCTGCTAGCACCATCGCTCCCACCAGGACGTAAGTGATAACGTACTGATGAATGTCGTGCGTAGACAATACGTCGTAAGATGAATCAGTGGTCGCCGATTTGAGTTGTTCGACTTGGTTACCCAGATCCTTCAGAGTTTGGTTTATCGGCTCATCTTTCGGTTCCATATATTGTTCCAGAGATATATTTATCAATTGATTTAAGTTGGAAATTATTGGAGTAACTACACCCGGGTTCAAGGTTAAGGTATTCCCCGACCTTGATCTTAAATATAAAGCAAAGTCCTTGCCTTTTATAATGCAATTCGACCCGAGACTAACAATTCCAGCTCCAGATAACTGTTCAAATGTAACTTGATCATTACATATGATTCGTAAAGAGCATGAGTTGCAACAATAATAAAAATAATTAGATGGCTCATTTAATTCCATCCACACATTTTTGCATGCAGATTTGTTTACATGGTGCATTGATCCTTGCTGGCCTTTAACTGACAGAAGTTTTCATCTACAGATAGATAGTGAATAGGCGCGTTTAGTGGACATAAGTATGTGTATTCATTGTATAAACATGCGTGCAGCTCATTCGTAGACAATGTTAAGTAAGTATCTTTTCGAAGATTAACAGCGATGTACTCATTAATAGGGCGGACAGTAATTGTGTTATTATTTGATATTTGATGAGGAACTGGGATCGTTTTATAGATGTTGTAAGTTTCCCTGCTGGTCAGAGAAAATGTTATTTCAAAAATAAAATAGTCTCGTAATACTCTACCCTTAATTTTCAATAGATTGTAAATGTATCTGAGATCTGTTTGAATGTCTTCTATGGGTAGTTTGACATCTTTTGTTAATTGACTCGAAATTATTTGTAATTCATTACGTAGTTGATCAGGTGTAAGCAAATGGGTATTAAACTTGCCATGGTAAATATCAGTCACGGTATCAAGCAATGCATCCTGAATCCGTTTTAAATTTTGAATAAGGTTGCTCGTGGTCATGGCTGACAGGGTGAAGTCTTGCACTTCACTAATACTTATTATCTTTTCTTTGACTGAATTGACAGCTACGTCCAATGCGTTCAGGTGCTTATTGATAGCTTTATGCTGTATGGACATAATGTTTTCAGTCCTCTTTAACAAGTTATACTCGGCTTCAACAACGGATGTTTGATTTCTTAATAGGTTTGTTATGTGATGTTCGTTTTTTCGAATCAGTTCGATGTCTTTCTTATATTGTTCCGCGAAACGCTCGTCCAATACACCGAAAAGACTGTTTGCCACATATCCGATTCCATTTACAAGGCCACGCCGATGTCTAGCGTGCGCGTCAAAATGCTGATCCAACAACAACTTGTTGTAATGTTGTAGTTCTTGGTATTCATGTTGTAATTGCATGAGTATAGTGGTACATTGAACTTGGTTTGTGAGCATTGAACAAATTTTTTGAGAGTGATTTAACGATTTGGTCACTGCCGTGGTCCCTTCCCAATAAGGCGAAATGTCGTAATAAACCACTAGAGTCCATTTATCCCGAATAATTTGCATATTCGAAATGGCATCGAAGTATAATGACATATTACCGGGGAATGAGGTTATATGATATGCTCCATGTGAAGTTGTCAGTAATGACATGAAAAGGATTAGTGATATCGCCATCGCCATAAATGACCTCGGTTTTTTATTTTTACTTTTCATGGCGTCATTCCTCGCTTGGATATCACCATTGCTCTTAATGCTTCTATCGTTATCGTTGTCAGGGTATACGGGTAAGACTGATAATTTGATTACGGGCCTCTTGATAATGCCGTTTCTAGTCTTTAGTGACACAACTCTGACACATCCATCGTGTCCCGGATGAAGGTCTATCACTCTTCCCAACAACCATTTGCTGGCTGGGAGGTTTTCCTCTTGAATGGTAACTAAATCCCCTAGTCGTATGTTTTCTCGGGATTTCAACCACTTAGATCTGATTGATAGTTGAGTCAAATACTCTGTCTTCCATCTTTTCCATAGATCTTCAAATAATTTCGAGATGAGATGCCATCTTGTTCTGGCATCAGATACTGTCTCAATTAATGTCGATCCGGGCTTTGCTGTCAAGAAATGAGAGGGAGTTAAAAAATCTATATCCTCTGGATCTTCTGTCAGCGCACAAAGAGGCCTTGAATTTAAACATGCTTCTACTTTTGTTAAAAGGGTGGCATATTCCTCGTAGGTCAACTTCTGTTCCCCCACGACCCGCTTGAGATGATGTTTCAAACTCCGAACTGCTCTTTCCCATAGACCTCCTGCGTGCGGCCAAGATGGGGCGTTGAAATGCCACTCAATGCCCATTTCTGATATCTCAGCTAAAAAATTGCTGTCAAATATTTGTTGCAATTGCTCTAGGAGAAGCCTATTTGCTCCGACAAAGTTGGTCCCATTATCGCTGTATAGGTGTCTGGGTGCTCCTCGCCGGGAGGCCATTCTGCTAAGCGCAGCCAAAAAAGCCGTACTTGACAAATCGGACACCAGCTCTAAATGCACAGCTTTGGTCACCATGCAAACAAACACTGCAATATACCCCTTGGTAGCTTTTATCCCCCGCCCTTTGTTCGCTTTCACGTCAACGTATCCCGTATAGTCAACGCCCGTGTGATAAAAAGCTTTCTCCGGGTTTATTCTGGCGGATGGTAAATCTCCCATGATCGGACCTTGGAGCATCGGGTTTTGCTTTCTGCAGGTGACACACCGATGTATAAATTTCTTAGTGGCTCTGTTACCTCCAATGACCCAATACCTTTGTCTAAGATTGGACAACGTGAGTCGTGCTCCCCCATGAAAAGTAAGCTCGTGCGCTTCTTGCAACAGTAAAGTGGTAAGACGACTCTCGTGTGGGATAATTACGGGATGCTTCATCTCACCGTTGATATTGGCTTTATGAAGCCTTCCTCCAACACGCAGTAGTCCGTGTTCATCTATTATAGGGTTTAAATTTAAAAGTACGCTCTTAGGTGGCAGTTTTGTGATATTTTGTAGCGAGTTAATGTCGTCCGCAAAATTTTGCAATTGTGCGATCTTGATAATGAGCATTTTTGCACGTCGCAATTCTTGCAACGTGAGGTAAGAAGGTTGATGAACCCGCTTCTTACTGCTAGGTATTCGTAATAGCCATGCAAATATTCGATCAATTTTACTTATACAGCTATATTTATTTAATAAATGATCAATGATATTCATCATAACTAGTGATTCCGGGTCGTTTTTTATGATAGTATTTGTCTGCTTGATTGATGGTTTGACTTCTAGATTAGTCACATATACGGTTTCTTCTAACTTTCTGAAAGACGTTAACCAGGACGGGCCCTCCCACCACAAATTATGTTCTTTGAGTTGTGCTACCGATAAGCCACGGCTTGCACAATCGGCGGGATTTTCGGTGGTTTTTACATAGTTCCAACATGCTGAAGGCATAATGTCCCTGATTTGCGAACGAACGCCACACGATTTGCAATAAACGGCTTCCAACGGGCTAGATCTCCTTGCAACCAACCTAGCACGGCTGTTGAGTCTGACCAACCGTATATCTCTGTAGGATATTGAGATAAACACTGTTGTACCTTACTCATTAATTTTGATAAAAGTTCGGCGCCCAATAATTCCAGTCTAGGTATTGATAGAACTTTTTTCACGGGGACTACTCTTGCCTTTGCCGCGACTAGCGAAATAATTGATGTTGTGTTTCTGCGGATTCGACAATAAATAACTCCCGAATATGCCTTCTGCGACGCGTCACAAAAGCCGTGTAATTCTATTTTGTCATTTTTCTCGATACCTAGCCACCTTCTGATTTCAAATGAGTCAATTTGTTGTAATTCATGACGATAGGTTGCCCACTTGCTATGTATTTCCGCAGGTAGTTCATCATCCCATTGCAATTTAGCCAACCACACGGTCTGGAATAATATTTTCATGCTAGTGCTTAGTGGCGTTAGCCACCCTAGGGGATCAAAAAGTTTTGAAACATCGGACAAAAGTGATCTTTTGGTGTAATTTTTTGGCGGAGAGGGTGATAGGGTGGATTTAAAAATGAATTTATCTCCTTGAGGATTCCAGCCAAGTCCTAAAGTTTTTGTTGACTCCGGATGCTTAAATTCAAACATTTTTGGATTGCACTGATCAGAACTTAATCCTGTTAGCAATCGAGACTCACTGGAGGTCCATTTTCTAAGATTAAATCCACCTGACTTTAAGAGTAGTACTAAGTCATTTCGCAATTGTATAGCCCCTTCTAAGGAATGCTCCCCTCCACAATAGTCATCCATATAGAAACTTTGTTCTAAAGCTCTTGCTGCTTCTGGGAACCTCTGTCTCTCATCTGCTGCGAGCTGCTTTAAGCACATCATTGCTAAAAATGGAGCAGGTTTTGTACCATACGTAAGCGTAGAAAGCTGATACGTTTGAATAGGCTGATGGTCTGTATTCGGCCACCATATTTTCTGATAGGCTTGATCCTCTTCATGTACCATTATCTGACGGTACAATTTTTCAATGTCCGCCGTATACGCAAACTGGAACTGTCTCCAATTCAAAATGATAGTTAGCAGGTCCTTTTGTAAATTAGGGCCTGTATACATCACATCATTTAAACTATAGCCGGTCGATGACCGGGCTGAGGCATTAAACACTACGCGTAACTTGGTAGTTGCTGAGTCAGCGCGTATGATCGCATGATGCGGTAAATAATAACCCGGTGTCAAGTTTTCCATTGAAAGTTTCATATGTCGTAATTGAATATATTCATTGATAAATTGTTTGTATTCTTGCTCGATTAAACTATTTTTGGTAAATTTTCGCTCTAATTGTCGAAACTGCGCCATAGCTACAGATGTTGATGATCCTAAGTGCTGTTTATAATCTGGTTTGAATGGCAGACGGATTTCGTACCGGCCATCTTCCCGACGTATGGTTGTTTTTCCAAAATACTCCACGCATTTTTGATCTTCTGCTGACTTTGAAACATCCTCTGCAACATCTTCAACTTCCCAAAACCTTTTAATGTCGTCGGCATAGTTAATGACATAACACTGACGTGTTGGGGACGTCGCGGTCTCGGTACTGCCACAGATTATCCACCCGAGCGCAGTATGTTGTGCGACGGGCATTGTCGGGCTGCTACCCTTGCGTAGGCCATCGAAGATAAGTTCCGGGTATATGTCGGAACCTAATATCATATCCACCGACCGACTGATATTGAAGTTACTATCTGCTAATTGTAACCCATCTAAGTGCGGCCAGTGTTGCTTCTTGAAGGTGGAGCTAGGCAGATCTTTTACCAGTTTACTCATAATATAAGCCTCGACCGTAAAAATGAACTTCGGGTTGTATATGGACGCGCATGTTAAGGTAACTATACCCTTGCAGTTATTCTCCTTTTCTCCAACGCCAGCGACCAAACTCCTACACCTCTTTCTAGGAAGTTTTAAACGTTGTGCGGCTTTTTCAGTAATTAATGTAATTTGTGAACATTGGTCCACTAGAGCTCGCATCTCCTGGTAAGCGCTGTCCCCCGCTTGTACGTGGACCATAGCGGTGGTTATCAATATTTCCGACGTTTCGTGCTGATTTTTTCGTTGAGACACGTACGTACTGGTGTTCTGCTTCGGCTCCTGCTTTGACTCTGTAGTAGTCGAAACTACGTCATTCGTGAATGTCTCGTGTAAAATGGTGTTATGCTGATCGTTGCATTCACGACACCTTTTGCTTGAGAAGCAAGATTTTCCTTGATGGTTATATAAGCAATTTTTACATAAATTGTGTTTCGCAATTGTGTTTCGTTTAACATCCGCTGGCATACTTAAAAATTGTTGACATAAATAAATGCCGTGTTGCTCACCGCAAATTAGACAATTTTTAGATGGCGTATTAAAGCGACTTTGCTTTTTAGATTGCTTGCCTGATTCAGAAGATGATTTGTTGGTAGCAAACGATTTAAACGGATGAGCTTTTTGCTGACGATGCCCTCCGGAGACCACGGAGGACCCCGAACTCGATTTACTCAGATTTTCGGGCTTCCTACGTACTACTGATGACTCCATGGATGTGAATTTATTTTCTAAAAACTCTAAGAAGTCTTTCAGTGTAGGAAGGTCTCTCGGTTGCTTTAAGGACTTCATGTAATCACTATGAGTATCCGAGTCCAACTTTTGTGATATGATGTGAACCAATAACGGATCCCACGTGCTTATATCCACTCCAAGATTCCTGATTGCGTTTAAGCATTCATTAGTCGTATCATGAATGCGTTTAATCTGTGTTGGATTCGGTAGCTGTATAGCTGCTAGATTCAGAATCATGCTAATATGAGATGTGAAAATGAGCCTTTTATTATGATACCTATGATTTAAAATATCCCAACAAGCTTGGTAATTATCGGAGCTAATTTGGAGATGCTGTATCAACTTTTCCGCTTCACCCTTTATTTTACTTTTCAAGAATTGCATTTTCTGTGCATTTGAGAGCAAGGGGTTACGATGAATTGTCTCCATAAATAGATCTCTGAACGATACCCAGTTATGATAATTCCCATGGAAAGACGGTATCTCCATCCTTGGAGTTGATGTTTCTCGGTGCGCACTGGACCACAGTTTGCTATTGATAGCCCTCTTCATAAACTGGTAAGTCTTTTCATGCGTCGAAAAAGTATTCTCATACTCCTCGTTCTCGCCACCTATCTCACTATCCAGCTGCCAGTGGAGAGTATCTATCACCGACCATCTTGCCTGCATTTCTTTCAAGAGGTCCTCGAACTCCCACTTTTCCGTCACTGCCTCTAAGTCTATGTTGCTAACTGTCCGCGAGAAGGCCTTGAAGTTGCTGGCCTGTTTCCTCAACATCTCGGCAGTCTGACTGTCAGTTGCTTGTGACCGTTTTTCCGTATTTATGGGCGCAAACGGAAGCCCTTTGCTGGTGCTTGGTGTTGGTATACTCTTGCTCTCTTCCTGAAGTCTACGCGGGCTTGTTGGCCTCTGTAAATACTCCATCAATTGGGCTTTGGCGTTCTCATAAAATTCTAAAACCTGCGTAAAATGGTCATTGTGAAAGTACGGATCACTTTTGTTACCGAACTCACACAAACGCGAATGGTTACTTTGGTACTCTTTCCAATACAGCTCCAAAGTTTCCAACTTCCTCCTAACATATTCGACCGTTCTACGGTCGCGGGCCGTCTTCTTGAACGACGCCATAAGCTGCTCCATTGCTTGGCCAGTTTGCTCCTGATTGGCTAACAAGTTTTCCATTCTTATAGAGTAGTAAGACAAAAAATTGGAAAGATCTTACTTGATTTGCTCGTACTACCCCTGCTAGCTAGCTGCTGATGGCTGCATACTCGTTAGCTCCGTACTGCTACTGACACTCCAGATAGTCACTGGTAAACCACACACGCGACTGATCCCTGCTTTAACCAAACCGCGCGCTAGGTAAAGCTTCGAAGGACCACTAATGTACGGTCTCCGTACACTGTTTGCTGAATAAATAATAAACTAATGTTTTAGTAAATTATTTAATGATATAATGATTGATTGTTATGCTAGGTGAGTACACTTGGATTGCTAAACGTGAACTAAATGTAATTTATATAAAAGTCACCGCGTAAAGGTAAATTTGCGGATCATGCGAAATGTTCGGTCATTAGCCCGAACAATCTTGTTTAGCTTAGAAATTGCTATGGCCACCTTCCAACTCCATCATCAGACGAGCTTCATGGTACCAAATTAATGCATTGTCGTCCAAACTAAACGTGTTTGAAAAATTTCATCTCATTCGATTGACGATAACTGCCTCAACATTCAGCTGCAAGATTAGACCGGCACCAACAGAGCAAGTGAAATACGAGTAAATTTTCAAGTAGAAGGTAAAAATGTTCAAGAATAAAAATTGTAACCTACTTCCTTACAATGATTCAATTCAGAGAAAAATGGTTAGTGCTATTAGATTAAATTCTTCTCGCGCAACTCAGTTGAGTGTTATGTTTCAAATTTTATATTTGAAGCGTCGGTAGCTTAGTGGTTAAAGAGTCGACCCTATAATCGAGAGGTCCCGGGTTCGAATCCTGGCCATTACACTACCGACGTGAACCCACTCCTAACACAAGCAATTAAGTATAGCTGGAGGGGTTAGGGGGGAATATTAGTAATTTCGGTTACTAATAATCTTTAAAAACTTCTGCATCATTGCATGAATTATTAATAGGTTAACTTTAAAATTACACCAGTTCTGTTTGTGTGTATTACGTTTTTATTAAATTCTTAACTAAATAATAATGAGAAAACCTATAAAAAGTTTTACAACCTAGACGATCAAAGTTTCTCAAAATAGTCTTCTGCTATCCTTATACATAAAAATGAAGACATGCAATTGTTAAAACTACGAACTAAAAGTTTTTAGAGGCGATAAAACAAACGGTAATAAAGTAAAATTAATATCCTCTCAATCCGTTATACTCATGATTGTGATTACGAATTAGAAAGTATTAGATTCAAACGGCGTAAAAAAAGCGAAGCGGGATAAAACCCGACCCCACCAGGCGAGGCCGCGGTGGAAGTCCGCCGGCAACCCTGGGGTTATCCTTTCGAGGGCTTAACCGGGGTGCCCGGCAACGGACACTTGGGGAGGACACCTTGCGGTTTTAGTCGAGACACGGCATAACCACCCCCGCTGGCCGGCGGGGGGGTATCCGAAGGGATTTCCGCACGTAAAAAAAATGCAATGTATATTCTTTTCAATATATTATTACTATTTAATCGCTGGCAATAAAATTTAAAACATTATTTGATTGCAACACCTAATACTGTAAGTATATACGTGTCACTCACGTATACTATTAGGCGTGAATAATACAGAAAGGATATAACATGTAAGGCATAATCAAAGAAAATCGGGTGCTTTGCCCGACGGCTTAGAAATTAACCAACATTCCACTTTGCCCCACAAAGCGTCCCCACCAGTAGGCCAAAGTGGAATGTTGGTTAATTTTGCGTCGACTTTGCCTCACTGACCGGTAGGGATGCTTGGCGGGGCAAAGTAGATGCACCCCGGCGGCGGGGCAAAGGTACTTCCTCGTAAGGCATAAGGGGACAAACTTGCGTGAATTTTGCTTTGATTATGTCTTACGAGTTATGCTTTTTCTGTATAAATTACGCCTTACTTGTAAAGGAAAAGGAAGAGGGCAATTGAGAAAAAAGAATGGCTTCCGCACGAATAAAAAAAAAAAAGGCGAGTAAAAGCCAACTTCGTTTCTCTAAAAATGTTATTATTTTGTGTTATAGGTTTTCTGTATGATGATAATGATTCAGTGTGGGACGCAACATGCGTCGACACCATTGCTCCTACCCATATATAGCCTGCGTCAAAAATCGTGACATTGTACTCTATATGCGCAATCCGCGTATTTTGGGTCTCTTTGCCAGACAACCAATCACAGATTACACAAAACTAATGCCGTGCGCACGAGCCCGCGTCATTGGTTGATCAGTCCTTGCAATGTAAGACTGCGTCACATTAGTTCCCATAACATTTGCGCGCCAAATAAATTTGCAACTCTTCCGAAGTAGTAAGTAAGAAATTGTTATTGTTTTTTTTGTGTGTGTGTTTTTTTTTATTGTGTGTAATTTTTAGTTGTTTTGAATTATATTACTCAAATATACTTTAAACTAAACACTAAAACGCCAAAGTCTAATGTGTTCTTGAAATGACAAGCTAGAAAAATGGTGTTTGACGTCTTCAGTTTCATGCAAGTCACAGATTCGAACATACTTTATTTACAATTAAATCAACTCAAATAAATCTGACTTAACTTTCACGTTTCGTAATATACAATATAATATATGTACAATAATGTTAACGGCGATTAACGCGATTAAATGTTAACATTCTAGTAAATACAACAATTATTATACACAAATTACGATTTAAAACCCAAAATAAAACTTGACTTCAATAAAAAATCGGCACTTTAAATGAATATTCTACGACATTCTAAAATTAAGATATTAATATGGTAGCTATATTTTTGCTCGGCAGTGCGCAGGCGCAAACTTTCCCCCTCTACGCCGACTTAGTGTCACGATTTTTGACGCAGCCTATATAGCACGGCTGGCTGTGCCGGAACCGCATTTTTTTTTTTTTTAGGACACGTCAATTTGACTTCACCTCGCCTGATGGTAAGCTGAAGGTAAAGTCTCAGGAAAGGGGGTCACCATTACATACACGTACCATGTAAACAATGGTGGCACTCAGCTTGACGGCCTCATCAGAAGAGGATTGTCGTCGCAGCACCGCGTGACACCCACCGGTCCCATTAGTGCTGCGACCACAATCCCCCTGCCCGGCTATGCTGCTGCTGCTGCCTCTGCAGACTCTCAAACGGTGCAAATACTCAAATCTCATTGGGGATTACGAATTCGTGCCGTTTGGAGTTGAAACGTAAGGGTCATGGGGTCCGAGTGCTCTAATATCTTCAGAGCGATTGCGAAGCGTATGATCGACGCTTCGCGTAACCAGAAAGCTGTCTTTTTTTTTAGTACAGAGAATAAGCCTTGCCATACAACGTGTCAATGTTGCCAGTCTTCCGGGGACGTTACCACAAGCGATGCGGAGGAATTCCTTGATGCATTTCAGATTTCTTTAGTTATTATTTTATTTATGTATAGTTAATTGTAAATATTCGCGGACCCGCAGACCCGAGACGGCGTGCGGTTTTAGTTGGTTCAAGCCCGACATAACCGCCCCCGCTGGCCAGCGGGGGGGTATCCGAAGGGATTTCCGCACGGGAAAAAAAAAATGGTACTTGAAACAAAGAGACTCCGCTGTTTTCATTCAATCACTGAATTAGTATAAAAATGTGTTTCAGGGATCGGAAATATCTGCTTTAGTATTTTAGTTACAATATAATTAATTAGTGGACTAGAATAGGTTGATGATGATGATGATGATAATTTATTACGTCATTAAGGACCGAAATAGACTGGATGCGCTAGGCGGCGGATCAGGTGTTATGGCGTACATTGGGAGAGGCCTATTTCCAGCTGCATTGCAATAGGCTAATTTAAATCTTTAGGCTTTCACGGCCGGCATTGCATGTAGAATATACTGCTTAAGGGCTGTTTGGCCGTGGTCCATATGAAACTTGTGTTCAACTTGTGTGCACAAGTGTCATATGGACCACGGCCAAACAGCCCGGAAGCAGTATATTCTACAAATAGGCTAATTTATTGATTGTGCTTTTTAACTGGCAACCATTGTAGAATTACATATACAGCGTTTATTTTTAGTGTTTAATTATATTATTAAATAACCATACATTTGAAGTGGTAACCTTGAAGGTTTTATTATGCAAACATTAAAAGTATGAAAATATTTATAATGTCATTTAATTAAGTCAACAATTCCAGTGTTCTAATCTCCAAAAGAAGAACTGAAACTCAAAATTTTTTTTTCATCAAACTAATACGTGTGTTATGGATAGGTTTTCAAAAATGATATTGAGGTTGCTAAACTGAATAGTTGAATAGTTTGCGCGAGAGGCACTTCCATAGCGGTAAAAGTACAGTATAAAAGAAGTAACTGGGGGGGGGGGGGCATCCCCCCCTTGTAACTTCTAAAATAAGAGAAAGATAAAACTAAAAAAAAATATATGAAACCAAATTCATGGCTGACTGGTTTTTTTGTAGCTGCGAACTGCGAACTGCGAACGAAGATGATAAAAAATAGTTTAATGCTAAATTATTTTTTGACGGATAGAGAAGTAAAGGAAATAGAAGAAATACGATTAGTTGAACAAACACAAAAAAAATATTGCCTGCAAATTTACATAGCTAACCGCAATTTGAAGGAAGGAAGGTCTTGGAGGGGAGTGACGTGGCGATACCAAAATATACTCAGCGCCAGCTAGCGAAAAAAAAAATAAAAAAAAAGAATATATGCGCTTGCTCAAGGAATAAGCGAAGAAAAATTCATTTCATGTAAATTTATATTAGATACAGATTTATTTTCGAATTCAATTTTATAACTTCTTCGTTAAATGTGCTAACCGTGTAATGCTATTGTATAAATAATGTTAACCTAACCATAATCATACCTAAACAATGTCATAAAAGGTCCTTTCATTGTTTATAGCAGACAAGTAAAAATATCCTACTCCTATAGATACAAAGGGACACTCATTGTTTCAAAGATTATGCCTCTTAATCATTCTTCTTTTGGAGATTAGAACACTGGAATTGTTGACTTAATTAAATGACATTATAAATATTTTCATACTTTTAATGTTTGCATAATAAAACCTTCAAGGTTACCACTTCAAATGTATGGTTATTTAATAATATAATTAAACACTAAAAATAAACGCTGTATATGTAATTCTACAATGGTTGCCAGTTAAAAAGCACAATCAATAAATTAGCCTATAAATGTCCATATGACACTTGTGCACACAAGTTGAACACAAGTTTCATATGGACCACGGCCAAACAGCCCTTAAGCAGTATATTCTACATGCAATGCCGGCCGTGAAAGCCTAAAGATTTAAATTAGCCTATTGCAATGCAGCTGGAAATAGGCCTCTCCCAATGTACGCCATAACACCTGATCCGCCGCCTTGCGCATCCTGTCTATTTCGGTCCTTAATGACGTAATAAATTATCATCATCATCATCATCAACCTATTCTAGTCCACTAATTAATTATATTGTAACTAAAATACTAAAGCAGATATTTCCGATCCCTGAAACACATTTTTATACTAATTCAGTGATTGAATGAAAACAGCGGAGTCTCTTTGTTTCAAGTACCATTTTTTTTTTTTCCCGTGCGGAAATCCCTTCGGATACCCCCCCGCTGGCCAGCGGGGGCGGTTATGTCGGGCTTGAACCAACTAAAACCGCACGCCGTCTCGGGTCTGCGGACGCCGGGGTGTAAGGTTGCCCATAGAGCATATCCCTCGCACCCCGACTGACCCTGGGCCATCTCCGGTTTCGAGATGACCCCCTCGGGTTTGGGAACCACGGTGTCCCCGTCTTGCCCCGGTTTGGGGGAGGGGCGCTAGTCGCCCCACCGTCCCGGCCTGCTTCTGCTGGGGTGACAGGCGGCCTCACCTGCCACCCCCAGGCCTGCGCTCATGGAGGACGGAAGTCGTTGAGCGACCTCCGGCGCCTGAGTCGCCTGCGACGCGCGGCGAGCATGTTGCGGGCTCGGCGGGCCGGGAGAGTTCTGAGCCTCTCCCGGGTGTTTCAAGTACCTACTTTCTAGATAATTCTGAAGGAAAAAAAAAGAAAATAACCTAGAATTTTCAAAAAGTTTTGGGAAATTAACGACCATTTTAGGATTCGAAGCTCGCGGAGCTGTAAGCAACAGTAAAGTTATGTTTTCAGAGAGTAGGGAGTACTCTGCGTGTTTTCAAAAATGAAACGCGAGTGACGCCTCGTTCTGATAATCACGCAACTAAATCACGCCATAAACATTTTTATATGACGATATATTTTACGGTATCTTGACAGCACAATATGAAACCTTGTATCGAATTCGAGTATAAAACATTCATAACTTGCATGTTGCATGTAAATAAAATGGCTTAGTGGTTGATTCGCACAAATTTGGTTACACAATTAGTGCGAAACGACCCTTTTAAAAATTAATATGTTTTTTTTTGTGAATTAAAATAAATCATGACAATGGCAAGAGACCGGACGGTGTGAATGACACAATGCCATGCCATGGAAAATGGGTAGGACTCTGGTTTGGGACGCAACATGCGTCGACACCATTGCTCCTACCCATATAGCCAGCACGGCTGGCTGTGCCGGTACTGCTGCTGCTTCTGCGGAGACTCTCAAACGGCGCAAATACTCAAATTTAATTGGAGATTATGAATTTGTGCCGTTTGGAGTCGAAACGTTAGGGGCATGGGGTCCGACTGCTCGCAGTCTCTTCAGGGAGATTGCAACACGCATGATCGAGGCTTCTCGTGACAAGAAGGCTGGCTTCTATTTAGCACAGAGAATAAGTATTGCCATACAACGTGGCAATGCTGCCAGTCTTCTGGGGACGTTACCACAGCAGGCATGCGATGCGGAGGAATTCCACGCTGCATTTTAGGTTTAAGTTTCTTTTAATTATTTATTTTATTATAGTTTTATTTAGTTTAGTTAGATATAAAATTTGTAACCACATTTGTACATTTACATACTTATTGTAATTAAAAATAAAATTTAATAAATAAATACATTGACAATGTATATCAATTTATATTAATTTATCGCTCTTTCACGATTCTCGTTTCTTGCTCATCATTATCATTGCAATATCCCAATGGTGTTTAAAGTTTGCACTATATAGTCTGTAACGTAACGGTATCCTATTAAGGATAGCGTACGCCAGATTAAAAAAAGGAAAAACAGGAGGAGAGAAAAATGAAGATGTTAAGGGGGTATTAATACATATAATGTCCACAATTCACAAAATTAAATAATATCACTTAAAGTTTATAAACAGTTCACAATAAGATTTCAAATCTTCAAATTATTAAGAGAGATTGTAATCTCATTAATCCAATTGTGGGATAGCCATAGTGAGCCACTCGCCAATAGTGAGGAAACGTGTTAAGAACTGCAGTTGCCTCTTGTTATAGATTTGCTAGAACAGAAGAGATATTAGAGTGGAGAGCACTCCACTAGAGCAATTTATGAAGTCCAGTATTGACACTCATTTGACTTTAAGGTATGATTAAACTGATGTGTCTTTGTCCATCAGATACACCTTTCTTATGCCATGTTTACTGCTTCATGACTCTCCCTAGATTGTCGTCCGAATATGATCTTTGAATTTTTAATCTTTTTGTTAGGAATGCCTGTCAATGAATTTAAAATTTATTATTTTAAGACTAAAACAGACACAATGAAGAATACAACAAAAGGTTATTAATCATATTAACATAGATTAAATATACTACAAGTCCGAGGTCTGCTTATTATTTTGATTGGTATATTAGCTTTTCTGGGAGCGACTACATTCTGACATCCCAATCCTGTGAGGGAAGCCTGCGCTAGCGCCTCCGTTGTTTAGCAACTGCACTGATTTGCCAGTGAGGTTGGCTTGCGCCTCAAGAATGTTTGAAAGGTCCTGTACGCCCGTTTCGTTCATGCTATCAGGCTGATAATACATACATACATACATACATATACTCACGCCTTTTTTCCTCCGGGGTAGGCCGAGAGAATAGTGAAGGAAGCTCGTGAAGTATGTAAGGACAGAAGCTGATAATACGAAACATTTAATTAAGTATACATTTTAAAGACATCTTTCAGCAGTCCAAATTGACAGAATACTTTGCCTAGAACCAATTAGAGATACATTCCTAATGACTCCTTGTTCTTTTAGGGTTGACAGAGACATTAAAATTTAAAATTTATCAAGGGAGCTGTACACATCACTTACTAAATCAAAAACTTAGATTAATTAAGCACTGTGACGATGATGGACTAACTTTAAGCATTAAGTGGTGGCTTGGTGATTAAGGAATCGGCCTTACGATTGAGAGGTCTCGAGTTTAAATCCTGGCCATTACACTACCGATGTCAACCCACTAACACGAGAGTTTAGGGGAATATTAGTCAATTTAGTTACACATATTTTTTGAAAAAAAAAAAATTTTTTTTTAGAAATCGCTTTCTGATAACTTTTTGCTTCAAAGAAATTCTGAGCATAATGTTGAAAACATAAATTAACATTTAAAGTGTAATATTTTTTGCGATTTTTTTAATCGTTATCGTGTGTCACACAATTGCTAACAATACTAATTACATAGTTTAACCCCTAATACTGGGCTATTTGTAACTTCAATTGTATATGGTAAGATGATCCAAAGGACATTCATTCAGGGCGAAAACTACCCTCAATTAACTTTTGATGGCTTGCCAAGTAATAGTATCGTTCGATCGCTGAATCGACTGGGCGTGTGTATCAATTACATTAATGGATCTCACGGGCGTACGATGGTATGAGATTGGAAATCTAAATTGAGATCGGTTCTCAGATACCTCCCAATTATATGTTTTTATTGTTTTTGTTTTTCGAAAGTTTACGAACAATGACATTTTTGCGATGTTCCAAGAGAATCGTTTGAAAGTTTCGAGGGGTCCTTTTGCTTGGAAAACAAATGCTTTTGTATACAATTGTAAATGGTACCTAGCTGTTTTTTTTTGACATTCATATTCATAGATACGTTTTGTGGGATTGAAACAAAGGAATTGCCTTTGCGTATCATTATAATATATCTTAATCTATAATATAAAAATGAATTGCTGAACGTGTTGCTAAGTGTAAATCTCGAGAGCAGCTGAACCGATTTCGCTAATTCTTTTTTATAATATTCCTTGAAGTACAAGAATGGAATGGTTTTGGTAAAAAAATAAAAAATTGCCTGAAAAAAATTTCTTTTTATTCATTTTTTTACATTTTCTATGTGACCCGGTGTCCGGAATAGCAGAATAAGGATTAAAAAAAAATTTAAAATATTTGAGAATCGACTGTTAGACGGTACGAAGTTCGCCGGGAAGGAGGAATGCGTTCACCTAGTACTTTATATAAATTTAGTGCGTTTAGCTAAAGTTCTTAGGGATTTTCTTTAGAAAAGCCCTATTGCTATCGAGTTGTCGTCGTCGACGTCGTCGTTGCCAATTTTCTGTCACGGTTTTGGGTATGAAGGAGGTGAGCTATCGAGTTGCTGTTTTCGGTAATTGATTCGTGCTGGGGTGAACCATTGCAAGATAAAGAAAAAATCGCAAAATCGAAAATCCCTTGTATTCGGCTGAGCTCGTCTCAGGAATTCAACTTGTTTTTTTTCGTGCGGAAATCCCTACTAGTGTGGCCTTGGTGTTACCTTTCAGCGTAACATTTTTGTTCAGTTAGTATTGTTACGTGCGCGGGGTACAAATTAAATGCCGTTTACACAACAAAGAGGTTTATTCGCTCACCACAAACTAGACAACTAAATAACTAGCACACACAGTACTCTTCAACAGTTCCAGTCGCTCAGCAGTTCACAGTAGTCCTTAGTAGTTCCTTAAGTCGCAGGTATAACTCTCTTGATTCACTTCGGTAAGATGTGTTCGCTTTCACTTTCGAAAATTAACTGCCTCGTGTCGATAGCCGGGCGTCCTTTTATAGCTCTTAATAAGCGGGGTAGAATATTCCGGAAGGTACTAGGGCGTTCGAGAATAGTAGGTATTTACTGGGGCGTTCGAGAAAATAAGTACCTACACAGTCGTGCCGACGATAGAGGTGAATGCCCTTTTTATCGCGATTTGTAGGTAAAGTTGGTATAGGTAGACAAAAGGGCGTGTGATTTTGTATTGACTTTTCTGGATTTTTCTAAACGGATCGATAGAGTACTTCGACATTAACAATGCGTTTTAATTTCTAGAAGATTCGATCAGTAGTTTCCGAGATATCGACGATCGTTGTAACATTACCCCCCTCTTAATCATGCTCGTCCCGAGCATCATTTGTTCCATGATATCGCGTCAACCTATCCACATGGACTACCTTTAGTTTTCCCCTAAGACCCTTCTTAATGCGGTAGGTGATGTCATTGATTCTTGTGACAACCGTATAGGGTCCTTCCCAGCGAGCTTGAAGTTTTGGAGATTTCCCTTTTCTGCGTAGCGGGTTGTGAAACCATACCAGTGTTCCTTCTTCAAAACCGTTGGTGTTTGCATTTCTATCGTACCGGGTTTTCATCCTTATACCTGTCTTCAAATTGTTTTCCCGTACCATTCTGTGCACCTCGTCCAGCCGGTTTTGAAGTTCACTCACGTAGTCCGTTACGGGCTTAGGACTTTCGGGTGGCGTGCCGGTTATTGCATCCACTGGTAGCCTTATCTCTCGACCAAAATTTACTTTAGCTGGAGTGTGTCCCGTACTGTCATGCACCGCAGATCGATAGGACATCAGGAACAGTGGGATGTACTGGTCCCAATCTTTTTGGTGTTCGTCGACAACTTTAGCCAAGTGATTTTCCAACGTCTGGTTAAACCTCTCGACCATTCCGTCTGACTGTGGGTGCGCTGGAGTCGTACGGGTCTTGTTTATACCGAGGAGTTTGCACATTTCTTGAAACAGAGCAGACTCGAAGTTCCGTCCTTGGTCGGAGTGGATCTCCATAGGTGCGCCATATCGACTGACCACTTCCTGAACTAGTTTCTTGGCTACAGTGACTGCTTCCTGGTTGGGTGTCGCAAATACTTCCGGCCACTTAGTGAAGTAGTCTTGCACTACTATGATGTATTTGTTACCCTCATCAGTCGTTGGAAAAGGTCCAGCAACATCAATGGCGATACGTTCCCACGGTGCCCCAACGTTGTACAGCTTCAATTTTCCTTTGCTTCCTGTCTGCGGTCCTTTAACCGAAGCACATGCAGTTTATTTACGGCACCAATCCTCGACATCTTCCCGACAACGAAGCCAGTAAAACCGCTGTCGCACTTTAACCAGGGTTTTCTTGACTCCGAGATGCCCGCCAGAAACACCATCGTGGATGTGCCGTAAGAGTGGGGCCACCTTGCTTCTTGGTACCACTACTTGCATGGTTACTTCCTTACCATCGTTAGACTCCCATTTCCTATACAGGACATCGTCTACCAGTGCTAAGCTGTCCCGCTGGGCCCAATAGCTTTTGGTCGTCGAACTGTAAGCAGATACGTCACTCCATTGGGGTTTGCTGCCAAGCTGTTTCCAGTGCAGTATAGGTTTCAGATCATCATCATCCTCTTGCGCCTTCTTCATACTGCTTCCAGTCCATTCGTCGTCAAGTCCATTCACCCTTATGACTTTAATCTCTTCTCGGGCTTCGTTTCTTTGGCAATGCTTGCAATCTTCGACACACGGCCTTCGTGACAAAGCATCAGCATTGCCGTGCCCTTTTCCACTTCGGTGTTCTATCACAAAGGGAAATTCCTGTAGTTGCTCGATCCATCTTGCTACTTGGCCTTCTGGGTTCTTGAATTGCAGCAACCACTGTAGCGCAGCATGATCTGTCCTTAGTGTAAACTCTCGTCCTATAAGATACTTGTTAAAATGCTGTAAAGACTTCACCACAGCGAGAAGTTCACGACGAGTAACACAGTAATTCCTTTCCGGTTTAGATAGCGATTTACTGAAGTATGCTATTACAACATGGCGATCTCCCTGCACTTGTGACAACACTCCACCTATTCCGCTGTTACTAGCGTCCGTGTCCACAATGAATCTACCTTCCCTAGTAGGATAACCCAATATAGGGGCTTCGCACAATCGTTGTTTAAGCGTACTAAAAGCTTGCTCGCAATCCAGGTCCCAAACGAAGTCTCGTTTATCTTCCGTCAGTCGGTATAGTGGTTTTGCAATATCCGAGAAATGCTTAATGAAGCGTCTGTAATACGCGCATAGTCCCAGAAACGCACGAACCTCCGTTTTGTTCTTTGGAACAGGCCATTCTTGAACAGCTTTAATCTTCTCGGGGTCGGTTTTAACTCCTTCCGTTGAGATCACATGTCCAAGATAGCTGACCTCCTTTTTAAATAGAGCGCACTTCTTTGGACTCAGTTTAAGGTTAGCCTCACGAATCCGAGTAAAAACTTTTTCCAGGTTCTTCAGGTTTTCTTTGAAGCTGCGTCCCATAACTATAACATCGTCCAGGTAAACCAGACAGAAGTCTCCAAGTAGACCCACCATTACTCTTTCCATGAGGCGTTCAAACGTGGCTGGTGCATTACATAAACCAAATGGCATGACATTAAAATGCCATAAACCGTTTCCAATTCCTGTACTAAAGGCTGTCTTCTCTTTATCGTCTGGACTGATCTCCACCTGCCAATAGCCACTTTTTAAATCGATGGTTGAAAACCATTTCATACCACTAAGCATGTCCAGGGTATCGTCGATCCTAGGCAAAGGATAACTGTCTTTCTTCGTGACATTATTCAACATTCGGTAATCCACACAAAACCTTGTACTGCCATCCTTCTTTTTCACTAGTACCACAGGTGATGACCATGGACTCGTTGAAGGTTCAATCACCTTGTTATCGGCCATGTCTTTAATCATAACTGCTACCTCCTCTTCTCTTGCCCATGGTAAACGTCGAGGTCTTTGTTTTATAGGCCTGGAGTCACCTGTGTCAATCCGGTGTTTCACGAGCCCAGTCCTTCCACAGTCATTTCCGGTTGCAAAGATGTCTCTAAATCGTAGCAAGAGGTCTCTGGCTTGATGCAATTCTGATGCCGATAAGTTTTCCTTTGAATTCTCGAGAAGTTGCTGGATGCGATCTTCGGAGATTTGTGTACCGCCTTGTTTAGTCGTAGTGCTGTTCAGCCGTCTCAGGTACTTTACTTCTTCACATTTTCCAACCACACTATTCTTCTTCAGGAGAACTATTTCGTCACTGAGGTTGAGGATTCTCACCCTAGCGATTCCGTTCGGCATCAGTAAGGTTCTCGCTGTTATTAAGTTTTCATGACTGCCGGTATCTTCCACAATAAGACATCTTCTTTGTTCAGTCTTCGCAGGAAACCTCACTCTGACTAATGTTTCCGATTTAGGAGCTAACGTCGTATCCGTTAAACAGTAAAGAGTACACGGGTGCGATCCTTGTAAACAAACTTCCTGATCAGGAAATCTCAGCACTCCTCTAGGTATATCCAAGACACATCGGTGATTCGTCAAGAAATCCAGTCCCAAAATGCAATCATCAGTAATATTAGCAATTAATACTGACTGGTGGTATATTTGGTCGCCAATTCTTACCTCCACATCTGTTTCACCGAGGACGGTCACTGGCTGGCCAGTAGCTGTCTGAAGCTGGCACCTCGGAGATCGTTTTTCCCACCTTATGGTGCGTTTCAGCAATTCCGGCCTTACAACTGTACGTGAAGCTCCGGTATCCACTGTTAAACTGCAAGGTTGATTGTCTAAGATGGCCTCGATGATCAGACTATTTCCATTGACAACTTGAGTTATTGTGATGGTTGGGGCCTCATGTCGACCAGCCAGCGCCCGCCCCGCGGCCCTGGCGACATTTAGTTTAACGGAACATCTTGATCGACCTGGGTCCCGGAGTCCGTGACCCTCCTCCGTTTCCTCGAAGGACACTCTGACTGGATATGGCCCCTTCCTCTACAGGAATAACACGTTGGGACATACCGTGGCTTCCTCTCCTCCTCAACTACCTCCTTGATCTCCCTGACCTTACTTATCCCGGCATTCTGCCGTACGGTTTCCACCTCAAGGGCATAAGCCAGTGCTTCTTTTAAGGTCTGGTGGTGACGCAACTGTACACTAGTTTTCACTTCTGCGTCCCGTATACCGTTTAGGAAGGCCTCCAGTAGGGTGGTCTCGATCATCACGGGTGTCGATGAGTAGGCCCGACGAACGAGCCTTTCAACCTCTACAGCCCATTCCTGGAGGCTTTCACCAGCTTTTTGTTTTCTCTCGCGTAGCTGCGCTCGGTAGACATTTTCCAGGTGCTTGTCACCGTAGCGTGTGTCTAACGCTTCCATCAGAGACTCCAGTGTCCTTCCTTCAGGTGGCAGGTTTTCCAGTATTACTAAGGCATCTCCTCGTAATGCAAGTGTCAAGGCCATAAAAGACTCCTCGTTGCTCCAGGCTTTAGTTTTTACCAATATCTCAAATTGGTACTTGAAGGCTGTCCACGAGGAGGTTCCATCGAAGTGTGGTAGGTCGAACTTCGCTGATGAGGGTGAGGTCGCGGCAACAGGTCCGCAGGTTTTTAGTCTGACGATCTCTTTTTCCAGTTCTGGCAAGCGGTCGTCAATGGTCACGGCAACAGGTCCACAGGTTTTTAGCCTGACGATCTCTTTTTCAAGCTCTTGAAAGCGGTCGTCGATGGTTCCTGTCTTCAAAGCCACTTCCTTACTCAGCATTTGCAGGCTGTCTTCAAGGTTCTTCACTTTATCTCCCAGTGCATGGATGCCTGCGTCGATTTTACCCATGACAGCTTCCTGGTTGGCCTGCATCATCTGTTGACTAGCCTCTTGTTTGGCCTGCATCTCTTGTATGGAGGCCTGCATCGTCTTTCGACTAGCCTCTTGGTTGACCTGCATCTCTTGCATGGAGGCCTGTAACATCTGCCGACTAGCCTCTTGGTTGACCTGTATCATCTCTTGCATGGAGGCCTGCATCGTCTGTCGACTAGCCTCTTGATTGGCCTGCATTTCTTGCATAGAGGCCTGCATCATCTGCTGCATAGAAGCCAACAGCGTCATCATGTTGGTATCTGACGAGGTTCCATCTGGTGCTCCCGTAGTTACCGATGAGATAGCAGGATCGGCCTGACGCCCTTCCTATTTAAGGCTCCGTTGACGTGCAGCATCCATTTCTACTTGACGTCTGGTCCGTGGAGTACGCCCTTCGTCTTCACGTGGTAATAACGGCATCGCACTTCTGACACCAGTTGTTACGTGCGCGGGGTACAAATTAAATGCCGTTTACACAACAAAGAGGTTTATTCGCTCACCACAAACTAGACAACTAAATAACTAGCACACACAGTACTCTTCAACAGTTCCAGTCGCTCAGCAGTTCACAGTAGTCCTTAGTAGTTCCTTAAGTCGCAGGTATAACTCTCTTGATTCACTTCGGTAAGATGTGTTCGCTTTCACTTTCGAAAATTAACTGCCTCGTGTCGATAGCCGGGCGTCCTTTTATAGCTCTTAATAAGCGGGGTAGAATATTCCGGAAGGTACTAGGGCGTTCGAGAATAGTAGGTATTTACTGGGGCGTTCGAGAAAATAAGTACCTACACAGTCGTGCCGACGATAGAGGTGAATGCCCTTTTTATCGCGATTTGTAGGTAAAGTTGGTATAGGTAGACAAAAGGGCGTGTGATTTTGTATTGACTTTTCTGGATTTTTCTAAACGGATCGATAGAGTACTTCGACATTAACAATGCGTTTTAATTTCTAGAAGATTCGATCAGTAGTTTCCGAGATATCGACGATCGTTGTAACAGTATTTTAGTTATGGTTGGGTGGATGATTAAAGTTAAACAAAAATGATAAAATAAAAACAGATGTAATTCTCACCACTCTTTTACTATTCTTTATTTAATAAGCTCAGTTTATAAAAAAACAAGTTGAATTCCTGAGACGAGCTCAGCCGAATACAAGGGATTTTCGATTTTGCGTTTTTCTTTTTTTGCGATTTTTTGCGATTTTTTTTTATCTTGCAATGGTTCACCCCAGCACGAATCTATTACCGAAAACAGCAACTCGATAGCTCATCTCCTTCATACCCAAAACCGTGACAGAAAATTGGCAACGACGACGTCAACGACGACAACTCGATAGCAATAGGGCTTTTCTAAAGAAAATCCCTAAAAATATCTATAGAAAGGTCTACTTTTAGTCTAACTACGAAACAGCTGAACTTCGATATTTTCTGTGAAGCGATGGCCTTCTTGTCGGACCAAGTTGTCGGACTTTTCACAGAAGTTTGTATGGCAACTGGGACCAACGGTTTAACGTGCTTTCTGAGGCACGAAGGGGTCTCAATGTGTTAAGAATGGTCAACCATGCTTAAATTCGCCTGGCTAGTATTTTCAGCATTGGTCATTGTTGAGAACACTGTTGGTCTTTATTCTTGAAACCTCAACTTCAGCTTACCATTAGGCGAGGTATACAATATAAAAAAGGAAACTTAAAAGATATTCTTGCAATAGGTATTCGTTTTAAATAAAAATAACATTATTATTAACTGTCAGTAACTTGTTAGTATATTTTTTCAGTCCGCGATTAGAAGCACGCACTTAAGCAATGTTGAATTACTTTCAGAGTTCAACGTTTACGTGCGGCGTTAAATTGAGGGGAAAAGCACATCAATTACATATGCACACAGGTCCAAGGGTCGAAGCACGCAACGCTCGCTACTACCCCGACCGTTAGCTAATTTGAGCAAAACTGGCTGAAGCGAAATATAACTGGTTAAAACCGACTCATACCGGTTATCACAAAATCGAACCGGCCAACACCAAACTAGTACGGATACCCCAGGCGTTTTTGCGCTTCAACGAGTACCGTTTAAGGAAAGCGCCTGATTGCTTTCAAATTTCGAATTGGATCGTTTCAATCGCTTAGATAAAGAAAGAGGTATTAGTTCAATTTCGTCTGTTGGTTTTATTCTAAATTTGTGTTGTTTTAGACTCGAATGCTTTTCGTCATTTGCATTTTTTTTGTAAAATGAAACTGTCGTTTTAAAAGACCATTATCACGCACCAGATATTATCAAATTTATAAAATATATGAGTTATCTACCTTTTTTTTTTTTCTTTTTTATGTTTAGGACACGTCAATTTGACTTCACTTCGCCTGGTATGGTAAGCTGAAGTTAAAGTCTCAGGAAAGAGGGTCACCATTACATACACGTATCATGTTAACAATGGTGACACTCAGCTTGACGGCCTCATCAGAAGAGGATTGTCGTCGCAGCACGTGGGTGACACCCACCGGTCCCACTAGTGCTGCGACCACAATCCTGCCCGGCTATGCACTTGCTGACCCCTGAACGCAATCAAACCGAAATTGGATTACTATGGAGGGTTTTTCGCAATCGTGCACGGTGGTACCTTACCCGGCCGAATTTTGTGACAAATTTGTGTCATCATTCATCATTTGCTGCTTATGATATTACACTCTATTTAAGGTGTCACAAAATTAGGTCTCTGAATTTGGTGAGATGACTTGGTATCGACAAAATATGTACTTGAAACAAAAAAATAAATATCGGGTACATCAAGGGGGAGGGGATCAGAATTACTTTCATATCAATGTTTAAAAATAAATAAATACTATAGGACAAATTACACAACGCCATCTAGACCCAAACTAAGCAGAGCTTGTCATATGGGTTGTAGAATGCGGATAAACATACTTAAATACTTTTTTTTTGTAAATAAATACATATTATACATAGAAACACCCAGACCAATGCTAATATACATATATGATTTTAGATTGACATGGTCATTTACATTAAAATTAGAATTATAAACGGCATATTTACCATGTTTAGTATCTTTTTCGAGAATCCGATATTTCGGAAGTTTTTTTTTTTTTTTTTTCTTTTCTTTTTTTTTTTAAAGAATATTAGCAACCGAAATTACTAATATTCCCCCTAACCCCTCCAGCTAAGCTAAATTGCTTGTGTTAGGAGTGGGTTCACGTCGGTAGTGTAATGGCCAGGATTCGAACCCGGGACCTCTCGATCGTAGGGTCGACTCCTTAACCGCTAAGCTACCGACGCTACAAGTACCATGATCACGGATTGATCACGGATTGATCATGGTACTTGTAACAGTGCCGAAATATCGGATTCTCGAAAAAGATACTAAACATGGTAAATATCCCGTTTATAATTCTAATTTCAAATATACATATTTGCACTGAGCGGGAATCGAACCCGCGACCTCTGGCTTAACAGTCGAACGGACTATCGCTACGCCACAGAGGTCAGCGAAAGCTTGCAACAATATCATAGAGGATAATGTTACACTTCGATACGATAAAGTTATTTTAAACCAGGATAGAACCTACAATACCCAACGCAGCAACAAAATGCGACGTGACCATTTAAAACTGCATCTGTACAGATATCGTTGTATGAATAATAAAATAAATAATAAATATTCTACGACATTCTACACAGCGCTTTCTAGACCCAAAGTAAGCATAGTTTAACTAGCTTGTGTTATGGGTTCCAGAATGCGGATAAACATAATTAGATACTTTTTTTTTGTAAATACATACATATTATACATAGAAACACCCAGACCAATGCAAATAGATGTATTCATGCATACAAATATTTGCACTGAGCGGGAATCGAACCCGCGCCCCCTGTCGTAGCAGTCGAATGCACTACCGCTACGCCACAGAGACTGTCAGTATATCATTGGCGAGAGTCTCTATAAGTCAAGTCCTACCAGCTTCCCTTTGCAGAGATGGCCGAGATGTAGGCATAGTATAATTTACAGAACATAACATAAACTCACGCCTATATCCCCGAAGGGGTAGACAGAGGTGCTAGCACCCACATTTCGCCAGTTTATGTTTAGGTCCCAATGTAATAGGTGGCGAGCCTATTGCCATTAACCGGGCACTTATAAGCCTGCGATAAATACACACATAACTTCGAAAAGCATCGAAAAGTCATTGGTTTGTGCCATGGTAAAACCTGGGATCGAACCCGAGACCTCGTTTCAGCAGTCCATTACCCATACCACTAGGCTACCGCGAGTATAACGCTAGTATAATTTACACTCTAATAAATTAATATACATAATGCATTATCTAAAACTCATTATATTTGCTGATCAATCAACATAACATGAAATTATAACAAACACCTTCCCTAAAATTATAGTGACTCGCAAATTATGTAGGTACCTTTTTTTTTTTTCTCGTGCGGAAATCCCTTTCTGATACCCCCCCGCCGGCCAGCGGAGGCGGTTATGTCGGGCTTGAACCGACTAAAACCGCACGCCGTCTCGGGTCTTCAGACGCTGGGGTGTAAGGTTACCCATAGAGCATATTCCTCGCACCCCGACTGACCCTGGGCCATCTCACCACTAACAGTATCGTTCATCCTGTCTCCTCTGAAAGCAGAGGAGTACGGAGAGCGATGTGTTCCCGCCACGTTGGGTATTGGCCCACGATCAATGCCAACCCCATGAAGGGGAAGTCATTGACCGCCGCCCAGGGTGTACCGGCCGCTCCGATTCCGTTCCCCCCGGACTGCAGCGGGATCGGAATCGGAGCGACACTCGAGGAGGTTACCCAACACACACCCCAATTATGTAGGTACCTTTTTTTTTCGTGCGGAAATCCCTTCGGTTATGTCGAGCTTGAACCGACTAAAACCGCACGCCGTCTCGGGTCTACAGACGCTGGGGTGTAAGGTTGCCCATAGAGCATATCCCTCGCACCCCGACTGACCCTTGGCCATCTCCGGTTTCGAGATGGCCCCCCTCGTGTTTGGGAACCACGGTGACCCCGTCTTGCCCCGGTTTGGGGGAGGGGCGCTAGTCACCCCACCGTCCCGGACAGCTTCTGCTGGGGTGACAGGCGGCCTCACCTGCCACCCCCAATTATGTAGGTACGTATCTATTTTTTGCAACAGGTGCACTGATGCCGGTTTCTCTCCGCCATTTCCATATATTTTTCTCACTCCTTCATAGTACGTTACTACATATATATCTATCCTTTTTAGGGTTCCGTTGCCAAATGGCAAAAAACGGAACCCTTCTAGATTCGTCATGTCTGTCTATCTGTCCGTCCGTATGTCACAGCCACTTTTTTCCGAAACTATAAGAACTATGCTGTTGAAATTTGGTGAGTTGATGTATTCTGTGAACCGCATTCAGATTTTCACACAAAAATAGAAAGAAAACAATAAATTTTGGGGCTCCCCATACTTCGAACTGAAACTCAATTTTTTTTTTTTCATCTAACCCATAAGTGTGAGGTATCTATGGATAGGTCATCCAAAATGATATGGAGGTTTCTAATATCATTTTTCTCTAAACTGAATACCTAGTTGGCGCGAGAGACACTTCAAAAGTGGTAAAATGTGTGTGTCCCCCACCCCCCACTGTAACTTCTAAAATATGAGGATGATAAAACTAAAAAAAATATATGATCTACATTACCATGTGAACTTCCACCGAAAATTGGTTTGAACAAGATCTAGTAAGTAGTTTTTTTTTAATACGTCATAAAACGCAATTTACCTTTCATTCAATCAACTCAAATATAAAATTTAAAAAAAAGGCATTATTATGTTACTTACTGCTACAGAACCCTTCATGGGCGAGTCCGACTCGCACTTGGCCGCTTTTTTGACTCATATCTTTATTGATAAAACTAAGCTAATATTCGCTCTTAATAACCCGTCGGCAATCCGACCTTAGGCCATTTATGGCATCTTCTTCTTTACATAGTATAAAACAAAGTCGCATCCGGTTGTCTGTTCGCTGAGATCTTCTAAGCTACCTAACGGATTTCGATGCGGCTTTTATCAATAGATAGAGTGATTCAATAGAAAGGTTAAATTCAAGAGTTTGATACTGTTTTCTGTTAATTTGTTGAAATACGATGATACATTTTCTAAGATGATGAAAGAAATCAAGAACACTGAGAGCTTCAATCAAATCGCTGCCTAATCCCTTTGAGACATAACAAAACATTGTATGGTAGGATTGTTCCTCTATTATAGGTCTACAAAGAAGTCCGCGATCTATCTCTTAAGGATAGCTTACTATAGCCATTTTAACTCAAAAAAATCCGTTCCCGCAGGGGGAACGCACAGGTAGATTTCGTGAAGCAATTAATATTATTTTATATAGAGAACTACGGACTTACACACACAAGTAAATACAGTAACATTTTTAACATGTTTAATTTTTTTTTCTCGAAAACGGTAACTTTTGGCGAAAAACTTTTCAGACATTTTTTTAGACTTAAAAATGGCCTATCGATTAAAAATATTTCCGACTGCAAGAATGTTCACCGGTTAGAAGTTATGATTTTTTTCCCGAAAAATTTTGGTTTTTCCCCCTCCACTTTTAGTTAAAGTTTAAAACTTTAACTAAAAGTGGGTTTATAATTAAAAGTTGTTGGTATTCATGTTTACTATGGGATAAAATTAGAGCGGTTCGAATATCTTTCATGGAACGTGAAATTTTGAGGAAAAACTGATTTCACAAAAATGTGAGGCCCTACCGTCCCCTTAGGCCGGATTCCCGAACTTAAACTAAGTTTACACCCAAGCAATTTTTGACCGCAGTTTGAAAGCGATCGGGGCAAAAATGCAACCGTGAGAGTGCCGCAAATTTTGGGAAGTGGAACCATACATACATATATATATATATATATATATAAACTTTTTGACCAGTGGTCATTTCGGACTCAGGGGGTCATAACTAGACCTCCTATGAAGATTTTTTTTTTAAATTCGACAGTAGTCAAGAAACCAATAGGTAGATCGATTTCATCGAAATCTACCTGAAAAATGGTCACATTTCAAATGTACCTATATAATACATATATCAGTAATTGTCAAGTTATTTAGACGAATACATTTTAATCTTTTTCAATACATTTTAATCTTTCTCAATCCTCTTCTGATGAGGCCGTCAAGCTGAGTGCCACCATTGTTAACATGGTACGTGTATGTAATGGTGACCCTCTTTCCAGAGACTTTACCATCAGCTTACCATCAGGCGAGGTGAAGTCAAATTGACGTGTCCTAAATATAAAAAAAAAAATACGTAAGTCACCTTAAGCATTTCATCTATATAATAATGCCTTTTATATTACAAATTTTCATTGAAATATCATAATATTAAAACTTTTGACCAACAAAATGTAAAGGTTCGCGGCTGGCTCCGCCGCAATCGGGTCATAGGATTTTAATTTTTACGAATTTATATATCTACTAGCTGTGCCCGCGACTTCGTGGATTTCGATTTTTATGGTTTTAGTTCTTTTTCGCGGAACCCTAATTTTTTGTGGACCAAATTGTGAATCTAAACCATCTTCGAATCCCCTTGAACTCACACAAAAAATTTCATCAAAATCGGTCCAGCCGTCTAGGAGGAGTTCAGTGACATACACACGCACACAAGAAATATATATATAAAGATAGTTTTAGCTTTGAAAAAAAAAATCCTTTCAGCATGCGTTTCACTAACAGACTTTTTTAAAAAGCTCTGCCGTATAAAAAAAAAAATAACTGCATTAATGTTTATATACGTGTAAAGTGAAGGTGGCAAAAGTCGAAACATCGTATAAAACCAATGGCTTGAATCGGTTATACAAACCATTGGATTACACCAGTTTCCTTTTTGAAAATTTCCAACTTTCTCCACTGTTCAATACTATGTTTTTGAAACAATATTGATAGTATCAAAATACACAATGCAATTCAGTTAACATTCGTTGAGAGCTTTCAATAACATGGACATCATACTGCAGTATACAAATCCAATGAATTCCTCTTCGTCTCTGCTGTCAATTCAAGCTTTTTCACTTACCTTATTGTTGGCTACAAACAAAGGCTTTTACTTCTCTTGTTTTTGTTTTCTGAGGTATTGTGACAGTGCCTTATCGACAGCTTGTGTGAGGGACTTATTGTGGATATTTCATAATTATTTTGTGGCATTCATTGTCTTTTACTTTTGTGACAGTCGGAAGAATAGTTAGTGACTCACTAATGATACACAAACGGATGTGCGTTCCATTTTTTTTCGAGTGACTATTATAAAATATGATTTTTTGAGTTGAAAAATAAATAAAATGAATTAACAATATTGACGCGGAAAGTCTGTTAGGTATGAATATCTGGGCAGCATGATTGCGGCAACGGTGCGAAGCGCGAGCGCGTGGGCCGCCGCCACCTCCTTCTGCGAGCATGTAATGCTCGCGAAGGAGATGGCGGAGCGCGCCCGGGAGAGATTGAGAACTCTCCCGGACCGCCGAGCCCGCAACTTGCTCGCCGCGCGTCGCAGGCGACTCAGGCGCCGGAGGTCGCTTAACGACCTCCGTCCTCCATGAGCGCAGGCCTGGGGGTGGCGGGTGAGGCCACCTGTCACCCCAGCAGAAGCAGGCCGGGACGGTGGGGCGACTAGCGCCCCTCCCCCAAACCGGGGCAAGACGGGGACACCGTGGTTCCCAAACCCGAGGGGGCCATCTCGAAACCGGAGATGGCCCAGGGTCAGTCGGGGTGCGAGGGAAATGCTCTATGGGCAACCTTACACCTCGGCGTCTGTAGACCCGAAACGGCGCGCGGTTTTAGTCGGTTCAAGTCCGACATAACCGCCCCCGCTGGCACGCGGGGGGGTATCCGAAGGGATTTCCGCACGATGAAAAAAAAAAAAAAAAGGTATGAATATCTGGGTTTGTTGTAGAAAATAAGACACATAATTATTATTTAAAGTTATTGTTTTGTAAAATTGTGTAAAATAATAATTATTTGTTTAAAGAAACAAATAATTATTATTTTACACAATTTTACAAAACAATAACTTGTTACAACAGTTTGTGTAGTATCTCAAAGCAACATAAGACAAAACTACGAATTAGCATTGCCATTCAAAGAGGCCATGCTGCCAGTCTTCTGGAAAAATTACCAGTCGTGATGATGCACAGGAATTCTAAGACGCATGTATGTAAATATTTTTCAATCTTTTAGGTTTAGTTTTCTTTACACTTATTTATAATTAGTTTGGATAGCCTAGAATAAAATACATGATTTTCGGAAAAAAAAGATAAAACTTAAGCCAATTAAAAATATAGAGCGATGGCAGCGTACTTGCTACCCGTGTACATGTTCGTGATTATCTGATTTCATAATTCTTATATTTCAAATTTTGTTAAAATCATGTCGTGATTATAGAGGACTATGGAACCTGATGAGGGTGATAAAAAGAAATTCAATGTTTAAAAATGACTGTAAAGTTATTCATTGTTTCCGTAGTTCGCAAGAATTACGGTAGATGGCTCCAGCGTCGCCTTAAGACGTATATAATATATCGGAGAATTTCGAATATCTGGGACGTGTCTAGATAGCTCAGCTGGTCAGAGCATTCCCCCTGTAAGGGACTGGTCGCAGGTTCAAGTCCCGTTCTAGATGTTCTCTTTTTCCGATCTAAATCTTTAAAGGGTGATAAGAAAAAAAAAAAGAAGTAACTAACAAAACAATTCAAATTTGACAATATTTAATTTCACATACTATAACTAATTTTAGATTGATATAGTCTTTAACACTGCTATTTTTACTAATAATGGGTTATTTGCCATGTTTATTAGTTTTTCAGAGTATCCAATATTTCAGCACTGTTACAAATGCCACGATCACAGATATCAAATATAATATATTAGATATTTAAAAAAAGTATGTAAGTATGTTTATCGGCATTGACAAGCTCTGCTTAGTTTGGATCTTAGATGGCGTTGTGTGAGTTTTACTAGAATATATATTCAGAACAGAAATCAGGCGGTACACAACAGCGTAAATAGAATACTATCTACATGTCAATATATAGATACAGGACAGACATCCCAAAAAGGCTGTTTGCACAGGGCACTGTAGCTAAAGCGTCCGATTGCGTCCAATCACTGGGACAGTCACCCTGATTGAAGCGTACGCTTTCATCGTGTTTATTCTATTTATTTTTAACTACAGTTCCTGGCTAGATATTGTAGCTGTACGACTATACATTTAGCGTCGGTAGCTTAGTGGTTAAGGAGTCAACCCTACGATCGAGAGGTCCCGGGTTCGAATCCTGGCCATTACACTACTGACGTGAACCCACTCCTAACACAAGCATTTAGCTTAGCTGGAGGGGTTAGGGGGAATATTATTAATTTCGGTTACTAATATTCTTTAAAAAAAAAAAAAAAAAAAAAAAAAAAAAAAAAAAAAAAAAAAAAAACTACTTTTAAAGGTATGTGACAGTTGCAAACGGCCTTTACATTGAAATAAATCATTAAAGTATAATGTAAATTTAACGTATTTATATATATGTATAACTATGTATAAAATATCAATGTATGGATGTAGGTATATTATTTTATTTTACAAATAGTATAATTATATTTACTTTTTGAATGTATAATTTATGTAAGTCTATTGATTTATTTTTGCCATCATTCGTTTATGTATACTTTTTTTATGTTTACACTTTGCTTCCCTCTGTTATTTTCTTTTTTCTACCTCTACTGCTCAAAGGTTTGCTGGTAGAGAACTCTTTTAGAGTTAAGCTCGCCTTTGTACATATTTTAATTTTAATTGTAAAACATTTATATCTTTTTCATTTTTTGTGTACAATAAAGAATTAAAGCTAATACATTGGCTAATACGTAATTTGAAGTTTTACTGTAATATAAGAAAGTAGTATAACTCGAACAGCACTAGTTCGGAAATAAATACATTACATGGTGTGTAAAAATCAGTAGTGTGACAAACGAGAACAAAAATACCGTTTGTCATACTGGTGTGATAATGTGGTGTGACTACGACTCGGTAGGGAAAATATTGATGTATATTTATTTTTCTAAATTCAGAAGGCAAATTCAACATTTTTCAATTTGTGTTTATTATTTTATGTAAAGTTTTAGAGCTACAGTGGTCGGTACATTGGAATGTGGTAAGCTAATACCGATGGCGACTGTACGTGGCAAAACAGAAATATTGAGAATGTGTGGATGTATGAAAATTAATAACCTTGTACCTTTTTTTTTTTTTTTTTTATCGTGCGGAAATCCCTTCGGATACCCCCCCGCCGGCCAGCGGGGCCGCATGTCGGGCTTGCACCGACTAAAACCGCACGCCGTCTCGGGTCTTCAGACGCCGGGGTGTAAGGTTACCCATAGAGGTTACCCATATCCCTCGCACCCCAGCTGACCCTGGGCCATCTCACCACTAACAGCATCGCTCATCCTGTCTCCTCTGAAAGCAGAGGAGTACGGAGAGCGATGTGTTCCCGCCACGTTGGGTATTGGCCGACGATCAATGCCAACCCTATGAAGGGGTGAAGGGGAAGCCATTGACCGCCGCCCAGGGTGTACCGGCCGCTCCGATTCCGTTCCCCCCGGACTGCAGCGGGATCGGAATCGGAGCGACACTCGAGGAGGTTACCCAACACACACCCCAATAACCTTGTACCTCACGGACTCGAGGACGGAGGCCGTGTACCACTAAGACAGTCAGCCTGTGACCACGGTCAGTGCAATCTGGTCAAAACATCAAGCAATTTAAAGGTATGTGTGTACTATGGAGTAATATGTATGTACCTCTATACCATGATCGCGTTAATTCCCGTTAGCATTGTTGTATATCATGGAAATCGAAAGTTAAATGTTCACAGGTATTGAATATTTACTTCCTTTTTATGCACGCCTTTGACACACGTGCCGACGAATGTTAACGCGCTAACGATGGATTTATAATTTCATGTTGCTGCTGACTGACCTAGTTGAGAGTGTCTGCACGTCCAGCATACTGAAAAACGCATATAAGCACCATTTGTGTTGTTATATGAAAGTAAAACTGTAATAATGGACACAAGCTTTACTCGAAATACATGCAACTTTGAGCTTACTCTTGTCACACAAAAGTCAAAGTCAAAAACCATTTATTCTGTATAGACTAAAAAAAAAGCGGCGATAGCCTAATGGTGTACGTAACGGACTACCGAGACGAGGTCTCGAGTTCGATCCCCAGTCGCCCCGGGCACACACCTCTGACTTTTCGTAGTTATGTGTGTATTAAAAATGTTGATTATCGCTCGCTTAGTAATGTGCCCGGTAGATGGCAATAGGCTCGCCCCCTATTACGTTGGGAGTTTAACATAACTGGCGAATCGTGGGTGTGTGATACACCTCTGCCTACCCCTTCGTGTATACAGGCGTGACGTTATGTATGAAAGTTTGTGAAGATGTTTGGATGTTTGTTACTCAATCACGCGCAAACGGCTGAACGAATCTGCGTGAATGGTACAAGAATAAATTATAATACACATACACTAATACATACACATCACAGATTATCTAATAGTTGGTACAGATGAACCACGGCCTGAAAAAACAACGTACCTACTTATACGAGTTTACGACGATCTCTGTGGCGTAGCGGCTGTTTTTTTTGGTCTATTTACAAACATGTTTACTTAATCTAATTACAATTGTATAATATATATATATAATACTTGTAGAATATACTGCTTCCGGGCTGTTTGGCCGTGGTCCATATGAAACTTGTGTTCCAAACGTTTCGTCGATCACTGCGGTCGACATCTTCACTGGGACAGGTCTGGGCGCCGACGAGTGCGTAGAACTCTCCTCGGCGGCGACTTCTCTGCGACTGAGGTATACCCGGGGTGCCCGGCAATGGACGCCTGGGAAGGACACCGTGTGATTTTAATCGATTCGATTCCGACATACCTACCCATCTCATTGCAAGGCTCCAGTGGGGTGAAGTACGTGGAGGTTTCCACACGTAAAAAATGCATTCCTTAAAAGCAAGTGCTTAGTACCTATGAATACTAGCAATACTGCAGAGGGTAAAGTGAAGGGAGAAGAGGTGTGAGAGAATGGGAAAATGAAGATAAGGGATACCGAGCGAGCATTTTTGCTTCTCGTATTTTATACCAAACATACGAACACACCATAACGTTTACTTAATAACAAGTACAATGTACACTAAACATTGTACTTTAATCCCATCCCATAAAAGTGAAATGAGAGCTCAGTTGAATATTAAGAGTATGCGTCGTTGTCGACTTCGAGGATAAAAGAATATTGAGATCTGTATGGGTGCCAAGTTCTATGTAAGAAATCCTAAAATTTTATTCACAACAACCTAGAATATTCTAAAATAAATTGATATAACAATTTCTTGTTTTTTGGTGCTACTACAATTTTTAGGGTTCCGTTGCCAAATGGCAAAAAACGGAACCCTTATAGATTCGGCATGTCTGTCTGTCTGTCCGTCCGTATGTCACAGCCACTTTTTTCCGAAACTATAAGAACTATGCTGTTGAAACTTGGTAAGTAGTTGTATTCTGTGAACCGCATTAAGATTTTCGCATAAAAATAGAAAAAAAGCAATAAATTTTGGGGGTCCCCATACTTAGAGCTGAACCTCAAAATTTTTTTTTTCATCAAATCCATACGTGTGTGATATCAATGGACAGGTCTTCAAAAATAATATTGAGGTTTGTAATATCATTTTTTTCTAAACTGAATAGTTTGTGCGACAGACACTTCCAAAGTGGTAAAATGTGTGCCCCCCCCCCCCCTGTAACTTCTAAAATAACAGAATGATAAAACTAAAAAAAATATATGATGTACATTACCATGTAAACTTCCAACGAAAATTGGTTTGAACGAGATCTAGTAAGTAGTTTTTTTTTAATACGTCATAAATCGTAAACCGCAATTTACCTTTCATTCAATGAACTCAAATATAAAAATAAAAAAAAAAACATTATTATGTTCCTTGCTGCTACGGAACCCTTAATGGGCGTGTCCGACTCGCACTTGGCCGCTTTTTTCTACTTAATAGGTCATATAAATTCTTAAATTTTAACAGACAATCACTATTATCACTACATAGTATAAAACAAAATCGCTTTCTCTGTCCCTATATCCCTATGTCCCTATGTATGCTTAAATCTTAACGGATTTTGATGCGGTTTTTTTAAATAGAATAGAATGATTGAAGAGGAAGGTTTATAAGTATAATAACATCCATTGCACCCGTGCGAAGCCGGGGCGGGTCGCTAGTTATTTACAAAGTGCAATTATCTCACTTGGGATGTAATTCAAGCTCAAGTTTTGATATTTGTAAATTAAATTGTTTCGTGTTGTGAAGGGGTCAGAAGTAGCTTGAAATGGTTCGTGTAATTAGACATATGGCTGCTGCGTGACCAATTCGTCGTTAGAAAATCTTGCTTAAGAGTTTCCGCAATACAACCAGAAATAAATTTTCTAAGCGGTATCTGAAAATAGAAGCAAAAACAGGGGAGATAAATTTGTTTGTATGTTAACAATACTTAATCAAACTCTGTTAAGTGCAAAGTCAAGTAATGGTTTACGATTTGTTTGTTTGAAAACAAAATTTCAATGCTGCAAACTGAGCAAATTGCCAGATCAAATAACAGTAACAATTATCGGAAATCAATTTGCTATTAGTAAATATTTACAAATACTATACTTCCTATTTACTTAATATTTCCTTTTGGGGTAGGCAGAGAAAGTATCTTTCCACTTGCTACGATCTTGGCATACGCCTTTCGGTTCTTCCACTTTCATAATTGTTCATACATGCACCACGATTACTTCCGACCTGCTCTTTCTTCAAAACGTCCTCGATCTGATTCGAACTGAAGCGAACGTACGTTTAGGTCTGCTCAAGCACCAGCGCTGTTACCATAGAACTTATCGAAGCTGAAAATAGAAGGAGTGCTGGTGGCTAGAATTTATGGCATTCATCGTGCAATTTTCATGTTTTAGGGTTCCGTACCTCAAAAGTTGATAACAGAACCCTTATATGATTACTTAGTTGACTTTCTGTCAATATCTCTAACTCAAGAACACCTGGAGGTATTAAGGAAACATCAATACGTTCACGCGGTATTATTACTTCTATTTCAATAGTTATTTTCTTACTAACATGAATTATTTTTAATCGAATTATTTTTTCATAATAGTCAGGTCAACGGGACTTTATCTCACCACCTAGTAAGCTCATCATCACCATTACACACACCTATAATGCTACTTTATTGGCCCTCAGCTTGAATAAATGAATTGGACCAATCACCAAAAGCAGTACTTGGACCAATTGCCGCTGTTTGGCAATCGCCATATCACATTCATTTAAAAAAGCGGCCAAGTGCGAGTCGGACTCGCTCATGAAGGGTTCCGTGGCAGTAAGTAACATAATAATGCTTTTTTTGAAATTTTATATTTGAGTTGATTGAATGAAAGGTAAAATGTTTTTACGATTTATGACGTATTAAAAAAAAACTACTTACTACATCTTGTTCAAATCAATTTTCGGTAGAAGTATACATACCACTTTGGAAGTATCTCTCGCGCAAACTATTCAGTTTAGACAAAAATTATCATAGAAACCTCAATATCATTTTTGAAGATCTATCCATAGATACCTCACACGTATGGGTTAGATGAAAAAAAAATTGAGTTTCAGTTCTAAGTGTGGGGAGCCTCCAAAATTTGTTGTTTTTAGGGATTTTCTTTAGAAAAGCCCTATTGCTATCGAGTTGTCGTCGTCGACGTCGTCGTTGCCAATTTTCTGTCATGGTTTTGGGTATGAAGGAGATGAGCTATCGAGTTGCTGTTTTCGGTAATAGATTCGTGCTGGGGTGAAGATAAAGAAAAAATCGCAAAAAATCGCAAAAAAATAAATAAATCGCAAAATCGAAAATCCCTTGTATTCGGCTGAGCTCGTCTCAGGCATTCAACTTGTTTTCTATTTTTGTGTGAAAATCTTAATGCTGTTCACAGAATACATCTACTTACCAAGTTCCAACAGCATAGTTCTTATAGTTTCGGAAAAAAGTTGCTGTGACATACGGACGGACAGACAGAGAGACATGACGAATCTATAAGGGTTCCGTTTTTTGCCATTTGGCAACGGAGCCCTAGAAAGGATACCCAGAACAAATTACACACAAGATCAGTTAAATCTTCTGCGTCATCTTTAGTGTACTCTATCGTCACATGTGCATTAACATTGTTATCCCCACTGTACCCTTTTTTGTAGTAACCAAAATCTGTTATTTTGCATAAGCATTTATATCTAAAATGTCTCTAAACGTTCACAAACAACATTTCTCTTGTGATTTGTCGACGTAAAATGACACAACCATTAATTGCAGAGACAAAATTATGCACAACATAAGTCATATCGAATAATTCACACAATTGCGACATTCAGGACCCCAGCGGAACCCTTACTTAGATTCACTGAGGGTATTATTGCCCTGGCTGTTATAAGGGGTGAGCCCATCTACATTTATGGGGTAATGGTTTCAGTCCCTTGCAGTCCTTCGTCACAACGTATTTTTTCAACAAAAAAATAGGTTGTTTTATTTACAGTATGTTTGTTACCTTTGGTTGACTATACAGTTTTAGAATAATACAGTTAAATAATAAATATTAAGTTGGTTCTGCTGAAGTTATTATTTCAATCGTGACTACCTACAAAATAATTTAGTATATATTTCCATATTAAAATATGGAAATACTTAACCCTCTATCGCAACTACTGCTCGTGGCGTTGAGTATTTCACGCGGTAAAAAATCATCTGACTGTTTTATTCACAATTTTCTTCACATTTCAAAATCACGCCATATAACTGGCGTACCTTTTTTTTTCGTGCTGAAATCCCCACGGAACCGACTAAAACCGCACGCCGTCTCGAATCTTCAGACGCCGGGGTGTAAGTTGGCCCATAAAGCATTTTCCTCGCACCCGACTGACTAAGGGCCATCTCCGGTTTCGAGATGGCCCCCTTTAATTGGCATACCTACACGTAAAAGGTTTATCCATTAATTCAATGAAATTTTTATGCAATTAGTATACTGACTTTTCCTATAGATTTAGATTGGAAAAAGAGAACGCGTAGGATTGGACTTGAACCCGCAACAAGTCCCTTACAGGGGGAATACTCTGACCAACTGAGCTACTGTGACGTCTGGGGTCTGGCGTCACAATTCCTCGTGTTAACGAAATTATAAACACAAGTATTTATATTTATAATAGCATTTATTTTTCACATAAAACTTCCTATATCGAGTTTTAGGGGATTTTACACGAGTTTATATTTATATATAGAGGGTCGCGGATTCTGCTCAAGGATTGAGCCTACAATCACTTTACTTGGCACTCTCTTCGTACGGCGGGTCGAGGCCGGAGCCCCCGGTCACCCGCTGTCAGCAACTTGTCCGCCAAGGCAATTGTTTTTCTTCCCTATTCTACTTTTTATATTTTAAAACAATTTATTTTTAATCTGACACATGATGGCCAGAAAACTATCTGTAGTGCACGAAAGAGGTCGGGCGCTACACTACCTAGAAACGTCACAGATATTCGAAATTCTCCGACATATTATATACGTCTCGGGGTATATAGTATTCCCCCTGTAAGGGACTGGTTATCGGTTCAAATCCCGTCCTAGATGTTATTTCTTTTCCGATCTAAATCTATAAGTTTATCCATTCTTATGAACTCACATACCCTGCTACCACCAATTTCTCAACGATACAAGACCGCCATCTATTTCAGCTGACTGCGTATTGAGATTATGCATTATAAAAGCGAAAGATTAGCTATTTTTTGGTTCGGAAATCCCTTCGGATACCCCCTCGCCGGCCAGCGGGGGCAGTTATGTCGGGCTTGAACCGACTAAAACTGCACGCCGTCTCGGGTCTACAGACGCCGGGGTGTAAGGTTGCCCATAGAGCATATCCCTCGCACCCCGACTGATAGCGAAAGCGACGCGAAAGATAGCCTTTTTTTTTTATCGTGCCGAAATCCCTTCGGATACCCCCCCGCCGGCCAGCGGGGGCGGTTATGTCGGGCTTGAACCGACTAAAACCGCAGGCCGTCTCGGGTCTGCAAACGCCGGGGTGTAAGGTTGCCCATAGAGCATATCCCTCGCACCCCGACTGACCCTGGGCCATCTCCGGTTTCGAGATGGCCCCCTCGGGTTTGGGAACCACGGTGTCCCCGTCTTGCCCCGGTTTGGGGGAGGGGCGCTAGTCGCCCCACCGTCCCGGCCTGCTTTTGCTAGGGTGACAGGCGGCCTCACCTGCCACCCCCAAGCGAAAGATAGCCTAAGCGCAAAATTTTCAAGGTTATTAATATATTATTTGAGGGTAATTTTCACCCCCCATATTAGTTAGGGTTAACATTATCAGAGTCATAATACTAACCACAGAAACAATAAGACCCGTATATAACTTAACGCGCACGTTTATGTTAGCTCCAACGACGTATTGGTGCAGTTAGAAGGCTCTGCTGATCAACAACGGTCGTATACGGGATTTGTTGAATTTATTCACTCGACCCGTTGGCTCTTTGTATCTTTGTTAAGGAGTAGGTTAGTACTGGAAGTGTTTTGTTCAATGTATATAAGGAGGCGGAAATTTGTGATTATATAGGCTTGCATTTTAGGCCCGGGGTGAAATTTTAAAGATAAAGAGATAAGTACCTAGTACTTTATAAATAGCATTCAACAAGCTTAACGTACAATGGGCGGCCTTATCGCTAACAGCGATCTCTTCCATGCAACCTTTGGATGGATAGAAATCAAAAGAGATGATAGGGCAGTGTACAATTAACAATAAAAAGAAGAAAAAAATATAAATATTTTAGGAAATAAACAAAGTTACATGTAGATCAGTCGTATTTCAAATATATATACACAATATATTTTACATTATAAGTCTATACAATATATATAATACAAAATATTTACATATACCGATACTAAGTATATAATCCAGTATATATATATGACAGTCACCTAACGGGAGATGGACAGATAGTGACCCTTTAACATACTTTTAAAATTTTCTACAAATCCATTATGTAGTTTTATTTTCGAGCGACTGGTGTCTGAATCCCCAACCCCGGGAGGAATAACTGAGCCAGTATACCTGCTTATTGACGGCAATGGTACCAGTTTGCAGGTTATGGTAAAAATGAGAGGAAGCTTCCACTTTGAAAGAAGAAAGAAAGAAGAAGAAAGAAAATACATTTATTAAACACACACACACTTAACAATTGCTAAATATAAGAAACCAAACACATTACAAGTTAACGACACTTTGCCCACCAAGCGCACAGTGGGCGGAAACGATCAAAACTACGCGCGAGGCAGTTAATCTAATCAAAATGAAATCATTTTTTTTAAATACTCGTAATTATGTCTGCTTTCTTGTAGCACTGCGGAAATTCACTTTTTAGGGGTAAAAACCACCCCTTTCAACCCTTAAGCAGGCTAAACAACCAGATTCTGGGTAAAACGGGTTCGATTAACTACATATTTATACACTACATACATAAATATATATTTTATACACAGATAGGCTAGCCGACCTCAATCCCGATACACCTTATACCCATACCCTTACAACCTCATAAACTACCCCTAACAACCCCCAAGCAGGCTAACACACCTAGCTCTGGGTAGAGCGAATTTAATCAACTACTTTTCTGTAAATAAATTGAGATTTCAAATACAGATAGGTTAACCCACCTTAACCCTCACATACTTCGTTTCCACATATCCTTACAACCTCATAAACCACCCCTAACAACCCCAAGCAGGCTTAGGGGTACTTAGCTTAGCTTAGGCTAGGTGGGCTTAGCCTACTTAGGGGTTAATAGGGGTGGTTTCTACCCCTAAAAAGTGAATCTCCGCAGTGCTACAAGAAAGCAGACATAATTAGGAGTTAAAAAAAAAATGATTTAATTTGGATTAGATTTACTGCCTCGCGCGCAGTTCTGATTGTTTCCGCCCACTGTGAAGCGTCTCCACCAGAGGGCCAAAGACCTTTCCTTAAGTTTACCTATGTTATTACTTCCCAGAATTTGTTCCTTATTAGCGGCTCTATCACACGGTGGTATACAGCGTGTTTTAATTTCAAAATCAACGCATTCGATTCAATTAAAAATATTTTTTTTTATTCAAAGCGCTTCCGCTTACCATCAGATGGGAAATATGCCATTGTATAATAATGCCCACATTATAAAAATAGACACTCGAACAGTCTACCAGTATGTAAAAAATAATGTTCTCAATTTTCAAACTTAGTGTAACTACGTTTAAAAATTGATATAAATCCCTTACTTGTCTCAAAATGCAACCATATCTAGTCTCCATGATTCCTCAGTTCAGTTCCCTTGACGCCCATTCGCTGCTCCACGTACCCGTTTCGAATACACTGCCGTCATGGCCTCACAACAAAAAGATAAGTTTTAGCTCCTAATGTAAGGGTTACGAGGCACATGAGACTCTGGGCCCGGGATAAACACGGGAACATAACTTATTGACGACTAATAAAGTAAGGGTTTAAGATGTTATCTAGACTAGACACGAGACCTAATAGAGATGTTTTTTTTTTTTCTTTTTATACCGGATGTTAGAGAAACGCTCCTGATAAGACAGGCGACAGTACTGAAGATACAAAACTGAGCGAATGCATCACTTTACTTAAAACAAGTTGAATTCCTGAGAAGAGCTCAGCCGAATACAAGGGATTTTCGATTTTGCGATTTTTTTTTTTGCGATTTTTTGCGATTTTTTCTTTGTCTTGCAATGGTTCACCCCAGCACGAATCTATTACCGAAAACAGCAACTCGATAGCTCATCTCCTTCATACCCAAAACCGTTACAGAAAATTGGTAACGACGTCGACGACAACTCGATAGCAATAGGGCTTTTCTAAAGAAAATCCCTAAAAACCGGCAAAGTGCGAGTCGGACTCGCCCATGTTCTTGTACGTCGTTCAAGCCACGCCCCGCGCGAATTATAATTCTTATTTACCGAGGCACCTATTGCAAATTTATTATTAGAAAATAATGGTTCACGGTTTATGCATAAGATTTATGTTTATGAAATTAAATGTTTTAAAAAAAATTATATTTGAATTGATTGAATGAAAGGTTTGATTTATGACGTATTAAAAACAACTACTTACTAGATCTCGTTCCAACCAATTTTCGGTGGAAGTTTACATGGTAAAGAACATCCTATATTTTTTTTAATTTTATCAGTCTCTTATTTTAGAAGTTACAGGGGGTTAAGTTACACATTTTACCACTTTCGGAGGGTCTCTCGCACAAACTATTCAGTTTACAAAAAAATTAACTTCGAAACCTCAATATCATTTTTGAAGACCTATCCATAGATAACGTATGAGTTTGATGGAAAAAAAAATTTTGGGATTCAGTTCTAAGTATGGGAACCCTCAAAATTTATTGCTTTTTTTCCTATTTTTGTGTGAAATCCTAATGCGGTTCACAGAATATATCTACTTAACAAGTTTCAACAGCATAATTCTTATAATTTCAGAAAAAAGTGGCTGTGCCATACAGACAGACAGACAGACATGACAAATCTATAAGGGTTCCGTTTTTTGCCATTTGGCTACGGAACCCTAAAAACCAGCAAAATTCGAGTCGGACTCGCGCAGGAATGGTTCCGTACCATTATTTATACAATGGGAGCCTTAATAGATTTATTTTATTTTAATGTAATTTTTTATTTTTAAAGTGAATATACAACTAAATATTCTGTGAATATTTCAAGCATCTACCTGTTGCCGTTATTAATATCGAGCATAAAACGGCAAAATCACGTTTCTTGTATGGGATGTATATCCCCCTTAAATATTTATTTCATTCTGTTTTTAGTAATTTTTGGTATAGCGGCAACAGAAATAAATCATCTATGAAAATTTCTAGTGTTTGACTATCACGGTTCATGAGATACAGCCTGGTGACAGACGGACGGACGGACGGACAGTGGAGTCTTAGTAATAGGGTCCCGTTTTACCCTTGGGGTACGTAACTCTAAAAAATTATTACCGCAATGAATATCGGTATGACGTTACCGGTCGTTGATCTGGTGCGGCGCGCAGGGTCAATGACCAGTTTCATTTAGCTGTACTAACACGATAGAGCGTGAATAATGGTAATAAAAAATGTAAAAAAAAACGATTAACAAAAAAATTGAACCGATCGAAAAAAATCACTCAACATTTTTTTATCTTCAGTACCATCGCTCGTCTTTGTTTTCCGAAGCGTTTTCCTAACACCCTGTATATTCAGTCTGTTAATTGATTGCACACCGCTGGATGGTGAGAAACTGGAGTGAAGTTCAAAAGATACGGGCCACCATCCCAGAATGATCCTAAAATGGTAGTCCCTATCTCGACGGCCTCAACAGACACTTTTTCACACCATGCTTAAAGAACCCGGGATTGTAAGAGTTGGTGATGATAACTTAACAAAATTGTAGGATTGAGGTATCTACGAGCAAGTTAGTTTATAGAAGATTCGGAACACAATTTTTTTTTTTTTGGAATTCTTGTCTCTTTGTCTGTTTGAAATAAAACTATGCCTTAAACTAAAAGCAGCCATGGTCACGGGGGTCCCTGTGACCATGGCTGCTGAAAAGCAACCGAAACGTCGGGTTTAATGTAAATTACAAAATATCATCAAATAAATCGCGATAGAATCTGTTCAAAAATAGTTTTATTGCAATGTGTGACATTCGCGTAAACTTTCGACAATATCATGTTTGTCTGTTTGTTCGCGATGGATAAAAAAATTACTGAGTGGAGTTTGGTGCGATTTTTCCATTAGGAAGGTCTTGGCCAGACAAAAAATCTACCGTATGATTGATCGCAATTCGTCAAGTTGAACCGGAGATATGACCAAAAAACCTTAACTGACCTCCGCGCAGGTGAAGCCACGGGCATCAGCTAGTATTTTATGTCTCCAATGTACAGTCGATTTGTTATAACTATTCCACTCACGGCCTTCTCAACTATTCTAAAATATTCAAATTGCATTTTAGTCTTCAAAATAATACTTTTGAAGCTGCCTTGAAGCCATTAAACTTGTCAACGCTTATCTTAGGAATGTAAAAATTATCTGCATTCACAACAGAACTGTTTACTTTGTTTCAATTAAATTTTTAAGCATTTTACTTTTTCTAAACATTTAGATCGGAAAAAGAGAACATCGAACGGCGTTGCCTTAATACGTATATAATATATCGGAGAATTTGAATATCTGGGACGTGTCTAGATAGCTCAGCTGGTCAGAGCATTCCCCCTGTAAGGGACTGGTCGCGGGTTCAAGTCCCGTTCTAGATGTTCTGTTTAGTTTTAAAGACCTTTATCTAAACCATTTGAGCGTTTTCGAAGCAAATAAAGAAAAATACAAATTAGTGAGCATAAACGAAAAATGAAAAAGAAGATTAATTTTTTTTTGTTTAAAGCTTTGTAGTTTTCAAAAATACAAATCTTTTTTTCGTCTTTTTACCATGGCACCGTCCTCACATGCAGCGGAAGGATAAAATAACACTTTTTAAAATAGAACGATCACGTACTGCACAGTTTGAAACAAATTTCCTCCTGTGTGCTTTCAAAACGTTGAATAAGTTGCTTGAATGGAATGGAAAACCATTTCATTCTTCAAATTATTGAATGCTGTCTCTTAAGAAAACCTAAGACAACTATTAACAAGGATACATAATGATGATTTTTATTAGGTAGGCAACGCGGGTGCGACTGGTTGGATCACCTCCAAGTTTGGTGCACCCTGGGCAACGTGGGCGATGACGCATCATTGATTGCTCCTCCGGAGTAGCTGGCGTCAACGTAAACGGCCAAGAGTCTGACCAACCGGCCCTTTTTAGGGCCAGCTGACCCCATTGCACGAGGGGGTCGGGGTATGGCGGGCCTTCAAGGCCCGCGGGGGGAGTGGTCGCTCCAGGTACCCCTCTGCTGTTATCAGAGGGGACACTGTGAATGGCCCAGGGTCAGTCGGAGTGCGAGGGATATGCTCTATGGGTAACCTTACACCCCGGCGTCTGTAGACCCGAGACGGCGTGCGGTTTTAGTCGGTTCAAGCCCGACATAACCACCCCCGCTGGCCGGCGGGGGCATCCGAAGGGATTTCCGCACAAAACAAAAAAAAAGGTAGGCAAGGCGGAGTGATATGCTCTGTAGTTCAGATATTCATCGGCTACAGTAACGTCTTACCATCATGTAGGCTTATTGGTATAAAAATACAAGCACACAATAACGGAGCAATCAAAAATATTGACAAAGGCCTTTACATACGACGTTGCTTTAATAAAAAATATTAACAATACACAAACCCGTGACGGAAGTCGCAAATAGCTTTCATGCAAACAGCTGAACATTAACGAGTTCTGAACATTGCTGAACAAGTAATGGACGCAATGCATTCTGTAAATCACTATTGTAGTCCGTGTGAGTAACATGATTTTAAGCAAGTTAACTACAATAGTAAAATCAAAGAATGATTGTTCAAGCGATGATATAATATCAACTAAAACTTGAATTAACTATTTAGGTTTGGACATTACTTTGTCAAAGTTAATGGCATTTACCACATTTTTTAAGTAACTAACTGGTACCAATGTTAAGCGGTCGAGTGGTCGGTTTTTAAAGAGATAAGGTTGCCCAACGTATTGCTTCCATTTGCCATTCATTTCATTGTTTTTTTTTAGTGTAAGTACAATAACGCATTATTATATAAAAAAAACCAATATGCCAAGATAGCAACTTTGTGACTAGATAAAGTAACATAAGCATTAAGTATTTTTTCAGGGCTCTACAATTTAATAGTTTTGCTTTATATTGTACTAAATACCATACCAGGTCAATCTTACCTGCCAGCTGGTACATAGATCTACCGACGAACACGAACGAGACTCTGGTGCAGGTTTTCATCTCTGAATTGAAATGAAGCAAAAAATTAAATTAATAATTAAGTCATGGGCGCAACCCAGATTTCACGGCTAACAAAACAATTGACGGCCTCTGTGGCGTAGCGGTAGTGCATTCGACTGGTACGACAGGGGGCGCGGGTTCGATTCCCGCTCAGTGCAATTATTTGTATGCATGAATATGTCTATTAAAATTAGCCTGGGTGCATAGATGCACCCAGACTAATTTTAATAGACATACGTACGTACGTACGTCGTATAATACGTACGTCTAACAGACGTCATATCAACTTTGTGTCTGAAGGTTCATCCATAACATCCAGGAACAAACCTTATTCAATCTTAGATACTGCCCCAGATTGGACTCTCCTAATCGACACGTATGAAAAGCACTATAAAATTCCGGAGGATGTTGGGGTTTCGTCATCTAGACCTGACATATTACTTTATTCTAAGAGGTTAAAACATGTGGTTCTTGTGGAACTTACTGTACCGTGGGAAACAAATATACCGAAGGACCACACAATAAAGAAAGATAAATACTATGTTCTCACAAACGAATTAATCAAAAACGGTTACGTGGTTAATTTGTATGCAGTGGAAGTGGGAGCGAGAGGTATACCAGCAAAATCTCTCTTTAACCTACTTAAAGATCTAGGCCTATCGAGAGGTACAATAAGCTCATTACTAGGACGAAAGTCTAAAGCAGCACTAGTAGGTTCGTATCAAATTTGGTTAGGCAGGGAGGGGAACTTGGGTAGTGAAGGTGAGTGTTGATGTACATCAACAAGAGGGGCCCCTTCTAAACCTACACTTGGGTCGCAAGTCCCAGGCACTGTCCCGAGTTCCCAACTCAGCAACGCGATGGACCCGGCACCCGCACGGAGAATCCATGGATTGCTAAGAATATCGGTGTTTATTTGCATTCTGGAACCCATAACACAAGCTAGGTAAACTATGCTTACTTTGGGTCTAGAAAGCACTGTGTAGAATGTCTTAGAATATTATTTATTTATTTGAAAATTTAAAAAATGCCTGACTGTCAGTGCATTATTAAAATTTTCCATGTCTATATACACAGTCAGGTCATAAATTCTATCACATGTTTAATATAAAATAATTGAAATAAGTTTATTCATTATGTAACCATTTATATACCAAAATGAACTTAACAAAACATAGATTCTTATGATAGTAAAGTTTATTCAAAATGACCTCCGTGATTTTGAATACAGGCCTTCAATCTGCGCGGCCAGTCGTCTATTGCAGCACGAACGAGGTCCATGTCAATATCGGCGGCTGCCTTAATCAAGGATGTCTCGAGTGACTCCAAATTGGGATGAGGCTTTGAGCAAGTCTTTTCCTCCAAGTGTTGCCATATCTTGTAATCTAACCTACTCAAATCTGGACTGGAGGAGGGCCAGTCTTCGTGCCGGATGAAGTCGATTTCACGTGCCGCCAGCCAGTCTTGTGTGCTTTTCGCTCTATGAGCTGGCGCCGAATCTTGTTGGAATACCCAGTGCCTGTTATTGAACATGGTATGAGAAATAGGTTCCATAAGGTTCGTCAGGACTGTATTTTGATACACAACTGCATTCGTTTTTACACCTTTCTCTCAAAAATCTACCTCTGTTAAGCCCCAATAAGAAACTCCCAACCATACTATGAGCGAGGATGGAATATTACCTCGTTGGACACGCGGAATACGGTTGCTCACTTCTTCACTACTGTGTGCGTACACCTTATCATTTTATTTGTTGTAGCTCTCTTCTACGGTAAAAATTTTTTCATCCGAAAAAAGAATTTCCCGATATTTTTTTCCCGCGTACCGCTTCAACAAAGCGCGGCATCTCTTCAGTCTCAGGTCCATTAGACGAGCATTTAAATGATGTCCTGTTTTTCTTCGATATGCCCGAAGCCCTAAGTCTTCATTTAACACCCTTTTCACCGTGGTTCAGCTTAACCCCATCTGAAGGGCCAACAGTTTCTGCTTACGTTTGGGATTTCTTTGAATTCGCGCCTTCACAGCTTTTATCCCTGCTGGAGTCCTAACAGATCGAGGGCGACCACTTCTTGACCTGTCATCTACACTAGAGTCTTCATTGTATCGTTTGATGGTACGATAAACGAATCGTTTGGTTATATTCAAATTTTTCAGTATGTCAAAAATTTGAATAGGCGCGTAACCGCAACGATGCAACGCAATAACTGCAACACGGTCTTCTTTAAGCGTCCACTCCATATTTAAAAATGAGTAAAATTCTAAAAAGTATACATTTTTATTTTCATGAACAATTCGAAATTCGAATTCAATAAACTTTTTTGTTGCCAGCATGCTAAAAGAAAAGTTTTTACTGTGTGACAATACTTATGACCTGACTAGGTATAAGGTGTCACAAAATTAGGTCTCTGAATTTGGTGAGATGACTTGGTATCGACAAAATATGTATATGAAACCAAAAAAAAATCGGGTAAAAAAAATATATATATATATATATATATATATATATATATATATAAAACACCACCAGCGACCAGCGTCACGTGACGCGACGAGCACACGTGACGCTGGTCGCGATTTAGGTATTTCCCAGACGGGGACACTGTGGTTCCCAAACCCGAGGGGGCCATCTCGAAACTGGAGATAGTCCAGGGTCAGTCGGGGTGCGAGGGATATGCTCTATGGGCAACCTTACACCCCGGCGTCTGTAGACCCGAGACGGCGTGCGCCTACCACGTGCGTCACGGGCTCGTCGCGTCACTGGACACTGGTCGCTAGCGGTGTTTTTTTTTTCATTTTTATTCTTTTTTTTTTCTACCCGATATTTTTAATTTTTCAAATACATAGGTAGGTATTTTGTTTATACCAAGTCATCTCAGCAAATTCAGAGACCTAATTTTGTGACACCTTATATATTATATAAAACAAAGTTGGTGATGACCGTAATAAACTCAGGAACGGGTGGACCGATTTTCATTATGTTTGATTTTTTAGATTTGTCTCCGCCTATACTAAACCTTTTTGTATTTTTTTTTGCGGTAATCGCCACGGTCTCCCCGTCACGGGCCTTTAATGCCGGGATGCAAGGAGACACACACGAAATAAATTCAGCTGATAAGGTAACAACCAACATAACTTGATTCTAAGGCAGAACTAACTTTGCCGGGTCAGCTTGTTAGTTATATTTTTGTTGGTAGGTACGTATATACTTAGTGATCGAATCCCACCAAAATATTCTCACCAATTGTACGAAACTCAGTGTGTGTTAAAAATTAATGTCAATTCACGCACACACTGGATTCATTAGTGTTCGAATCTAAACCTCATAAAAAATTCTAAATTTTCATCATAAATATGTATTTCGTAATGAAATTTGTAACTCTACAGGTACTAACGACAGTAGTAAGAGTCGTGGTATGGTAACAGATAGTAATCAGCGTTCCTGGGAAGTTGTTCAACCCGAAACTGCAGCGGTACAAGCAAAAACCGTAGACCGTTCGGGTGATTAATTTTAATTGCCAAACTTGGAGGTAGAGATTTATGATATTAGTAACAACTGATATCATTTCTGGTTCTAGTTTGCTTATGATGTTGAAGATAGTTAATTGTAATTTATATTTAGTTTACTTAGATTTGCAATAAAATGTAAGTTCATACCAAGTTTCTTACCTATATACACTAGGAATTCAGTGCAGGGTGCCACTGAAATAAATTGAGCTGAGCGAGCAGGACTCTTACTTGAAAATAAGACATCTTACTACGGTCGCGCGCTTAGCTAAGGCCGCGCGCTCGTGAAACTATTTTTCGGTGATTATTCCTAAATGGTACATCGGACTTGAACCATCTCGCTTGAAAACACTCCTCAGTGTCCAAACTATCACCGTGGTAAAGTTGGTCAAGATCGCGCGAGTGGTTACGGAGGAGTTCAGCCACCAACAAACGGCTATGCCGGGTATAAGAGCTTCGCTCGCTCAGCTCAATAAAACAAAGTCATGTCAGTGATGACCAGGATAAACTCAAGAAGAGTGGGACCAATTTTCATGATCTGAGATTTCATGATGATATCGCAACGGTTAAACGGTCTCCGTCTTGTAAAAAGGGGTGCGAATGGTTTTTACGCTATATCGGGGGTTCGTCGCACAGAAAAAATGTTATATTTTTTTTTGCTAATCAAATTCTCTAGAACTTTTGTAACTAAAAGTTCTTGTTAGTAAAATAATAAAAATCTGAGCATGCAGGTCGGTGTTTGTGTGTGTGTGTGTGTGTTATGTGTATGTGTGGAATGTTTACGTGGTTGCGTTTGATTCATGCCTGAGTTGGCGGGAGCGCGTGCGATGCTTGTGTTTGTGTATGTATGTATGAGTATACAAGAATGTGTATGTTTGTATGTGCTCTGTTGATTTATTTGCAAATAAAAAAAGACTAGCTATTGTAAGAATTTGTTTCATATCTACGTAATTGTAGTGTGCGACCTCGTCCGACCACTACAGTTCATTGACCTGGCCATCATGTGTCAGAGTTTAAAAATAAATACATGATTGATTTGAATATAGGATAGGGAAGAAAAAACAATTGCTTGGAGCTGCATTCGGCTGTGCGGCTGACAGCGAGCGACTGGGCGCGCCGCCCGGGTCCGCCGGCCGAAGAGAAGATATAAGTGTCTTAAATTTAGGCTCAGTCCTTGAGCGGAGATCGCGATTCCCTAGTTCGCTTAAATATAAATATATACGCGTAAAAACCTCCCTAAACTCGATATAGGAAGCTTTGTTGAATTAATAAATAAATGAGATATAACTATCTTTCCTTGTGTTTATCTTTTATCAACACGAGGTATTGTGGCGTCCAAGCCCCGGACGCTACATAATCTAGTTCTAAAGGTCACTCTGATTTCTTTTTCAATTCCACTTTCGATAGATTGAAAATAGTTTGATTGCCTTATTGAACAATTTACTACCCAAACATTTAAAAAAAAATGGGTAAGATACATTGGTAGGACCAAAACAATAAAGAACCCAACAGAAAGGAATCCGGTTATGAAAAAATTTAAGTAAATAATAATAAAAAATAAATGTTTTGCATTCTGTTAGTTTCGCAATGTTGAATTTTATTAATTAATTGAATTGAATTTTAAATTCTGGCTTCGTTTTGAGCACGTCCAAACCAACACATCAATGAATCACTATCGAGCCGTAACAAATCAAAATTGCTTAAATATTCCCCTTTTTGTGTAAACTGTACTCAAATTAAATTTGCTAATTTCATCGGTTGTTCATTTTATAAATAATTATGCTGTTACCTCATTTTATAAATTTGAATTTAATTTTATGTAATATTTTTTGATTGAATAACGTTTTTTTGAGGTTTTATGATGTTTGACAAAACAAATCCTCAGTAACTTTGGTTAAAATCTCTACCACAGCCTGATACGTCTAAAGATGGACTTATTTACCAACATTAGTAGTATATAGTATAAGCGTCGGTAGCTTAGTGGTTAAGGAGTCAACCTTACGATCGAGAGGTCCCGGGCTCGAATCCTGGCCATTACACTACCGACGTGAACCCACTCCTAACACAAGCAATTTAGCTTAGCTGGAGGGGTTAGGGGGAATATTAGTAATTTCGTTTACAACAAGGCCCTCTACACACACACACAGGTAATGCACGCAAAAGAGGTGGCGGAGAGGGAGCGGGAGAGAACCATGCGAGGGCGCCGCAGACTTGTCTACGCCTGGGATTACCGGCTTCCTTGATCAGGTCCTGAGGATGGTAGTCGTCTAGCCGTCCTTGCAGAAGCTGGCCAAGACGGAGGCGTGTCGTATGTGTCTTACACACGCCTGCTAACTCACCGACGCGCTTAGCAGCGCAACGCAGCTTAGCTGGAGGGGTTAGGGAGAATATTAGTTATTTCGGTTACTTACTAACATTCTTTAAAAAACATAATTACAAAATACTATTTGAAGTACTACTGACAGTAGGCCTTTGACGTGTTGTAAGTGCCGTTATAATGGTCTATTCAAAGAAAAATAATATAAAAATTTTGACTTAAAAATCAAACAAACTTTTCATGAATATTTTGGTTATAATTCATAATTGCAACTATAGGAACAACAACATTAGGGGTGGCGGGTGAGGCCGCCTGTCACCCCAGCAGAAGCAGACCGGGACGGTGGGGCGACTAGCGCCCCTCGCCCAAACCGGGGCAAGACGGGGACACCGTGGTTCCCAAACCCGAGGGGGCCATCTCGAAACCGGAGATGACCCAGGGTCAGTCGGGGAGCGAGGGATATGCTCTATGGGCAACCTTATACCCCAGCGTCGAGACGGCGGGCGGTTTTAGTCGGTTCAAGCCCGACATAACCGCCCCCGCTGGCCGGCGGGAGGGTATCCGAAGGGATTTGCGCACGAAAAAAAAAACATTATAATGATTTTCTAAGTTTTTGGTGTAAGTATTTACTTAGATAAAAGAGAAATATTTTTAGCACTTTCAAAATGCATTCGCACTTTAAAAGCGCTCTAATTTTCAGTTTATGTGTGTATTCATAAAAAAATTAATTATCGCTCGCTTAGTAATGTGCCCGGTAGATGGCAATAGGATCGCATGTATATATGGCCTATTGGGCATTGAGACCTAAACAAAACTGGCGAATCGTGGGTGTGTCATACACCTCTGCCTACCACTTCGGGGATACAGGCGTGAAGTTGTGTTATGTTAGTAAAGTCGGGTAAAGTGCTATTACATTTTTGGTTATCAGAACGAAGTGACAAACTAAGCACAAAGCCGTGGGGCATTAAGTGGGGCCGAAAGCATAGTTGAAAAAATCTAGAGCATAAAAAATATTATTAAACTTTCAAAAGCTTTTAGTTAACCAACATATTATCAAAGTTCGCCGACCACGTCACTACGGCAATATAGTAGCGTCTGTTTCACCTTTTTATTTTAAAACCCCAGATTCTGTCCTGATTTATAAATGCAATGAATCAGGCTGAAATATCAGGCCAATTATCTCGTTGGATTTAACAGCCTTTTATTTACGGTTGTTTTGGTTGTGTAAAATGAGGAATTCAGTTTTCTTATTATAATATATTTTCCATCGATATTATGCAGGCAATGTTGTTTAAAATATTTTAAATTATAAATTACGTTTCATGAAATCTGATTCCGATAGTCTATGAATTTAAATTCTTCTCATTTTTGCTTTATTTGTAATAAAGAATAAAAGAAATACAGTGATATTATCTAACGAATTTAATATTTAAATGAAATGCAAAAAGTAGGTTTATGAATAAGCTTTTGTTAAATTTTTCTTTAAACCTGTAACGTTAATATATTTATTGAATAAATATAATCAAACGTATTAATTATTTGAGTTTTTTACCCGACTGCACCAGAAGGAGGGTTATGTTTTTGGAGAGTATGTATGGATGGATTTATGTAAGCGTGTATAATTTTTTGGCAAGCTCTGCAGCCTGAACGGCTCTATGGATTTTAGCTTGAGGGTTGTCGTAGGATTCCTATTTACTGTGAGAGTGCTACTGACCTAACCTAACCTAATATAAAAATAACAAAATGGCGGATTCTGAGCGCTAAAATGTATGTTGCTAAAGAGATATTCTCACTCAAACTTATCGAGTAGGGTATCATAATGAAGAGCTTTAATCGGTGATTTCAATCTACATATATGTATATGTATTGACTAAAACCAAACATATCAACCAGACATTCCCCTCGATAGCCTTTGATCGGGGGTATACCCTAGGAGAAAAAATCCTCCAAAACACTGGCACACTTTCGCTGTACAATAAGGGTTCTTTCTCCACTGCGTTTAGAAACACACACGCAAATTCGGCTATGGCGAAGGGCAAATGAGCCCTCTACTTTAAAACCTGTCTAGCTTCCGTCATACCATCTGGAGAGCTTTTCTCCCAAATGTTGTCTTAATACGACAGGTAAACATATTTCAAAACTGTTTTTTTTTCTATCTTAATAAACTTTATTGTACTGCATATCAATCGAATGTACATGTGGATATTGCATTATAATTACATTTGGATCAAGCAAGCGTCTAAATGAACCAACGCATAACATTCGAACTCAATCCAAAAATTATACCTCATACATCGATATTATATATATGTATATATATGATATATTATATATCGATGTATCAGGTATAATTTTTGCATTGAGTTCGAATCGAGTTGTCAATTACTAAATTATTAACACTTCACTCGTAAATGTGTCCCCTATTAGAGCAGAATATTACCAAAATATTCATACCATGTCTTCGGAGCTGCATCGATACATCATATATGGTAATCGATTAAATAACGATTCTCGTGGAAAATCAAAACCTGAAGTGAACATGATGAACTGAAGACCGTGACGCTGCACGCATTGCGGTTGACGTGGCTATTTATTCCCACAACACCGGCGTTAACAGTTCCAGACACGACGACGAGACGATATTTATAATACTAACGCGTTTATAAAATCTCTCAATGCATTCATTTAAGTATATGTTGATTAAACGTGTGAATATGAGTGAAATAAACTTTATTTTTCATCACACTTAAAGTGTATTAATCAATTATGATATAAAGCTGTTGGTTTACATAGCCAAAGATACAGAAGATAGTAATGTGAATTTTTTCCCCAACATAATAATTTTACTATTATAGTGGTCGTTACAAACCTTGATCAATAGTGTGCGTTTAATGCTAGTGGTCACTCGGTTCGAGATCTTAATCAGTAATGTGTGTTCTTTGAAACCTTCATGATAATTATATAAACCATAAATGCGTGCAAAGATTTTCTTCACATATTCATACATTTTTCAAAATAGATTTAGATCGGAAAAAGAGAACATCTAGGATGGGACTTGAACCCGTGGGTGCCCTAACATGGGGAATGCTCTGACCAACGTACTGAGCTAGCTAGAAACGTCCCAGATATTTGAAATTCTCCGATATATTTTATACGTTCGGGGCAACGCTGGAGCCATCTACCATATTTCTTGCGAAGTGAGGCAACAATGAATGATCTTACAATCTTTATTTTTCAAGTTATTGCAAATTGACAGTTTAATAATACAATTGTAATTTCAAATATTTGAAAAATATAAAAGAAAACTTTGAACAAGTCCATTTCATTTATAAATTATCTACGATATATCTACAGAAGCTACAAAATGGTAGTTTTTATACGACTTAGCTTTACAATATATTTTTCACGAATTGTAATTTCTAATAGATTCCGTTGCTTATAAAGGACCTCACCGCTCACTTGCTCGGTTCAAAGGATCTTGTGTTACGGCTCCGCTGAATATCATCATTTTTCCTCGTTACGTACAAGGTGGGTATTCTCTTGTAAAGTTGCTGGGATTTCCCCTGATGGTGACAGATCATTCTTAGTATTACTAAGGAGCATACAGATATTCATACTGTTATCTCTGTCAAGCATTATAGCAATGTTTCTCTAGGGGAGTTAATACTTGGTTGAATTAAGTAGTTTATCGTGTGAGTTTTTTAAGCAGTTCAGTATAAATGTAATGTTGGTGTGTGTGAATATTTTATAGAAGGCTACTGGCACTGATAAGACTACAGGGGTACTAGGTATTGTTAGGAGACGCGACTAGTCTCACCCCCTATTTACGGAACCAAAAAATATAGTTGATGCAGGGGTATTGCTGAATTATGTGTTCCCCTTTCATGGATATATCAGTGTAAATCGTACATTATGTTATATATACTGAAATACGACATCTGTGGCGTAGCGGTAGTGCATTCGACTGCTACGACAAGGGGCGCTGGCTCGATTCCCGTTCAGTGCAAATATTTGTATGCATGACTATGTCTATTTGCATTGGTCTGGGTGTTTCTATGTATAATATGTATGTATTTACAATAATAAGTATATAAGTATATTCCTCCGCTTTCTAGAAGAATAACAAAACCTAGTTAAACTATGCTTACTTTGAGTCTAGAGAGCGCTGTTTAGAATGTCGTAGAATACTCATTTATTTACTAGCTGTCCCCCGCGGCTTCGCCCATGGCATATTTCGCCCCGTGGCACCTATTTATCTCAAACATGCCTGTAAACTTTTTACTTTTTTTAGGCAATTTAAAAAATAATTCTATCCGTAAGAACCATCCTCATAATAATCATAATAATCATCATTTATTTGCGAACACAGCTACAATTAGATATAACATAGCTTTAAATAGTTTGATCATTCCGTATTCCACCCACAAGGCAGGCAAATTTTCAGTTTATTAAAATATAAAATCAAAGTAAACCAAGTAGCACAACTAATTAAATAATGAGGAGAAATTACAATTTAAGGTATGTCAATGTATAAAAATATGTCAAAATTAAATTAAATAATAAATAATTGCCGAATAATAATAAAGGTAAGTAGTAGTCGCATTAATTACAAATTGTCCTTAAGATATTCGTCAATACTGTAGTACGCCTTTGTTATAAGTACGCGAAGGACCTTTTTTCTAAATACATTTACATTTTCTATTTCTATAATACATTTTGGTAATTTATTGTACAAACGAGGAGCCATACAGAAGACACTCTTATCATATAGCGCTGTTCTATGTTGAGGCATACATATTTTGAAGCGGTTACGGGCACTGTTATATGTAGTAAAGCGGTTCGTGTTGCCCTTCACAAAATTTACAACTTCATATATATACAGACAAGGTAAAGTTAGTATGTTTAATTTAATAAAGTGTGGTTTGCAGGTGTCTGTCTGTTGTAAGTTACACACGGCTCTTAGACATCTTTTCTGTGCTTTAAACACCCTTTCTCTGTCAGTTGAATTACCCCAGAATATAATCCCATATCGCAATATTGAGGTCACGTGGGCATGGTATGCTGTTAATAACGCATCTGGATTAACTACTTTTGAAATCATATAGAGCGCATACGAGAAACTATTTAATTTAGGACATATCTTATCAATGTGCGTTTTCCAATTTAAATTCGAGTCAATATGTAGCCCTAAAAATTTAGTATTAGATATGTCAATATTATTTTTATTTAAATGCTTTATATTCATGTCACTTATATTATGTAAATTATTTCCGAATGTCATTATGTTTGTTTTGTCAAGATTAATTAAAAGATTATTTGATGTCAACCAATTGATTATTTTGTCCATAGTACAGTTTATATTAAATTCCACACTATTCATGATTTTTGGTCCTGAGTAAATTACAGTACTATCGTCCGCAAAAAGGATCATGGGGTAATCTATTGACCGCGGGAAATCATTTATATATAGTATAAACAACAAAGGACCAAGAACGCTTCCTTGAGGTACACCGTCTGTTATTGTTTTCATTTCTGATGAATATTTTACCTCCATTTTATATTTAGGGCATATTCTGCTTATTTGAGTTATCTGTGTTCTACCTTTAAGGTATGATTTTATTAGATTTAGAGCATTTCCTCTTATTCCATAAGTATATAGCTTATCTAAAAGTATAGAGTGATCTACGTAATCGAATGCTCTTGTTAAATCCATGTACATAGCATACACTGGTAGCTTACTATCTAGATTCCTCATAACCTCTAAAAGGAAATTGTAGATCGCTTCGTTTATACTTTTATTTTTTCTGAACCCTACCTGTTCTTCGGTTAATATTCCATTTTTGTCAAAATATTCGTAAAAACACTGATTAATTAATTTTTCCAAAATTTTGGAGGATATGGATATCAGTGCTATGGGTCTATAAAATTGCATATTTTCCTTATCTTCTTTTTTAAAAATAGGGACAGTTATTGTTAACTTCAATTTATCAGGGAAAATACCATAACTTATGCATAAGTTCATGATATGGCTTAACGGACCTGCTATAATAATAGAAACGAATTTGACAACTTTTGTACATATTCCGTCATAACCTGTACTTGAAGTATTCTTAAGGTCTCTCATGATTCTCTGCATATCATATGGAGTTGCTGGACTCATAAATATCGAGTTCTCTTTGTTCCATGCTAGAGTAGTTTTATAGTTTTTGGGAATATCTTCCGATGAAGGTTGAAACTTATTTAAAAAGAAATCATTAAATGCTTGCGCTATCTGTCGTGGATCACTAATTATTTTATTGTCAAGTTTTATACACCGTATTTCTTATTTAAGAGTGTTTGATTTGCATCCATTGACAACTTTCCATGTGGCCTGAGACTTATTTTTTGCACTTTTTATTTCAAAATCATTCTGCGCTTTTTTTGTTAGTCTTATTATAGAATTAAGTCTCTTGCTATAGGTTTTAAAGGTGTCTTTGGTTTGCGTACTAGGATTTTTTCTGTACTTATGCAGTAATTTGCAACAGGTCTTGTAGGTTTTGGAAAAATATTTTTAAATTACTACTATCTTCCCTTGGTGGCCTGTATATACATAAAACTATGACATCATGTTCTATTAATTTTATTGCACTACATTCTATTAGATTCGGTATACTAAATTCCCTGATATCTGTTATTGCGTCATATTTGTGACTATTCCGCACCATAATGCATGATCCCCCGTATCTGTTATGCCTACAGCAGGAAGATGCAAGTTCATAATTATCTATTTTCAATATATCTGTGTCAGATTGAAGCATATTGTGTTCTGTTATGCACAGTACGTCAATAACTTTATCCTTTTTTGATAAATTATCAATATGAACTTCTAACAAATTTGATTTCCCTATAAGGCCGTCAATGTTTTGATGAAGTATGTTTATAACATGCTTTTTAGAGACGAAAATTATGTATGTTATCTGTAGACTCTGCCAAGGACTCCGGTATTGGAATGTGTTCCTCGCTTACATTATTTGTTTGTGTACATTTATCTAGTGTAAGTATTATATTCTTATTACTACTTAGAGTCAAAACTTGTTTACTATTGTAATGGATAAATTTTAATCTATATGTTATGCGTAATATTTCACGGAGCAATGACCTTGACAGGTTTACAGCGAAGTGTTTGAATTGTGGATAATAGTGGTAGTAATTCATGCTAACATTATGATACATGCGAATTTTGGCTGCATATGAAATTTAATTCGTAATTGAGCTTTATTTCGTTTAGGTACCTATTGTATGGTATTTCGCATATTAATATATTCGTATTTTTATAACAATGAATAAAGTTGATAAATTGAGATTTGAATTCATAAGGATTCGTATCATTAGTTCCCCCCAATATGATAACATAATCATTTTCTGTAAGATTTCTTATTGTGTTCGCTTCGGTATCATTAAGAATATCAATAATCCTAGCGCCGGACTTCCAAAAACTAGTGACAAAATAATTCTTTCCTATTAGTTTTTGAAGGGTTGTCTACATTCCCCGCCCTTGTTGATCAGCTATAATTACTATCTTTTGTACCTGTTGTTGTTTCTCAGACTTGATTTTATCAGTTTCTTGCCATTTTGTTTGGTGTAATATATTACCGGTTGTAATCTCTTTTTTCTTGCTTATTACCTTCAGTTTCTTTGTGTCACTATATTCTTCAACCTCCAATTCCTTCCTTTTCTTAAACTGCGTTGATTTGCCTGTCTCCTTCGACGCTACATATATTGGAGAGTTTGATACTATTGTGGTGTTTAAAAATTGTTTTATTGGTGTTGATGTCAGACTGCGTATTTTGGCTTTATTTCGCACTGTACGCTTTGATCCGGGAGTAGAACATTTTGGATCACCCATTTCAACTGTCTTATATAGTTCTACTACTTTATTAGTTTTTTCTAGATTGGATTTTAGCTGAGTGTTTTCACATATTAAATGGTCGATTTCTTGGTGTGCGCTTTGCAATTCAGTAGTCAACCTATCAATTTTTTCGGTGAGTATATTAATTCTTTCGTCTTCTATTGTATCATTTGGTAAACTCCTACTAGTGGTATCGAACATGGTTGACTCTGAGATTGATATCGACATTTGTGTTTTTTGTTTTCTATGAGTGATATTTTCATTCTCCATTTTATTCTAATTTCTACTAATTCAGATGAAATTTATTAATATGGTATCCCCAATTCGTGATTATTTATTTTTTAATGCTGAAAACACTAAAGTTTGTGTCAACGACCGTCAATGTTTGTCCAGCTATTTGATTACAGATGGCGTTGTACGCAATTTTAAGATTCTATAATTGGTATTTTGAGCGTAGTAACATTATTGTTGATGTCAATATGGTGTCAATAGTGTCAATATTGATATTTCTACTCACCACTTGATGGCGTTAGTTGTAGTTTTGAAATCAATATTTATATAAACTGTCAAAATATGGTGTAGAAAATTTTCAAATCACTGTGATAACGGCTAATAGTAAAATATGTTTTGTTTTCATACAAAAAATCTGTTTAATTATCACTGCACTGAGGTCAAAAGTTACGTTAATTGGTTTAATTGTTCGAGATTAGCACTTATTGTTTACTTATTTGTGGTGATTTTACAGCTAAGCTCTTGTTCACTATAACACTTGAATGTTTGTTTATACTGATGGGTATTAACCACAAACGGTGTCACTTGAACATTATGACATCTGCTTTAGATTTCACTATATTATAACTTATTTGAACTGTTACTTATTTATATTCGATATTTTAACTACACAGAGGATGTTTACATTGGCAATGCCAGTGTTGCCAGTACATACTTCAAGGAATATTATAAAAAAAGAATTAGCAAAATCGGTTCAGCTACTTTCGAGATTTGCGCTTAGCAACACATTCAGCGATTCATTTTTATATTATAGATTATTTATTTATACAACATATTTTACTCCTTTTGTAAACGTGAAAGTTTAGATGGATGTTTATTACTGAATCACACCAAAACTAATTTACCAATCTGTATGAAATTTTGCACTAAGATAGATTGTAGACTGGAATAGCGTATAGGCTACTTCTTCATCCCTGAATTACATTTCCCTGGGTGGTGGGAACGGAATCAATCTTCAAGTGTAACAGCCTTTTTTTCTTTTTTTACCGTGTGGATACCCCCACGGGTTTCACCCCATCGGTGCCAACGATGGGGTTTGGCTTGTTGGACTCGGACCGACTAAAACCACACGATATCCTCCCCAAGTGTCCATTGCCGGGCACCCCGGGTAAGCCCTCGAAAGGATAAAGTGTAATAGCTAGTAAAAAAAAAATTGTCATACTTTAAAATTTCTTAAGAATTGCATTTTACTTTTAGTACTAAACGAGTACAGACTGCAAAACTAACATTTCAGACAATAAATGATTTAGGACTGCGGTCACTGTACAAAATTGTTTCCGCTTCGCGACTATAGGATGGACTGGACCAGCGACTAGATATAGTAAATAATAAATATTGTAGCACAAAGTACACAACGCCATCTAGACCCGAACTAAGCAGAGCTTGTCATATGGTATCTAGAAAACGGATAAATATACTTAAATACTTTTTTTTTGTAAATAAATTCATATTAAACATGGAAACACCCAGACCAATGCAAATATACATATTAGCACTAAGCGGGAATCGAACCCACGCCTCTGACTTAGCAGTCGAATACACTACCGCTACACCACAGAGGTGTCGTCAACTAGATGGTACTGTCAGGGTCGTTGCCATTTCTATTTATTATTTCTTTTAAGCTTCCCTCGTTAACTCGGCTAATCTAAGTTTACTCCACAGAGACGGTATAGCTCAGCACAGGACATTCGTTTTCTTCTGGGTGCCATCTTGGTTTATTAACTTTAAGATTCTACTTCTACTAATAATAGGTCTTTACCTATGAAATTGCCGAAATTTTCTTACAAATTCATGAGTTCCTTATTCCTGTAATTTAATTTTCCATTATTTATATTTTGTTTGAAAGTTGATTTCAAGATTTTACAACTCTGTATTAAATTTTGTTTTTATTGGCCGCTTGATAAATTAATTCGATCTTCAAAGACAGTACTTCCTAAATGCTATCCATTTTGATGATAAATTTCGTATTACTTAACAGCTGTAACTTTTCAAAAAAAATTTTTTTTACGTGTGGAAACCCCCCCGCTGGCCAGCGGGGGTGGTTATATTGTGTCTCGACTAAAACCGCACGGTGTCCTCCCCAAGTGTCCGTTGCCGGGCACCCCGGGTAAGCCCTCGAAAGGATAACCCCAGGGTTGCCGGTGGACTTTGGCCGCCACCGCGGCCTCGCCTGGTGGGGTCGGGTTTATTGGCCGCTTGATAAATTAATTCGATCTTCAAAAACAGTACTTCCTAAATGCTATCCGTTTTGATGATAAATTTCGTATTACTTAACAGCTGTCACTTTTCAAAAATGTAATAAAAGTTGCTGTTTGTTAGCTTAATGTTGTCTCATTCATACACAGAAAAAATCATAAAATTTGGATTTGTCATTCTTAAAAAAATTCAAAAATATTAGTACTGAAAATTGGGTTTCCTCCAATTTCTTCAAGAAAAACGGCAATTTCAAATGTAACGACCTTAATATTATACATGTATAAGTTTGTGAAGATGTTTATTACTCGATCACGCTCAAACGGTTGAACAGACCTGGCTGAAATTTTGTAAATTGATAGATTATAGTCTGGAATAACATATCGCATACTTTTTATCACTGGAATAGGTTTCCATGGTTGTGGAAACGGAATTAGAATTCCAATAAGGTGGAGCTGCGGGCTGCAACTAGTACTATATAACTTTACCAACGTGATAGAAATATGGGATTATCCTTTCGAGGGCTTACCCGGGGTGCCCGGCAACGGACACTTGGGGAGGAGGCCGTGCGGTTTTAGTCGGTTCATGCCCAACATAACAACCAGCCGGCGGGGGGGTATCCGCAGGGATTTCCGCACGTAAAAAAAATGCATTTTACTTATTGATAGGTAATATTAATATTGGAACCTAAACATAACTGGCGAATCGTGGGTGTGTAATACACCTCTACCTACCCCTTCGGGGATACAGGCGTGAAGTTATGTTTAGGTATAATTCTTCTGCAAGTGTGTTTGTCACCTAACTTCTGCTAAACAGCTGGACTGATTTGGACGTAATTTTGTCTGTATATTTCAATGGATGCCTGGATGGTTTGAAAACATAATTGAACCCGGTAGGTGGCGCTGATATACATATGTCACTATATTTGATTAATACACATAAGCTCTAAAACCTATCAGATGCTGAACAAATGGAATAAATTAACCTCATCTTTTGAGGATTACGAAAATCCTAAAACATGAACTTTAGTGTCTGTAGCATTTGTAAACTTGTTGATGTTTAGCAACTTTTGTTGCTGACTGTACGTTGTATTATTATTTTTGTATAAATAACTCACTATCATAATAATCAGCGTAAGTTACACATAATATTATATTTTATCACTGGAATTGGTACCTGTTAGTTGTGGGTGAAGCCGCGGGCAACAGCTAGCATATTATAAAAAAAACATAAAATACAATCACGATATTTAGGTGAATTAGTCTACATGTATCAATAAGTTAACCTAAAAGTTCATCCGATATTCACAATACTCATATTTCGCAGAACCAATATTAGTTAACTTGTATTGACTAGTTCACCTAAAAGTTGCGCCAATATTCTTAGCACTGTATTAGTTTTGTGATATTACAAAACCAATATTCGTCAAACGACTCGGAACCGGCTTGTATGAAAGGTTCAAAGGCTGTGAGGAAGCTCGCGAAGTGTGTGAAGATAGAAGCAGATAGCGGATTGTTGTCGGAGGAAAAAAAACGTAAGCATGCGTGTGAATTTATGTATGTAATACTAGCTGATGTCCGTGGCTCCGCCCGAGGGATGTTAGTAGGGAGGTTAGTTATCGTGATTTTTGGTCATATCTACGGTTCTACTTAACCAATTGCAATCAAACATACAGTAGATTTTAAGTCTGACAAAGATCTTTCTAATATAAAAATCGCATCAAAATACGTTCTATGGTTTTGGCGTCCATCGCAAATAAAAAGTCAAGAATTCCAAAAATATATTTTTGTGTTCAGAATCGTTCTTTTAACATATATTATCCAGGTTTTTTTAAGTTACTTTAGTTAAAGCGTCGGTAGCTTACTGGTTAAGAAGTCCCCGTGAGGTCCCGGGTTCGAATCCTGGCCATTACACTACCGACGTGAATCCACTCCTAACACAAGTAATTAAGCTTAGCTGGAGGGGTTAGGGGGAATATTAGACATTTCGGTTACTAATATTCTTAAAAAAAAGAGAAAAAAAAAGCGGCCAAGTGCGAGTCGGAATCGCCCATTAAGGGTTCCGTAGCAGCAAGTAACATAATAATGTTTTTTTATTTTATTTTTATATTTGAGTCGATTGAGTGAAAGGTAAATTGCAGTTTACGATTTATGGCGTATTAAAAACAAACTACTAACTAGATCTCGTTCAAACCAATTATCGTTGGAAGTTTACATGGTAATGTACATCATACATTTTTTTTAGTTTTATCATTTTCTTATTTTAGAAGTTGCAGGGGGACACACACGTTTTACCACTTTGGAAGTGTCTCTCGCGCAAACTATTCAGTTTAGATTTTTTTTTTATTAGTAACCTCAATATCATTTTTGAAGACCTATCCATAGATACCACACACGTATAGGTTTGATGAAAAAAAAATTTTTGAGTTTCAGCTCTAAGTATGGGGACCCCCAAAATTTTTGTTTTTTTTTTTCTATTTTTGTATGAAAATCTTAATGCGGTTCACAGAATACATCTACATACCAAGTTTCAACAGCATAGATCTTATAGTTTAGGAAAAAAGTGGCTGTGAAACACTGTGACAGACAGACAGACATGACGAATCTATAAGGGTTCCGTTTTTTGCCATTTGGCAACGGAACCCTAAAAAGAAAAGAAAAATATCTCCAATGTACAGACACTACTAATTTACAATTTTATAATAGAATAGATTCGTCAATAACATCTTCAACACTAAAATATCTCGAAAATTTGAATTTAAATTTTCTCCTTTTCTCCTAATATTCGACTAGAAAGCACTAAAACTGGCAATAACAATTTGTGCTACTTCCTCGGATGCCAATTGTTCGACAAAACGGCGAGTGTTTCTTCAATTTGAATTTTGATAGAGTTCTAATGAGGCAAAGTAACGAATTTACTAAGTTTAGCACGGCGAAAACAAATGTTATTATCCCGAAATTTGTATTTGTTCAGCTCTTGCCCTTGACAAATATGAATAATTCTGAAGTTAATCGAGGCAGCGTCAATTATATCATTAAGCTGCGAACTTAGTTTGTCATTTACCGTTGTTATCTAAGTTCTTCAGACGGTGCGGACTTATTTATTTAGAAAAGTATTATCCGACCGTTTGGATGGCGTTTTGTTATATAGATAACAAAACGCCATCTGAACGGTCGGATAGTACTTATAATACTATACTTTGGAGATTTTTTAAAAATACTTGGATTTAATTTGGATATTAAGTGGGAGAGTAGGGAGGGGGGGCTAGAAAAGCTGAACTTCAAATTCGCGACCAAAATTTTCTTGTGCATTTTCCGCTATCTTGAAAAAGTTTTAAATTCAGTTTTTTTTCATAACAACTAGGTTATATAATGACTGGACCATAAATACACATTATAGTACAGACTGACAACAGTATCTGTTTAAAATAACAACTTTTTATAATATATGAATATTACACGTTATTGAAAATAAGAATACAATACAAAGTCTTTCTGTCTGTTTGTTAAGAGTAATCTCCGAAGAAGCTGGGCCGAGTTTGACCGGAATTTTACTGCAGGTAACAGATGTTATAATCCGTAAATTAGAATACTTTTATTTAATAAAAAGTATTAAAGTTCCATGCAAATAAATTAAAACCCCGATCGTAGTTTTATGATGACAAAGTCGCGGGTACAGCTTGTTTATTATATAGATTTACATTGGAAAAAGAGAACATCCAAGACGGGACATAATATATGTTTAAAAATTAAGACGGGACTTACAATTTTGGATTTCTATAGAAAGGAAAATTAACGTGGAGAAATATGCGAACGGTACTTCGGGCAGATGCTGGATGCGGCAAGCTGAAGACAGGGCGCTATGGCGCTCATTAGGGGAGATCTATGTCCAGCAGTGGACTAGAATAGGTTGATGATGACTTCACTACATAGTATAAAACAAAGTCGCTTTCTCTGTCCCTATGTATGCTTAAATCTTTAAAACTACGCAACGGATTTTGATACAGTTTTTTTTAATAGATAGAGTGATTGAAGAGGAAGGTTTATATGTATAACAACATATATTGCACGCGTGTGAAGCCGGGGCGGGTCGCTAGTAATTTATAATTTCAAGTGTGAAATAAACGTAAATGTGAAAGTTCGATGTTTGTTACTCAATTGCGCTCTAACAGCTGAACTGATCTGATTGAAATTTGATACAGTGATAGATTATTTTCTGGAATCCCACTTTTATGATACATGTGAAAGTTTGTGAAGATGTTTGGATGTTTGCTACTCAATCATGCTCTAACGGCTGAAAGGATCTGGCCGATATTTAATACAGGGATAGATTATTGTCTGAAATAACACATAGGCTTCTTTTTATCCCTGAAATAATAGGGAACGAGAACAGAATTTCACACGGGTGAAGCAGTGTGTGCCAGCTGGTGTATTAGATTACAACAAAAACAGTTTTTTTTCTTTTTCTTTTGAAAAATCTTCCTTAACAAAACAGACCACGATTATTTCGATATAAACTTACGTACGGAACCTACATGTTGTGCTACCAATCCTTATCTAAAGGTGTTTCGTATGAAATAACATACGCCGTTGCTTTAGGTATCCGCCATTAAGGTAATTGCCACTTGAATATTCAAGATGTTGGATTAGACGGGATACCGTGATCGTTTGAACGGCTCATTTGTATGCGAATCGAAAATTTTGTATGAGGTACATCAGGCATCGTGTTGTATGGAGTTTTACATAAATACGGTAGAAGGTGTTTGCAAGGATTAGGGGCTTAATGTGGGATTTGGTGTTGGTGGTGACGACCACTGTGTCCGACTGCTATGGAAGAGGTCGCGGGTTCAATTCCCGTTCAGTGGAAGTATTTGTGTGCATGAATATGAATGTTTGCATTAATCTGGGTGTTTATTTTTTCTATAAAAAAAGATTCTACTTATAAAATAGTACAATAATGTTAGTTGCCCTAGAATTTGTATTATCAAGGGAGTGCTTTGGCACTCGTACTAGGGGAACCGGTATTTCCATGTATAATTGAACTGAGAGTGAGACGAAGTCGAGCGAAAAGATCTCTATACTCCACTCGGTGTATTTCGGTTGTGACGCTACTCCTCCTAAACCAATTGACCAATTTTGGCCAAACATGGCATGTAAATACAACTTGATACCCGGAAGGTTTACTAAAAATAAAATTGAAAATCGAACATACGATGGAGGAATAATCACCCTTCAAAAAATTCAAAATCTGATTTCTCCAAAATGATCATTGTTGAGACCATGATTTTAGCGCCAAAATGTGCTAACTAGGCTTAAGACAGAAAAAGAATATTGAAAACCAGTCTAGCAACGGAGGAATAATTACCGAAAAAACAATTCAATGGTATTCAATTGAAAAATAATTGCGCGTGAATTGTAGGTTATCATGTAGTGCATCTCAGCTCAACATTGCAACAGCATTCCTTGTAGGTCCGTATTCTATTACACAATCTTATTAAGCTTAGCTTACTCTGGGTCTAGATAGCGCTTTGTAGAATGACGTAGAATATTTATTTATTTCAGCTTCCATCAATATGTGACATAAATGTCAGTATTATATACATTACAAGCTGTTGCTCGCGGCTCCACCTGCATGGAATTATGATCCCGTTTCCGCAATAAGAACCTATTTCAAGGATAAAAATTACTAAGTCAATCGCTCTACCAAATTTAAGCCAGACCCGTTCAGCCGTTCTGCCTCTCTCACAATGACTGAGTAACAAGCATTTATCCATCTTTACATCCTTTAACATAAATATAAATAATACATATTCTAGGCTACACAGCACCATCGAGATTAAACGAAGCAAAGATATCCGATGGGTTCTAGAATGCATATAAACATACTTAGATACTTTTTGTCAATAAATACATAATTATACATATAATCTTCCAGACCAATGCAAACATACAATATTTGCAATCAGCGGGAATCGAACCTGTGACCTCTAACTTAGCAGTCAAACACTTTACCGCTAGTTGTAATAAATGTGTAAATAATGCAGTCCTGAAATCAATTTGCGGTTTTTACTAAACTGCTGGTACTAAAGCAATTTGGATCAGTGCCATAATAGTAATATCAATGATGATAAAATTAAATCAGGCTAATTCACTAATTAAGCAATTGACTGTAATGTATTGCGTTATATCCAATGAACGTATATTTGGGTTTAAATAAATGACACCGCTTTCTGTTTGGCCGATCAATTGCAGTTCCATTGTGCGGTAATGGTACTATTCGTATTAAAAAAGTACCAGCATTTGTATCTAAAATACTAAAAACCACATTTAAATCGAACTTCTAGTCAGGTGACTCAGGCGCCGGAGGTCACCTAACGACCTCCGTCCTCCATGAGCGCAGGCCTGGGGGTGGCAGGTGAGACCGCTTGTCAACCCAGCAGAAGCAGGCCGGGACTGCGGGGCGACTAGCGCCCCCACCCCCACACCGGGGCAAGACGGGGATACCGTGGTTCCCAAACCCGGGGGGCCATCTCCGGTTTCGAGATGGCCCGATCACAGGGTCAGTCGGGGTGCGAGGGAAATGCCTTATGGGCAACTTACACCCCGGCGTGTGAAGACCCGAGACGACGTGCGGATTTAGTCGGTTCAAGCACGACATAACCGCCGCCGCTGGCCGGCTTGCCTCGGATACCCCCCTGGGGTATCCGAGGGGTGCCTCAGAAAAAAAAAAGTACAGGAACAAAACATTTGGCCCTCCTTTGGCTAATTGAAGCACAGCAAAATTAGGTAATCTTTAAAACTTCACAACAGTTTGACTGACAACTATGTTCTCTAATATAGTCTGCATTCATTAATATTCTTTGATGTTCAATAATAGTTTCAATAACCGACTATGATCACTGAAACTGGCTAACTTACAATTCAATTACACAATTATGGTGTTCAAATAACTTTGCATCTAATCAAAATACTGTTGGCGTGATGTGAACAAAGCTAACTATTTCTGCAACAGTTAAACAAAGTTTGGAGTTGCCATAAAGTATGAACTAATTTGTCAAAGTTCCTAGTGGCGGTTGAAATCACTCGTTAGAGTTTCGTTAAGGATTATGTATTTATTCCTCAAGATATTTCGGACTACTAAGGTTTATTCAAACCTGAGCGGTATTCGCTACTGCTTTGGGTAGAGGTACATAGCGCGTACACGAGCGAGGACTCGGGGCTGCACACTCTGGTAGACTGCCCGGCGTGGGAGGTGCTGAGGCGTGACCTCGTGGCGGCTACCGGGGTGGGAGTCCTCTCGCTCGGCAGCATGATAGCGGCAACGGTGCGGAGCTTGAGTGTGTGGGCCGCCGCCGCCTCCTTCTGCGAGCATATAATGAAGGGAAGGAGGTAGTGCCTCTACTTAAATCATTTGAACTACGAAAACGATTTTTATTCTGTTTTCACTGTCATTTAAATAGTCCTATGTACTTCTCTACTAATGTATCGTGTGTGTGATTCATCTTATCAACCTTTCAAAAAGTTTGCTCAATACTAACTATATTTATTGGCATTATATCTTGCTGGTTTTTAAAAACACTGAAATTTTACTCCGACGTAGAGAGTTCTCCTCAGAAGTTCCTGAAGACTAACTAATTTAAAAAAACTATATATTGATGTATTGAATGATTGAATATTGAAAATTGCACATCAATTAATTTATTGGTAGTAAATAAATTGATGTACAATCATTTTGTAATCTTCAGAGAACAAATTTTAAAATTTTTCATTTCGTTTTATTATTTTATGTAAAATTTTAGACGTTTTGGTCGGTAACTTGGAATGTGTTCATCTAATACTGATGGCGACTGTACAAAGTCTGAAATAAAATATTTAAAAAATAACTCAGGTCATATAAACCGACCTTACCGCGAGCCATAACCTCTGAGTCCATGATAGTGCGAAGCGGCATATTCCACAAACTTGCGCAATTGAAACTCCAATATTATAATCTCGGTTGCAACGGTGTTGTTTTTGCCGCAGTTTCCCCATTAAATGGTTGTATCTTGCCGAACACTCGCTGGTCTCCCGCTACTCATTTATTACTTGCTTGCTACTTAAACTGATTAACGGGCACAAGGGAATTGAATAAACAAATTCCATTAATTAATGGGAAACTTTATTGAATGATTTGTTGTTTTTTATAGATGACAGAAGTAGCTCGATCAGGGAAGAAAACAATTTCTCACTTAATTTTAGCTTTAAGAAGCATTATGCTGCATTTACTACTGTTGGTGACTGAACTGTAGTTTCTTTAATAATATAATAATATTTTGAGATCAATTACACAGCGCTTTCTAGACCCAAGCTAGTAGTTATTTTAGTTTTAAGTTCATATATTATTTAATTGCTTATTATTTTACTAGCTGTTGCCCGCGTCGCCAGCTGCGTGGAACACCGACGTACAAGGACTTATTCTCAGGATAAAAAGTTTATTCCAGACTATAATCTATCTCTATGCTAAATTCCATCCGGATCCGGTCAGCCGTGTTGGCGTGATTACGTAACATCTATCCTTACTCTTCGTATTTATAATAGTTGTAGATTTACGTGTGCAAAATTCTATAATTTATGCTGTACTCTAACTAAATCACCATAAATTGAGTACCATGACATTCATGAAGTTATATTCCTGAGCAGTAACTCGCCCTTGCTTCGCTTCAGTTTCTATGAGTTTTTGTTTAAAAGCAAGCCATCGTAATTTACACAAAATATATAGCCTATGTTCATTGGAAATGTTACAATTTGAGGACCTAATATTGCACTTTTTAGAGGACGCAATTTTATTTTTGGGACACGTGTGGGAGGGGGGTCAATAGAAGCTTAACCAAAAGTTTGTAGGGTTGTCACTCTTGTCACCCGGCCGCCATCTTGGAAAAAGGGGTGCAAACATCTTTTTCGCGATATCTCGGAAACTATGCGTCCTGAAACAAATTCGTAAACACATAATTTGTAGCAAATCGCTTTGCCTACAAATATGTTCATATAAAGTGAACAAATTTCTATAAAAAATTTCTTTTTTGCTAAAATATATAAGTAAACACACGATATTCGGCTTTTTTATGATATTGCTATAGATTTGATAAAAAATACATGCCTATACTTTTACTACTTTTATTATTTCAAATTGAAAGAAGCGCACAATAAAATCTCCAGGAAACTAGTTGTTTAAAATGCAAAATACTTCCTTGTAAGAAGACAGAAATATCTCGAACCGTCGATATGCCTGATGAAGCATTGTGATATCTATGGATAAAGATTAAATTTATAAGAAGCTGTATTGTGCGAGAACTTTTATGAAGATATCATAATAAAAGTTTTCAGTTACTTCTATTAAATAGTATTTATACCTGTTTATATTTGCGCAGTATGTGTGGAGTAAGGTTGGCTGATACGAGAATGGTGTGGCCTGAAAGAGAATGTTGTAACGAGAATTGTAAGGCTATGCTAAGGTGGTTTGGGCACTTAGAACGAATGAGTAAAGAGCGAAGACACACCAAGTATGTAAGGCACATGTAAGTCGGCAGGCAAGCCGACCTCGCAGAACATACACTGATCAAATTAATAAGGTATTAAAAGAGGGCAAAAAGCACTCAAAACCGGCGGGGTTGCATGAAAGGTTCAATGACAGTAGAGAAAGCTCGTGAAGTATGTTAGGATAGAAGCAGATGGCAGGCTATTGTCTCTACCTACCCCAAAGGGAAAAAGGTGCAAGTAAATATGTATGTATGTCTAGTTTCACCAATTATGTTTAAGTCTATTCAGACTACAAATGAGAATTCTAAAAAGAAATACTTAAACTGACTCAGAAAATATTTAGACGACAAACCAGTTTGGAAATAAGTTGCTTACTTAATTATCCTACTCAAATAAAACATTTTTATTCGATTAAGTAAACATTTTTGCCAATAGACCACTAAAAAGCCTGCTGAGTTTCTTGCCAGAGCGGAGTCTTCTTAGGACGGGGCTGTAGTGCGAACCGGTGGGTACAATAGTATACATAAGGTTGTTTAATTTTATTTTTTGATGTATTAGTACATTATACTAATAATTTGGCAAAATTATGGTATATACAAAATACATTATTAGACATGATCCAACAATAGAACGTTGATATCGCCAAGGGTTATTTTATTTTTTACGCATGGGAACTCCCACCGGGCTTCACCCCATCGGTGCCAACGATGGGACGGGCGTGTCGGAATCAGGCCGACTAAAACAACACCGTGTCCTCCCCAAGTGTCCATTGCCGGGCATCCCGGGTAAGCCCTCGAAAGGATAACCCCAGGGATACTGACGGACTTTGGCCACCATCGCAGCCTCGACTATGGGGTCGGGTTTTATCCCGGGACGGTGATTTAGCAGGCGTGTGTAGGACACACATGACACGCTTCCGTCTTGGCCTGCTTCTGTAAGGACGGCGAGTCGGCCAACTGCCGTCCTCAGGCCCCAATCATGGAGGTCGGTAGTCCGAGCGTAGACACGTCTGGGTTATGGAGGTTGGATTTGACTTATTAAAAATATCGAAGTTTGGCTGCTTCAGAGTTAGACTGAAAACCAATCCTGAGTTGGAAAAGTCTAGGAGGATAACTGAATATATGATTTTTGACTTTGAAGCAGGTTTATCCGTGTTCTATAACCCATAGCATAATAATAATAACAATAACCATTCCACATGACGAGAATCTTGTGAATGCCGAAAAAGAAAAACAAATAAAGTATTTGGATTTGGCTTACGAGGTTGTCGACATGTGGAGTGTGGAATCGGCGATTATTGTTCCGATAGTTGTATCGGTTCACGGACTGATTGCCAAGAGCCTCGATCAACATCTCAAGAGGCTCGCGTTAGGCAGTTGGGTCAAGGGCTTGATGCAGAAGGCAATGCTCCTCGACACGGCACGTATTGTGAGGAGATTCCTCTCTCTGGATCCCTAACCACCGGTAGCTTGGTCCCTGTACCCGATGCCGGTGGGTCACTATTTTTTATATTTTTAAATATATTTGTTTTTTTGTTTGTATAGAATGTATTTAAAAATATAGTTTAATACGTATTAAGTTTAATAAAGGGAATAATAAATAAATATATAAATATTCTACGGCATTATACACAGCGCATTCTAGACCCAAATTAAGCGTAGTTTAACTAGCTTGTGTTATGGGTTCCAGAATTCGGATAAACGTACTTATATACTTTTTTTTTGTAAATACATACACATTATACATAGAGACACCCAGACCAATGCAAATAGACGTATTCATACATATAAATATTTGCACTGAGCGGGAATCGAACCCGCGCCCCCTGTCGTAGCAGTCGAATGCACTACCGCTACGCCACAGAGGTCGTCAATAATAAACTATACTTTACCTTACTAATTATTCTGTCTTGTAATCATTGTTATATGATAATATAACTATGAATATACGCAAATGTAAGCTTCGGTACTGGTTAAGGAGTCGACCCTACGATCGAGAGGACTCGGGTTCGAATCCTAGCCATTACACCACCGACGTGAACCCACTCCTAACACAAACAATTAAGCTTAGCTGGAGGGGTTAGGGGGAATATTAGTAATTTACGAACTTTTAAAATATATGATCATTTTTCTGTAAGGCCGAGTACCCACAAGTAGGTATTCTGGCGATTCATACCACGAGTTATTTAGACCGCGGTTCGAATCGCCCCAAGACACTTTGCGTTCGGTGTTTCCTACCTACTAGTATGTATAGCAAAATTATTATTGTTCACGTCAGTATTGTAATGGCCAGGATTCGTACCCGAGACCTTTCGACTCCTTATTCCTTCTTATTCACTAATATATCGACTCATCTAAATGAAAGTAACTAATTTAGTTCTTTCAATTAAACTTTAAGCATTTTGTATGCTTACTTTTTTTTCTAAAGATTTAGATCGGAAAAAGAGAACATCTAGGACGGGACTTGAACCCGCGACCAGTCCCTTACAGGGGGAATGCTCTGATCAACTGAGCCACCTAGACACGTCCCAGATATTCGAAATTCTCCGATACATTAATACGTCTTAAGGCGACGGTGGAGCCATCTACCGTAATTCTTACGAACTACGGAAACAATGAATAACTTTACAGTCATTTTTAAACATTGTTTTTTGATGACTCCGCCTAATTAATTCAATTAAACTTTTAAGCATTTTGTATGCTAACTTTTTTTCTAAAGATTTAGATCGGAAAAAGAGAACATCTAGGACGGGACTTGAACCCGCGACCAGTCCCTTACTTAATTTAGTTCTGTTAATAATAATAAAGAACAGATAAACAAATATCTGCAAAACTTAAAACGCACCATGGAACTTTTCATTCTTTTTGTAAGCTACGAGTATATTTAATTTGGGTCTAGATAATAATTATGCAATACGTTTAAAATATCCCAGAACATAATTATTATTAATATGAAGAGGCTATACATCATCTGCTAGTACCCAAGAGAGCAGAGCAGTGATCATAGGTGTCAACGAATCGGGCAAATTCTCATACATTCTTCTAAAACTAATAAATCACGGGCATGCAAGGGTAGTACGGGAATTAAATTATTCATATTAAAATATATTAAATAAATTAAAATATTCCAGAGCAACTGAGCGCCGTGTGCCGAGTTTCAAGTGCCAAATGACGAATAAGTCGAGATACGATCTCGATTTGTCTATCCGTCCTGTCTGTCTGTCTAAGGCATTTCATTATTCCCTACAGCAACAGCAATAAAGCCATCAGCCACGCACCTTTTGCACGCCGCCCAACTCCCTCCATGGCCCGTGCACACTTCCACGCGCCCTCTCGGGTAGAAGACCGGCTTATAAAATTTTATGAATTTCAGCCGTTTGTTTTAATATAATAATATTATTCGAAAAAAAAAACAAAAAATCAACCTGACTACACACTACATCGATAGACCATGTATCCAAATTTTTTTTTTCGATTAATGTTCGTCGGAAGAAAGTCATTCGCATCCAAGACCGTTCGGACGTAAATAGTCGTCGAACTAAATACAATTCAAACTGTGTCATCGAACAAAACAAATCCGAAATAATGACGCAGACCCTTATTTACATGAAAAACATTTAATTATAAGCCATAAAGCAATTATCCGAACGAATAAGACTCACGAAATAACATAATATAATTTCATTCGGAATCGCGACACCCTTGATTCCGACAATCATTGCGAGTAATTTCACACTGGTATAATAAAGCTGATTGTGCGCACTTTATATGATAAATGTAATGCTCTGGAAACGGCTTTATGTAGACTCACGTAATTATCATGTCATTGTGTATTCTATAGAGATGTGTTGGAGATAGTACATAGGTACTCTGAGGTAGGGGTGGTCTGGTCTGGGGTCTTGGTTGGGGACCTGGGGTGCTTGGATGGGGACCTCCACGCGGTGCACCCTGGGCAACGGAGACAGCAGCGCCTCTCTCTTAGGGCGGGAGAGACGCTGCCATCTACGGCCAACTCCGACCGAGGCGAGGACGGCCCTGTTGAGGGCTGTTCGGAAGCTTTCCACGTGTCCCTCTGATTAGCAGATGGCACAGTGGAGAGCAAGTAAGGGGGCCATCTCAAAACCGGAGATGGCCCGGGGTCAGTCGGGGTGCGAGGGATATGCTCTATGGGTGGTTTACACCCCGGCGTCTTAAGACCCGAGACGGCGTGCGGTTTTAGTCGGTTCAAGCCCGACATAACCGCCCCCGCTGGCCGGGGGGGGGGGGTATCCGAAGGGATTTCCACACGAAAAAATAAAAATAAAAAAGGTACTCTGAGGTATTTTTGAAGTGGTATTATTTTTTCTCTGCAGATAACATGTAAACTAAGCCTTAGTGCACCTTGGTGGGTTGTAGTACAGTTTGCTTGCTAGTGCTTGTTAGTGATAGTAATTTGGCGGAGTGTGGCTGCAAACCAGAGGGAGTGGGATGGAGATATACATAAGCTACATCTTTCTTCCTCTGGACCGTTTAGGGACTTGTACTAGATTGCTCCGAAACTGTATCGTTTTATAAATCATCATGGTAAGCTTTTTTGTTTTTATACCACTTAGGTGGCAGTTAGGCACATGACCAACCGGATGGGAAGCGGTTACCGTGGCCTATGGACGTGTGCAACACCAGGGGCATCACTGTCGAAACCTTCTAATGCCCTTCTTGAGGACACCATATTGTAGTCGCTTGGGAACACCACAGCAGGGAGATGATTCCACAGTTTGAGCGTGCGTGGAATGAAGTTTCTTTCATAGCTTGCTGTACCCAGGTTTTAATCTGGCATGTCATCATTGGGAAGAAGAGAAGCAGTCCGGCTAAGATCGGCTTGCTTCTGATTGTAGAGCCCTCTTTCTATCGCACATTGAACTGACAGTTTGATATCTTCATAGAGTAGTTAAATCTGATTTATGTATAAAATACAACTCTTCAGTTGCTTTACTTCAGTTTAATTGAGTTTTTTTTTAACTGAGTCCATAAGTCGTAATATACTCATAATAATGCCTATGTCAATCGGGAATAATGTACGTTACAAATGGTGAAAGAATTTGTCCAATAAGTACAGTGGTTCCGAAGATTATCCCAAACGTATAAACAAAGTCACAAAATTCGGCCTTTTTCATAATATATATAATATTAATTATACACCTTCACATACATACACCCTCATACACCCCTACATACATAAACACATACTCATGTTTATTATTATTTTAAGATTCCAAATTTTGCTTGTAATTCTTTTAATTTAATTGGTTTGCGCCACAGTTTATACTACAATAAATATAACAACGTATATTGTACATCGTTATATTGTACTGTATAAAACTGTTATTTATCAAATATAAAATGAAAATAAATTGAACTATAGCTTCAGTTCTAACAGCTCTAAAAATAGTTCAAGCTATAGACATGCGCTGTGCAGTAGGGAAAACGCTTTACAACACTAAAGCAAGCTGATCTCAGCCAGACTCATTATTCTTCCCGACTTGCTATATCTAAGTCTTATGTTGAATCCCTGTACGTGTAAAATTTCAAGATGATCAGTTAAGGGAAACGTGGAAACTAAACAGGTTATCAAACTTAATATCACATTGATAATATTCATATGTGGATTATTCTAAGACTAATGCTGTTATGGAGAGGATTATTTTAAGATTACATTATTAATAATTAAACCGTTTCCGGAATCCTCTTATTAAATATTAAAATTTAATCAATCTCGGCTATTAAGTTTTGTGAGGTTAACATTATGAGTTGTCGGTACCCAAGTTATCGTTTGAATAGCTATCATTTACATTAAAACTGTTTTAATAATAATGAACCACGCAATTTTCCAAGAGCCAGCTTCTTATAATTTGAGCGTAGTTAAAAATGTTTTTCTCGTTGGTCCCGTGAAGTTTACGCTTATGATTGCGTGCGACTGTAAAAAGCAGGCGAACCCTGTTCCTTGATGCTCCCGAATTGAGCAAATTTTATTGTTACAGCACAAAACCATGCTTGGTTGACGGTAGTAATATCACTGCTCATTATGTGATAATAATCCAAATGTGGGTTTAAAATATACGTGTGTATTTCCCTAAGAAATATAGTGGCATGAATTCGTAAAGAAATCAGTAACAAATGACGGTACGAATATTTCACTGAACAGGCAAGATAAAAGCGTCCATTTTACGTCCACAATTAACCATATATATTTGTTTTGTTTTTATTGGAATGGTGGCAGTGGTAACCGTGAAGTTTAACACATTGCAAAGTTAAACAACACCAGCCTAGGTAGTCTTAGAATGTGTGCCCATTCTTCTGATATACTGAGACCCCTACGTACCGCGAAGAACACGTTAAACCATCGGTCCCGGTTGCCATAAAAACATCTATGACAATCGTTACGGGTAGTTGGAGCACTAAAAAGTCCAACAACTGATCTAATTACAGAATTTCGATGTCACGATTTGTGGAGTTCAGATACATCGCTTCACGGAAAATATCGAAATTCAGCCGCTTCATAATTTGACTGAAACGCTGACCCCAACTGTGTTATAAAAGGCTTAGAGGATGACGTAATTTGGATAATTTATGAGGCTGCTCCAAAATATTCGGGGCCTAAACTGAACTGTAAGTCGGTACGCCTTCTGATTGACGAACAAGGCTTTAGCGCAGACTATCTTGCAGGGTAGGGTGGTCAGAAGGCTGTCCCTCCTGAAAGAGCCAAAATAAACCAAAATTTGAAATTACTTCCACGAGAGCGTGAGCGCTTGTAGAGCGTGTAGCGTACAATGGATTTCGCACTCCGGGCTTACCCGGGGTGCCCGGCAACGGACACTTGGGGAGGACACCGTGCGGTTTTAGTCGAGACACGACATAACCACCCCCGCTGGCTAGCGGGGGGGTATCCGAAGGGATTTCCGCACGTAAAAAAAAAAAAAAAAAAAAAATAGGTCAAGTTGTGGATGGAATCGGAATCAGGTTTCGGATGAAGAGAGATTAGAATAAGGCAAGCCTATTGATGTCTACAAGGCAACATTCATTCATTCACGATGTCATAGACCTGATTGCCTATAATTTAAACGGTAAATCGATGGAATAATATCATATTGAGGATATTTCCATAACCGAACCATATGTAAATAGGTACTTTTATCTTCAAGCATTGGGTACAGCAAATAAAAAAAATACCCTCCATCTTACTATAAACACACAAATAGAAGCTGTAACGGGCTGCCAGTCAGATTTATATCGGCGTTACATAGAGCCTGAAGGAAAATTGGGCAGAAAAAAGGGTCGCGAAAAATATTTCAATATGCCATTCACATTTTTTACGATCGTCATGTGTGCCGCCTTACGATTATGCAGAACCGCAATATCGGCCTATACTTTCATTTCTGTTCGCTTTTTGTTAGTTTATAGCCGGTTTCAACAGTTGAACAAATTATGAGGCTTATATCTCAAGTTACAACGCAGTAATCGATAGAATAATAAGTATTGATTCATATATGTCGGTGCAGATAGAATTTTGGACGAGAGTACGATATACAGATTAAGGATATTTCTGGCATTACGTGACCGAAAAACACCGAAAAATGACTGTTGATTAATCAGATGCGATTGCAAGTTTATAGGCAAACAATAGGGTGAACAGGCGTTATTTATGTATGGGTGGAAATATTTATACAACAATTCCAGAGTTTGTGTTTCGATTAATAGCACCTATATATATATATATATAATCTGAATACCAGAAACGGCTCCGACGATTTTCAAGAAATTTAGTATAAAGAGGTTTTGGGGGCGATAAATCGATCTAGCAAGTTTTCATTTTTAGAAATCGATGAAATAAAACCTAGGTGGAGTATGTAATGTAAAAACAAATATAAAAGTAAAAGTAAAGTAAAAGTTAAATATATTTGACTAAAACCTAATAAGTTTGATATCCTTTTGGTTATGACCAAAGTGATGCATAATGCTTATGTCAATAACAGGGAGTTCCTAGAGCCGTGCAGCCGGTTTTTATATCCATTTTGTGCGTCAGATATGATAGAATTTTCAATAATATGAAATGTTTTTGCATTGAATGTTTTTTTTTAGCAATAACTTCACTATATCATAGTAACAGTACCGTATTCATATACATTTTAATACTAATTATTTTATTTAAAATAAAAGAAAGCAAACAAACTATTTATAGACTATGTAATGGGTTTTTCGAATCTATGATATTACGTTGTTTTTGATATATTATTACTTCTAAAAATGGAGGAGGTTCTAAGTTTGTTGTAATCTTTTTGTTATGTATGTTTGATTTGGAAAATTCTTTTTTCTTACTACCCAGGGGTTCCCACTGTCATCAAATCAAGATCTGATGATGGAATACTGGAGAACTCGGAGTCTATGATTATTTGTAGGTAAACTTTGTTTTGGGTATTTTTCATAATCTGTAGTCATAAAAATCGGAATTTTCCAAATTTATGGATGGCTGAAGCTGAATACGGAGTCCAAAAACGACGAACCAAAAAATGTCCGGATGTTTTCAGTTCGACAGTATTGCACTGACTATTTCATTTTGTAATATTTGAATTGGCTCCAATGTATGTATTGCCTCACACGGCTCTTTGACTTCTGGCATTCAATTACTCTGCGAATTTCTGAATTTTTCATGAACTTCAGATAGTAATGAAAAGTGGTCACGATTTTAACTGTATGCCTTTTTTTTATACCACTAAGGTGGCAGACAATCACACGGCCCACCTGATGGGAAGCGGTTACCGCGGCCTATGGACGTGTGCAACACCAGTGGCGTCACCCTCGCGCTGCCGACCCCGTAAAGGAAAGGGGATGGGAAAGGAGTTTGGGAGGGGATGGGAAAGGAGTTTGGGCTCCGGCACTCTCACTCACCAAACGGAACGCAACAGTTCAAATACTGTTACTTGGCGTCGATATTCTGTGTCATGCAACGGCCAAAATGACTGTTGCTTGACTCTACCACTCAAATGTCTGTTTGTAATAGACTGATCGTAGCTAGTTTCGAAAAATGATTTTACTGTATTTGTCTTCATCGTCATTAGTGTGGATCCTGGTTTCTCCTGTGGCTTTCACTTCCGAGCCCAGGGTCCAGCTACTCCTTCTTCCCCTTCAGATTTGGCTTTTATTGGAGTGAGTGCTGTCTGTGTTCCCAACCCCGAAAGGAAAACTACACCAGAGCTTAATCAGTAGATGTACTTTATTGTGAATATTAGGTAGATTTCGATGAAATTGATCTACCTATTGGTTTCTTGACTACTGTCGAATTTAAAAAAAAATTCTTCATAGGAGGTCTAGTTATGACCCCCTGAGTCCGAAATGACCACTGGTCAAAAAGTTTAAATATATATATATATGTATGTATGTATGGTTCCCAAAATTTGCGGCACTCTCACGGTCATATTTTTGCCCCGATCACTTTCAAACTGCGGTCAAAAATTGCTTGGGTATAAACTTAGTTTAAGTTCGTGAAGGGTGGAATCCGGCCTAAGGGGACGGTAGGGCCTCACTTTTTGTGAAATCAGTTTTTCCTCAAAATTTCACGTTCCATGAAAGATATTCGAACCGTTCTAATTTTATCCCATAAACCTATAAGATTAAAACTTTAACTAAAAGTGGAGGGGGGAAAAACCAAATTTTTTAGTCATTAGAAGATGATCGTGATCACGTTTTAGCATAATTTTATTATAACTCACACTCCTTTCCCTTGTGAAACGGCATTATTGTGGTTATCCGATAATGATATTTTATCAATAATACAAACATTTGACGACCTCAGTGGCGTAGCGGTAGTGCATTCGACTGCTAAGCCAAAGGTCGCGGGTTCGATTCCCGCTCAGTGCAAATATGTATATTTGCATTGGTCTGGATGTTTCTATGTATAATATGTTTTTATTTACCAAAAAAAAGTATTTAAGTATGTTTATCCGCATTCTAGAACCCATATGACAAGCTCTGCTTAGTTTGGGTCTAGAAGGCGTTATGTACTTTGTCGTACAATATTTATTTATTATTTATTTATTTATTTTTGTTGGCTCTTATCCACATTTATTTTATCACATTCTTCTTTTGTTTTAACCCATTCATTTATTTATATTTATCTTTCACTCAGAACTAATATTCAAAGTTACCTTTTTTTTGGAGAAAGATAAGATAGTAATGGCAACTAAACTTCGTGACCAGTTCTTAAAAAGAAATAAAAATCTTGCTACGCAACCAGTTACTAAAAAGTTTAATAGAAACTACTACAAAAATAATTTATTTCAATGCCGAGTTTGTGAATAAATTACTTTATCTTGCAAAGAACAAAAACATCCTTACATCCTGATAAGACCCCGGCCCTCATCTGTAATTGCAACATCAAAACTTGTCAAATTACGGTACGAACGATTGCCACATCTTATCTGACTTTACTCTTGCCTAACATGAAGATATATCTGGTGCACGAAGATTTTTATCACATAAGAATGTTGATGCCAACAAGGTGGTACATTTTATAGCTTTGGGTGTGAACAACTGATCTATTGAAAGTACGAATGTTGTGTTCAAAGTAAATTGATTAAAAAGAAAATGAAGCAAATAGATAAAACCTGACAATTGTCAGAGTACCTTTAGTTTGTCAGAGTTCTATTTTCTGTAAAACACGCCTTATTTAGCCTTATTTAGCACGCTTTATTTAAAGAGAATGTAGGTTTAGCTACATTGCAGGCCAAGATTGTCCTACACACGCCTGCCAACTCATCGTCGCGGGATAAAACCCGACCCCACCAGGCGAGCACGCGACAGCGTTATGGTTATGTCGTGTCTCGACTAAAACCGCACGGTGTCCTTCCCAAGTGTCCGTTGCCGGGCACCCCGGGTAAGCCCTCGAAAGGATAACCCCAGGGTTGCCGGCGGACTTTGGCCGCCAGCGCGGCCTCGCCTGGTGGGTTAGAGTTTTATCCCGCTTCGGTGAGTTGGCAGGCGTGTGTAGGGCACACACGACACGCCTCCGCCACAGCCTGCTTCTGTAAGGACGGCGAGTCGGTCAACTGCTGTCCTCAGGCCCCGATCATGGAGGTCGGTAGTCCCGGGCGTAGATGAGTCTGCAGCGTCCTCGCCGCAGGCTGCGAAACTCGTCTATTTCGCGCGCATTACCTGCTCGCAGAAAGAGGCGGTGGCGTGCCACTTGCTCCCGTCGGAGACCACGGCCCTCACCATGGTCTCCAACGAGAGAACGTCCATTGCTTTCATGGCCTAAGAGTATCAGAGGTTTTATTTACACGGTGCAGCCTCCACTTGGCAACGGTTGCTAAATAAGATAATGAGTGAGAAAGCGTGTGTTTTTCTATAATAAAATCTTCAATAGCAGCAATGAGTCACAAAAAAGTGCCCGAAAATAAACTCTTCTCCTGGGAGGTGGGACAGAAAATATAGCGAAATGTGAAATACACGTCTCTGTGTATCTATGCGGGATTGAAGGGCCATGAGTGTGTATAAAACATTAATAAAACAACAGACATACATAGATTGTGAGTGTCAATTAACAGTAGAATTTATTTTTTATTTTATTTCCAAAGGTCTGAATATACTTCCGAATCAAATAATAATAAAAAGTGATCATTAAATTCCATCATTAATGTTTTCGATTTATAAGAGGGGAAGCGTTAACGATGTACCTCATTAAATTGAATAGGTTTGTTTCCTCCTTGTGTTAGAAATATGGTGGAAAACGAACACACAAAATTTTTCAAGCTTTCTTTATATTAAAGTTGGTTTGAAGACAATTTACAAATATTTTGAGATGTCAATAATATAATTTGTTTTGTTTGTTGTTAGAAACGGATCCCTAAACAAACGAAATGACTGTAATAGGCTATACCTTTTTTTTTTTTTTTTTTTTTTTTATCGTGCGGAAATCCCTTCGGATACCCCCCCGCCGGCCAGCGGGGGCGGTTATGTCGGGCTTGCACCGACTAAAACCGCACGCCGTCTCGGGTCTTCAGACGCCGGGGTGTAAAGTTACCCATAGAGCATATCCCTCGCACCCCGGCTGACCCTGGGCCATCTCACCACTAACAGCATCGCTCATCCTGTCTCCTCTGAAAGCAGAGGAGTACGGAGAGCGATGTGTAATAGGCTATACCTACCGGCTGTTAGGGAAACGCTCCCGAAAACGAAGACAGGTGATAGTAATGAAGATAAAAAAGGGGCCAAGTGCGAGTCGGACTCGCCCATGAAGGGTTCCGTAGCAGCAACAAACATAATAATGCTATTTTTAAAATTTTATAGTTGAGTTGATTGAATGAAAGGTTAATTGCGGTTTACGATTTATGACGTATTAAAAAAAACTACTTACTAGATTTCGTTCAAACCAACTTTCGGTGGAAGTTTATATGGTAATGTACAACATATATTTTTCTTAGTTTTATCATTCTTTATTTTAGAAGTTACAGGGGGGGGAGGGGGGCACAATTTACCACTTTGGAAGTGTTTCTCGCACAAACTATTCAGTTTAGAGAAAAATGATGTTAGAAACCTCAATTTCATTTTTGAAGACCTATACATAGATACTACACACGTATGGGTTCGATAAAAAAAAAAAATTGAGTTTCAGTTCTGTTTGGGGACCCCCAAAATTTATTGTTTTTTTTCTATTTTTGTGTGAAAAACTTAATGCGGTTCACAGAATACATCTACTTACCAAGTTTCAACAGCATAGTTCTTTTTAGTTTCGGAAAAAAGTGGCTGTGACATACGGACGGACAGACAGACAGATATGACGAATCTATATGGGTTCCGTTTTTGCCATTTGGCAACGGAAACCTAAAAATAGGTACTTATTTTTTTCTATCGGTTTAGTTTTTTTTAATCATATTTTTAGATTTTTTTAGCATTATTCACGCTCCATCTTGGCTGTACAGCTAAATGAATCCGACCGGCAACGTTATACGGATATTCATTCCGGAATTAATTTTTTTAGATAAAGTGATGCATTTTTTTAATTAAAATTATTGTTCTATTTAGCTGCACTAACTCGATGGATCGTGAATAATGACATAACATAACGTAACGTAACGTAACGTAACGTAACGTAACGTGACGTAACGTAACGTAACGTAACGTAACGTAACATAACATAACATAACATAACATAACATATGTAACGGTTAAAGTTTTTATAGAAGTTTGTAAATGAAGTTTACATAAAGTTAAGGTGTGACTTATGCACTGTGAAAATTAATTAAATAATGAATGTAATTGGTACTAACTACTGGCTAGGGCGAGCAGAGATGAATAAAAAGTCGGTGTAAGAGAACGTTACATACATTTATATTAGGTATTGCAAATAATGAACCTCAGGGAATGGATTCGTAATAAATATTCTGCCGTGGCGTTGTTCGGTCCGTTGTGCAAAGATGGTAGTATGCACTTAGCTAGTGGACACGTGGCTAGTGGTGTTGCCGGCGTGCCAGGGTCTCCGCTGGTGTGCCTCGCTACCGCTATGATGGTGCGAAGCCCGGTGCGAAGACCCTGGAAATAGAAAAAGTGCGGGTCAGTTTGTCACTAGGCAATTACGTCCAAGTGACCCGCTAAAATAGCAGGTGAAGAGAATCTCCCAGCGGCAATGCAGCGTAGCTAGAAGCTATAACAAAAGAGAATATAATAGGCAGCACAAGCTGGTGCCGCGACCTCTGACCGTAGGGGTCATTGGTCTCGTGACACTAAATAGGTTGGCTGAAATAGCACACAGAATAAAATAAAATATATTAAGCCATGCATTTTAGCAGGCAATAAGCTGCACCGCTGGAAAGTCTTCACCTGTAGAAAGAAGTAGGAAATGTTGATCTCAAAACTTACCCGGAGCCGACAGCAGTTGGCCACGGGGTCAAAGTGACCTTCCTCGGCGAAGGTTGCCAAGGAAAGGAACGATTTAAGAGCCGTCGGTTGATAACTGGGCTAGTATTGTCCAATCTCGCTCGCACAACCATAGATATTTAGTAATAAGTTATAGAACATACTAAAATATCGATTAATTGTATTGATATAATTTTAATTGATTTATAAAAAATCCACAACGTTACACATACCATAACATAAAGGTCCCAATGTAATAGGGGGCGAGCCTATTGCCATCTACCGGGCACATTATTAAGCTAGCCATAATTAACATTTATTAATACACGTAACTACGAAAAGTCAGAGGTGTGTGGCCGGGGTGACTGGGGATCGAACTCGAGACTTCGGCTCAGCAGTCCGTTACGTACGCCACTGGGCTATCGCCGCTTTGAATAATGCTAACAAAAAATTTGAAAAAAAAATCCGATCGAAAAAAGATTGCTCAACATTTTTTTCAACAACGCGGCCAAATCAAGAGAGGAGGTATTTAAACACGCTCAAAATGGTTTAAATTTTGTGACTAAATGGGTTCAGAGAAATCTTCTATCACTAAACACTGATAAAACAAAATACATGTTATTTACAATGAGAAATACTAATAAACCAATGACTAACATAAATATAACGGCACATTGTTGTACAACCGCTGACACTGCATGCGCTTGCCCTACATTAACTAAAACTGACAATATAAAATATCTTGGTGTAACGATTGACATAAATTTGAATTTCCGTAAACATATTGAATTACTATGTGCTAGATTACGGAAATTAATGTATATCTTCAAGAATTTACGTGCAATAGCGGGCTCTAAGATTATTAAACAGGTATACTTGGCCTTATGTCAGTCCATTCTTATTTATTGCATAACTTCCTGGGGTGGTGCAGGATGCACAATCTTACTACCCCTTGAGCGCGCCCAAAGAGCAATCTTAAAAGTAGCCACTTTTCGACCATACAGGTACCCAACAGATGAGCTCTACAAGTCATGTAAAGTGCTAACAGTGCGCCAATTGTTTATTCTAAACGTCACATTATACCAACATACCAAACTTCCTTTACAAACAATAATCTTAGATAAAAGAAGAAAAGGCATAGTTTGTGAAAAACCACAAACTAAACATGGGTTTGTAAATAGACTTTATATGTTTTTGGGTCCTTTTCTGTATAACAAATTTAACAAATTACTAAACATACATAGTTTAAGTTATTGGAGCTGTAAGGCTTCAATTACAGAATACTTGGAAAATCTAAATTATGCGGACACGGAAAAACTGCTGGAAATACTAAAGTAGGTAGCGATAAGCTGTAAATATAGATTATTTTGTTTATGACGTCGAATTATTGCAATAAGAAATATATCATTGAACGGGCATAGCCTGAAACACAGGTTTACAAAAACCTAGATCAGGTAGGTCCCAAATTGTTAATGTAATTAGGTAATATATTTTTAAATTCTATTTGTTTACCATATACAGTGTTTTTTTTGGCACACTAACTCTTAATTTAGATATTATTATACTTAAATTAGTTATATTTCACCTTATTTGTAAAACTAGTAATAACACAATGTACAGCCCTTTTTGATAAATAAATAAATAATTATTATTGTTTCCTTTATTACTATTCATAAACTTATTAATTATATTTTTAAATACAATACAAAAACAATACATCTATTTAAAAATATAAAAAACAGTGCTCCACCGGTATCGGGTACAGGGACCAAGCTACCGGTGGTTAGGGCTCCAGAGAAAGGAACTTCCTCACGATGCGCACCGTATCAAGAAGCACAGCCTTCTGCATCTGGCCCTTGACCCAACCGTCTAACCCGAGCCTCTTCAGGTGTTGGTCGAGGCTCTTTGCTATTAAACCGTTCACTGACACGACTATCGGCACAATGATTGCTGAGTCAACACTCCACATGTCGACAATCTCGTGGGCCAAGTCCAAGTACTTAACTACTTATTATTATCATTATTATTATTTTAAATCTTTAGTACCATCGCCTGTCTTCGTTTACGGCAGCATTTATCAAACACACGGTATAGTCTGTAGGTGACATTAGTTTCTTACAATATACCTCATATCATATAAGGTGCCACAAAATTAGGTCTCTGAATTTGGTGAGATGACTTGGTATCGACAAAATATGTATTTGAAACAAAAAAAAAACACACGTGGTAGGCGTGCAGTCCTTCTCCTCGCAGTATTCTCCAAGCGGATGTGTGGGAAATACCTAAATCGCGACCAGCGTCACGTGTGCTCATCGCGTCACGTGCCGCTGCTCGCCGGTGGCATTTTCTTTTTAATTTATTGTTTTTTTATTTTTTTTTATTTTTTTTTTTACTTTGCCCGATACTTTTTTTTTTATTTCAAATACATATTTTGTCGATACCAAGTCATCTCACCAAATTCAGAGACCTAATTTTGTGACACCTTATATAACAAGTCAAGATCAAAGTCAACAAAAAAAACTATTACTAAACTTTTCATTATTTGAACGGTTTAGAATTTATTTACACTAATTTACATTTGTGGCTGTTTTCATATTAAACATAATCTCAGGCGAAAGTTAAATTCAAAATGAGATTGTTTAAAAAGTTAATGGTGTAATTTCGGCAAGGCAATCTCATAAAATTATTTAAATGTTCCGTAATAAAAAAGGTCATACGACTGCCTATAAAAACCTCTTAATTGCGTATAGAAGTGCTGCACACCAGAAGGTTTCTTTTCACGCGTAAACAATAATTCGCTAACGGAAAATTTATACACATAATTGAGCGAAGAGTGAAGCTCTCTTTTAGACGACTCATGTGTTTTTTTTTATTTTTTTATTTAGGACACGTCAATTTGACTTCACCTCGCCTGATGGTAAGCTGAAGGTAAAGTCTCAGGAAAGAGGGTCACCATTACATACACGTATGATGTTAACAATGGTGGCACTCAGCTTGACGGCCTCATCAGAAGAGGATTGTCGTCGCAGCACCGCGTGACACCCACCGGTCCCACCAGTGCTGCGACCACAATCCCCCGGCTATGCACTTGCTGACCCCTGAACGCAATCAAACCGAAATTGGATTACTATGGAGGGTTTTTCGCAATCGTGCACGGTCACAAAATTCGGCTGGGTAGGTACCCTACCCGGCCGAATTTTGTGACAAATTTGTGTCATCAAATTTCTACCACCAGTAAAACGTTGTTTCGTTAGACCATCTTCTCCTCCCAAACGGCTGAACCGATTCTAATGAAATTTCACACAAGCAAAGACGTTACTGATTTGAAGGACATAGGCTAGGAAAATCAAAAATCAAAAGTACCACGGAGGAATAATCACCGGAATAAATAATTAAAATATGATTTCTCAATGAACAAAAAAGCTTCATTCACGCGATTGGTATTAAATTAAGTATTTTGTTCATATTCACAAGACAAATAAAAAACAAAATCGGAGTAGCCATTGAGGAATTATCACCCTTAGAAAAAGTCTTGGTGAAATTGCTTCGCTCAATTTTTGCAACAGCAGAATGAATTGCAGACCTAGTTCAATCATGTGTCTAAGAGTTACAATGTCATATTTCCGCATTACCTGCTGCTCCGCCTGCGTAGAACTCTGATCTCGTTCCCGCCATGGGAGCATATTCCAGGGATAAAATGTAGCCTGTGTGTTATTCCAGACTGTTAATCTATCCCAGCACGAAATTTTAGCCAGATCCGTTCAGCCGTTTAAGTGTAAAGTAACAAACATCCAAACATCTTCACAAACTTTCACATTTATTATATACTAGCTTTTGCCCGCGGCTCCGCCCGCGTTGATGTCGGTTATCGCGGCAAAACATAGCCTATGTCCTTTCCCAAGGTCTAATCTACCCCTGTACCGAATTTCAGCAAAATCGGTTCAGTGGTTTAGGCGTGAAAGCGTAACAGACAGACAGACAGAGTTACTTTCACATTTATATATTAGTAGGGATTACTAGTAGGATAGGATAGTAGGATATTATTCGACTGCTAAGTCAGAGGCCGCGGGTTCGATTCCCGCTCATTGCAAATATGTATACTTGCATTGGTCTGGGTGTTTCGATGTATAATATGTATTTATTAACAAAAAAAATCCTTCGTGTTGTCCGCATTCTAGAACCCATATGAGAAGCTCTGCTTAGTTTTGATCTAGATGGCGTTGTGTAATATGTCGTAGAATATTTATTTATTTATTTGTAGGAAGTAAGATTTACATGCATTATTGTCAACGTAACTATATCACTGAATTAACCACTAAAATATTATAAAAGTTGGTCGTCGACCTCTTTAAAACAAACAACTCCAGTTATCAAAGTAGCTACCAGCAGGGCTATACCATAACTTCACAACATTTCGGTGTGTTATTTCCCTCTGTGGGCTCTTTTAATTACTGTCTGCCCCTACATGTATCATAAATTCTAATGGAGTCAAACCTACCCGGTCGCCGAACCCTCCACACTCGCGCCGCACAAATTGCATTTTAGAATTTAAACGTACACGACCTACATTACACATTTGATCGAAAATTTAAATTTTGATAAACATATGCGTTTAATATTTTGTTAGCGAAAAAAACATTGGATGTAATATAAACTCCTTTACATTAATAAATAAATAAATATAAATAAATATTCTACGACATTCTACACAGCGCTTTCTAAACCCAAGGTAAGCATAGTTTAACTAGCTTGTGTTATGGGTTCCAGAATGCGGATAAACATACTTATATACTTGTTTTTGGAAATACATACATATTATACATAGAAACACCCAGACCAATGTAAGTAGACATATTCATGCATACAAATATTTGCACTGAGCGGGAATCGAACCCGCGCCCCCTGTCGTAGCAGTCCGTAGTTAGCAAAGATTTGCGGTAGATGGCTCCAGCGTCGCCCCGATACGTATAATATATCAGAAAACTTCTAATATCGAGGACATATCCAGGTAGCGCAGCTGGTCAGAATATTCCCCTACTAACCCTAGTCGCGGGTTCAAGTCCCGTACTGGAAGTTCTTTCTTTCTGATCTAAAATCTATAGGAAAAGTTTGTGAGTATACTAATTGCTTTGAACTTTAATTGAAATATTTTTACCTTAAGAATTAAACAGTAAATACAGTACTAGAAAGCCGCCTTCGCTTAGCTTTAGATTACATGAGTATTAGCTGCGCCCCGCGGTTTCACCCGCGTGTTGATAAAAAATTGTGATAATTATTATTAGAATGTACCTTGAAATAATAGTAGTTTATGCAACTGTCATATAAGAAGGGTAGCCGCGGTAGCCTAGTGGTATGGGTAATGGACTGCTGAGACGAGGTCTCGGGTTCGATCCCAGGTTTTACCATGGCACACACCAATGACTTTTCCATGCTTTTCGAAGTTATGTGTGTATTTATCGCAGGTTTATAAGTGCCCGGTTAATGGCAATAGGCTCGCCACCTATTACATTGGGACCTAAACATAAACTGGCGAAATGTGGGTGCTAGCACCTCTGCCTGCCTAAGTTATATGCAGTTTCATACACTACTTTATCTTCACTCATAGGAAAAATTGAAATTAAACAAAGTAGGTAGGTTACAAGGAAGTAATTTAGCGTGCGCCATTTTTTTCACAGTGCGCTTTTTTTTCCATATTCAGCCTAAAACCTTAGACTAGTTTAATAAATAAGAAAAGATAGCGGTACTGTAATGAGTTTTATGATATAGTTGGCGGTATGTACTATAATAAGTTTTATTTTTAATTTTATGTTTATAAAGTTCGTATGTATAGAATCGTCTCTGAATTCGTAATTCGAATTTTTCGATTTGAGTGTAGATAAAACTATTTTTAACGGATTCTATCGCGGTTTATTTGATGTTATTTTATATTTTACATTGATCCCGATCCCATTGAACCGACTGAAACCGCAAACCGTCTCGGTTCTTAAGACCCGAGGGTGTAAGATTGCCCATAGAGCATATCCCTCGCACCCTGACTGACCCTGGGCCATCCCGAGATGGCCCCCTCGGTTTTGGAAACCAAGGTGTCCCGGGCTTGCCCCGGTTCGGGTAAGGTATTAGAATGTAGAATGCTCTATGGGCAACCTTACACCCCGGCGTCTGCAGACCCGAGACGGCGTGCGGTTTTAGTCGGTTCAAGCCCGACATAACCGCCCCCGCTGGCCGGCGGGGGGGTATCCGAGGGGATTTCCGCACGAAAAAAAATAAAAATAAAAAAGGTATTAGAATGTACGTATTTTATTTTTTCATCAATTTTTTTTCTATGTTTCATATTATTCTTCTAATATACGATATATCCTTATGAATTATAGCCTATGTGTTATTTTGATATGTATAAGCTATATTACTGTGAATTTTTATCCAAATCCATTCGGTAGTTTTCGCGTGAAAGAGCATCAAACATACATACATATAGGCTTTTTTTTTAACTCGAGTCATCGCAATTTACACATAATATTATAATAAATGTTAATAAATAAATAATGTTATGCTATGTCCATCGAGTAGAATGTACCTTTCAATTGGTGAAATAATTTCCTATAGATGTCAGATCAGAAACCTGGAAGGGACTTGAACCCGCGACCAGTCCCTTACAGGTGTGAATAAGTGCAGTGGTTCCGAAGCTAAACTCCCAAAATTCGGCCTTTCTCTTTATAAAATCAGTAAAGATATTAAAAAGTTTTATTAAGTAAATAAATAATAAATAGCGGCGATAGCCCAGTGGCGTACGTAACGGACTGCTGAGACGATGTCTCGAGTTCGATCCCAAGTCGCCCCGGGCACACACCTCTGACTTTTCGTAGTTATGTGTGCATTAATAAATGTTAATTATCGTTCGCTTAATATTGTACCCGGTAGATGGCAATAGACTCGCCCCCTATTACATTGGGACCTTAACATTACTGGTAAATCGTGGGTGTGTAATACGCCTCTGCCTACCCCTTCGGGGATACAGGCGTGAAGTTATGTTATGTTATGTTAAATTTTATTTATAAGTATGTTTTAGTATGCACCGCCGTATATTTCTACAGAAATGTCGACCAAATAAACACAGAAATCAGTTTCAAAATCCTTATCATTCTTCAATACCTATCTAACCATACTTCACACGTTGACGTGCACTGAATATATTTTTCGTTTCTCAGTTACTTACATGGTGAGCCACCCTGCTATAAGATTTATATCTTATTCAAACCAATTTTTCGCCTACGGAACCCTAAGAACCATACGCAATATACGGCTTCAATAGTAATTTACACGAAACCTTCTTATTGTCACGGCAAATGGAAAACGAATGGAAAGTTTTTGAAGATGTGTCCAAATTACAGTAGTTTAAGCAATATAATAGTATTAATATGCCGAAATTTGCTTACAAATTCATGAGTTCGTTATTCCTGTAATTTAATAGCTATTTCCATTAGCCGCGGTAGCCTAGTGGTATGGGTAATGGACTGCTGAGACCGAGGTCTCGGGTTCGATCCCAGGTTTTACCATGGCACACACCAATGACTTTTCGATGCTTTTCGAAGTTATGTGTGTATTTATCGCAGGTTTATAAGAGCCCGGTTAATGGCAATAGGCTCGCCACCTATTACATTGGGACCTAAACATAAACTGGCGAAATGTGGGTGCTAGCACGTCTGCTAGCTCTGCTAACTCACGCCTATGTCCCCGAAGGGGTAGCCCTTCGGGGACATAGGCGTGAGTTTGTGTTATGTTTTATGTTTTGTTTGAAAGTTGATTCCAAGATTTTACAACTATGTATTAAATTTTGTTTTTTATTGGCCGCTTTATAAATTAACAGTACTTCCTAAATGCTATCCATTTTGATGATAAATTTCGTATTACCTACTGAACAGCTGTCACTTTTCAAAAATGTTATAAAAGTTGCTGTTTGTTAGCTTAATGTTGTCTCATTCATACACAAAATCATAAAATTTGGATTTGTCATTGCTAAAAAAATGCAGAAATGTTAGTACTGAAAATTGGGTTTCCTCCAATGTCTTCAAGAAAAACGGCAATTTCATATGTAACGATCTAATATACCTAACCTTTGGTAACTTAGTGGTTAAGGAGTCGGTCATATCAAGAGGTCTCGGCTTCGAAGCCAGTCCAGATAGTAATTTCGGTTATAGTACTCTTTAAAAAAACCCACCATGTGCAAGTCGGACTCGAGCACGAAGGGTTCCGTGCCATTATCTATAAAAGCAGCAAAGAAGATTATGTCTGTTGTATTGGAGCAACACTTAAATTTTAATATTACTTTGATTATTTATTTTTAAAGTTAATAATATTAATAAATATTGTGTGATTATTTCAAAAGTCTACATGTTGCCGAGTATAAACGAGTTGTTTGTTGTATATATAATATTTATTTATTCATTTTTAGGGATTTTCTTTAGAAAAGACCTATTGCTAAGGAGTTGTCGTCGACGTCGTCGTCGTCGACGTCGTCGTCGTTGCCAATTTTCTGTCACGGTTTTGGGTATGAAGGAGATGAGCTATCGAGTTGCTTTTTTCGGTAATAGATTCGTTATGGGGTGAACCATTGCAAGATAAAAAAAAATCGCAAAAATCGCAAAAAAAAAACGCAAAAACGAAAATCCCTTGTATTCGGCTGAGCTCGTCTTAGGAATTCAACTTGTTTTAGTATTTGTTGTTATAGCGGCAACAGAAATACATCATCAGTGAAAATTCAACTGTCTAACTGTTGAGGCGTGCATCGAAACGCAATCGGCGGCTGCGCGGCGCCGAGCGGGGTGATTGTCAATCGTGTCACTTCGATACATTGTTCACGACGGTGAACCGGCTTATTAATTTGTTAATTTTCTCATTACATCCTTGAGATTACACTCGCTTAACGACCTCCGTCCTCCATGAGCGCAGGCCTGGGGGTGGCAGGTGAGGCCGCCTGTCTCCCCAGCAGAAGCAGGCCGGGACGGTGGGGCGACTAGCGCCCCTCTCCCAAACCGGGGCAAGACGGGGACACCGTGGTTCCCAAACCCGAGGGGGCCATCTCGAAACCGGAGATGGCCCAGGGTCAGTCGGGGTGCGAGGGATATGCTCTATGGGCAACCTTACACTCCAGCGTCTGAAGACACGAGAGGGCGTGCGGTTTGAGTCGGTTCAAGCCCGACATAACCGCCCCCGCTGGCCGGCGGGGGAGTATCCGAAGGGATTTCCGCACGAAAAAAAAAAGGGTACGAAACGCTGAAAAAAAAATTATTTTCTAATTTTTTCTTTATACGTTAAGCCCAGATTCGCAGTTACAGATTCCCGTGACGGACCACCATATTTGTAGTAATTACCTGAATTTATTACGTAAGTTACTAAACATGTACCCCCACCGGTCTCGTTGGCGCAGCGGCAGAGAAAACGGCTGCTGTGTATGAGGATTGAGCTTTTATTTCCGGGTCAGACGAAGTGATATTAGTTTTTTGCTAAGCGATTCTCGGGAGCTGCAAGAGCTTTATTTTTTTCTAACCTCTAACCTCGCAACCTCGTTTTTAGGGATCCGTTGCCAAATGGCAAAAAACGGAACCCTTACAGATTCGTCATGTCTGTCTGTCCGTCCGTATGTCACAGCCACTTTTTTCCGAAACTATAAGAACTATGCTGTTGAAACTTGGTAAGTAGATGTATTCTGTCAACCACATTAAGATTTTCACACAAAAATAGAAAAAAAGAAAAATAAATTTTGGGGGTTCCCGTGTGTAGTATCTATAGATAGGTATTCAAAAATGATATTGAGGTTGCTAATTTCATTTTTTTCTAAACTGAATAGTTTGCGCGAGAGACACTTCCAAAGTGGTAAAATGTGTCCCCCCCCCCTGTAACTTCTAAAATAAGAGAACGATAAAAACAAAAAATATATTTATGATGTACATTACCATGTAAACTTCCAATGAAAATTGGTTTTAACGAATCTAGTCAGTTTTTTTTTAAAACGTCTTAATTCGTAAACCGCAATTTACCTTTCATTCAATCAACTCAAATATAAAAATAAAAATAAACATTATAATGTTACTTGCTGCTACGGAACCCTTAATGGTCGAGTCCGACTCGCACTTGGCCGCTTTTTATTTTATTCAATTTGGTGGAGGTGGGTGTGTCGGGCATAAACCGACTAAAACCACACGGTGTCTCTTCCGTCAGCCATGTGATAAAGGGAATCTGGTGTGCCCTAGAAAGGAAATGACGTGTTGTTGGGGATCTAATCCCCCTAAAGAGAGGAGCGCGCGGAAACACGGGCCTGCTTCTGCCAGTGTGACGGTTAGCTGAACGAGCCGGGGAAAAGCGCGAAGTTAAAACCAATAAATTCATTCTCTATTATGTGGCAATGCAGCCGAAAAAAGCTAGAAAATATTTCATTGGAATATTTGTGGCTTTTTTAGAATTACCATTTATTGACGACAATTAAGTATTTGGTTGCGTTACTTCTCAGAATTTTAATTTAATATCTAAGAAGCTCCAGAGTCGATACTAACGGCCTTAATTAATTCATGGAATGGACATAACATTTAATAATATTATTTCCCTTTGTCAACCCCAGACTGGATAATTGAATAATCATTCTGTAGATGAAAATTAATATACATTTATTAAGCCAAAATTCTTAAATTCAGAGCTTTAAGAAAACGTATAAATTAAAACACATAATATATTTAATAATAAAAATATTTACTAACTATAATAAATAAATAAATAATAAATATTCTAGGACAAATTACACAACGCCATCTAGACCCAAATTAAGCAGAGTTTATCACATACTTAAATACTTTTTTTTTGTAAATTAAAATACATTTTATACATAGAAACACCCAGACCAATGCAAATATACATATTTGCACTGAGCGGGAATCGAATCCGCCCCCTCTGACTTAGCAGTCGCACGCACTACGTCTGTGCCACAGAGGTCGTCTATAATTAATATATTTACTATTTAATTACCTACATAAAATGACAGACGCACGTCACAGTAGATAAACTGGAAATTTGGAACCTTGAATTGTGCTTACTTTGGTAGATGAATATCTCGTAGACTATTATTATAATTCTAATAAATTTCCAAACTGTTTGTTCCTTGGAAACGTATTCAAATATGGTAAACTAGCTGTTGGCCGCGGCTTCGCCCGCGTGGAGTTCTGTTCTCTTCCCTTGGGAACCTATTTTAGTGCCAATTCTAGTTATATCTACAACTTACACTATGTAGCTCTGGAAAAATTCCACTCTCCAAAAAATTTCTATTTTGACTCTACGACAATTCTCATTTTCGACCTTTTAGTTTAAGTATTTTTAGGCCTAAATCAGACATGTAAATCCAAATCTGTTAAGTATTCAGGAAGCTACAAAAATGATAAAAAAATGATATTTTTGAAAGGTATTTTATTTTATTGTTATGGACTGGAATTATTTTAATCCCGGTTAGGATAGAACTCAAATTGAAACTGCATGATGACACGTATAATTTCAACGGTTACAGAGGAATGAGTGATGATTCTTGAAATGATTACAGTTTGACTTTGAAAGACGCGAAGGTCATGACACAAATTTACCACATTCCCGTGGAATTGCTCTTCTTGTCTTATTAGGCGCGTATTTTTATTTTACTTATTTATTTGGGAAAATAAATAGTCACACAAATGATTACAAACCATAACTTAACATAAAGAAATACCTTTGTGAGACCAACAACATTTTCCACATAATATTTTAACACAGAATATTTTAAAACTATCATTTGTTGTGGCCACAGCGGTGGGCGAAGATATTCTATATTTTAAACCAGATTTATTAAGAACGAGAATATTAATAACTAGGACGGTTGCCAGCTTGGCAATCAACCCAAACTTAAGCGTAGCGAGATTTGCCTATCCAACAATAGGTCAACGTGACCGGTCGACTTTTTCCATTGATTTGGTTTTTCGGTGATTATTCCTCGATGGTAAGACCGATCTGGACATTCGAGCCCGTACGACACTCAGATATTATCTACTTGATCACCGTGGCATATTTGGTCGAGATCGGTCAAACGGTCACGGAGGAGTATCATTTGTTTGAAATGCAACTTTGAAACCAAAGACGCTTCGCTCGCCTTCGGCTCGCTACGCTTAATAATTTGAATTTAAAACAATAAAACTCCCTCTATATTTGAGTAAAGAGTGAAAATAAAATTGAATTTAGCTGATTTTGATTCCGACTATCGACTATCGGACATAGTCATATTTGATTCGCAGTAACTGATTATTTATTAACGAACAACTTCTACATTGTGTTTAAAAAAAATAAACAACAGCTCTTACAATATTTTAACACAATGTAGGTTCAACCACCCCCGCTGGCCGGCGGGGGGGTATCCGAAGGGATTTCCGCACGGAAAAAAAAAATGGTACAATTGGAAAATATTTAGTAAAATACACAATAACAATAAATTACTGTCGGAGAAAAAAATATAATACAAAATTAGATGTCATTATAAATCTGAGAAAAAAAATGTCAAGCAAAATAGAAATGTTAAAATGTCAATAGTTTTTTAAATTATATTATTTATCATCTCATAGATCTTCGACGGAATAATAACACCCTTTCAATAGAAATGCCTTCAATTCAGCTTGGGGCTCTCTCTTATAAATTATACTTTTTCAGTCTATAGGTGGGTAATCCAACATATACAAAATTAATGTTTTATACTATTTAGTTAGAATAATTAGCTAGAATAATTACTATCTGTTTTTTTTACTTTTAAAATGTCTTTGTAATATACATCAATAGGCGGGGGTATTTTTAATACAAAGTTTTTGGCATTTCATACCATCCTACTAATATTATAAACGCGAAGTTTGTGAGTAGGTATGTAAGTATGTATGTATATATTTATCTTTGTTGCTCTTTCACGCAAAAACGGCTGACCGGATCTAGCTGAAATTAGGCAGAGGGATAGATAGAACACATAGGCTACTTCTTATCCCGGGAATAGGTTCCAATGGGTTGCGGGAACGGAATCAGAATTTTACGCGGGTGGAGCCGCGGGCAACAGCTAGGAGTTTTTAAAATGAAATTTTTGGGCATCTATTGTATACACACTTACCACTTAATCTACCAAAGTAACTACAATTCAAGGTTAATACTAGCCAAATATTTTTACCTACTACAACATACCTTTTTTTTGTGCGGAAGTCCCTTCGGATACCCCCTCGCCGGCCAGCGGGGGTGGTTATGTCGGGCTTGAGCTGACTAAAACCGCATGCTGTCTCGGGTCTACAGATGCCGTGGTGTAAGGTTGCCCATAGAGCATATCCCTCGCAACTACAACATACCTACTTCGAAACAGAATATCCCGCCTTTATACTATGAGACATAAGTCTGGCTATCGCGAGCTCTTGTAACATAACTTTCCGTCTAATACATCTATCTGTCAATGTTTACGGCTCCCACAACGCTTTCTCTGCTGAGAGCCATCTTTGCAATGATTTCAGTATGTAATCTTTATCAATCCCTTAATGCGTGCTTGCTTACACAAGGATATCCAAAGAAAAGAAAAATGTCTGTATTACGTTGACCCTGTATTTATACGAGTCGATTTTTATTGCAAGCGTGAGACTAATAAAGTAAAGCTGTAACATTCCTGCCGAAGTTGCAACGAAATAATTCAATGGATTTTGATAAAGTCGTAAATGGTACGTGTTACACTGTCATCAACCCTGCGACTGCAAAGTAAGCATACTTTCGACTCGAACACTTTTGAGTTTGTGCTGACTTTGTGCCATAAAAGTGCGCGTGTTTAAAATTTACTACTTTGGTAATTTTAATATAGAATACAATGTTCTCACTTTTTTTATAATATTTTAGGTACTTCAGACCAAACCGGGGCAGGACGGGGACACCGTGGTTCCCAAACCCGAGGGGGCCATCTCGAAACCGGAGATGGCCCAGGGTTAGGCGGGGTGCGAGGGATATGCTCTATGGGCAACCTTACACCCCGGCGTCTGTAGACCCGAGACGGCGTGCGGTTTTAGTCGGTTCAAGCCGAAATAACCGCCCCCGCTGGCACGCGGGGGGGTATCCGAAGGGATTTCCGCACGATAAAAAAAAAAAGGTAATTCAGAGATGCGGCGGTAAGGCCCATCATGGAGGATTGGCTAGAGAGGCGACACGCAAACCTCTCGTACCGTCTGACGCAGGTGATCTCCGGGAAGGGAAGCTTCGAGGACTCGGGGCTGCACACGCGTGGGAGGCGCCGAGCCGTGACATCGTGGCAGCCATCGGGGTGAGAGTCCTCTCCCTTGGCAGCATGATTGCGGCGCGAGCGCGTGGGCCGCCGCTACCTCCTTCTGCGAGCATGTAATGCTCGCGAAGGAGATGGCGGAGCGCGCCCGGGAGAGATTTAGAACTCTCCCGGTCCGCCGTGCCCACAACATGCTTGCCGCGCGTCGCAGGCGACTCAGGTGAAGGAGGTCGCTTAACGACCTCCGTCCTCCATGAGCGCAGGCCTGGGGGTGACAGGTGAGGAAAAAAAAAAGGTACTTCAGAGATGATTTTCTGCCCCACCAAGACCTACCTATAAGCCGGTAACCTGCTGATTGATGGACTAGGATCTGGGGCAAGTTCTCCTCTCAGGCTTGGTAAGTCAGACGGCAGTTGCTCCCATAAAAACCATGTAAGGCAAACCAAAAAGCGGAGAAGGAGTAAGCGAAACTTGAACAGACGAATTGAAGTCGAATGTATTTTTAAATCTTGCATTTCCGTTAATCCATTTTAGCTAAACTGTTTATGTTAAAGAGTAAGTTCTACTCTGCATTATATTATGTAATACTAGTAACCGTAACTATGGTAGATGGCAATAGGCTCGCCCCTATTACATTGAGACCTAAACATAACTGGCGAATCGTGGGTGTGTAATACACCTCTGCCTACCCCTTCAGGGATACAGGCGTAAAGTTATGTTATGCTATAATCACTAACAAATGTCAAATAAAAATATGAATAACATACATAATATTAAGTATGAATCAACATAATTATATTTTAACGATCGTAGCTTATAACTGCATGTAATACTAGCTTTTGCCTCCAGCTTTTTTTTTTATATTTAGGACACGTCAATTTGACTACACCTCGCCTGATGGTAAGCTGAAGGTAAATTCTCAGGAAAGAGGGTCACCATTACATACACGTATCATGTTAACAATGGTGGCACTCAGCTTGACGGCCTCATCAGAAGAGGATTGTCGTCGCAGTACCGCGTGACACCCACCGGTCCCACTAGTGCTGCGACGACAAATCCCCCTGCCCGGCTATGCACTTGCTGACCCCTGAACGCAATCAAACCCGATTTGGATTACTATCGAGGGTTTTTCGACATCGTACACGGTGGTACCTACCCGGCCTAATTTTGTGAAAAAAATTGTGTCATCAAATTTCTACCACCAGTAAGCTAAGCTAAATTGCTTATATTAGAGGTGGGTTAACGTCAGTGGTAAGACTAGTATTAAAAGCCGGGACCTCTCGATCGTAAAGCCAACTAGCAGATAATAAACGTTACTTGACCTCGTAAAACTTTTTTTTTTTTTTTTACGTGCGGAAATCCCTTCGGATACCCCTCCACTGGCCAGCGGGGGTGGTTATGTCGTGTCTCGACTAAAACCGCACGGTGTCCTCCCCAAGTGTCCATTGCCGGCCACCCCGGGTAAGCCCTCGAAAGGATAACCCCAGGGTTGCCGGCGGACTTTGGCCGCCTCCGCGGCCTCGCCTGGTGGGGTCGGGTTTTATCCCGCTTCGGTGAGTTGGCAGGCGTGTGTAGGGCACACACGACACGCCTCTGCCACGGCCTGCTTCTGTAAGGACGGCGAGTCGGCCAACTGCCGTCCTCAGGCCCCGATCATGGAGGTCGGTAGTCCCGGGCGTAGATGAGTCTGCGGCGTCCTCGCCGCAGACTGCGAATCTCGGGGGGCAGGGTTCTTTCCCGCTCCCTCTCCGCCGTCTCTTTCGTGCGCATTACCTGCTCGCAGAAAGAGGCGGCGGCGTGCCACTTGCTCCCGTCGGAGACCACGGCCCTCACCATGGTCTCCAACGAGAGAACGTCCACGCCCAGGACCGCAACGAGATCCCGGCGTTGACTCGCCCACGCAGGGCACTCCACCAACGTGTGGAGCGCCGTGTCTTCGCCAGGATCCTCGCAGTGCTGGCACTACGGCGTTGTCTCCCGGTGGATGCGCCACAGATACTTACCGAAACACCCGTGTCCGGTAACCATCTGGCACATCCGGTAGGAGAGGTCCCCATGGTCCCTCTCCAACCACTCCTTCATGATCGGTCTCACCGCCGCAATGGTGGATTCCCCCCACCTTGGGTACTCAAGTCGCACCCTCCATGTCTCCATGAGTTCCTGGCGGAGCAGGGACCGCTGAGCCCTGATTTCTCGGGGCTCCAGCCTATGGCCCCGCTCCAGCGCCTCCTTGCGCCACTGCTACAGCAGCGCAAGGGTTCTCGCTTCCAGGTCCCATGGAGGGGTCCCAGCTAGGAGACATGCCGCCTTGACGGAGATCGTGCGATACCCCCTGATGACTCTGACGGCCATCGCCTTTAACGGGCTGTTAAGAACAGCCACGTTGCGGGCCGCCAGAGTCTCCGCCCATACGGGGGCCCCATATAGGGCCATGCTTCGCACGATCCCCAGGTACAGTCTCCTAGTGGGGGCGTTGGGTCCCTTAACGTTGGGCATCAGCCACGATAGCGCGGCTTCGGAGATGAGGTCCGAAGTCCCATCGGCTATCGAGTACGAGCCCAAGGTACTTCATCGTGGGCTCGATGCCGATGCTTACGCCCCCTACGGTTATGCTGGTTCCCGCAGGTGGCCCCCTCCGAGGCCCGTGAAAACACATAGACTCGGATTTGTGGAGAGCCACCTCGAGTCCCAACCGGCGTATTCGACCCACGACTTGAGAAACTCCTGCCGTGGCCTTCAGTGCCGCGCTTCGGTACGTTGCTCCCCGCGCCATAACGAGGGTGTCGTCAGCGTAGCACACTATGCTGACACCCTCGAGCAACGTACCGCGCAGCACCCAGTCGTATCCGATGTTCCACAGGAGTGGCCCTAGGACCGACCCCTGCGGAACACCGCACGACACTTCTCGCCGCCCTGGCCCTAGCCAGCTCGGGTAAACTATGGCCCTCTCGGATAGGTATGCCTCGACAATGTGACGGAGGTAAGGAGGCACTCCGTGATACGCGAGCGCCTCCCTAACGTAGCTCCAGGGTAGGGTGTTGAAGGCGTTGGCGATGTCGAGAGACACCGCCACCACCACCCCACCCCGCGAGACTACTTTCTCCGCCAGGCGCCTAACGCGCATGATCGCTTCCACGGTGGAGCGCCCCCGGCGGAAACCGAACTGGTTGTCCGCCAGATCTGGCCCCACGTTCGTGAGATGCTCTACGAGGCGCTCTGCAATAATCCGCTCAAAGAGCTTGCACACCTCGTCCAGCAACACGATCGGCCGGTTACCGGATGGCTGGTCCGCCGGCCACCCTGGCTTCCGGATAAGGACCAGTTTCCCCGTCTTTCAAGCCTTTGTAACCTGGCCCCTTTCGAGGCATGCGCTAAAGAGCGCCACCAGTCGAGGCCCTAGTTCCTCCAGGGCCAGGACCCATGCTCGGCCTGGAATGCCGTCGGGACCGGGGGCAGTGCATTTCCGGGCTTTAAGCCGGAGCACTGCTACCCCCAGTTCACTCTCCCTGACTTCGGGCACATCGCTCTCGCTATTATGGGCGTCAGGCGCCTGAAGCGGAGCCATACGCGGAGGGACATGCTCCTCCGCTCTCGCTGGGAACAAGGAGCCCAGTATCCCCTCCAGCCGCTCCGGCTGGAGGCTCTGGGTCAGTAGGGGCGCCCTTGGGCGGATTTTGCCCCTGACCGCAAGGTAAGGACGCCCCCATGGGTTCTGCTCCAGAGATTCCAGCAGCTCTTCGCGGGCCCGCCGTTTGGCCTGCTTTATGGCTTCCTGGAGGGTCCTCTTGGCCCCCTTGTACGCCTCATACAGCTCCGCCTCTCGGGCGGCCGCATCATCTGATCAGCGACGCCTCCGGCGAAACCTGGTGTACTGGCGGCGAGCGGTCACGCACGCTGCTCGCAGCTGTGCGATCCGTCTCCTCCTCCTCCACCACGCGCCAACCCTGGACGCGGCGGGCGAGAGCAGGGGTTGCGAACGCGACATCCACGACCGAACTGAGCCCCCGCCGCTCCCAGGTGGCGACATTCCCCCTGGTTGAGGACCTCTAGACCACGGGTGTTGGCCCAGTCCTCCAGTACTCGCCCCTTGTCATTGGTTTCCCGGGAGCCCCAGGCCTGAGACCAGGAGTTGAAATCTCCCAGGACCAAGACAGGACGAGGACGGCACGCAGCGAGAACAATGTCCAGTTCAGCGAGCCTTAGCTCAAGCTCGTACTGGTCAAGGCTTGGCGAGAAGTAGACGACCACGACAGCCAAGCCCTCATAGTCCGCCGCGACACAGCCTCTGCACCTTGCAATGAGTGCAAGGCGCGAGGTGTCCGCGGCGGACCCCCCGAAGACGGTCGCTACGCCGTCCAGGTCCACCGGGCTTCCGGGGTGGACCCAGTACGGCTCAGCGACCACGACCACATTGATAGACCACTGCACGGTGCTCTGACGTACAGAAGATCCTGAGCACCGGAGCAGTGGTTTATGTTCGCTTGCAGGATGCGGATTGGTGTGTCCATTATTGGACTGCCATTTCCGCATCCCGCCGTGTATGTGGCCGCTTATGAGCGGCACCCCCGCTACCCGTTGCGGACGAACGGGGCTTTGGCCTCGAGGCGGCGCAGGTTTTGCTGTCCGCCCGGTGCTCCGCCGCTTTGCCCTCCGCTACGCATTTGTAGCAGCGTGGCGGAGCATCACAAGCACTGGCCTTGTGCCTGGGCTGACTACAGCGGAAGCACCGATCCCCCACGGTGTCTCCCGCTGTGCACTGCACTCCCACATGCCCCACGACCAGGCACCTAAAGCACCTGGTCTCGCGGGGCTGCAGGAGTTGCACCCGCGCCTTAAGGTAGCCCCCAACGAGGAGGCTCCGTCCGTCCGCAATCATCTGAGCCGCTGCGATGGGGCAGTTGATGACTGCCGTGCTGTGACCGGTGGGGCTGAACCGGATTTCTCCGGCACTCACCTGATCACGGGGGCAGCCGCCCGCCTCCACGACGGTGGAGATAATTTCCTCCGTCGTGGCCGCGTCATCCAGACCCGAAATGCGCAGACCTGCACATTTGTTGGGTCTGGTGACGCGGACGGCTTCGTTGTCCAGCGACTCCCTCAGCTTGGCCGCTAGGGCGTCGGCTTTGGGGCCGCTGGTGGTGCCGGAGACCTCGAGGAGGCGAGCTCCGGTGCGAGTGGTTTTGCACCGGAGCCCCCCCTCAATCTCGAGGGCCTTGATTCACTTGCCTCAGGACCTGGGCGTACCCCACGCCCTTCTCCACACCCTCCGTCGTCACCGTTAGGACGCCGGCTGTGGAGCGTGGGGCGCGGAGCCTCTTCGGTGCCTTCGCCGAAGCGGATTTTGCCGCCTTCTTAGCCGCCTTTTTGGCAGCTTTTTTCGCCTTTTTGGCGGCTCCAGCTACCACCCATTCCTCCCCTCTAGAGGAACGCTCGGGTGCAGCGGGAGCGGCGGTTATGGCGGGGGTGCCGCGCTTCTTCCCCTTCCCTTGTGTCGTTGGAGCCACTGGGGCGGCGGGGCCGGGTTTACCACTGACAACAGCCGTGAAAGACGCAGTCCGTCAGTGGGGGACGGTAAGCCCGGTCATCCAAAACGCCGAGCTGCCTCTCGATGGCCGCCAAGAGCTGCACCACACTAGGCGCAGGCTCCGGCGGCGGATTGGGCGCCGGCCTAGGCGCTGTTTTCGGCGCCGGCTTAGGTGCCGATTTTGTGGCCGGCTTTGGCGCTGGATTTGGCGCCGACGTAGGCGCCCCCCCTGGCGGCACAAGAGCCCTCGGGTGGTCCGCCACCTCCTGGGCTCTTGGGGCCTTTTGGGCCTCCGGGGATCCCCTGACCATCTGGGTCAGTTGCCTGACCTCCTCCCGGAGGACCCGCTGTTGCTCCAAGGAGTTGGCCAGCTCAGTTTCCAGGCTTGTGACCCGGGCCCTGAGCTTCACCTCCTCCTCGGAGACGCTCCTACCAAGGAGCTTCTCCAGCGCTGTCCTGGCGACGGCGACATTTTCCGCCACCGTCTTCTTCTTGCTCGACACACTTTTGGACCTTTTTATGGTGTCCGTTATGCGGGCAAGTGCTGCGAGGAGTTGCCTCTCCGCGGGGACGCCTTGGTCCCTGCCACTGGGTAGTGGAGGGACGTGAATCAGCTGCTTCGACGTTCTAGCCGCCGTGGTGGCCAATATTTTGGCCGGCCGATCGTCCTCGCTCGAGGAGATCGTCCGTTGCCCGGAGCTTCTGCTCCGGTCAAGGGCCGGTCCACCCGAGCGTGGCCGCTTCCGACGGAGACCCTCCTCCGTCTCCATACGGCTGGATACTGACTCATTGTCAGTACCCACCGTTGACGCCGCTGACGCAATATCCGCGTCCCCCCGCCGCCTATCGGTAGCGGAGTAGCCGGTCTAGTGAAGACGGCCTTAACAGGCCGCGAGTGAGGCCACCGCCTCACCTCCTCTTCACCCCCAACTACCTCCACTCCTTCGTCTCGGATACCATTGTCCGCGCCAAGGTTGTCGTTTGTATCGTCCGGTAAGTTTTTTTTAAATGTGTCATTATTTGCCATAATTTATCCCACGAGTATGGGGGAAAGATGGTCCGTCCAGGCGGAGCCCCCTGCACCTGGATAAGCCTATATACTATGGGGTCGGCTGGTATCCATAGGTTTTGACGACTTCGCTGTCGGGTGTTATAGACTTTTCCTTGTCGTGAGCCGGCCAATAATGGCAAGCCCTCCGGTCGGCAAGTTCACAGCGTACCCTTCTGGAGCCACCAGTCAGGTCGTTGCTGATCACCTGCCGATTACGGAACGCAAGAGGATGACTAGTCCTCTCTCACCGGCGGTGGCACAAGTGCCCGTCGGCCCCTGCGTTAACAGTGGGCCAACCCGCCCCTGGATCCCCCAGGACCCTACGGCGGCCTCCACCACTAACACCATCGCTCATCCTGTCTCCTCTGAAAGCAGAGGAGTACGGAGAGCGATGTGTTCCCGCCACGTTGGGTATTGGCCGACGATCAATGCCAACCCCATGAAGGGGAAGCCATTGACCTCCGCCCAGGGTGTACCGGCCACTCCGATTCCGTTCCCCCCGGACTGCAGCGGGATCGCAATCGGAACGACACTCGAGGAGGTTACCCAACACACATCCCCCTCGTAAAACGTTTAAAATAAAACGCAGTGATAATAATACACATAACACACATGTGTAACGGGAAAAAAAGTGGAACATAGTAGATATTTCTTGATTTGTGAAGGAACTTGACTTCTAATGATGTGCTATCACGTCTGTCGTTAGAACATTGTTGGAGCGTGTCAGGAATGCCGATTACTTTGACAAAAGATGTGGAAAACCTGGTCGTGACGTCATTATGTCACTCGCTAGACAGAACATGTCGAAAAAATCTACAGTAGTTACTTGTGATATGTGTAATAAGGTTCAGTTTGAAGGAGACACTATGGATATGTCTTATTCTGAATAAACGACCTGAAATTTTAGCGAAGCGTACAGGATTGGGCTTTAGATGATAGGCAATTAGCATAAGCATATTATAGATACTATTCTCTGTCATCTAAGCATCGTTTTAATAGGCATTTTGACTATATTTAAAATATTGTACGGATTGTTGTCATCCTAATAAAATGTACCGTAAAAAACATATTTTATTAATTTTCAATATAAAATAAGTTTCTTTTTTGTTAAAATATTAAGATTAAAATCTCACTTTTTTTGAGATTTGATCACGTGCTTATAAACGCTCTGTGACGTCACAAATAAGTAAACAGAGTAATACCCTATTGGACTTTTTTACTACTGGAATATATTGAAATAAAACAATTTTATACGGATTCTATCGCGATTTATTTGATGTTATTTTATTATTTACGTTGAACCCGACGTTTCGGTTACTTTTCAGCAGCCATGGTCACGGGGAGACTGGGCGACGGGGACTAAATAAAAATAGTTTTATTTCAATGTGCGACATTCGCGTAAACTTCCGACAATATCATACTGTAGAATATACTGCTTCCGGGCTGTTTAGCCGTGGTCTATCGGAAACTTGTTGTCCCGACGTTTCGTCGACATCTTCGACATCTTCAGTGGTCAGGTCGGGACGCCGTCGAGTGCGGAGAACCTTCCTCGGCGTCGAACTCGCTGCGACTGATCCGCAGCGCGTTCGTTGCCGAGATAGGTTCCACGGATTCCAAGGATCCACGGCCAAACAGCCCGGAAGCAGTATATTCTACATGCAACGCCGGCTGTGAAAGCCTTAAGATTAATATCATACTGGTATATGGCTAAATATGACTGGCTGAATATGGCTAAGTGTAAGCTTTGGGTACAAACGGGATTTGTGCTCGGGTAGGTTTGTTTTTCACTGTTAAATCCTACTTCCTTTGTTTGTTACATGCATAGCTTTATCATCTTGAATAATACACAGGCTTTTTTCAGTATTCGACAAGAGAAGCGCCGCGGGCAACAAAATCCGTTCAATCAAACTAAGTTCTCACGGTGTACTCAATGAAATTCATTATGTTAAATGTTGAGATACCGTTTAGTTCTTCTAGATTCCGATTGCTTTTGTTGGTGAAATCCGCTCTAAAACGCACAAAAATGGTGAATTAAACTTGAACCGTTGCCAAAACTTGGTTATTATTATTTTCCCTTATCATTCCCTACTGTAATAAGTAATGGTGACTTGGAATTTTACTGTTCTGCTTGAAGGAAACAAAAATATATGAAATAACAATAATGAAAGAATGGGCTCTAACTAGCTTTCAAATTAAGAAAAACAAATTAAGTACGCTTGACTTATACCGAGAAATTCAGAAAAGTTTTAAAGGCAATTGAAAAATCTAGTATACATACAGCAATACAATGACTATATCGGTCGTGAAAAATAAATAGAAAACAGCGCGAAGAGAGATTCCAATGTTTCCACGAAAAACCTAATCTTTTAAATTTCGTATAATTTTGTAGGTATTCCAAGAAATTTCCACGTATTTTTCTTGTATCACAAAATACAGAATTGAGTGTTAACAACTGCTGAGAATAAGTTGTTTTGAAATGGTTGAGCTTGAAATGGGCAAAGTCTGACTGTACGCTTTCGTCGTGCAGCATTTGTTTTGTATGTAACTTCATTGGACTTTTGTACTTAAGTTCATACTCGTGATGGTAATTAAATTAGCATTAATAGCAATAAGTTTTACCAAAAAAAAGGAAAACAAAAATGCGAAATAGATTCCGAGATTTCGGCCAAAACGTGTTTTCAAGATGGCGTCTGAAGCTAGACTGGAATCTGTCAGCATTATGAAGCGTCGGCTGCTTAGCGGTTAAGGAGTCGGCCGTACAATCGAGATATCCCGTTTTCGAATCCTGACCATTATACAACCGACGTGAAGCAATTTTGCTTAGCTGGGAGGTTAGAGGGAATACTAGTAATTTCGGTTACTGTGGAGGAACGGGGTGTGATGTTCCTCCAACACAAAGGGAGGATCCTTCGACCAGGCAAGGTGATCACGCCTGACGGGCCGCGGCCCTACGGTTACCATTAGGATGTTGTATATATGTTATACCAGCGCGTGAACTTCAATTTCGCGATTCAGGATTGGTAGTGACGAAGTAGTATCGAAGTAGTTCAACTGGTTGTCACTGGATGGCGTTGGGTATATTTGGTATCACCATAGTTACTAATATTATTTTAAAAGAAAAAAGAACTAAATTTATGCACAGTAAGTGAATCCAAACATACAAAAAAAAAATTGTATCTGTAGATTAGTGCGAAGTTGACTAAAATAAAAAACGTATTTTTTACTGACATATTAAAAAACTAGAATAAACTTATGATGAAATGTGTATAAATTAGCAATATAATGCCTCTCAATGCGCAGTGAATAGAAAAAGGATAGCAGTCTGAATTTCCTCAGCTGTTTGTGAACAGTTTACTTATCAAAAGGGGCCGGTAACTTTATATGCTTCAAAGAGTGTAAGGCGTGAAGCTCACCATATTGTCGAAGTTGTACTTTTATACAACGCTAAAGTTAACGTTAAAGTAAAGTTAACTACACGATAATAGCCAATTTAGTACCACAACGTCGAGTATTGTCGATTCGATACAAGATAATTATTTTATGAAATTTTCGAAGTATGCTAAATTTGGCTATATATGCTAAATTTGGACCTCTGTGGCGTAGCGGTAGAGCATTCGACTGCTAAGTCAGAGGTCGCGGGTTCGATTCCCGCTCACTGCAAATATCTATATTTGCATTGGTCTGGATGTTTCTATGTATAATATGTATTTATTTACAAAAAAAAAGTAACTAAGTATGTTTATCCGCATTCTAGAACCCATATGACAAGCTCTGCTTAGTTTGGGTCTAGAAGGCGATGTGTAATATGTCCTAGAATATTTATTTTTCTATAGATTTAGATCGGAAAAAGTCAACATATAGAACGGGACTTGAACTTGACTTGGCTATCAGCCCCTAACAGAGGGAATATTCTACCGACTGAGGTAGGTACCTAGAGGTTTAAAACACTCCGAAAAATTAAGTCTTGGGGCGACACTTGAACCTGCTCCCGTCCTAGATGTACACCTTTCGATCTAAATCCATAAGAAAATTATTTGTAAGGCGAAAACTATTATTTTTGGAGAAGTAATATTATCTCCTTGCTGGCAATAGCCCAGTGGTGTACGTAACGGACTGCCGAAATGAGGTCTCGTGTTCGATCCCCAGTCGCCCCGGGCACACACCTCTTACTTTTCATAGTTATGTGTGTATTAAAAATGTTGATTATCGCTCGCTTAGTAATGTGCCTAGTAGATGGCAATAGGATCGAATATTACATTGAGATCTAAACATAATTGGCAAATCGTGGGTGTGTAATACACCTCTGCCTACCCCTTCGGAGATACGGGCGTAAAGTTATGTTATGTTGTTATGTTATGTTTATTATCTCCATTATTTTGTATGTTTGTTAAGACGTTGTGACTCAGACAATTTCGTAGTTAGGGAATTATCCTTACACCAGAAGTTACTGTACAAGAATTTGGCTTAAAACGTGCCCGTTAGCTTACGTATAACCTATATAGTTAACTATACTAGCGGCAAGCGATGACGGCCGTTTTGACACGTTAAACTAGTGATGTGAAATGTCAATTTAAAATAGAAAAAAATCAAATCCAATGCGAGTCACATCTATAGCTATTGGATATTTAATTCATTTTTTAAATTTCAAATTTCGAAAAACATAAGCCATGGTGTGTCGTAATTAGTACACACTGCACCTCACTATTGACAATAAAGAACAGAAATTTACTCCTCCCCCCCCCCCCCCCGCCGGCCAGCGGTAATAAGTTTTTTTTTTACCATATACATATACTCACCTTTAAAGGGACCTCTATAAATAAAATTAAAAAACATGTAGATAAGGACACCACATTTATTGCACATCATTGTACTCGTGAAAATAAACTAAATCAAATATTTGAATTAGGAAAAATCACTGCTTGGTTCGATCAAACGATTCCCGAATCGTATTCTTACCGAGAACGTCCGAATGGTCTCGAGGGAGTTCGGGCGTTCGTCGCAACTGCAACCGCCACAGAACAAATTCAATTTTGTTCGTTGTCGTATTTGCCCAGTCCATTTTAGTCTTGGAACGATAAGAGAGAGTAGATTTATTCTGTGACGCAAAAATATATCACGAACATTTTAGTTAACGGGCTTAACTTGAAAGGATACAGGACAATGCAAATTATACCTTATATCATAGGTAATATACTAGTTATTGCTGCATTTCAATTTTTATTAATAAAAAAAAATTAGGTGAGTTAGACATAACTTAATAATAATAAATAAATATCCTACGACATTATGCATATCGCTTTCAAGACCCAAAGTAAGCATAGTTTAACTAGCTTGTGTTATGGGTTCCAGAATGCGGATAAACAAACTTATATACTTTTTTTTTTTTTTTTTTTTGTTGTAAATACATACATATTATATACAAAGAAACATCCAGACCAATGCAAATATACATATTCATGCATATAAATATTTGCATTGAGCAGGAATCGCACCCGTGCCCCTTGTCGTAGTAGTCGAATGCACTACCGCTACGCCACAGAGGCCATCAATAACGGAGCTATTATATAGATTATTATCAGTATAATGGGTAGGAGTTGTCGAAAAACTGATTACAGATTTCAAAACAATGATATGCTAAAAAGTGAAGTTAAATAAAACCATTTCATGAAAATAGTACCAAAGTTTATTGACATAACAACCACTAAACGGCAAAAGTATAAAATTTAAAAAAAAATCTGTACTATTTTTCATTTGCTCCGTTATATGCTCCGAGCCCTGGGCTCTCGTTAGTCTGACCGACGGTTATTGAATACTGTGATTGAGTTGAACGAATGAATACTAAGCGAATTATAAATCAGGTATCTACGAGTGGGGGGTGTGTGTTGGGTAACCTCCTCGAGTGTCGCTCCGATTCCGATCCCGCTGCAGTCCGGGGGGAACGGAATCGGAGCGGCCGGTACACCCTGGGCGGCGGTCAATGGCTTCCCCTTCACCCCTTCATAGGGTTGGCATTGATCGTCGGCCAATACCCAACGTGGCGGGAACACATCGCTCTCCGTACTCCTCTGCTTTCAGAGGAGACAGGATGAGCGATGCTGTTAGTGGTGAGATGGCCCAGGGTCAGCCGGGGTGCGAGGGATATGCTCTATGGGTAACCTTACACCCCGGCGTCTGAAGACCCGAGACGGCGTGCGGTTTTAGTCGGTGCAAGCCCGACATAACCGCCCCCGCTGTCCGGCGGGGGGGTATCCGAAGGGATTTCCGCACGATAAAAAAAAAAAAAAAAAAAAAAAAAAGGTATCTACGAGTGGGGTGTGTGTTGGGTAACCTCCTCGAGTGTCGCTCCGATTCCGATCCCGCTGCAGTCCGGGGGGAACGGAATCGGAGCGGCCGGTACACCCTGGGCGGCGGTCAATGGCTTCCCCTTCACCCCTTCATAGGGTTGGCATTGATCGTCGGCCAATACCCAACGTGGCGGGAACACATCGCTCTCCGTACTCCTCTGCTTTCAGAGGAGACAGGATGAGCGATGCTGTTAGTGGTGAGATGGCCCAGGGTCAGCCGGGGTGCGAGGGATGTGCTCTGTGGGTAACCTTACACCTCGGCGTCTGAAGACCCGAGACGGCGTGCGGTTTTAGTCGGTGCAAGCCCGACATAACCGCCCCCGCTGGGCGGCGGGGGGGTATCCGAAGGGATTTCCGCACGATAAAAAAAAAAAAAAAAAAAAAAAAAGGTATCTACGAGTAGGTATATAAGGTAAATGGAAGTCAGCAGGTCGGCTAGGGTTAACTGTCATGACGATTATAGTTGTAATAACAAGAACTATCAGAAATATCAGGAAAGCTGAGTTGAAATCAAAACACCTAAGCAATGAAAACTTGATTAGACCTGAACTTCCTGGGCGTGGACGTTCTCTCGTTGGAGACCATGGCAGAGACCAGTGGCACGCCGCCGCCTCTTTCTGCGAGCAGGTAATGCGCGCGAAAGAGACGGCGGAGAGGGAGCGGGAGAGAACCCTGCCCCCCGAGTTTCGCAGTCTACGGCGAGGACGCCGCAGACTCATCTACGCCCGGGACTACCGACCTCCATGATCGGGGCCTGAGAACACACGCCTGCCAACTCACCGAAGCGGGATAAAACCCGACCCCACCAGGCGAGGCCGCGGTGGCGGCCAAAGTCCGCCGGCAACCCTGGGGTTATCCTTTCGAGGGCTTACCCGGGGTGCCCAGCAACGGACACTTGGGGACTCCGAAGGGATTTCTCAACGTAAAAAAAAAAAAACCACATAAATTATAGTACTTTTATACTGATAATTAAAGCAAATTATTCCCTAACCATTCGAAAATATCAAAAATGCACAACGTAAAAATCCAATTTTTCACTTCTGCCGGCACTCCTGGAGTGCAGCCCGTCGTTTTTTTTTTATACATCCTTCTTAACTTATTAAAGGTTACCCCGATGCGCGCGATGCGAATGCTTAATGTTTTTGCGACTACCGTCTGATCTCCCAACCCTGAGATTGAGGCTTGCACCAGGACCTAATCCGTTGTTCAGCAAGTGCACCGACTAGCAAATGAGGTTGTCTTGTGCCTCAAGGATATAAGCCCTCTCCACCGATACTTAAACATTATCCCCATTTTATAATTTTATGCAGCGATAGCCCAGTGGTGTACGTAACGGACTGCCGAGACGAGGTCTCGAGTTCGATCCCCAGTCGCCCCGACCACACATCGTACCGACTTTTCGTAGTTATGTGTGTATTAAAAATGTTGATTATCGCTCGCTTAGTAATGTGCCCGGTAGATGGCAATAGGCTCGCCCCCTATTACATTGGGACCTAAACATAACTGGCGAATCGTGGGTGTGCAATACACATCTGCCTACCCCTTCGGGGATACAGGCGTGATGTTCTGTTATGTTATGTATAATTTTCTGTATGGCAATACGCGAATATCAGGTGACCAAAATACTCTGAATTGAAAATCACATCCTACTAATATTATTTGTCGTACTCTGTGGCGTAGCAGTAGTGCGTTTGACTGCTTAGTCAGAAGTCACGGGTTTGATTCCCGCTTATTGCAAATATGTATATTTGCATTGGTCTGGGTGTTTCTATGTATAATATGTATTTATTTACAAAAAAAAAGTATTTATTTATGTTTATCCGGATTCTAGAACCCATATGATAAGCTCTACTTGGTTTGGGTATAGATGGCGTTGTGTAATTTGTCCTAGAATATTTATTTATTTATTTATTATAAACGCGAAAGTTTGTGAGTATGTATATACATACATACTCACAAACTTTGTTTCCCTTTCATGCGAAAACGTCTGAACGGATCTGGCTGAAATTTGGTACAGAGATTTATCATAGTCTGGAATAACACATAGGCTACTTTTTATCCCTGAAATAGGTTCCGATGGAAGCGGGCGAAGCCGCGGGCAACAGCTAGTATAGAATAATTATGGAATTCATAGTGAAATATTACCGTCCATTTTAATACAAATACCCGACGGCTACTATTCGGAGTCCACACTTTGAGTTCGCAGTAAAAAAAAAATACTCGACATCTGCGAATAAGGAAATTATGAAACCGCAGCAAAACGCCAGCATTCAAACCTTTGTTCGTTCAACACCTTTTATTCAGCGCTCTGAGATTTTTAATCGGAAGTATATCCTTTTTTGTTTTGTGAACGATTTTAATTGCGTTTGCGCAATAAAGAGGTTTGTGACGTAACGGCTTACGACAAACGGCGTCACCGTTTGTAATTCGTTTGGGCTTAAAAATGGCGTCGAGTGCCACGATGAGAGCAAACATGCAGTTACTCATAACTTTGTTTGCGTTATTGTTTCGTGATTTAGAATGTCGTAGAATATTTATTTATTATTATTTATTTCCTTTATTTAAGTTTAAATACATATCAATTATATTTTTAAATACATTCTATATACCTAATTACCTATATATAAAAAAAACAAATATATTAAAAAATATAAAAAAATAGTTATAATTTAAATGTACCCTTTGTCCTACAGATCTATAGGGCTTATAGGACATCTATATAACTAGTTTTTTAGTTGTCAGTTTATTAGGGTTCCGTTGCCAAATGGCAAAAAACGGAACCCTTATAGATTAGTCATGTCTGTCTGTCTGTCCGTCCGTATGTCACAGCCACTTTTTTCCTAAACTATAAGATATATGCTGTTAACTAGGTAAGTAGATGTATTCTGTGAACTGCATTAAGATTTTCATACAAAAATAGAAAAAAAAACAATAAATTTTGGGGGTCCCCATACTTAGAATTGAAACTCAATTATTTTTTTCATCAAACCCATACGTGTGTGGTATCTATGGATAGGTCTTCAAAAATGATATTGAGGTTTCTAATATCATTTTTTTCTAAACTTAGAGACACTTCCAAAGTGGTAAAATGTCCCCCCTCCCCTGTAACTTCTCAAATAAGAGAATGATAAAACTAAAAGAAATATATGTTGTACATTACCATGTAAACTTTCAACGATAATTGGTTTGAACGAGATCTAGTAAGTAGTTGTTTTTTAATAATACGTCATAAATCGTAAACTGCAATTTACCTTTCATTCAATCTACTCAAATATAAAATCCACTTATACATTATATACACATATGATTTTTTCTTTATCTTGCAATGGTTCACCCCAGCACGAATCTATTACCGAAAACAGCAACTCGATAGCTGATCTCCTTCATACCCAAAACCGTGACAGAAAATTGACAACGACGACGACGTCGACGACAACTCGATAGCAATAGGGCTTTTCTAAAGAAAATCCCTAAAAACATTATAATATTACTTACTGCTACGGAACCCTTAATGGGCGAGTCCGACTCGCACTTGGCCGCTTTTTTTCTCATATGCACATAAATGTCGAAAAAGTGCCCGGTAAACAGCTGTAAGCCACGGGGCACCGAATACAGAGTTTCGTGAAATAACATAACATAACATAAACTCACGCCTATGTCCTCGAAGGGGTAGGCAGAGGTGCTAGCACCCACATTTCGCCAGTTTATGTTTAGGTCCCAATGTAATAGGTGGCGAGCCTATTGCCATTAACCGGGCACTTTTAAACCTGCGGTAAATACACACATAACTTCGAAAAGCATCGAAAAGTCATTGGTGTGTGCCATGGTAAAACCTGGGATCGAACCCGAGACCTCGTCTCAGCAGTCCTTTACCCATACCACTAGGCTACCGCGGTATGTCCTTAAAATATTACTTATATGTTCACAAATATATTTCACTTTCGGGTTAGGTTAGGAACGAAAACTGGGTCATGTCAGAATTGGGTCAGATTAAGAATTGGATGAATGGATTAAGGAATGGATGAATGAATGGTCAATGATGATGGTGAATGGAATTAATTCAACAAATTATGAAATTGTAGTTGTATTGTAGTTGTGTCTGTACATCGGAGATATTCAAAATTACTCGGTAGATGGCAATAGGCTCGCCCCCTATTACATTGGGACGTTAACATAACTGGCGAATCGTGGGTGTGTAATACACCTCTGCCTACCCCTTCGGGGATACAGGCGTGAAGTTATGTTATGTTATATTATGTTACGTTAAATGAACGATTCTGAACATTATTATCTCATTATTTATATTAAAATACATCTCTACTACTATAAAATTTTAAATTATTTGTGTCTGTACAAGAGATATTAAAAAAAAACCTATTTGTGCTATGTAAAATGAACGATTCTGAATCAAAAATATATTTTTGGAATTCTTGTCTGTTTGGCTGTTTATCTGTATATTCGCGATGGACGCAAATACTACAGAACGGATTTTGATACGGTTTTCTTCTATTAAAAAGGTGTTCGTCAGAATTAAACTCTGCCATATGTTTGCTTTCAATTGGCTTAGAAGAACCGGCGATATGACCAAAAAAACGATATACGCGGGCAGAGATGCGGGCATCAGCTAGTGAATCTAAAAATATTGGACTTTTCCTAACTTAACCCGATGCTAAGGTTGGGAATAAACCTAATATTTTATCTAATTTAACCACGCTGTAGATCTCGGTATAAACATGCCGTTATTCGGTCAATATTTCCTGATTCCAAGTTGCTACGGATAATTTCCTAACAGAAAAACCGCATTCTCTCGCAACCGGAACAGTGGAACCTATTTCAACACTTGAAGTACTTTCTATTTACACCCGATAGAAAGGCACCCAAACAGACGCATTAGCTAACATAACGGTGCAACTTAAATTGTTTAGTGGACCCAACATAACTTAATCTCTATCGCATAAGCCCTCTCATTGCACTGCTCGGCGCAAACACAGCAATGTGGATTAAAGGCTTCCAGGCTTAGATAAACACACTCATGATCGGATTTCAATCGAAGTAACATTAACTGTGTACATTACTATCGGAAAATTCTACACTTAGTTTAACTCTAATGAAGTTTTTGATTGCTTAGGAAGTCGGTATTGCGACTTTGTTGTTGTGTTGTTGCAGTTTTTAGGGTTCCGTTCGGCCAAATGGCAAAAAACGGAACCCTTATAGATTCGTCATGTCTGTCTGTCTGTCCGTATGTCACAGCCACTTTTTTTCGAAACTATAAGAACTATGCGGTTGAAACTTGGTAAGTAGATGTATTCTGTGAACCGCATTAAGATTTTTACACAGAAATAAAAAAAAAACAATAAATTTTGGGGGCCCCCATACTTAGAACTGAAACTCAAAAATTTTTTTTTCATCGAAGCCATATGTTTGAGGTATCTATGGATAGCTCTTCAAAAATTATATTGAGTTTTTGAACATCATTTTTTTCTAAACTGAATAGTTTGCGCGGGAGACACTCCCAAAGTGGTAAAATGTGTCCACCCCTCCCCCGCCTGTAACTTCTAAAATAAGAGAATGATAAAACTAAAAAAAATATATGATGTACATTACCGTGTAAACTTCCAACGATAATTGGTTTGAACGAGATCTAGTAAGTAGGTTTTTTAATGCGTCAGAAATCGTAAACCGCAATTTACCTTTCATTCAATCAACTCAAATATAAAAATTAAAAAAAAACATTATGTCACTTGCTGCTACGGAACCCTTAATGGGCGAGTGACTTTTATTGTGGCAACTATCACTTGTCACATCGTTACAAAATACAACCCGATACATTATTATTGGAAAAATCTATTCTTAGTTTCAAGTTTTAATGAAGTTTTTCATTGTTGAATATACTGCTTCCGGGCTGTTTGGCCGTGGTCCATACGAAACTTGTGTTCCAAACGTTTTGTCGATCACTGCGGTCGACATATTCAGTGGTTCAGATCCGGGCGCCGACGAGTGCGGAGAACTCTCTTGCTTAGGAAGTCACTTTTTACACGGTTGCGAAGTGCGGGCGCTGATGAAGCGACACAACCAGGAGCTGTGTGTCACAGAGATGAAAAATACTGCGGTGGATGTGCGTCACACCACGGAACGCGTGAGGAACTCCCACATCCGCGACAGCCTTCATGTCCGTCACCTGCGATAGTGCGGCCACGTTTTGCAGCAACCCTTAGGTTACGTGGGTTACAGATGTCTGTCAGTGGCACTTCTGCTGAGTCCCATGCATGGGTGACATGCCAATGGCCTTATTGCCAGGGCTGTCCAATATCGTGCAAAGTGGACGAGGAATAGCCGGAAGACGGACCTCTGGCGAAGGCCTCGAATGCAATCGGGACACACCGCTGTTATTATGCTGATGATGAGGAAGTCAGTATTTCGATGTGATGACTTTGCTTCAGCTTTGCTCATATTGTTACAGCTTTCTTCTTGTTGTAGCCACTATAATTGTCACAACAATTATCTTTAATTACGAAATAGGATTCGATTACCGTGCGTCCTACCTGTCATGACTTACGGTGCCGAAACGTGGTCATTGACAGTGAGGCTAGTCAACGACTTAAAATTCGCGCAGTCAGCGAGCTATGCTTGGGGTTTGTTTGAAGTATAAAATTCAAAATGAGGTCATCCGACAAAGAACTAAAGTCACCGACTTTAGCTCGCAGAATAAGCACGCTGAAGTGGCAATGGGCTGGCCGCTGCTGAAGGACCGATGGCCGATGGAGCAAACGAGTCCTACAGTGGAGACCACGAATCGGTAAACAGAAGGTAGGACATCGCCCAGCAAGATGGACGGACGACATGAAAAAGGTAGCTGGGATAGATTGGATGGGCAAGGCGGAGGATCCAGGTGCTATGGCGTACAATGGGAGAGGCCTATGTCCAGCAGTGGACTGCAATATAACCTATTGCAGTCCACTGCTGAACATAGATACTTTATTGATTGATTGCCATTATTACCGAAAAGATCAGCACTAAGTTCAGGTTTTTTTTTTTTTTTTACGTGCGGAAATTCCTTCGGATACCACATAACCACCCCCGCTGGCTAGCGGGGGTGGTTATGTCGTGTCTTGACTAAAACCGCACGGTGTCCTCCTCAAGTGTCCGTTGCCGGGCACCCCGGGTAAGCCATCGAAAGGATAACCTCAGGGTTGCCGGCGGACCTTGGCATGTGTAGGGCACACACGACACGCCTCCGCCACGGCCTGCTTCTGTAAGGACGGCGAGTCGGCCAAACTGCCGTCCTCAGGCCCCGATCATGGAGGTCGATAGTCCCGGGTGTAGATGAGTCTGCGGCGTCCTCGCCGTAGACTGCGAATCTCAGGGGGCAGGGTTCTCTCCCGCTCCCTCTCCGCCGCCACTTGCTCCCGTCGGAGACCACGGCCCTCACCATGGTCTCCAACGAGAGAACGTCCACGCCCAGTAAGTTCAGGTCTAATCAAGTTTTCATTGCTTAGGTGTTTTGATTTCAACTCAGCTTTCCTGATATTTCTGATAGTTCTTGTTATTACAACTATAATCGTCATGACAGTTAACCCTAGCCGACCTGCTGACTTCCATTTACCTTATATACCTACTCGTAGATACCTGATTTATAATTCGCTTAGTATTCATTCGTTCAACTCAATCACAGTATTCAATAACCGTCGGTCAGACTAACGAGAGCCCAGGGCTCGGAGCATATAACGGAGCAAATGAAAAATAGTACAGATTTTTTTTTAAATTATATACGTTTGCCGGTTAGTGGTTGTTATGTCAATAAACTTTGGTACTATTTTCATGAAATGGTTTTATTTAACTTCACTTTTTAGCATATCATTGTTTTGAAATCTGTAATCAGTTTTTCGACAACTCCTACCCGTTATACTAATAATAGACAACGTTTTCCCCACGAAGGGAAGAAAACGATATATTTCATGTCTTGCCTAGGCTTGACCATGTGAGATTACACCTTCTTTCTGTCCCTTCAGATCCTTGCATTTGTTGTCTCTCTCTTGCGTCTGTCTAGCCGCGTTCGTCCGCTCTCGCTCCCGCGTGGTGTGTCATACGAGAGTGCGAGCGGTCGCGTCACCAGTGCCTCTCAGTAAAGTCGTCAAGGGCTTATTCAGGTCAAGCCTAGGCAAGACATGAAATATATCGTTTTCTTCCCTTCGTGGGGAAAACGTTGTCTATTTCATGGTCTGTGCCGTCGGCTTGACCATGTGAGAGGTTTTTAGCTTCTGACGACGCAAGAGGAAAGCGTACTGTGAATTAGGTAACGGAAGAATGATAAAGTACTTTTATTGTTTTAATAAATTGTATTAATAATAGAAAAATAAATTAAACAGGTTTGAAATTAAAACTAATCAAGTCTTTTACAGGATAAGCAGTAACAGGTTGTCTAATTATTTCTTTAAAATAAAATTTAAACACATTTTTATCAGACCTCCAATTTCCTTGTCTTAAAATATCATCGAGAGGAACGTCATTTTCTCTTCTTGACGAAGCAACCGCAGACCTTATACTTCCGGGGGAAAAGTCTATTCCTAGCGCTACTAGTGCAGTTCTTATCCAACCTGCTATTACTGCTCTGGAAGCAGGTTTTACCCCCCCTCGCGTGGAAATGAACAGAGAGAGAGTACATCAGGTTTTCTTCTCGAAGAGGATATGGTAATTAACTTACTAACCCAAAATACCGGATCTAGATTTTTTTCCTCAGATCTAGAAAGAAACCAACCTGATTGTCTATGACAACCTCTGTCCGTTTTCGAACCATAAACAGGCCAGAAGTTTATTTATTTATTTATTTATTAGATTCACCAACAGTTAGATACAATAATACAGTTCACATATAAATTTCACATGTTTGATGCTTATAACTAATTGCATAACTAATTACAGGTGAATACAGCATGCATTACTAATTAACAGTTATATTTTAATATGAAGATTAAACAATTCACAATAACAATAATAATAATAAAAATATTAAGAATTTTATAAATTATAAATGATTCAATGAAATTAAATAATTATTTGTGAATTAATTAATAGAGGAATTAAATGGATAGTATAGTAACAATAATAATATGCACAGAAATAATAATTGTAAATAAAAGTTTTAATAATAGGTGTAAATGCAAATATAAAAGATTGGTTTAAACAATGTGTTCTGGCAATCAGTAACAAAAATTAAGAAAGTTAAGAAAGGAACTCTTATGCGCCATATCAGTCAGGCAAGCTATCAAGGACGAGTTTACGAAATTCGTGTGGCTTCGTGTTAAATATATCTAACGAGTTCGTACAGTATTTGTTGACGGCCCTACACAGTCTGGGAATCGGTGAATTATAACCCAAAACGGTGCTTCGAATCGGGGGGACCATAAGTGCCAATGCTCTGCGGGGCATTCGGCTTGGAGTGTTAAGCCTTAAGCATACCAGAAGCGGGGAAGAGTCCAATTGGTAACGCAAAAGCTTGTATACAAAGCTCAGATCCAACAGCGATCTTCTCTTTTCCAGTGATGGAAGTTTACTGATTCCTCATTAATTTTAAAATGATTTTCATCTACTCTTAATAGTGTGAGGTCGTGTATTCTCCGTCCAGAGGCTAACAGTAGGATGAGTGAAACGTGTCGTGAAATCTCGAATAAGCTGTTCTCATTTACTACTTGGTTCTTCAACCAGAGTACTAACAGTTGTACATCCCAAATAAATCGCTTTAATGATGGCGGTCTACAAATCTCAACTGCCTTGATTATCGGCCTTACTAATGGATGACTAGATATATTTTCTCTTTTTAAGGGATTAGCTAATGAAGCAATTACTGACTTATGTAGTTTTATTGTTCCTGGGGACAGCTGTTTTACTCTATGTAAATAACTGAGGTGTTGAGCTAACATTGATGGATCAGGATTATTCGGGTCCAAAGATAGCTGCTTACATCTTGCCACCCATGTCTTCCAAGGGGCGGCGTAAGTTTTTAGAGAAGATTTCCTCCATGAGCCTTCTAATAGTTCGCAGTCTTCCCTGGACCACGAAGCTGTGATACGAGCCCACCCCGTATCTTCCAGGCCTCCAAGTGTAAGTTTTGAGCGTCTGGAAGTGGCACCTTCCTCGATGCATCTGTTAGGTGATGATGGAGATTGCGAATTGGATGGTGAATTGGATGATCCAAAGATCTCCGTTTCAGGTCGGGTCTCCAGAACACTCGTTCTCATCGCGGAACAATTAAGATGTATGTTCCGCGAGCTTAGTTCAAGTGTGACAATACCCGGGGTATTAGTGCTGGAGGGGGAAAGACCCAAGCCAGGTCGAAGATCCAAGTCTTGCTGAATGCATCTATGAATGCTGCACCTTTGTCTCTCACGTCCCTTGATACATAAACTGGAACTACTCTTGAGAGGGAAGTTGCAAAAAGATCTATCTGGGGTATTCCCCAGTTTCGCGGGTTCAAGTCCCGTTCTAGATGTTCTCTTTTTGCGATCTAAATCTTTAAATAATATAGAGGTTAGAATCAGCTATTTTACATTTGAATTCGTGATCGTACTCCGTAATCCAATCCAATCCAAACCAAAGTTTTTAACCGACGAAAAAACGGAGGAGGTATATTTTTTTTATGTATGACCACGCGTAACTTTTTACAGAGTAGTCCGATTTTGATAATTCTTTTTTTATTGGAAAGAGTATAGTCCAAAGTTGGTCCCATATAAATTTAAAAATAAAAATCCAGCCCAAACGGTAGGAAAACAGGGAATGATTCACTCACAGATTTTATTGCTGAGTTGAGTAGTATGATTTGATTATTTCGTTAAATTTAAGGTAATTTAGTGATCTTTGTACATTGATTGTTTGGCGCCGACTCAAAATTACTTAGCTATACTTACATTAGTTTAAGAACTTAGTTATTAAGGTTATTTAAAAACTCAAATATTTACAAAAATATATACTTGGATATAGTTTCATTACTTTAAGAAGTTAGTTATTAAGGTTAGATAAAAAGGTTTATATTTTTTTCTATTTCAGTTTTTTCGGCGGTTAATTTTTTTTTTTATATTTAGGACACGTCAATTTGACTTCACCTCGCCTGATGGCAAGCTGAAGGTAAAGTCTCAGGAAAGAGGGGCACCATTAAATTTTTTTTTTTTATGCCGTAAGGTGGCAGACAAGCACACGGCCCACCTGATGGGAAGCGGTTACCGCGGCCTATGGACGTGTGCAACACCAGTGGCGTTACAGTCGCGCTGCCAACCCTGTAAAGGAAAGGGGATGGGAAAGGAGTTTGGGAGGGGATGGGAAAGGAGTTTGGGAGGGGATGGGAAAGGAGTTTGGGCTCCGGCACTCTCACTCACCAAACGGAACGCAACAGTTCAAATACTGTTACTTGGCGTCGATATTCTGTGAGAGGGTGGTGCTTCCCCGGTCGAGTCGGCCCATTCATGCAACGGCCAAAATGACTGTTGCTTGACTCTACCACCTACAAGTCATACATACATACACGTTCCATGTTAACAATGGTGGTACTCAGCTTGACGGCCTCATCAGAAGAGGATTGTCGTCGCAGCACCGCGTGATAGTGTTGCGACCACAATCCCCCTGCCCGCCTATGCACTTGCTGACCCCTGAATCCAATCAAACCGAAATTCGATTACTATGGAGGGTTTTTCGCAATCGTCCACGGTGGTACTGTAGTGTTTTGATCTCATTCGATCATTGAAGCTCGATATAGGAAGCTTTGTTGAGTTAATAAATAATCATATTACTACTTAACCATTGTGTTTATCTTTTATCAACACGAGGTATTGTGGCGTCCAACCCCCCGGACGCTGCAGTACCCACCCGGCCGAATTTTGTGACAAATTTGTCCACCACCAGGAATAGTTGTTAAAAGTTTTTTTTTAAAGTTGTTAAAAAGTTTTTATTACCATTATACCAAGAGCAAAGTTGTGTGACTACCTTCACCACTCAAGTCAAGGCTTAAATTGTGACAGACTGTGTAACTGTGTGAAGGATAAAAATGATGTGTCATTACCGTTTTAACCTTAAGGCTTCTTCGCACTTGTTGCACAAGGGTCTTACCTCTTTACATGTGTCTCTCGGGTCAGCGATTATTTATCTGACGACACTGAAGAAGCCTGCTAACAAAAATCTTCTACTAGAGTCACAAACACCTGGGTTTTTGAAAATCGTTGTACCAACAGGAAGGTGGCCGAAGTAAAATCGAATCAAAAATCATGTAAGCAGCACGAAGTGAGATTTTCACAGAGGCTACAGGGGCGTTTCTGAATTTACGGTGCAACACGAATATTCGAGTAACGCGAAGCAAAAATAAAGTAATTGCGACAAAATTCAGTGCACTGAAAAGTAAAATTACCAGTTTTATTACGTATATAAATATGAAATAACAAATTTATACAATATATATAATATATATGTATATATAATATATATATATATATGTATATATATACATATATATATATATATATATATATATATATATATATATATATATATATATATATATATATATATATAATTATAATAGTGGCGATAGCCCAGTGGCATACGTAACGGACTGCTGAGACGAGGTCTCGAATTCGATCCCCAGTTGCCCGGGCACACACCTCTAACTTTTCGTAGTTATGTGTGCATTTATAAATGATAATTATCGCTCGCTTAATAAGGTACCCGGTAGATGGCAATAGGCTCGCCCCCTATTAAATTGGAACCTCAACATAACTGGCGAATCGTGGGTGTGTAATACGCCTCTGCCTACCCCTTCGGGGATACAGGCGTGAAGTTATGTTATGTTGTTATGTTAAATTTATACAATTAAAATAAAATTGAAGTGTCTGTTTGTAATATTAAAAGAGCTGATTTTTAATCATTGCACATGAATGTATACACGATACTTATATTTTTGAAATTTTTGTCTAGCTGTCTTACTGTCTGTTTGGAAGACGTAATCTCTGGAACGTCTAGGCCGATTTTGACGGAACTTTAACTAGCAGATAGGTAATGTTACAACGCGTAACATAGGCTAATTTAATTTTAGAAAAATAATTAGGGATCCGCGCAAAATAGTTGAAACCCACAAAATTGTGAATAAAATCTGATTTACTCTGGAACGGCTGGGCCGTTGGGTGGGTTACTTTAATTTTAAAAATAATAATTAGTGTTCCGCGCAAAATAACTAAAACCCTAAAAATCGAAATCCACGTGAACGAAGTCGCGGGCACAGCTAGTAAATAAAATAAAAAGTTGATTACACAATTATTTTAATATATTCTACATTAAAACTTTCTTAATTAGATTATTTTTGCATAATTACATATTATTATTACAATTTAAATAAAAACCGACAGTTTTAGACGTCAAAGAATTCTACCCCATCGGCGTCAACTGGAAGGGTGGTTAGAAGGCTGGCAGCATTGCCACGTTGAATGGCAATACCAATTCTCTACGCAAAGAATAAACCAGTCAAGTCGTGGGTAGCTTATTACGTTCTAATTCAAATTAAGTTCACATTGTATATTCCAACCTGCCTTATTCGTTTTCATCCAACGACGTTTGGTTGTATTGATTTTCTTAACATCCATGCATGCATATATCGGGCAAGAAATGAATTGAATTAAACGATCACACGGCCTATCGTTTTTTTTACGGCACCTCCAGCTACGGGGCAATAGCCGGAGATCCTGAATGGGAATCTCCCATCCAGCAGCCGGATGGGTATACCCATTAAACCCCATGGTGCGCCATGCTCTGCCCCTTGTCGGGGGGCCTGAAACTGTGCAAGAATACTTCTAAGGCGACCCCCCCTAATATCGCGTGCCCAGTGAGGTGGGCACCACACCTTTGACACTCTCGGTTGGGCGACGTCCAGGCACACATGGACGTCGTCCCCTTCGCGCGTGGCTAGGGCTGTCCCAATCCCTCACACCCGCAGCCACGCTCAGGGCGGCATGAGGCGCAAATTACAATGCCCATTCTATGTTAAGCTGTTACCAAGATAATTAACGTTTACAGCAGCAAAGGTTTACTCGCCTATTTTTAGGGATTTTCTTTAGAAAAGCCCTATTGCTATCGAGTTGTCGTCGTCGACGTCGTCGTTGCCAATTCTGTCACGGTTTTGGGTATGAAGGAGATGAGCTATCGAGGTGCTGGGGTGAACCATTGCAAGATAAAGAAAAAATCGCAAAAAATCGCAAAAAATAAAAAAATCGCAAAATCGAAAATCCCTTGTATTCGGCTGAGCTCGTCTCAGGAATTCAACTTGTTTTTTAATAAATACGTATTCTACGACATTCTACACAGCGGTTTTTTAGACCCAAAGTAAGCATAGTTTAACTAGTTTGTGTTATGGGTAAACAACATCCAGACCAATGCAAATATACATATTCTTGCTCGCGCATTGAACCCGCGCCCCCTGTCGTAGCAGTCGAATGCACTACCGCTACGCCACAGAGGCCGTATTACCAACCACAGAAGGTAAGGAGGTGGAGGACATTGAAAGGAGCTAGTCTCAGGCCTTCAGTGCTGGTGAGCACTGAAGGCCTGAGACTAGGCCCAGGATGGTGGTGGGTCGTGTTTCTGTGCGCGCCTCTCTTTAGGGGAGAAGGCATTAGATCCCCAACAACAAGTCGGGTCGTGGCGACCGGAGCCGGTCGGCGTCTCTGGGATTTCCTTTCTAGGGCACACCAGATTCCCCGTACCACATGGCTGACGTAAGAAACACCGTGCGGTATTAGTTGGTTCATGCCCGACACACCCACCTCACCGTTGGCTCCGGTGGGGTGAAGCCCACTTTTTTTTTGTGTTCGCATAATATATCCATTATTATATACTGCAATTAATAAGTTCTTCTCGGTTCAGAAGTTTTCATTAAAAAAAAATTATGAAAACCTCTGAACCGAGAAGAACTTTAGTAAAATTCTACAAGAGAATGAAAGCCCTGTACGTAATATTTAACCACATTCATAGCGTGGCGATAGCGCTTAATATTCAAAAAATATTTCAGCTTTCATGATTGTACAGGCATTTATGAAAGTTTATGAAGCCACAGCTATGAGGGTGCAAATAAACTTTATACAAAACGCCTGCGGTGCCATGTATATTAAACACTTATGAGTTTTAATAACTTCTCAATGAACAAAGACGATATGATTTATGTGAAAAGGCTTGCCATTTTAATATGTCATGGATATTGGTTTGTATATTAGTTTGTTATTTATACAGCAGGGGCAAAGCGTCGGTAGCTTAGTGGTTAAGGAGTCGACTCTACGATCGAGAGGTCCCGGGTTCAAATCCTGGCCATTATGTTGTGAACCCACTCCTAACACAAGCAATTAAGCTTAGCTGTAGAGTTTAGGGGGAATATTGGTAATTTCGGTTACAAATATTCTTAAAAAAAAAGTATTGTGTAGTTTCTCTCTCAAGTATCTATATATATAGTATTCTAGAATGAACGAAATATTAAATGAATAGGTTTTTATGTGTACTTGTAGTGTTCGGACTCCGTTCGGACTCCTTCGAACACTATAGTTAGTTGCCTGGCCATCATGCGTCAGAGATATAAAAATAAAACTATCAATCAATCAATTAGCCTATTGCAGTCCACTGCTGGACATAGGCCTCTCCCATTTTACGCCATAGCTCCCGATCCTCCGCCTTGCGCATCCAGTCTATCCCAGCTACCTTTTTCAGGTCGTCCGTCCATCTTGCTGGGGGACGTCCTACCTTCCGTTTACCGGTTCGTGGTCTCCACTCTAGGACTCGTTTGCTCCATCGGCCATCGTTCCTTCGGCAGATGTGGCCAGCCCATTGGCACTTTAGCTTGCTTATTCTGCGAGCTATGTCGGTAACTTTAGTTTTTTGTCGGATGGCCTCATTTCGAATTTTATCCTTCAAAGAAACCCCAAGCATAGCTCGCTCCATAGCCCGCTGCGCGACTTTCAAGTCGTGGACTAGCCTCACTGTCAGTGTCCACGTTTCGGCACCGTAAGTCATGACAGGTAGGACGCACTGGTCGAACACCTTTGTTTTTAGGCATTGCGGTAAAGGGGAGGAGAAAACCCGACGTAGTTAACCAAACGCTGCCCAACCTAATTGGATCCTTTTGGTGACTTCTTTCTCGAAGTTGTTTCTACCGAGCTGGATAACCTGCCCAAGGTAGACATACTGTTGCACAACTTTGAGTGTCGACCCTTCGACGGCAATCGGTCTCGGTGTGATATGTTCGTTGAACATAACCTTCGTTTTGTCAAAGTTCACACCAAGACCGACGCGTCGAGAGGCTCCGTTTAGGCTGTGCAGCATCTCGCCCAGCTGCTCCAGCGACTCCGCAACTATGACAATGTCATCGGCGAACCGAAGATGCGAGATGTACTCGCCGTTTATGTTTATACCCCGCCCAGTCCAACCCAGAGAGAATAGTTTGGGGGATATAACATCCCCCTGTCTCACTCCACGCTGTAGGCTTATGGGGTTCGTCGTCTGGTCTTGGAGCTGGACGGACATAGTGGCGGTCTCATATAGGCATCTCAGCACTTCGATGTACCGCCAATCAACACGACACCGTTGCAGAGCATCCAGAACTGCGCAGGTCTCGATGGAGTCGAAGGCTTTCTCGTAGTCCACAAAAGCCATACACAGCGGCTGATTATACTCGTGGGTCTTTTGTATAATCTGCGGAACAGTATGGATGTGGTCCACGGTACTGTAGCCTTTTCGAAACCCGGCTTGCTCCGGTGGCTGGAAGTTGTCGAGCTTGCTTGCAAGACGATAATAAAATAAAACTGTATAATTAAATTTAAAATCGGAGCTGAGAAAATAAACAAATGTTCGGAGGACAGATGAAATCAAGGGAGGACCAGAGGGACTGCCCTTGATCCTGCAGTGGAAAATATCAAGAAGTAAAAGTGATTTTAGGTTCAATTACTGGGCAGAATTCACGTTCCTCTCTAGTTCGTTAAGCAAATCTAAATAATCTCGCGCAAAGCCCCTAAAATACGTTGAATAGAGAGTATTTGTGAATAATTACCTCATTAATATAAAAAATTCTTGTGTTATAATTTAATTATCACTAGTTGTCGACAAGAAGCTGTGAAGTGAGACCCCAGACATCACAGTACCTATAGGAGGTACCCGATTGCGATGAAACATCCATAAGTTCTATCACAAAAAAAAACCGACCCTCGAAAAAAATTAAAACTACTTCAAAAACTTGTTTTCAAATTCAAAGGACGAAAACGTGCATAAGACTTCTGTTCAAGACGGTACCAAATCCGAAAAAAAATCTCTAGAGAGTTTCAAAAAAATTCATCCAGGCTTGCACTTGGAGTTCAGGGTTTGTAACGTTTGAATGTTTTTATGAGGGTTTGTAAATGAAGTTACAATAAAGTTTAAGGGTGACTTATGCACTGAGAAAATTAATTAAGTGATGGATGTAATTGAGACTACTACCGGCTAGGGCGAGCAGAGTTAAATAAAAGGTTGATTACAATGTATAGTATGAGATTATAATCGTGAATAGAATGTTACATAAATTTATATCTGGTATTTGAGTAAATGAACCTCAGGGGATGGATTCATAATAAATATTCTGCCGTGGCGTTGTTCGGTCCGTTGTGCAAGATGTTAGTATGCACTTAGCTAGTGGCCACGTGGCTGGTGGTGTTGCCGGCGTGCCAGGGTCTCCGCTGGTGTGCCTCGCTACCGCTATGATGGTGCGAAGCCCGGTGCGAAGACCCTGGAAATAGAAAAAGTGCGGGTCAGTTTGTCACTAGGTAATTACGTCCAAGTGACCCGCTTAAATAGCAGGTGAAGAGAATCTCCCAGCGGCACTGCAGCGTAGCTAGAAGCTATAATAAAAGAAATATAAATAGGCAGCACAAGCTGGTGCCGCGACCTCTGACCGTAGGGGTCATCGGCCTCGTGGCACTAAATAGGTAGGCTGAAATAGCACACAGTAAAATAAAATATGTTAAGCCATGCATTTTAGCAGGCAATAAGCTGCACCGCTGGAAAGTCTTCACCTGTAGAAGAAGTAGGAAATGTTGATCTCAAAACTTACCCGGAGCCGACAGCAGTGTTGGCCACGGGGTCAAAGCGACCTTCCTTGGCGAAGGTTCCAAGGAAAGGGACGATATAAGAGCCGTCAGTTCATAACTGAGCTAGTGTTGTCCAATCTCGCTCGCACAACCATAGATAAATAGTAATAATTTATAGAAACATACTAAAATATCGATTAATTTATGGATATTGTTTTAATTAGATTTATAAAGAATCCACAACGTTACAGGTTGACTTTTCTATTCCTTCTTTCCATATTAGATTTAAATTGACTCTTTTTGGAGCGACTGTGCTTAGACCACATTTAGTCACTCCGTCAGAGCTTCGTCCGTCAATCTGCAGGTGTACCGGCTAGCTGGAGAAGTCAACTCAGACCCCGAAGAATTTAGCGGGGTCCAATAAATCTTTCTTTATTACCACCATACTACCTTCTTCATCAACATATCTCCACCCACACAGAAGTCGGTTATCGTTTCTTGATCATAAGTCCGGTCCTACTTAACCAATTGTAATCAAATATACGATAGTTTTTTTTAATTTTTGCCCGACCAAGACCTTTCTAATAGAAAAAACGATATAAAAATCCGTACAGTAGATTTTGTGTCCATCGCGAATAAACTGACAAACAGACAAACAGGTAAAAAGATCAGCAGACAAACAGACAAGAATTCCAAAAAAAATATTTTTGTGTTCAGAATCTTTCGTTTAACATAACCCAAGTTTTTTTTAATATCTCCAATATACAGACATGACTAATTTACAATTTTATAATAGTATAGATACTTACACAACTTGAAAAAAGGGCAGGTAAAGACAATCGAAACCGGCTGCATGAAAGATTTAAGGACAGCAGAGGAAGCTCGTGAAGTATGTAAGGTGAAAAGCAGATAGCGTACTCTTGTCTGTACCTACCCCGAAGGGAAAAAGGTGAGAGTATACACATGTATTTATGTGCTTACATAACTTAGTTTCTTTTTTATTTATTTATATATTATTTATTTATTTATCTCTTCTACATCTATCTTTACAGGTACATCCTAATACAACAGAGTAGGTAATCTTATTATGTATTATGTGTATACTATCTATCTATATAATAGACAATACTGTGTCTGTAAACTGACTCAGAGAGCAACAAAACAGGTCAACATTTTGCGAAACGGTATTGAGCCTCCGGAGAGCCCGCGTGAGCGGCACTTCCTTCAGCAGGTTAGTGCGCGCGCTCGGCAACTGCAATTCGTTGAAAGAATGTCATAGACTATGAAAAGAAATCACAGTGCATTATGAAGAGAATCATAATATCATCATATACATACGTCAACCTAACGAAGCATCAAGTATTAGGTCGTTACATATGAAATTGCCATTTTTCTTGAAGAAATTGGAGGAAACCTAATTTTAAGTACTAACATTTTTGCATTTTTTAGGAATGACAAATCCAAAACTTATGATTTTTTTTTGTGTATGGATGAGACAACATTAAGCTAACAAACATCAACTTTTATTACATTTTTGAAAAGTGACAGCTGTTAAGTAATACGAAATTTATCATCAAAATGGATAGCATTTAGGAAGTACTGTTTTTGAAAATCGAATTAATTTATCAAGCGGCCAATAAAAACAAAATTTAATACAGAGTTGTAAAATCTTGAAATCAGCTTACAAACAAAATATAAATAATGGAAATAGCTATTAAATTACAGGAATAACGAACTCATGAATTAGTAAGAAAATTTCGGCAATTTCATAGGTAAAGTTATTAATACTTAATACTAGCGGCACACTATGATGACGGTTTTGACACATTTAATGGACGTTTGACATATTTAAATAGTGTCGTGAAATATTACGGAAAAATATGAAATCAAATGAGAGTCATATCTATAAGTTTTTGGATTAGAAATCAATTTTTAAAATTTCAAATTACGAAAAATATATATGCTGAGTTGTGTGGTAAATAAGAATACACTGCACCTCACTATTGACAATAAAGAACAGAAATTTGCTCCTTTAAATCTAGTGGGGCGGAAATCACACAGTGATTGTCAAACTTCGGGCCAAACTTAGATATTTTTTAGGGACAATTTGTATGGTAGGTACCCGAAACCTTGAACGTACAAACCCTTGAATCTAATCAGTTCTTCCCATTAACCAAACAAGATGATTGGCGAAAGAATTTTTTAAATCGGATAAGTGGTTCTTGAGTTATTGCGTAAACAGACATCCAGACATCCAGACCAACAGACAGACCGACACAAAAATATTTTTGCTTAATTAGACTTAGAATCATGTGAAACGTCGAGAAAAGTGATAAAAAGTGGGTGTAGGATTTTGATTTTTTTTGCGTGATTTTAAGACTTCAGTGTCCACCTGGTTGGTGGCCCGAAGTAACTAAGTATTTATTTAAACGAAACTTCATGAGCGGACAATAATGTCAAAATGGCCGTCATAGCGTGCTGCTAGTTTAGTTGTATGTCACTTGTCGGTCTAGCTGTTAACCTAAATTGGACAGCGGAGTAGACAGTGCCAATGTAATTCCGTCACACTGATTTATCATTGACGTTGATCTGAATTATTTAGTTAATAGACACATGCTGGTATTGAGATAATCAATTTGATAACAAAATCAATCTATACTAATATTATAAAGCTGAAGAGTTTGTTTGTTTAATAAATAATATTAAATATTGTAGGACAACGTACACAACGCCATCTAGACCCAAATTAAGCAGAGTTTGTCATATGGGTTCTATAATGCGGATACACATACTTAAATTCTTTTTTTTATAAATAAACACATATTATACATTGAAAAACCCAGACCAGTGCGAGCGGGAATCGAACCCGCGACCTCTGACTTAGCAGTCGAACGCAATACCGCTACGCCACAGAGGTCGTCGTTGTTTGGTTGAATGCGCTAATCTCAGGCACTACTGTTTCGAATTGAGAAATTATTTTTGTGTTGGATAGCCTATTTATCGAGGAAGGCTTTATGCTATATATATCACGCTACTATCTAAGGGAGCGGAGCAGTAATCATATGTGTCAACAAATCTAGCAAATTTTCATACATTTTTGTAAAATTAATAAATAACAGGCATGTAAGTATGGGTTAAATAGTTACCACGTATGTTACGGGTAAAGCCGCGGGGAATAGCTAGTAATATAATAAACTGCTATTTTACGTGGTTGGAGTGAAGCCAAAGAGAATGGTTACTGGGTTATGTATTTCACCCGTTTGTATGTGTGTTCTTATGGTCCCTCATAACTAATAAATGGCTGAACCAAATGTGATAAATAACTTGCTGTTATATGTCTGTTTATAGCACGAATTAAGTGACTCAAACGAAAGAGTATAAAAAAATACTTTATTTTAACAGTAAGACAGCTAATACAGTAATTGCTTAATTAATATAAAATATTGATCTTAAATACTATCTTATTTCAATTAAATTTTTAAGCATTTTGTATGCTTACTTTGTTCTAAAGATTTAGATCGGAAAAAGAGAACATCTAGGACGTCGCCTTAAGACGTATTAATGTATCGGAGAATTTCGAATATCTGGGACGTGTCTAGGTGGCTCAGTAGGTCAGAGCATTCCCCCTGTAAGGGACTGGTCGCGGGTTCAAGTCCCGTCCTAGATGTTCTCTTTTACTATCTTATTGTCAATTCTGCACTTTTATGGATTGACGCATGTCCTAAATCGATAGTGCTGAGCTTGTCATCGAATTTTCTCGAAGCTAACGTTATACTTGCTGACAAAGCTAATATTAGTAGTTTGGGTTTCCTTGTCCCTGCGTATATTTTTGCATCAAATGTGTGTTTTCAAAAAGTACCCCCGTAGTGTTTTTCGGATTTTGCCACCGCTGCAATACCGTTCATCCGATTGTGATAAAAGTATGTCAAATTGTTCCTTAAACTTGTGGGAACAGCAATCTTTGTTTCAAGGGTTAGCTAGTAATAAGTAATTTAAACTTCAAAGTTTTGTATGTTTGTTTGAACGTGGTAATATTTGCAACTACATGTGTGATTTAAATAATTTTTTTTTACTTCGGGCCACCAACCAGGTGGACACCGAAGTCTTAAAATCACGCAAAAAAAAATCAAAATCTTACACCCACTTTTTATCACTTTTCTCGACGTTTCACATGATTCTAAGTCTAATTAAGCGAAAAAAAATTTTGTGTCGGTCTGTCTGTTGGTCTGGATGTCTGGATGTCTTTTACGCAATAACTCAAGAACCACTTATCCGATTTAAAAAATTCTTTCGCCAATCATCTTGCTTGGTTAATGGGAAGAACTGATTAGATTTTGGGGCTTGTACGTTCAAGGTTTCGGGTACCTACCATACACATTGTCCCTAAAAAATCATTTTTTTGTGTTTCTGAGGTCGAAGACGTTGGATTTGATTTCATTTTCTTCTTATTTATTGCTCAATATATAAAGACGCATCGAATAATATGCATAAAGCCTAAGGTCTGTTATTTTGAATAAAAATACTGCAACAAAAATATCTAAGTTTGGCCCGAAGTTTGACAATCACTGTGTGATTTCCGCCCCACTAGATTTTTCATTTGATAGCCCCGTTCATGTTATATATAACCTATATAACATCACGCTATAACACTTAGCAGACATGCAATATAAAAAAAATTGAGAGCTTAGAAAGGCGAGTGAAACCATGGGTCAAAGCTAGAAACAATATACCCACTTTCAAAAATTAAATTATAAAATTAAAAAGCTAATGACACTTTCCAATTCACCCTTGACAATTTACCCTCTAAACAGAAAAGAACAAAACCAAAATCGGTTCATCCGATGATGCCATAGATAGACGGCCTCTGTGGCGTAGCGGTAGTGCATTCGACTGCTACGACAGGGGCGCGGGTTCGATTCCCGCTCAGTGCAAATATTTGTATGCATGAATATGTCTATTTGCATTGGTCTGGGTGTTTCTATGTATAATATGTATGTATTTACAAAAAAAAAAGTATATAAGTATGTTTATCCGCATTCTGGAACCCATAACACAAGCTAGTTAAACTATGCTTACCTTGGGTCTTGAAAGCGCTGTGTAGAATGTCGTAGAATATTTATTTATTTATTTATAGATGGACACACACACAGACATGTCAAACTTATAACCCCGTCGTTTTTGAACCGGGGGTTAAAAGAAATATTAAATGAAGTAATTACTACAAACCATTACGCTCGGTTTTAGACGAGCGAATACTTATCCAAATAGCAATGTTGAAATTCTTACTAATGAATATCGTTTTACTAAGTACTTAATATATTTTTCTCTGTTAAATAGCTCAAGCACTCAATTCTTATTAACATAGACGTTCTGTTTGAAGCACTTAAATTTATTTTGGGATTATTTTGGTTTGTATTCGGCTTAATAACTGGGGCTAAAGGTACAGTTACCATAAGTCTACGATTCAAAATAATAGTAGATTGTTCAACAAGGGACTAAAACAAGCCATAATGACACGAGATGTTTTAGCCACCCGAGCGAAGCGAGGGTGGCTAATAGTTCGAGTGTCATTATGGTTGTTTAGTCCCACGTTAAACACTCTACTTTTCACTTTGAATGCGAGGAAAAAAAACGACGTTCTATACAAAATTATAATATTTATAATAACAAAGTTTCTTAAAATTACGTATTAATCGTTAATCTAACCTAAGAAAAGTTAAAAGTACAATTTGTACATTTATTTACATTTAAATGTATAGTTTTCCCCGGTATATTAAGGCGTTAATTCTTCTCCACTGGATGACGATGATGACATATTTGGTCCGTAAGTTATTAAGTTGCACAATTAATTGTTGTAGGTAATTGGTGATTACAACGCAAGCTTAATACGAATAATCTATTCAAAATTCAAATTGCAAAGAAATTTGTCCCGCGGTTTTTTTTGTTAAGTGACGTACGCTTTAAATGCTTGCATATTTAGCCAACAGATTCAAACTTGAAAAATAATTTAAAACTAATTGGAAATGCATATTAAAATGAATTAATCCTTAATACTTACATAATAATTAATTAAATTAATATCATTAATCGTGTTTCACGAAATTAAATGGGCTTTTTAAATTTTTTCAAATGTCATTTTGAGGTTATTTCTATACACAATCACTAAAAAGGTGTTAATCCTCCCATTCACAAACACCGTGATTGGCTGTTTAGGAGATTTCAAAGTAAATTAAAAAAAAATACTTTAGTCCCTAGAGATTAATAAGGAACTTTAGTCCCGATATGCAGAGACTAAAGTAACATTTTAAGAGCATGAGAAGTGAAAAATACATTTTTTTTTATTTACACTATTATTAATTTATATTTATTGAAATTTTTAACACTATTCTTAATTTAAATTTATTAAAACTTATTTTCTATTTTTTTAGTTCGGTTTTCTATAAAACACGTTTTTTAGTTTTTTTTAACTATTATTTATTTCCTACTTTTTAGTTTTGTTTATTCATAAATAAATTAACACGCTGCTGTTGCCACCTATTTCAGAGTTTATAATGTGACATTATTCGCTACTACCTGATACAAAGTTGACGGGATAGATGGAGCTGTTATCAACTATTTACAGAGCTGTCAGTAAATATTTCGCGAATTCATTAGTTTATGTTAAGGACCGTGGTTCATGACAGACTATGACCTGATACGGTTCCAAATAGACTGCCACTACTTCGCGGTCGCCTTCAGTGGACTGTATTTGATGGATGTTGAGTCGAAGAATGAAACACTTAGATGGGTGGACTTCATTGACGTCAGTGAGGCATCGGATGTACTTGGCCCAGCACTACTCTTGATCTTAATACTTCCTGTTGAGCTTCCTTGTTCCTTGAGAGACTCTTGTTGTCTACTTGTTGCCCAATATTTTCCTAACAAATGGTCCCTGTTTTTATAGTCTTTTGTAGTGCTGGCCCGCGATCCAAATTACCTCACCTCCGCATTTCCATTTATTTATAGAACTCATGTTTTACATATTAATCACATAGCATATATGTACATTGGTAGCAATAAGAGTTGCACGACGATAGGTACTTACATCTGTACCGTGCGACGTCGGGCTACTGAATGACGGGCGGATTGACCCCTCAGACTTATATATGGGCCCTGCCTCCCGCGAGCTACTATATAATAAAATGGCACCAGCCGGGGGAGCGCATATTCGCTTCTTACGGCGTGGGAGGCAGTCGCGGGGTGTAATTAAACTTACATACTAGTATACAAAGTCGTATTTCCTATTTATACGAAGTTATGTTAGATTCTGAGTAATGCATTTACGTAATTATATTTGCAATTATGATTTTCGGGGAATGTACTTTCTTTATTAAATTTGGCTCTAACATACTTAATTACTCAGAAAACTAACTCCTAACAGTAGTAGCTTTTTTAGTTAGCTTAATATCAAAGTTATTACATAATTACGTTTTAATTTACGTAAATCTAACATTTTCATAATTTATTCGTTATATTCACGCTTACTAATCTACGTGTCACTGGCACATGTGTCTATAGTTTATTTGTGTCGTGCACAGTTTAAATTATTTAGCAAATTGAAAAATGGAATAATTTTATCAAATAAGTGTATTGGCATCGGTCCTCGATAAATCTACAGAGTTTGAACGAAATCTGACCGTTTAAAGTGGGTCAAAATCGCGCCCAAGGAGTCGGTTACAAACAAACATACAAACATACAAACAAACATACAGGTGAAGCTAATAAAAAGCGTATAAAAAGCATATAAAAAGCGTATAATATAAAATTATTAATTCCACCGAACAATGACTAAGTTCATTCCCATTACTGCCAACCGCGTTGCTGAGCTCATTTCACCAGTCTTCTTCTCTATATATAAAAATGAATTGCTGTTCGTTAGTCTCGCTAAAACTCGGGAATGGCTAGACCGATTTGGCTAATTTTGGTCTTGAATTATTTGTGGAGGTCCAGAGAAGGTTTAAAAGGTGAATAAATATGGAAGTTGTTATCGATTGATGCAGTACGAAGTCTGCCTGGTCAGCTAGTAATATATAAGTATATATTAATACGTGAAGGCAAAACTTTTCCGAAGGGATTTCCACCCAAAAAAAGAAAAAAAAGGTACATTATTCCCCCGGCGTGACCTCGTGGCAGCCATCGGGGTGGGAGTCCTCTCGCTCGGCAGCATGATTGCGGCATATGTGCGGAACGCGAGTGCGTGGGCCGTCGCCACCTCCTTCTGGGAGCATGTAATGCTCGCGAAGAAGGTGGTGGAGCGCGCCTAGGAGAGATTTAGAACTCTCTCGGCCCGCCGAGCCCACAACATGCTCGCCGCGAGTCGCATGAGACCCAGGCGCCGGACGTCGCTTAAATACCTTCGTTCTCCATGAGCGCAGGCCCCACCAGCAGTAGCAGGCCGGGATGGCGGGGCGACTAGCGCCCCTCCCCCAAGCCGGGCAAGACGAGGACACCGTGGTTCCCCACCCCGAGGGAGCCATCTCGACAGCCGGGGAAGAGATGGCCCAGGGTCAGTCGGGGTGTGAGGGATTATGCTCTATTGCCCATAGCCATACCTTACACTTTGGCGTCTTAAGACCCGAGACAGCGTGCGGTTTTAGTCGGTTCAAGCCCGACATAATAGCCCCCGCTTGCCGGCGGGGGAGTATCAGAAGGTATTTCTGTACGACAAGAAAGGTACATTATTCCCGATGGGCATAAGGTTATTATGTGTAAATTAAGCTAATTACTATGCTAGTTAGTTATATATACTAAAATGTAATACAATGTACAGTCAGCAACAAAAGTTGCTAAACATCAACAGGTTTACAAATGCTACTTACTCTTAAGCTCATCAATAAGTGATTGATGTTTTAGGATTTTCGTAATCCTCAAAGGATGAGGTTAATTTATTCCATGTTTTGTTCAGTATTTGAAAAGTTTTAGAGCTAACGTGTTCTGCAAGTTGGAATGTATTCTGCTACTTGCGTTGTTGATTGTACATACTGTTGCGTATCAAATATTATCAATGTACTAGCTGTTATCCGCGCCTTGGCCCGCGTAGACTTCTGATCTCGTTCCTGCTACCTATTCCAGAGATAAAAGGTAGCCTTTTTTTTTTTCGTGCGGAAATCCCTTCGTATGCCAGCTGTATCCGTTGGCCAGCGGGGGCGGTTATGTCGGGCTTGAACCGACTAAAACCGCACGCCGTCTCGGGTCTTAAGACGCCGGGGTGTAAGGTTACCCATAGAGCATATCCCTCGCACCCCGACTGACCCTGGGCAATCTCCGGTTTCGAGATGGCCCCCTTACTTGCTCTCCACTGTGCCATCTGCTAATCAGAGGGGGACACGTGGAAAGCTTCCGAACAGCCCTCAACAGGGCCGTCCTCGCCTCGGTCGGAGTTGGCCGTAGGCGGCAGCGTCTCTCCCGCCCTAGGAGAGAGGCGCTGCTGTCTCCGTTAACCAGGGTGCACCGCGTGGAGGTCCCCAACCAAGCACCCCGATAAAAGGTAGCCTATGTGTTATTCCAGACTATAATCTATCCCTGTACCAAATTTCAGCCAGATCTGTTCAGCCGTTCGAGCGAGATTGAGAAAAAAAGCATCCAAACGTATCTTCACAAACTTTCACATTTATAAAAATACTAGCTGATGTTTTTCATATCTCCGGTACTACTTAACCGATTGCAATTTAACATTCGGAAGATTTAAGTTTAATCAAGACCTTTCTAATAGAAAAATCGCATCAAAATCCATTCAGTAGTTTTTCGCGTCCATCGCGAACAAACCGAAAAGAGTTCCAAAAAATATATTTTTATAATCAAAAAAAATATAATTGGGTAATGTTTAATGAACAATTATATTTTAACCAATTATATTTTTTTATATCTCCAATGTACATACACAACTAATTTACAATTTTATAATGGTATAGAAAAATATATAAGTAGTTGGAGTAGAAATTAGGAATAGTAGGATAGGATTGGTTTCGTGTTCCGATAACAGATATTCGCGTTAGTCAATGAGGTTAGTTACAAAACATTCCGTAGCGAATGTAGATAGTGTTCGAATTAACTTTGCCCATTAAATATGAGGATCTACCGACTGTTGGAAGTTGGTTAACTAAATTCATAAACTGTTGGAATACGGTGTGTCTAACTAAAGCCACGAATAGGTGATATTAGAGTTAACAGGATAATTACTGTGTTTTTTTTATTATTATTATTCTACGACATTCTACACAGCGATTTCTAGACCCAAAGTAAGCATAGTTTAACTAGCTTGTGTTATGGGTTCCAGAATGCGGATAAACATACTTATATACTTTTTATTGTAAATACATACATATTATACATAGAAAACACCCAGACCAATGCAAATAGACATATTCATGCATACAAATATTTGCACTGAGTGGGAATCTAACCCGCGCCCCCTGTCGTAGCAGTCGAATGCACTACCGCTACGCCACAGAGGCCGTCACAGTGTTATATTGGATGTCCGATATTTCGGCGCTCAAAGCACTGTTGCAAGTTTGTGAAGATGTTTGAATGTTTGTTACTCAACCACGCCCACACGGCTGAAAGGATTTGGATGACATATAGTACAGTGATAGATTATAGTCTGGAATACCAGTGGAATCTAGAAAACCAGTCCTAACACAAGCTGGAGGGGTTTAGGGGAATACTAGTAATTTCAGTTACTAATATTCTTTATATATAAAAATGAATTGCTGTTCGTTAGTCTCGTTAAAACTCGAGAACGGCTGGACCGATTTAGCTAATTTTGGTCTTGAATTATTTGTGGAGGTCCAGCGAAGGTTTAAAAGGTTTGTCATCGATTGAGGCAGTACGAAGTCTGCCGGGTCAGCTAGTTCTTTATAAAAAATCATTAATAGATGCACTTTGTTTAATTTCCATTTTATATCAATAGATTTATGGCACAAAATAGAATAAAAACTACAAAAAGTTATATGATGATAAAAAGTGTTTCTTGGGCCTCGGTCGGAATGGACGGATGTGGTCGCTGACTTCGTCAAGACTGAGAAGTCTTGACGAAGTCAGCGACCACTCATTAGACGAACACGCCACCAAGGTTGTTAAGTACAGTATGAAATTAGCGCTTCTATATTTGTTGTCTTACGATCAGGTCACGTGTTCACTGACGCGAGTTTTACTTTTTTACCCATTACAAAAAAAGTGCACAACGCCCCTAAAGAAGCTTTCACTTCAAGAACTATATTAGCAGTCCTATTGTGTCTGCCTTAAACTGTTACTACTCACAAAGGTATTTAGACTCTTAGCTTGAAATTATTCACTTTTTGGCTTCAACTAAACTAGACAAATGATTCTGGACAACATTAATTATGAAGCAATAAACAATAAAGACGAATTATTAATGGGTTGAAAATGTTAAACAATATATTATCATTGTAATTATGTAAATTTTTGGTCAATTACTCAATGTAAAATATCACTGCGAGGGTTTCAAAATTTATAAACGCCAATGTGAATTTGATTGTGGTTTTCAGTGTATTCAATATTTTAATATGATTTTTTTTGATAATGTATATAATGTTATTATTTATAATATCCAACTTATTTCATACATACTCATAGACCCACGTCTTTGGGATTGGAGGAGATATTAGATCGTCAGGACTCATAGAAACGTTTCATGCATGCAGATGGCGGACTGTTGTCTCTGCCTACCCCGGGAAGAAAAAGGCGTAAGTATTTTTTTTTTAAATATATAGTACACATCAATTTGACTTCAGCTCGCCTGATGGTAAGCTGAAGGTAATTTCTCAGGAAAGAGGGTCACCATTACATACACGTACCTTGTTAACAATGGTGGCACGAAGCTTGACGGCCTCATCCAAAAAGGATTGTCGTCGCAGCACCGCGTGACACCCACTAGTGCTGCGACCACAATCCCCCTGCCCGGCTATGCCCTTGCTGACCCTGAACGCAATCAAACCGAAATTGGATTACTATGGAGGGTATTTCGCAATCGTACACGGTGGTAACCTCCCGGCCGAATTTTGTGACAAATTTGTGTCATCAAATTTCTACCATTAAGTATATATAAATATCAAAGATAACAGGGACCAAGCTTCTAGTGGTTAAGGCACTATAGATAGATCATGCATGCCGTATCGAAGAGGACTGCCTTTTGCAACAGGCCAGAGCTGTCCAACTGCCTTTTAAGGTTATTAATCGAGGCTTTAAAAATCAGTTCGTAGACTGTTACAAATATCGGAATTATGCCACATTTCGACAACCTCATGAGCTAAATCCAAACACTTAAAAATTTAGAACGGTGATTTATTATTATTGTTGTGGTGATGACCACATGTACCCAGCGCCATCCAGCGACAATAAACAGGAACTTTACAAAAAATTAAATCGGGCCAATCAGCTGAGGGATATACACCGTGTATAGCTCCATCTCTCTCCCTCAGCGGTGTTAAGGGTCTAAACTAGTTTGATACTACTACAGCATACTACAAAACTACTGATTCACGCTTATTCCAGTTAACAAAACCTATGTAAATCACCTAGGTGAATTAAGTATCTCCAACCGGTTGACTTAAATCACCCGGCTTTTAAAATCATAGGTGAATAAAGTCGACCGTAAGAAACTAATGTTTTGAGTATACTTTAATCACCTTGGGTATGAATATAATCGATGTAAAACGGGTAAAGTGGGTTAGGTTAGGTTAACTGTGCGCCAACAGAGCGCGAGCTGAGCGAGCGTAGCGAGCGTGCCACGGCAGCGGCCGACAAAGCGCCGGAACGACTAGTCATCGATTGAGGATATTTAATTCACCTAGGTGATTTACATAGGTAATTTCAGTGGAATAATTCCCGATTCAGCATCGCAAAAATAAAGTTCACGCGCTGAATAGCATATTGTGCAATACTAACTCTACTTCTCAGGACGATATTTTTCTTACAATCCTTTGCCCGAGGTCAGAATTCTAATAACTCCAACAGAAATAATTCGGTCCAATTATTGCTAAGATAACAGAAACTAAGTTTAGACCCCTACTTTTGTAACAACTTACTAAGATAATAAACTTTATAATAATCAAGTTCTAAATATTAAGCTCAATAATTTTGAGTTATGGTTGAACTGTAATTTTTAGCGTCAAGAAATTAACAATTGTACCTACTTATCCATTATTTGAGCAATATTATTCAGAAATAGAACCACTGACGCAAAAAGAGGGATGTTATAAGTTTGACGTCGATTTCTGTGTGTGTGTGTGTCTGTCTGTGGCTTCATAACTCGATGCGGTTTTTTCATTTGAAATTCCCCTGGCTTAGATTAACAACATTATTTAGATTTTTCTTATTTTGATGTTGTTATCGTTGATGAGTGAGTTAGTCAGAACTAAATTCTTTACAAATTTAATCTGATAAATTTACCTGACGTGGACACGGAAGTTGCCCTATAACCACTAAAAACCCAACTTCAACTATAACACAACAGAAAACAACTCACTTTCAAAAGCTCAGCTCACCTAGCAATAGCCGCGTACATTCGCACACATGACGTCACTATCAAGGATTATTAAATCGCAAGCGGAGACAGCAAAGCGAAGCGTCGCTCTCAGCAAATACAGAACGTTTAATTTCTACGGATTTGCTGAGAAACGAACACTGGAATAATGTGTTAAGTGCAGTTCGCTCGTACCACGTATTTGTGATTTCTAAATGCAGCCCATTTTCCTCTGATGTTATTTCAGTTTTTAGAAAGGGGATAATGGGGATCATTTCCTTTTAATTATTTTTACAAGCTTTTGTTTAACTTGCTCTGAGGTTAAATCTTAGAAGCCCAATTAGAACCACTTCCTAACTCAAATTTCACTCAAATTTCACTTAAATTTCACTCAAATTTCACTCAAATTTCACTCAAATTTGGTATACTTGCGTATTTTCGATGACAATCGAGTTTTGGTTAATTTGTTTTGTGTGGGCAAATACTCTCTTGTTATATGATATACAGGGTCTGAAGATGGAGACGGTCTTGTCATAGGATCTTCTGAACTAAACAAGATTAAAGCCGTCACCTTTGAGCTCATTTGAATTGTCTTGTTATTCTCCTAATAGAAAGCTCATTTTTGAAAAGTGTTTTTAAATTCTTAATTTATTTCGATCTTCTAATGGTTCATGTACGCATGCCGATTTATTTATTTTTGCAAAACAGATAAACGGACAAGAATAAAAAAACAACGATTTGTTTTTAAATATCTCCAATGTACAGACACAACTTATTTACAATTTTATAAAAGTATAGATAGTGATGAGGTGATCAGCGATGAAATACAATTGCTTGAAAGTAACCTATTCACTCTTGACTTGCAGTCTCCCAAGATAGGGTGTAAACTAATATGACTAATAGTCCCATATCAAGAGCTGCTTTTCATAATATTCGAAACATAAAATCATATAAAGATAGTTTGAATTGTTATACTGTAGTGAGCAGACGAGATTGTAACTTTTTTATACTCAGAACTATTAAAATGAAGCGTACCTTATTTTTTGTTTTTTGATCGTGCGGAAATCCCTTCGGATACCCCCCCGCCGGGCAGCGGGGGTGGTTATATCGGGCTTGCACCGACTAAAACCGCACGCCGTCTCGGGTCTTCTGACGCCGGGGTGTAAGGTTACCCATAGAGCATATCCCTCACACCCCGGCTGACCCTGGGTCATCTCACCACTAACAGCATCGCTCATCCTGTCTCCTCTGAAAGCAGAGGAGTACGGAGAGCGATGTGTTCCCGCCACGTTGGGTATTGGCCGACGATCAATGCCAACCCTATGAAGGGGTGAAGGGGAAGCCATTGACCGCCGCCCAGGGTGTACCGGCCGCTCCGATTCCGTTCCCCCCGGACTGCAGCGGGATCGGAATCGGAGCGACACTCGAGGAGGTTACCCAACACACCCCAAATGAAGCGTACCTATTATACAATATACATTTGTCTTTTTGTAACCTTTTAAATGTACACCCTCCTCCTGCCCATGGTCTTCCCAGCCTCTTGGCTATTAAGACCGAATCACGGGAGGTGCGCGCCTTACTTGCGAAGGCTCTTTCGGGCGCGCACGATCTTGACTCCCACAAATTTTTTGTCCCGGCCCTCTCCCCATTCAGGGGCGGCTACAAGCGAGATGCCGCAGTTGCGGCCCACAACACAGTACGGCTTCGCCGCCCGCTCGGGTCCTATGTTGGTAATTACGCCACCAGGTTGTCGTCAATTTGGCTACGACGCGCGTGCCACTTGTACGCAAAGGATCGAAACTGCCGGAAGTTTGCCTCCGAGGAGACGAGGTCGCGATAGTACACCGGTCCCTCCTCTTCCCTCGCGATCGCATCGAGCAGGCGTTCCCGGTCATCACTGTAGAGGGGGCAGTTCCACAGGACGTGGTCCAAGGTCTCCTCGACTTCCGCGTCGCAGGTGCACGCCGGCGACCGCACCAGCGCCATGTCATGCAGCCTTTTCCTAAATGCTCCGTGTCCTGTCAGAAGCTGTGAGACTTTATAGTCAGGCTCGACCCATGTAGCTTTTAGGCGAGCCAACACGTCCGGGAAGAACCGATGGAGGTCCCTACCCTTATCCTCCTCTTCCCATCTCAGCTGCCATGAGGCAACCGTCTCCTCCGAAATTTGTTTCCTTCCCGTTGTGAACTCGTCCCGGTTGAGGTGACGGATATCATCTATCCTTCCAGCACGTATCACCGCTAAGTCAGCGGGTAGGACCCCCGCCAGCACCGGCAGAGCTGCGGAGCTAACCGACCGGTAACATTTGGTTAGCAATATTAATGCTGGGCGTTGCGTCCTAAGTAGAGCGCCGCGAACCACATAGGCTGACACGCGCCTCCACCAGCAACCTGCCGCGTACGTGACAATCGCGGAGTAGGTGCCCTGGTACAGGAGCTTAAGGGCTCGGTAACGAAGGCCCCAGGAGGCGGTGGAGACGCGAGCCATCCTACCAAGGGCCGCGGCGGCTCTCTCCCCAATGGATACCGCATGCTCCCTGAAGCTGAGGCCTGAGTCGAGTACCACACCCAGAACCCTGGTCGACTGTACGCTTTTGACTGAGACCCCATCGAGCCTGATCGTCGGGGGGCGGCCTGGCATCTTTACCTTCATGGTCATAGAGAATGACTTGGAGGGTGAGAAGCCAAGGCGATTGCGCTCACCCCATTCCGATATCAGGACCATGGCACGTGAGGCCGATGCCTCGACGCCGGCGCGTGAATTGGACTCGATGAGGATCGTTACATCATCAGCGTAGGCGACCAGTTTGACTCCGTCTGGGTATGGGAGCCGAAACAGGTCGTCCATTAAGACGTTCCAGAGAGTTGGGCCCAACACCGAGCCCTGCGGGCAGCCCATTGTGGATGTCTTCCACACGGCCCTGTCCCCCACGAAAAGGCCAACCCTCCGATGCGAGAAATACGAAATGAGCATGCGGTATACATTAGGTGGGCATCCCCCATTCTTTGCCTTTAGGAGGATCATTGGCTACCATGCGTTGTCGAACGCCCCCGAAATGTCCAGGAAGACAGCCTGAACGTATTTGCTAGTGCTGTTTTTGGCAGTGTCCTGAATGGACTGGAGAGCCGTAAGAGTCGAACGACCTGTTGTGAATCCGTGCTGGCAGTTAGATTGATTGCGCTGGATGCTCGGCGCACACTTGAGCATTACCCGCTCCAGGATTTTGCCCAGAACGGGAAGTAGCGTGATGGGGCGGTACGCTTTGGGATCGGACAGCGGCTTACCATTTCCTTTCGGAAGTACCGCAAGCCGGCCGTCCTTCCACGCACCCGGAAAAGTGCCCTCCTCAACGCAAAGGCCGAAAATTCGCGTTAGCTCGGAGCTAGCTGCGTGCCACACATGTTTGACCATGCGGGCAGAAATTCCATCGATTCCCGGAGCAGTGTTAGGAAGATTCTTGACTAGCTCCCACACCTCCTGACGTGACAGAGGAAGCGCGTCCCGGCCCGAGGGGGTGCAGGCCGCCAGGACCCTAACCTGTCGATGGTAGGTTGTATCTATTGAGACATTGTCGTCCGGGCACAAGGAGTATACAAGGTTGGTCATGGCGGCCCCCACGTCCCCCGGGAGTTCCTCTAAGTACTTAACCGCATTGATGATGTTTGGTGCAGGACGGTGTCTGCCGGTCGCCGCCCGATAAGCGAGCCCCCATGGGTCCGAGTTGCCAGAGTCAGCCAAATCCCTAAAAAAGTCGGTTTGCGCTTTCTCCATTAGTAGCCTATAGCGGCGCCGGTGCTCGCTTACACTCGATTTAGCCGAGGCCAGAAGGGCCTCGGGTAGGTCGCGCTTCCTGGCTGTTTGCCAGGCCCGGCGCGCTTTGTTGTGCGCCTTGCGCGCCACGTTGAGAGCCGGGGTCCACCATTCGTGGCCCTTGGCTCGTTTCCTGCTATTGACTGAGCCCAGTGCGGCCTCCGCCGCACACCCCACTAGGCTAGTGAAGTCGGAGCAGACCCTATCTGCCCCCCGTGTCCAGTCAAGCCGACCCACCAGCTCGTGGACCCGAGTTTGGAAGAGTTCCCAGTTTGCACCGCGCTCCCGAAACCTCTTTGGTTCTCCCGACAGTGCCGCATGTGGTGGCGGCTGGTGGTGTGTGTGGCCGGCGGTGATGGTGGCCACTATCAGCCTGTGGTCTGAGGAGCTGGCATTCGGGCAGACTCTCCAGTCAGATATCTCAGCACCACGAGTAGACAGGGTTACGTCAATGTAAGATTCCCCGTTGACGGTGGAGAAGGTGGGTTGTCCCTCTCGGTTGTGGATGGTGAGGTTGCGGCTGGCAATGAAGGCCTCTACCTCCTCCCGTCGGCGGTTGACTTCATGCCCTCTCCCTGAGTAGTGCCGTGGCTGGGAGTGCCACAGCGGTGAGTGAGTGTTGAGGTCGGCACAGATTATCACGTTGTTCCCGCGCGTTCGGTCCAGGATCCGTCCTAGTTGTTCCAGGTGAGGGCCTGCCTGCTGCGAGTGCTGAAAATAGGCACTCACGACCGTGATCCCGTGTCCGTGGCCAAACCCGATGTTCGCCGCGATGCAGTGGCTATTCGACAGGTGCGAGAGGATGCAGATCGTATTATCTAGGCGCGGTGAGAAAATGGCGGCCATGCTGTCCTTGCCGTCCGGCAGCAGAAGAGTCTGGGCGACACACCGGGCAGGATCCCCGGACACGTACGGCTCCTGCACCAGGATCAGGTCCAGGTCCCATTCCCTGGCTATTAGCGGGAGCTCCGCGGTGGCGTCAGCTGCGCCCTGCAGGTTCAGCTGTCCAATCCTGAGTGTTCCTACGGGTTTTCTAGCCATAATTAATTCTTGTTAGTTCCCGTTCTTCGGCGTATCTCCTGGCTGGGCAGTCTCGGGAGTTGGTGGAGTGGTCCGATGCACCCTTCCGCCCGAACTTCTTACAGGTGGCACAGCACCTCCTCTCCGTCTGGCATTCTTCGTTCTTGTGGCCGTCGTCGCCGCAGAGTCCGCAGGTGGTCACCTTGGCGCGGCAGTACTTCTCTGGGTGCCCGTACTGCTGACACTTGCGGCAGCACGTGACACCCACGAAGTCATTAATTTCAACCACCTCCCATCCTATGTAGGCTCGTCCCATGTCGACCAGGGCTTTGCGAAGGGCGGAGCTTGCCTGGCATACCCACATGCATCTGCCGTTACGTCGGCTACGGCGGTACAGTCCTCGTAACTGCTTACCCAGTGCTTCTTCGGTCCATGCGCTGTCATGCAGGTTCTGCTCCCACAGTTCCTTTCGTAGCGTCTCAAAATCCTGCTCGCCGTCTGCCCCAGTCAGGGAGATCAGGGGCTGCCGATCCTTCGGCTCCTCGACGCGTAGAGTGGGAGGGATAGCTTTTTTTAGTGCTTCTGCCGCAGAGGTCGACCCCGTCTGGATTATAACCCCACTGTTACCGCACGGCCGCATTCCGTGTATACGGACACCAATCTCCGCTGGCTTTACGGCCAGCTTAAGCGCGACCTTGGTCTCGGCTGCAGTTTTAAATGTACAGTTTGAAATTCGTATACGTTATAATAAGTTCACGGAGAGTCGTTTATAGCAATTGCATTACAACATTAATGAATATGATTTCTCCGCTGTGTATTAATTTGTGTTTTATATTATTTTGCAGTACTGAAGCTCATAGTACGATCCATTGTTCTGCAATGCCAAGTATTGTATGAGTTCAGTCGTCCGTATATTTTGAGTATTTCGACTTTTACTTTATTAGTGCGGCACACTTTTTATATTTATATACATACTTTGTTGAAGTTGTTTAAATATATTTACGGGTCACGCAAAATTGGTACGTTTTTAACCTTATAAAACAATTCAATGAAATTTAAAATGATTGTAATAACCATATCCGTTGTTTTTGTTAATTTAAAGAATGTCGCTTTTTCACAAGCCCGCTGACGATGCCCTAAGGGTCTCTTCACACTAGCGTTTGTTAAGCGTGGGCGTTCGATGAACGTGTGCCTCTGAAGACAGCGCGATAGCGCGTAACGTTGTCGTCGTTCATTAAACGCTGTGCATACGTTGAATAAACGCTAGGATGAACGGGCTCTAAGATGTATGTTGATGAAAGTCTTAGCTATCCAGAACTGGTCCAGGATGCTCAGTTGTCAGAGTATTTTGCCCTAGAATGAGACTGGTCCCAGTGTGTAATACACCTCTGCCTACCTCTTCGGGGATACAGGCGTGAAGTTATGTTATGTTATGTTATGTTATGTTATGTTATGTTATGTTATGTTATGTTATGTTATGTTATGTTATGTTATGTTATGTTATGTTATGTTATGTTATGTTATGTTATGTTATGTTATGTTATGTTATGTTATGTTATGTTATGTTATGTTATGTTATGTTATGTTATGTTATGTTATGTTATGTTATGTTATGTTATGTTATGTTATGTTATGTTATGTTATGTTATGTTATGTTATGTTATGTTATGTTATGTTATGTTATGTTATGTTATGTTATGTTATGTTATGTTATGTTATGTTATGTTATGTTATGTTATGTTATGTTATGTTATGTTATGTTATGTTATGTTATGTTATGTTATGTTATGTTATGTTATGTTATGTTATGTTATGTTATGTTATGTTATGTTATGTTATGTTATGTTATGTTATGTTATGTTATGTTATGTTATGTTATGTTATGTTATGTTATGTTATGTTATGTTATGTTATGTTATGTTATGTTATGTTATGTTATGTTATGTTATGTTATGTTATGTTATGTTATGTTATGTTATGTTATGTTATGTTATGTTATGTTATGTTATGTTATGTTATGTTATGTTATGTTATGTTATGTTATGTTATGTTATGTTATGTTATGTTATGTTATGTTATGTTATGTTATGTTATGTTATGTTATGTTATGTTATGTTATGTTATGTTATGTTATGTTATGTTATGTTATGTTATGTTATGTTTTACAATTAACCACGCACAGTGAGGTCTGAGACGAACATCATTCCGCGCACGCGTAGGCTGTAGAATAATCTCCCTACTGTGGTTTTCCCAAGCTACTACAATATGGGGTTCTTTAAGAAGGGCATTAGATGATTCGTAAAGGGTCGGAAGCACGTGTATGACGCCCATAGCGCGTGTATGTTGCACACGTCAATAAGACGCGGTAACCGCTTCCCATCAGGTATGCCGTTTGGTCTGCCACCTAAGTGGAATAAAAAAACAATTGTTCTAATTAAAAAACGGTGTTTATTATTATTATACTATATTATTCCCATTAAACTATTATTATTATAATCATTAAATTTAACTGTGAGATGAAGCTCTTAAAATAAAACGATTGTTTTAACGTAGACGGATCCTTGTTGTAGCCCGACGGTGATGAGGAAGGGTTTCGTGTCGCCAACGGCGGTCCAAAACAAGGAATTGGATTGTGACACATGTCTTAGATGATATAGGCAAAGAGCTCCACCTCTTTATGCTGTTTATTCAGCAGCTCGTTCCTTTTATAGCAGGTTGCCTCCAAGGACTTTAATACGGTGGCACTTGGAAATATCCTTTGCCACTTTGGCCCTAGAGCACGCTAACTCATAGATGAGATTTAATCTTATCATAGAGAGGTGGTAAATGGTCTCGTCTATCTGGCTACAGCTCTTTTATTGGCACGCTTTGCAGCTCTATGCGCGTCAGGATCTTCAGGCGGTTTGGACGCTTGCCGTGTCTTTTTCAACCTAGTCTTCGTTTAGACTGTTTCGGTCTACCACCAAGTGCCCTTTCCCTTCCTGATGTCTTCCAGGTCCATTAACTGTTCTGTTCCGCACGGCAGCTATACAATACGATGTATATGATTGTCGTACAAAGCTATCGAAAAAAAGGAAATGGCATTTTTTTTGAGACAGACTCACGTTTGACCTCTATCTCACCTGGTCGTAAGTGACGATGTGGTCTACGATGGATCACGTTTGCCCAGAAGGAACCTATTCACTCGAGAGTTGAAGATATATAATATCCAGGCGATAAGCTTTAACTAATAAAATGCAATAGTGAAATAAACAACATAACTCAAAGACGAAGGGATCCTAAAACATTCAACTTTTTTTTCTTAAATGATCCGAAAGGAAATTACTCTGCTCATTTTAGTGGCGCCTTGACGGTCACCATTGCTACTGAAGACTTCTTCATTTCCGTTGTCGTGGTATTGAGATCATTCTTTTATAAAATATTGTATGCTTTTGTGAAAAAATTTGAATTACATTTCCAAGAAAAAAAAGGGTAGACGTAAAATAAAATTGGTTATCATCGTTTGATTTTATATTTCAGGAGTAATTAAACATTTGAGACACATTGGAAGTGAAAAGATGCCGAATGTCGTAATCAAAATTTTTAATTGCGTGTTACAATTATTCTTTAACGAGCTTATTTTTTGTGCCCTTAAGAGTACCCGAACGTCAGGGCATATTACATAAAATATCTATATATAATAGTGATGACAGGGATAAACTCAAGAACGGATGAACCAATTTACATGAAATACAGTGTCTTTCTGAGGATTTTTTTTACGGAACTCGCCACAGCTACCCCCCTCCGATCAGTGGTGGGTGGTTATGTCGAACTCGAACCGACCAAAACCTCACGCCGTCTCGGGTCTTTAATGACGGGTGCAAGGAGGCATTCACGAAATAAATTCAGCTGATAAGGTAACCAACATAACTAGATTCTAAGGCGGAACGAAGTTTGCTGGGTCAGCTAGTTCCACTTCCACATAAGTAAATACATTTTAATAGCACCCACAATGTTAGAACCATTAAGCAAGAAGCTTAATGATGCAAGTGAGTAATTTTTTTTTAAAGTATTTATCATCATAACCATAGCGTTAGTTCCGGGTGCGTCAAAATTTGGTACCCAGGAGCCCGGTTGAGCCCAGGTATTTGAATATTAGTAACCGTAATGACTAATATTCCCTAACCCCTCTAGCTAAACTAAATTGCTTGTGTTAGTATTGGGTTCACGTCAGTAGTGTAATGGCCAGGATTCGAATCCAGGACCTCTCGATCATAGAGTTGACTCCTTAACAACTAAGCTACTGAGGCTTCTAAGGCTCGAAGTAAAATAAATTAGATTGATTCCAACGTTTTGGCAGCTTTTCAGCAGCCTTGGTCACAGATGGACTAAAAACCATGGCCGCTGAAAAGCAACCGACACATCTGAATCAGTGTAAATAATAAAATAGCACCAAATAAATCGCAATAGGGTCCATTATAAAGAATATTTCAATGCGTGCCCATCCATCTAAACTTCCAACATTAACATACAAAAAAAAAATAGATACAGACGAACATAGAAGCTTCTCCTTTTTGAAGTCGGTTAATCAAAATTACACAACTAAAAATATGCTCCCTTGTATAACTCATATGGACAATATGACTCCACCAGTCACTGACACAACATGTTCTCTATCATTATAATTGCAAATTGAAGGTTCAAAAATGGCTACGACAGTATAATTATCTCACAACAGAAATATTGATTGATAGCGCAATTATTTCTTTCTCGCACTTACACCACAGGAGTATGTTATCTACATAGAAATGAACCGCTGCCGGTTTAGATGTGTGAGCGCACGCCGGGCACCGTGTAGGTACGCGCTGCCATGCACACATTAGCATAATTTAAGGTAAAATAAGTTGGTCGCATTTTGGGCCGTACTGTAAGTGAGATCGCGCGCGTTCTTGTAGCGTAGGTAGGTACTGCACGGCTCTCGGTATCGCCTTCTCCCACTGGATTTAATTATATTAGTGCAGTTTATGTTTATTTAGAGGTTTTGTAACTGGAAATAGCCCTTAAGGCTATCTTCGTCACTAGCTTGGCTGTAATCGTCTAAACCTAACTAAACATAAAACTAAACTGTGAAATTAAATTCCTAACCGATTTATTTTAAATAATGTACACCGTGATTATTCTCCTCACTGAATTAATTTAACCTTCGGTTTATATTATATATTAACTAATGTTCTAATCTTTTGAGTTTTGTTGAAATAAAATGAACTCTATCTGCATAAAATCTAGTTTCTATATACGATATTGATTTAAATGTCGAGTTATCATTTACGGTCGTAGATTGTATCTACCAGGTAACTGAGGTTTTCTGGATCCAGATTATATGATAATGGCCTGTATTTTTTTATATTTCATATGTTTTGTCGTGAGCTCATATATATTTTTGGTTGGGTTGATATTAAATCAACATATTTTCTCCTCCTCTCTCTCAAGAGTAATTTAATTCTGTTATCAGTACCTCCACTAACGCTAAACGTATAATAGTATTCTTCTCTTTTTTTATATTAGTATTCACTAATTAATACCATTACAAGTTTAACCGACCCGTCGTAAATCGCCTCACATATCTAGGTTTGCCTGCATTCCAATGTAGGTGTCGTTCGAGACTGGTATAAATACTGATTTAACATGAGTTCATCTGTTTTAGCATGTAAATATAATTTATGGATTTCAGGCAGACCCCAGAAATGCTACACACTGATAACTAGCTCAAACTGAAAACCCAAATGGTTCCAGGAGCTAAAATTGTATTTAAATTACCTATTAAGTGAGCTGATTGTAACACATATATTTATTTATTGCTGTATTCGACTAAAATACTCCCTCTCGTTAGAAAACTGTGTGCAAATAATGATATTTCAGATGTCTCTGAATGAACCTACTAAAACCACACGCCGTCTCTTATGTGTTCTTTGCACTTTACAAGTCGAATATTAATTGAGTTCACCAACGACCACCTCTTTGTATTACTGATACTATTTTCATGTGTTACTCGATATATTGCAAATGTTAGATGAATAATCAGCCACTTAGATAATTTACTCTAATATATTACTCGTCAACTTCTGACCATTCAAATCAATGTTCTATAACTGATAACGGAATAATTATTTATACTTGCTCTAATTCTCGAATGATGTATTCAGCCGTGTTATAATGCACTTAATTATTTGATTACAGTGCCTAGATAAAATGTTATAATGATAATGATATTTCACGTAATCATTTAAATAACTTCCAAACGTAATTTTATATAAATTCAGACAACAGTTCTTTATCTTGCTATTCAAACCAATATACTATAAAATAGTAGAAATTTACCAGAAACCTTCAATTATATTATTTAGTAATATATTTAAAGTTATATAACAAACTATCACGATTTATTCAGACAATGTTCTGGAACTATTTTCGATATATCTATTTTTAATTATTGAATAACGTATTTATCCACAACTTTACTATAAAATTCACGGTTACTTTAATTAAAACACAATGGATTTGCCGTTGGATTGATTAAGTTATTTATGATAATTATCTTGTAAACAAAGACTTAACGCGATATAATTTACGTAAGACTTCACTTCGGTTAGTTATCACTTAAATAAACGTACTTAGTATGATGTTACCTACGAGTCCTATTAATCCGCCTCGACAGATTAACCTAAATAATTCTAGACTCAAATGGCCCTAATGTTTACCTTCGGTCTACTGTCCCGTACCAAAGACGGCGGGTGTGTTTGATTTGACATGTGTGAATTTATGCGAATTGTGTGAAAGGGAATAACAATGCGAACTAAACTAAGGATAAGGAATGGAATAGCTTGCGAAAACCCCTAAAACTATTCCACGGATCCTAGATTATAGGAAATAGGTGTTTGAAACGCTTCCGAAATCAGACTCAATCCCAGAATTTAAGGCTTGTTACCTACAAGTTCTTTTTTGCCACGTTTCAGGAGATTGGGTTTATATAGAGAAAGGTATTTATAAAATATAGGAATCTTTAGATATTCAATCCAAAGAGCGTTATCATTTGTCACTGTCTAGTATGCACAACTCGTCAAAAGAATCACCAATTATATCAGCATAACACAGCTAACGAAATTACCAACTATTTTAACAGAGCGTGTGCACTTCAACCAGCTACAATGAAAACTATATCATGTCCCCGTTCGAAATCAGTTTTTATATTGCACTGACTCCCCGCTTGGTGCGTCTTAGTAACGTCACACGCCTCCTCGTCGCTTGGGTATCAGGTAGTATTTTTTTTGAGAAATGACCTACGCATTAGACCTTTCTTGTACTTAAAATAGCATGCCAATATTATTTTAAACCAAACATCTTAACTAGTTCAAATTAAGCATATTTTAATTATATACACACCATTAACCTTAAATTACTAGCATTCCATGCAACACTTTAACACTTAACACTTAACTCTCAATCTACGTAATACAAACTCATTGTCAGGCAAAGCATAGCGACATTCAATCGTGCAAAATTTAGTAAACGCGTCCGTTTACTAACCAACAGTCTTGTATCAAAGCTTGACAAAGAAATCAAATTACATCTTATTTGGTTCTTAAAACCCTTTATAAATTATTTTAATACGCATTAACCAATGAGATAATGTAGACGTCCATAGAGTTCATTTTGCAATAATTAACACATGTCAATATTTCTTTATTTAAAATACGTCGTGAAGACGAATCATTTTTTATGTTGTATGAATGGTATTTGTATTGTTAACAGATGTGAGGTAAAAATTCTCATCGTTGTTTCGCCATCGTGGCGATATAAATAATACAATTTCAGTTTATATTAATTTAAGACATGAATACGACCAGAGATTATATATACGAATGAGAATATACTTCATTTTAACCGCGATTTTTTTTCTGTATTAAATTTTAACTTTTTCATAAATTTATACAATTTTCTAATGTATGTAAATACTAAATATTTAAAAGGTCTTTTTTGTATACCTCATTATTTTATATTTTATTTATATAATCATCATCATCATCATCAACCTATTTTAGTCCACTGCTAGACATAGGTCTCCCCTAATGAGCGCCATAGCACCCTGTCTTCAGCTTGCCGCATTCAGCATCTGCCCGCAGTCTTTCGCAGATCGTCATCCCACCTGGCCGGAGGGCGTCCTACACTACGTTTGCCGAGTCACGGTCTTCACTCAAGAACACGTCTACCCCAGCGGTTGTCGGTTCTTATAATAAATAATAAAAATTTAATTTTAAATAAAAAATTTACATTCCATTACATCGCCTACTTTCTCTTACCTATTGTCTACAATCCTCAAGTCAAATCATCAGTATTATTATTCGCTTTTTATTTACAATAACTGATGGTGCACTCTTGTCGGTCAGTTCCACTCTATTTGCAAATTATATATTATATGAACAGCTGGTCCTACCTAGAGTATATATACAACTTTCATTGTGGATTCTTTAAACCAAATTTCAGATGACCTGGACAGCATAAAGGTATCTGAATCACTGATATGCTACCCACATCAATGCTCTCAATATGTATATCAAACTAGTAAAAAATTAAATATTTTTCATATGAATATACGTAGTATCAATTGCCACTTTGATGAGCTAACTATGCTACTACATGATATGGGTATAACGCACGACATAATTGTTTTGTCGGAGTGCTGGTTGAGTAAGGTTTCAACAATACCAATTTTAGAAGGTTTTTCTGGCTATCAATCCACATATTCAAACCAGAATTCAGGTGTATGTGTTTACGTCAGGAATGATATAGTACATCGTGTGTACCAGCCAGTCTTCAGGGAAGCAAACTGTTTAATTTGTACAACTGGTGATGTTGCTATAATTGGTATATACCGTTCTCCCTCATATGGAGATAAGAATGCTTTCCTTACCAGTCTAAATAACACGCTCTACTCACTGCGCTCTTATAGAACTATAGCTATTACTGGTGACATTAATATAGACATCGCTCCCGGCCAAATGTATGATCAAGCGGACGAGTATCTCGACATTTGTTCATCGCATGGATTGTTTCCAGCCTATCTCATACCGACACGAGACGGTGCTTGCTTGGATCACATATTATTGCGAACTCCCAGACATGCTATGTCACTAATTTTGAATACGCATATGACAGATCACCTTCCCACATTGTTGAGCCTTGACTCTATTAATACACCTACGAAGCCAGCCCAGTATGTCAATCGCAGGGATTTGCCTTCAATTGTCACGGATATACTAAAGCTCGATTTTTCCTACATACAAAAATTTAACGATACCAACCTTGCTGCTGAATCACTAACTAATCAAATATCAAACATTATTAACATTCATTCTAAGCAAGTTAAGATACCACATAAGAAAGTAATTATTAAGCCTTGGGTTACCCCTGGCTTACTTAAATGTATTAAGAATAGAGATACCCTTCACCAAAAATGTAGACAATCACCTAGTAACATAATCATTCAAACAACATACAAACGATATCGCAACTTCTGTAACAGTCTTCTGAAGGACCTAAAAACCAAATATAATAAAACTCAACTTGAGAAGGCTAGGGGTGACTCGAAGGCTACATGGGACGCCATTAAGTCTATCACTGAGACAGGTAAACAGAAGTCACTGCCAACCGAGCTTCTTAACTTACATGGTGATCCTAGAGAGTCTGCTAATATTGCGAATCGTTATTTTTCAAACATAGGCAAAACATTAGCTTCAAAAATACAAAAAAAAACGGGCTCAAGCTCTGCATCGATTAAACTACCAACCCAAAATGATGATGGTAATTCTATGGCTCTCTGGGATATTACTGAGTCTGAACTGGAAGCCACAATCCTCAGTTTAAAGGACAGCTCTGCCGTGGGATGGGACGATATTCCTTCTGCTCTTTTGAAATCGACTCGCCAGCATTTAATCCCACCCCTAAAGCATATTTTTAATCTTGCTCTATCAACAGGCACTTTCCCTGCGGTGTTTAAAAAAGCACTTGTCCATCCTGTCTATAAGGGTGGGGACAGAGAAAATGTTGCCAACTACAGGCCGATCTCGGTCCTGACGACGATGTCAAAAGTCCTTGAAAAGTGTATCAATAAAAGACTCTTATATTACTTCAATCATATTAATCTCATCTCGGACAATCAATATGGTTTCGTTAAGGGTAAATCAACAGAGGATGCCGTTATCACCCTGACGGACTCCGTTGTCAAATTGATTGATAACAAATACAAGACGTTAGCAATATTCTTAGACCTCTCCAAGGCTTTTGACAGTGTCTCTGTTCCTTTGCTTCTAGACAGGATGGAATCCATAGGAATAAGAGGAACTGTCTTGGATCTGTTCCGGAGCTATCTAAGGGACCGTACTCAGTGTGTGAGGATTGGTCAGCATGTCAGTGACGAGGAATCACTCTCTTTTGGCGTTCCACAGGGAAGTGTATTGGGTCCGACGCTGTACATTTTGTACGCAAATGACCTAAGTCGCCTTCCCCTAACACAGTGCAAAATTATCTCATACGCCGACGACACAGTTTTAATTGTTCACGGAAAGAGCTGGCTGGAGACCTATAAAAATGCAGAAAAGGCCCTTTCAGTGGTTATGTCGTGGTTAGCTGCCAGTCTTCTCACACTGAATATTGAAAAAACCAATTTTGTTACCTTTTCCTGCTACTCTTCCCATCAACCGCACAGTGGCCTACTATTAAAGGCTCACACATGTGATATGTTGAATGGTGATTGTGACTGCCTATCCTTAGTACACGCGTCTAGCATCAAGTATCTTGGCATACATATAGACTCTTACCTCCGCTGGGATATGCATATTCAGAGTCTCTCAGCTCGCACCAGAAAATTAATGTACGTCATGAAGAAGTTAAGGTCCTCAGCTGAAATTAAAACCTTAAAAATGGTGTATTTTGCGCTGGTACAATCTGTACTTTGTTATTGCATTCCGGTATGGGGTAATGCATCTTCCAATTATTTGCTTGAACTTGAGAGGGCACAAAGAGCGGTCCTTAAAGTTCTGCTACATAAACCATTTAGATATCCAACATCGACATTGTATAAAGAATATTCGGTCCTCACTGTGAGGCAACTCTTTGTGCTCCAGACGGCATTACGTAAGTATGCTGAGGTACCTTTCATAACATGCAAAAAACGAAGAAGGGACCGTATTTGCGAGTATATACCTCACAGAACGTCTTTTGCCGGTCGTAGCTTTTACTTTTTCAGTCCGGTGCTATATAACCGCATCAACAAAGAGATTTTCATCCATTCTCTAACTAAAAATAAATTCAAGTCAAGTCTGACGGAATGGTTGAAGGCGTTTGACTATGAGGCGACCGAATGTTTTTTAAAAACACCATCTTAGGACACGTTACTGACATTACATTCACACTTTCACTCACATTTACACATACATATACAACACATACACTACAATCACAAACATACCTAAAAACACACACACACACTTCACAGACTACACTCTAACATACTCACTCTCAATTTTATTTAATAGGTTAATTCTTTATAATTATTGTGTTTGAATTTAGAATTTAAGAAATTATGTACCTAAATTGTTATAGATCATACCTACCAGTGTCTAATGTTCACTGTTCCCTGACTATGGAGGGCGCTGACACCTGTGATACAGTGTATTATCACTAGTACAGGTGACAACGTTACAAATCTATGTGTAGCTTGGATTGTTTCATTTGTGTTGTAATTGTTATATATCAGTAACTCATTATGTTAAATAAATTATTATTATTATTATTATTAATTTAAATAATAAAATAAATATTTCATTATCATTTAAATTTATAGAAATAAAATTAAAAACTTAAAAAACCCTGATACAAAAAAGAACAAAAGAGGTAGGAACGTTATACCCTATAAAAAGAAAAAAAAAACAACCTTGTAATAAATTATGACCCTACGTAAGTACTTATGATTTTTTAAAATTAAATGTTATCGTGTTGGGGGAGCGCTCTTTATCTGTAAAAACACCTACCTAAATAAAATGATATTAAAATTACAACAAGTAAAGATATAACATTTATTTCAAAAAAATCATACGTACTTACGTAGGGTCATAATTTCAAAGTTATATTTTCTTTTTATAGGGTTTCATGTTCATTCCTCTCTTATTCTATTTTGTGTCGGGGATTTATAAAGTTTTAATTTTATTTATATAACATATATAATGAAATATTTATTTTATTATCTGTAAATTATGTGAATAAATTAATGAGGTATGTACACAAAAGGTCTTTTAAATATGATATTGTCGGAAGTTTACGAGAATGTCACACATTGAAATAAAACTATTTTTATCGGATTCTATCGCGATTTATTTGATGTTATTTTATATTTTACATTGATCCCGATGTTTCGGTTGCTTTTCAGCAGCCATGGTCACGGGGAAAATAACATCAAATAAATCGCGATGGAATCCGCTAAAAATAGTTTCATTTCAATGTCTTTTAAAACATTTGTATTTACATTAGAAAATTGCATAAATTTATTAAAAAGTTATACTTACATAGTAGGGTCATAATTTCAAAATAATTATTTTTACAGGGTTTCACGTTTATACCTTTTTGTACTTTTTTTTTTTAATTCTATATTTTGTTAGGCAAGCCCTTTCATTTAATATCCATATTGAGGGAGTTGTGAAAAAATTGAAATCAGCATCGGCAGCCATTTTGGATTTGAAATCTGTTATAGTGCACATAATTCTACTGTTCAAGCCTTTTCATTTGATACCCATATTGAGGAAGTTGTGAAAAAAAATTAAGGTAATTCGCCATTTTGTAGTGCCAGTCGCCATCTTGGATATGAAATTTGTCATAGTGTATAGTATTCTACTAGTCAAGTTTTTATTTGATACCCATATTGAGGGAGTTGTGAAAAAATATATGTTTTCCACCATTTTCATCAAACATAGCTAACACCATTCCCGACTAATTCACCTTTCAAATAAAAAAAAACAATATCGAAATCGGTTCATCCGTTCAGGAGCTACGATGCCTTAGTCAGACACACACACAGAGAGACACGTCAAACTTAAAACTCCCCGTCGTTTTGGCGTTGGCGCTTATCTGGTGCTACTCATAATAGGTACGTATTTTCGTATATATATTTGACGAAAAATAAACGTGACAACATTAAACGCCAACGCAGATTAGGTTATTAACTCGGTTATTAACCTACTGTTAGAGAACAGTAGGTTATCTAAAGCTAGTGCTTTAAGAGTATTATACTATGCCTACACTATCTCTCACACAGATACTCACGCGCACACATCCTCACTCACTCACACACAAATACACACACACACACACTCACCCACACTTTCTCTCAAAATATTTCTTACCACGGTAAATAACCAAGTTTGTTATATTTTTCCTACTGGTTAGTATCAGTAAAAATAATGTATTGTATATTATGTCTTTAATTCCAATTTGGAATTGTTTTAGTTCGTGACCTGTAATTCTAGTTTCAATTACCTACCACAGGCGCCAGCAACCCACAACCCAAATCTTGTAAAGGTATACATCCAAAAGATTTTGTATAATATTAATAGCATATTGGTTTGTGTTGAGAAATAAACGATTATTATTACTATTATTTTCAAGTAAGATGATTGAGTTTCCGTAAAAAGAAACCAAAGCAGCATAAAATTATAGGTAGGTTCAGCTATTGAGTTAGAGAGAGCCTCTTGCTTGCTTTACAATGGCACTTGACGTGAGGGGTTCCAGCCAACAAAAGGGAATATTTTTGTATTTATATGCTTTTTTGTTCGAATTGTTATGATGAGATTAGGGCATAATGCCTTCGATAAGATATGAAATTAAATGCTTTTGTATGTACAGAATATATATTGATGAATGTTAACCAATAAAAGTATTTTGACCATTAACAAGTTTGCAAACGATCCTCCCATAATCGGTCATCATCCCCTTTTGGGACCCGTTTGGGACCCTTTTCCCAACTCAGGGTTAATTTTTAGTCTAACTATGAAACGGCTGAACTTCGATAATTTAGCTCAAGTGGCTGATTAAAAGCTGGGCATTCTGTTAAAGGTGCGACAGTACTTCACACTGGAACAGTTGCTCAACCTGTACCAAGCGCAGGTTCGATCCTGTATGGAGTGCTGCTCGTATCTGTGTGATGGCTCAGCTAAATACCATCTAGAAGCGCTAGAGACAATAGAGAGACGAGCCAAGATGTTCATTATCAACGATGCACTCGAGAAAAGGCTTCAGAGCCTTGAACATCGATGCAAAGTTGCAGGCCTATCGGTCTTTTATCGGATGCATTTCGGAGAGTGTGCGCTGGAATTGCACAACTTGATACCTCTAAGCCCTTTCCACCAACGAACGACCAGACACACAGCGACGCGCCACCGCTACATGGTAGATATTCCACTCATACGCACGAAACGTTTCGGCGACACATTTTTTATGCATACAGCTAAGGAGTGGAATTGCCTGCCTGAGTCTGTGTTTCCGGAAAGCTTCAAGTCTCGAGTGAATAGGTTCCTTCTAGGCAAACGTGATCCATCGTAGACCACATCGTAACTTACGACCAGGTGAGATAGAGGTCAAACGGGAGCATATCATCCAAAAAAAAAACGAAACCTCCGTCACCCATTCAAGGATTCTATAAAAACATAAACACTTTATATAAGTCTATACTTCATTCATCAAAGTATTGCACCCATAAAGCACGTTTTGCTTTTAATCGAAACTCATTGACAGCTCCGCTATAAAATTCTGAAACGAGAATCGATTAACTCTACAAAGGTATTGCTTATCGCTTCATTGGATTTAAAACCATTATAAAAGGTTACATGGAATCTGAAAAATATGTGAATGATTGTCGCGGCTAAGTGGTAACCAGTGGTTTGTTGCTTAACTTTACAATGTGTTAACTTACTGTTAACAAATTGTAAAGTTAAGCAACACAAGGCAATATTTGAATGGGTGACCATTCTTTTGAAACATTGAGACCCCTCCGTGCCTCGGAGAGCACGTTAAGGCGTCGGTTCCGGTTGCCATACAAACATCTATGGCAGTCGTTACGGGTAGTTGGAGCCCTAAAAAGTCCGACAAGTGGTCTAACTACAGAATTTCGATATCGCCCATGGGTTGTGGAAGTCAGATGGCAGTCGCGGAATATTGAAGTTCAGCCGCTTCGTAGTCAGACTGGAATGTAGACCCCAACTGAGTTAGGAGAAGGCTCGGAGGAGGAGGATGTTGTCGTATAGAGAGCTTTATCACAAGCTTGCCCAAATTTTGCTATAGATACTTGTCCTACGTCTTCGGGGTGCGAGGGATATGCTTTATGGGCAACCTTACACCCCGGCGTCTGAAGAACACCCGAGACGGCGTGCGTTTTTAGTCGTTTCAAGACCGACATAACCGCCCGGCGGGGGGATATCCGAGGGGATTTCCGCACGAAAAAAAAGAAAAAAAAGGGTATTTGTCCTAAGTCTCGATAAAATCCAAATCAAATCAAATTAAACTTTATTTTATCAGAATACGGTTACATATTATTTGAGTACAGCAGAATCTTTCGTGGGGCATGCAAATACAAAGAAAAAATATAAAAAACCGACCAAAACGGGTGGCTAGTTTGAGAATAAGGTAGGTCTTTACTACGTAAATCGGAAGAATCGTATCTGACTATCTTTATAATTATATCAAATTCTTCTGTACGCGTGTACGTATGTCACCAATTCAATTTAAACCAACACCCACATATAGCGGCAACATCTGTCTAGTCTGCTAATATAACATAGGTACCTTTTTTTATTTTATTTTTATTGAAAGTTTTAAAGTATTCATATTAAAGCATTAAAGTTTTAATTTATTCATTTATTTATTTATTTAATCAAAACCGATTATTATATAACATACTTAATTAGTTTTTTATTTATAGTCGATAGGTTTTATACGTTTGACCACTATCTTGCCTATTGGCAAGTGATTATATAGTCAGCTATGGAGCCATGCTTGCCAAAAGCAATTTATTCACAGAGTCTTCAAGTCTAGAGACTTGAAGACTTCCAGGTTATAGTATATATAGAAACAACTTTATCTTTAGAAAACCCATGCTATCGAAAATTTCACAATGAACTAAAATAGGACACACTGGACAAACATCGTAAAATGAGACGGCGAAAACTTATTTGGGGAAGAAAGTTTATTGGTTGTATCATGACATAGCTGATCCCTCATAAAAATATGTATCGGTATTGTAAGAAAAATATTACTTGAAACTTATGTTCACGACCTTTGGGCAGGGTACACGCGAATATGAGCATTCAATTCTCACGTTTTATGGGTACGAAAGGAGCAATATGGCGTGCTGACTCAGGGATATTGAAATACAAGACATTGTGTAAAATACAGGTGTGTTCGAGGGTGTCATAATTTTGTTTGCTGGTCGGTTTTGGCGTCAGGAAGTGTAAAGGCTGGGTTGAATGTTCAGTGGTATGTAAGTTCAAATAATTTAAGGTCAAGTTGTGAAGCCTCAGTGATAAACACAATTCTCCCTTACCGTAGCGATGTATGATATGTATTTTAATTATAATTATTATTAATATGCAATTTACAAAAATATCGTAGAGACGCCGGATTTTGTGAGTTTGTTTATGTGTTTGGAGTAATTTTCAGTGTTTTTTCACCACTTGAAAGGTTATCCCCGATGGACATTTTTTTTTTTTTACGTGCGGAAATCCCTTCGGATACCCCCCCGCCGGCCAGCAGGGGTGGTTATGTCGTGTCTCGACTAAAACCGCACGGTGTCCTCCCCAAGTGTCCGTTGCCGGGCACCCCGGGTAAGCCCTCGAAAGGATAACCCCAGGGTTGCCGGCGGACTTTGGCCGCCACCGCGGCCTCGCCAGGTGGGGTCGGGTTTTATCCCGTTTCGGTGAGTTGGTAGGCGTGTGTAGGGCACACACGACACGCCTCCGCCACGGCCTGCATCTGTAAGGACGGCGAGTCGGCCAACTGCCGTCCTCAGGCCCCGATCATGGAGGTCGGTAGTCCCGGGCGTAGATGAGTCTGCGGCGTCCTCGCCGCAGACTGCGAAACTCGGGGGCAGGGTTCTCTCCCGCTCCCTCTCCACCGTCTCTTTCGCGCGCATTACCTGCTCGCAGAAAGAGGCGGTGGCGTGCCACTTGCTCCCGTCGGAGACCACGGCCCTCACCATGGTCTGCAACGAGAGAACGTCCACGCCCAGGACCGCAACGAGATCCCGGCGTTGACTCGCCCACGCAGGGCACTCCACCAACGTGTGGAGCGCCGTGTCTTCGCCAGGATCCTCGCAGTGCTGGCACTGCGGCGTTGTCTCCCGGTGGATGCGCCACAGATACTTACCGAAACACCCGTGTGCGGTAACCATCTGGCACATCCGGTAGGAGAGGTCCCCATGGTCCCTCTCCAACCACTCCTTCATGATCGGTCTTCCCCGATGGACATAGGTTATATTTTTGTGTAAATTATGGTGAAAAAAAAAAAAAAAACATTTAAATTGAAGCCAAGTGGGGGTGGGTTGCTAGTAGGAATGTACAGTTACCCTGAAAAGTAGCTTATCATATTTCAACTAGCTGATGCCTTCGGCTCCGCCCACGCTGAGGTCGGCCATCGTTATATTGCCATATATCCGGTTGTAATGAACTAATTGAAATCAAATATACCGTAGATTTTAAGTCTGACCAAGACCTTTCTAATAGAAAAAAAAACGCATCAAAATCTGTTTATTATTAGTTAGTGTTTACTGGTGGTAGTCTAGTGGGTAATCTTGCTCCCCGGCGTCTTAAGACCCGAGACGGCGTGCGGTTTTAGTCGGTTCATGCCCGACATAACCCCGCTCTCCAGCGGGGGCGGTATCCGAAGGGATTTCCGCACGAAAAAAAAAAAAAAAGAAGGGTAGGTACCACCGTGCACGATTGCGAAAAACCCTCCATAGTAATCCCATTTCGGTTTGATTGCGTTCAGGGGTCAGCAAGTGCATAGCCAGGCAGGGGGACTGTGGTCGCAGCACTAGTGGGACCGGTGGGTGTCACGCGTTGCTGCGACGACAATCCTCTTCTGATGAGGCCGTCAAGCTGAGTGCCACCATTGTTAACATGATACGTGTATGTAATGGTGACCCTCTTTCCTGAGACTTTACCTTCAGTTTACCATCAGGCGAGGTGAAGTCAATTTGACGTGTCCTAAATATATATTAAAAAAAAACAGATAAATAACAAACAGACAAGAATTCCAAAAAAAAATTTTTTCGGCATCGTTCATTTTACATAAATATGTTTTTTTTAATATCTCCAATGTACAGACATAAATAATTTACAATTGTATAATAGTATAGATACATTTTATTATAAATAATCGTTTGTAAATTTGTTAGCATTCGGCAACTTTTAAAGACGACTTTACATACCTTTGAATTGACTTGCGTTTAGTCCAGTTTCCACTGTCTATTGCCATAACCTGATTGGCTCAACGTTATAGGCTTTATATTTATAACTTTATAAACTTTTCTTATAAATACATACATATTATACATATAAAACATCCAAACCAACGCAAATATACATATTCATGCATACATATATTTGCACTAAGCGGGGATCGAACCCGCGCCTCCTGCCGTAACAGTCGAATGCACTGCTGCATAGGAAACTTGTGCTGATCAATCGCAGAGAAGTCGCCGCCGAGTAGAGTTGCCCGCCCTCGTCGGCGTCCGAAGATGTCGACCGCAGAGATCGACAAAACGTTTGGAACATAAGTTTCCTATGGACCACGGCCAAACAGCCCGGAACAGTATATTCTAATCATAAATTGAAAAAAAAATCCAGTAAAACCAACTATTCAAATAAATATATGTTAATTAAATTTCATTTGATGAATAGTTCACAACTCTCGCCTCCGGTTCTAACGTGGAGTTTTTGAGTTGGTATACACACACCTTGTTTTGTCCCTAGGGCGTGCTGAATACGACAGCGGAATACTGCAAATATATAGGCAGAGTGGAGCGCCGGCCACGACATCGATTATGAGTTAGTTAAGCAAGTTGGGTGATTCAAATTATGTATGTTACTTTTGGGGCGATGTTGCTTTTGTTTAATAATATTTATTAAGTTGCTGATACCCGCGGCTCCGCGCGGAGGTCGGTTTTCGTTTTTTCGTCATATCCTAGGTTCTACTTAACCAGTTGCAATCAAACATACGGCAGATTTTAAGTGTAATCAAGACTTTCTAACAGAAAAAACCGGATCAAAGTCCGTTCAGTAATTTTAGTGTCCATCGCTAACAAACAGACAAGAATTCTAAATAAAAATATTTTGTAAAGATTTAGATCGGAAAAAGAGAATATCTAGGGAGGGACTTGAACCCGCGACCAGTCCCTTACAGGGGGAATGCTCTGACCAACTGAGCCACCTAGACGTTCTCTTTTTCCGATCTAAATCTTTAGAAAAAGTAAGCATACAAAATGCTTAAAAATTTAATTGAATATTTTTGTGTTCAAAACCGTAACTCAAGTTTCTTTTAATAAGTCCAATGTAAAGACATAACTAATTTACAGTCGTAGTCGTAGTCGTAGTCGTTTATAGTCATAAAGTCAACGACAAAAGTGCCTTAGCACTTAAATATTTACAAACGTTTTTTTAAATGGAATATGAATATCCTATAATGAGTATACATGTAGTATTATATTCCCCAGAGGACAAAGTTAATATATTACATGTTTTGTTATTATTTTATAAGTGATAATGTAAAGTGATTAATAACTTAGAATTTGTCAGGCATTTTTGTCGCTGACTGTACCTTTTTTTTATATTTAGGACACGTCAATTTGACTTCACCTCGCCTGATGGTAAGCTGAAGGTAAAGTCTCAGGAAAGAGGGTCACCATTACATACACGTACCATCTTAACAATGGTGGCAATCAGCTTGACGGCCTCATCAGAAGAGGTGTGTCGTCGCAGCACCGCGTGACACCCACCGGTCCCACTAGTGCTGCGACCACAATCCCCCTGCCCGGCTATACACTTGCTGACCCCTGAACGCAATCAAACCGAAATTGGATTACTATGGAGGGTTTTTCGCAATCGTGCACGGTGGTACCCACCCGGCCGAATTTTGTGACAAATTTGTGTCATATAGATAAAATAGCCCAGAGTATAAAATTAAGAAGAATGAAAAAAAGCAAATGTGTCACTATACTTTTGACGACCTTTGGTGTAGCGGTAGAGCGTCCGGCTGCTACGTCAGAGGGCTATTCAATGCTAGTTCAGGAGCCTTACATAACTTGACGGCTGTATCTCCGAAGCGGTAGGCAGAGGTGTATTACGCACCCACTATTCGCCAGTTATGTTTCAGGGCCCAATGTAGTAGGGGGCGACTCTATTGCCATCTACCGGGCACATATAAACACAAACACAAAATAATTAACATTTTTAATACACACATAACTACGAAAAGTCAGAGGTGTGTGCCCGGGGCAACTAGGGATCAAACTCGAGACCTCGCCTCGGCAGCCCGTTACGTACGCCACTGGGCTATCGCCGCTACTTACTTTACCGGAGCCTTGCCATGAAGATTTATAAACAGTTCAGTTCGGAGCAATCCAATATATCTCAGAGTTGGGAGATCATACGACAATAAAAAGCCCGTAATGAAGCAATAAGCAGGCCCTGGCTTCAAGGTGAAAGCTGGAAACTTAGAATAACGCTAACAAAATGATACTTATCATCACAGTATTGTGGCATACAAGTAACAGCTACTGAACTAGCGCTTCTATTCACGTATTAAAAACGATATTAAAAATAAATTTAATTTAGCATAAATCAATCAATCAATTAATTAGCCTGTTGCAGTCCACTGCTGGACATAGGCCTCTCCCATTGTATGCCATAGCACCCGATCCTCCGCCTTGCGCATCCAGTCTATACCAGGTACCTTTTTCAGGTCGTCCGTCCATCTTACTGGGGGACGTCCTACCTTCGTTTACCGGTTCGTGGTTTAGCATACGTTACTTAAATTGCTAGCTGGAGCTACGTGTGACGGAGATGAATATGCTGCGATTGCGGAGTCGCGCGTAAAGATCGCGGGAGGAACTATCGCATCTGCGGCAGCTCCATGTCCATGACATTGCATATAAAATGCAGGAGTGTCGCCTTCGCTGTTGCGGCCACGTTTTGCGACAGCCGCCTGACTACGTAACAAACGGCTGGCCATGGCAGAAGGGGTAGACCCAACCAGTGCTAGTTTGGCCTCGGATGCAATCGAGACACAACGCTGAGATGTTTTTTTTATACCATTTTTTTGGCAGACTACCACATGGCCTATCTGATGGGATGTGGTTACCGCGGCCAATGGACGTGTGCAACATTAGGGGCGTCATACTCACGCTGCCGACCCTGTATAAACCTTCTAATGCCTTTCTTGAAGATGATGACGAGAACTTAAATTTTTAATCTATTCGTATATTATGAGGTATTTTTATACGGTTTTGTTTAACTTGTCCAAATTGTTGTTTGGTTATATATTTGTTTGGGTCAAATTTAGTAATTGAAATATTGTTATTTGGTACGCATGTTTAGTTCGGATGACATAACAATTTTATATATTAATGGTATCATTGGAAATTCCAGATAGACGCAGTTACAAAATGGTGGATTATAATAATATATTTATTTTACAAAACCCCAAAGGGCTTGACTAATAGAATGAAGTACATTACGAAAAAAATACACATCCAATATGGCTGACCACACAAAAGCTGAAACAAATAAAATAAGTAAAAAACATTTTTAAGGGTTAGCTTGTTAAAGATAGGCTGGCTAACAAACCTGCAGTCCGTTTGATGATAAACTGTTACCGGTGACAATAAACTCTCGGAGCCAAGCTCTCGCAACAACACAAACATTTCATTACTGTTCAGCTGTGATCTTCCGTAGGGTGACAGCACTTCCTCGGCGAAGGGACTCCTAATTTCATAAAAAATCCATTGTGTTTATACAAACTTAATTTAATACCTTACATCGTCTGTATTATGATTCATTATTTGGAATCTTTCTAAATCTCTGTCAAATTGAAAAACAAAGAATTACTTTATAAACATTTAATATAAGTGACAATATTACTGTATTATATGTTTTTTTTAATATATATTCAGTCTGTCAGTTTACTGTATCTCGGTAAATGGTAAAAAGCTAGGCTGACGTCCAAAAGATACAGGCCACAAGGTTCAATTCTATTTAGTTGGGCACTTCAATTATAATTTATTTATTTCATATTGGGCCACAAAACAGTTAAACATTGTATCATACAGTAAAAAGGTTAATGTAACAAACTTGGTAAATGTATATCTCATACTTATGTCCGCAGATTAATGTGGTTGGTGGAATGTTTTAAATTGTGCCAATCAGAGGATGATGAAAATACATTAAGGCAGAGGCCTTAATGTATTTTCATTATAACTTTCAGAAGACAACGTCTAGATAATGTTATCATAAGCACTTTTTATTCTCTTAAGCAGTAAGTGACGGCAAAAAACACCATAACAACTCTACTTAGCCGTAAAAACACAACTGCGGTTTTGTAAATCCTTTAACTTCACCCCAGTCGACCACAGTGGGTGCAAAATCCATTACAGTTGAAACAGTTGGTATATTTGCGGAAGGTGTAGTATGTTGCTGAACTTCTGAAGCACCTCACCGGTGTCACTGCCAGGATTGGAAGTGTGGTATTCGGAAAAAGAACATTGAGCTTAGTACCAGGTTCAGTCAGTTACCTGCTACAAGTACTTATATTGCCATTAAACAACTCAAATCGGGACTAATAGTATCATGCAATGGTGTTATTTTTTCCTATACCTTTTCTTTTTTTCCTTTTTTCTTTTTCTGTAGAGAAAACGGGTTCAATTTAGTCAATTCCTTCCGAGGAAACAATGCAATAATTTAGAATAGAATAGAAATAAACTTTATTGTACAGCAATCAGAATATGCGTACTTGGAATACACAGTCAACATATGTACAAATGGCGGCCTTATCGCTCAAAGCAATTTCTTACAGGCAACATCTGAATGTACATTGTACATGAATTTGAACATTTATGGGTAGTCATTTTTATCCATTTTTGTAAAGCGGCGATAGCCCAGCGGTGTACGTAACGGACTGCCGAGACGAGGTCTCGAGTTCGATCCCCAGTCGCCCCGGGCACACACCTCTGACTTTTCGTAGTTATGTGTGTATTAAAAATGTTGATTATCGCTCGCTTAGTAATGTGCCCGGTAGTTAGCAATAGGCTCGCCCCCTATTACATTTGGACCTAAACATAACTGGCGAATCGTGGGTATACACCTCTGCCTACCCCTTCAGGGATACAGGCGTGAAGTTATGTTATGTTATTTTTGTAAAAAATCGTGCCATTCGTTCGTTCGTTCATAAAATATATAAAACAAAGTCGTGTTAGTGATAACCGCGATGAACTCGAGAAAGCGTGTACCGATTTTCATGATCTTACATAGATTTGACTCTGCCTATACTGTGCTTGTATTTTTTTGCTGTAATCCCCGCAGTTACCCCAGCGCCGGCCAGAGTGAGGCTAGTTATTTCGGACACGCACCGATCAAAACCGCACGCCGTCTCTGGTCTCTAATGCTAGGATGTAAAGTGTCCAAATGAGGCAATTCCCTCGGATCTCGACTGAATCTGGGCTATCTACGGCATTGAGATGGCCCCATCTGGATACAGTGATTATACTAGCAATTATATAAAACTAAAAATTCAGCTGATAAGGTAACCAACATAACTTGATTCTAAGGCGGAACGAAGTTTGCCGGGTCAGCTAGTTTTTCATAAAATTGTCCCTAAACGTTGAACGATATGATATGTACAACTATGTTTTTTTTTATATTTAGGACACGTCAATTTGAATTCACCTCGCCTGATGGTAAGCTTAAGGTAAATTCTCAGGTAAGAGGGTCACCATTACATACACGTACCATGTTAACAATGGTGGCACTCAGCTTGACGGCCTCATCAGAAGAGGATTGTCGTCGCAGCACCGCGTGACACCCACCGGTCCCACTAGTGCTGAGACCACAATCCCCCTGCCCGGCTATGCACTTGCTGACCCCTGAACGCAATCAAACCGAAATTGGATTACTATGGAGGGTTTTTCGCAATCGTGCACGGTGGTACCTACCCGGCTGAATTTTGTGACAAATTTGTGTCATCAAATTTCTACCACCAGTAAACTACTCAACTTTCTAACTATAGTCGGTCGTTACTTTTAAAATTTAAATGGGAGGTGCAAATTTTAAAGTGTTTTCACTAGGAGTTACAGACTGAATTTAGACAGTACAATATTTCGACATGTAGTGAACTTCGAAAACACATATATCGACAAGTCATTGCTTCAACAGACAACTATTAGACAATACACACCTTCGAATTACCACTACTTCGACGGACGATTATTCGACAGACAATACTTAGACAAGACACATCTTCGAATGACCACTAGTTTGACTGATTTTTTTAACATTCTCCCAAAATAATAATGCTCTGAGATGTATTAAAAAATGTGCTCTACCTAATTAAATATGTACCCAATCAATTGAAACATCAATTCCGGCTGTTGGGGTCACAGTTCTAACCTAACCTAACCCACTTTACTTATTTTTGGAATATAATTTTTAAAATCTGTCGAAGTAGTAGTCATTCGAAGATGTATCTTGTCTAAGTATTGTCTGTCGAATAATCGTCTGTCGAAGTAGTGTTAATTCGAAGGTGTGTGTTGTCTAATAATTGTCTGTCGAAGCAATGACTTGTCGATCTATGTGTTTTCGAAGTTCGCTACATGTCGAAGTATTGTACTGTCTAAATTCAGTTCGTAAATGTTTCGCTAGATTGCTACGACTACTACAGTCCATTGTAATTCAGATATCTAAATCTGTATTTTAATACTAGCATCTTGCCCTCACTTCATTTTGGTTTATATGAATTTTATGTTTTAACTCGAGTCATCGTCATTTACAGCCTATGTCCATCCTCGTGGCCAAATCAGTTTGGCCATCTAGTTTGGCCACGAGGAAACACCCATCGGGGATAATGTGTACCTTTTTTTTTATTTTTCGTGCGGAAATCCCTTCGGATACCCCCCCGCCAGCCAGCGGGGGCGGTTATGTCGGGCTTGCACCGACTAAAACCGCACGCCGTCCGGGGTCTTAAGACGCCGGGGTGTAAGGTTACCCATAGAGCATATCCCTCGCACCCCGACTGACCCTGGGCCATCTCCGGTTTCGAGATTGCCCACTTACTTGCTCTCCACTGTGCCATCTGCTAATCAGAGGGACACGTGGAAAGCTTCCGAACAGCCCTCAACAGGGCCGTCCCCGCCTCGGTCGGAGTTGGCCGTAGGCGGCAGCGTCTCTCCCACCCTAGGAGAGAGGTGCTGCCGTCTCCGTTGCCCAGGGTGCACCGCGTAGAGGTCCCCAACCAAGCACCCCGGATAATGTGTACCTTTCGCATGTTAAAAAAAAATTACCTAAATATAAAATAAAACTCACAAAATTCTGCCTTTCTCTTTATAATATTAGCATAGATAACTGCAATATAAATCAAAACGTTCAATTCACACGTCAAACTATTTGATACAGACACGGACTGACAAAATATTCTACCAAAAGCTAACACTAGTCTCGGATACGAGAGTTGTAAATAATTTCAACAATTTGGATTCGGTTCGTTCTCTAAACGGGTAGATTTTACGGAAACATATTCGTTTGCGATCGCTTCTATTACGTTGTAGTCAATGAATATGTGTGTGTGTTAAATACGTACACAAACAGTTACGGATGTGTAGTAATCCTACTGCCAACTATCACTACATATTATAAAACAAAGTACTCCACCGCGTCTGTTTGTTCACGATAAACTCAAAAACTTCTGCACTGATTTTCGTGTTGTTTTCACTAATGGATAGAATGGTTCTCGAGGAAGGTTTTAGTATATAATTTATCTAGTTTTTGTATACAAGGGTTGAAATATAATGGTTTTTTTTTTGGTTTTTTTAGGTTTTAGTATATAATTTATCTAGTTTTTGTATACAAGGGTTGAAATATAATGGTTTTTGTTTGAGGTGTCGGAAAAAAATAAGCCGTGTGGGAGCTTTCAACGAAAACGCTGCCTACACCGTTTGAGGTATAACAAAATGATGTATGGTGGAATTGTGTATCTTATATACGGTGTGATAGTGGAATAAGGTCCCATGGTAGTGGGAATGGGATCAAAATACCACGCGGGTGAAGCTGAAATAGCTAGTAATATTATAAAAGTGAAAGTTTGTGAAGATGTTTTGATGTCTGGATGTTTGTTATTCAATCTTGCTCAAACAGCTGAAGGGATTTGGCTGAAATTCTGTACAGAGATGCTGCAGAGCTGGCATAACACATATGCTACTTTATATCCCTGGAATAGGTTCCCATGAGTTGTGGGAATGGGGTGCAAATTCCACGCAGGTGGATCGTGCAATTTTATGTTTCCCCTCTTTTGGATGTATATGGTTGTTTATATTCAGTGCTGTTTTCAAGACAGTTTCACTTTAATTTCAAAACACCTTTTTGCTGGTGTGGAACAGTTCTTTTGATCTTGGCGTACTCATATAACAGTAGTGTGAGTACGGGTGGGATTTTTTGAACATTATGGCAGTTATTCAACATAAAAAATTCACAAAATATAATAAATTTTGTGGAACAACCAAAACGAAGTAATCACTTAAAGGAAATTACCACATAACAGTGAAAGTTTGAAGTATAGTTTAGTGGTTAAGGAGTCGACCTTACGATCGAGAGGTCCCGGGTTTGAATCCTGGCCATTACACTACCGACTTGAACCCACTCCTAAGACAAGCAATTTAGCTTAGTTGGAGGGGTTAGCGGGAATATTAGTAATTTCGGTTACTAATATTCTTTTAAAAAAAAACTAATTGAAGTTCTGTAATTCATCTAATGAATTTCCATTTTGAATTTATGTATTGTAAGTAAGTATTTCATAGAATTACGAATTCACAAGTTTCAACGAAGTTAATCAAAGTTAGAATGTATATTATTTCTTGAAGTTCACAATATTAAACTTGCTAGATTAATAAATTAGAATAATTATGTTGTTAGAGATAGATCATAGAACTAATTTAATTAACCTTCAGTTATTTTCGAGACCATAATTTAGTGAGAAGTCTGAGAAGTACAGCTGGAGTTACGTTGATGGACCGAGTGAGGAACAGTGTGATATGGAATCGTTGAAGATTTAGTGACTAAGACGGAGAAAGGGATGCTTAGATAGTTGGGACTTGCAGAGAGGATGGACGAAAGAAGATTGCTGGAACAGATATATGAGGCGACGGTGAATGGGCAACCAGGTAAAATTCAACTTAGGCGTACGTCTGTTAATCAGATCGAGGACAGTCAGGTCAAGAGTATCCACAACCGGTCTCCATATATATGAAAACAGCAGAAGATAATGATGAAAGAAGAACAAGCGAAAGGCGTATGCCAAGATCGTAGCAAGTTGGAAGATTTTATCTCTAGCTACCTCAATTTGTACCGAATTTCAAAAGATTGTAGAAAAGCAACATGCGTTAATTGTCTAATTAACAGGATGATGTATAGGTACCTACATATGCATACATAGCCGTGTGCCGGCGGCCTCGCTCAGTGCGTACGCTTTTTTTTTTCGTGCGGAAATTCCTTCGGATACCCCCCCGCCGGCCAGCGTAAAACCGCACGCCGTCTCGGGTCTACAGACCCCGGGGTGTAAGGTTGCCCATAGAGCATATCCCTCGCACCCCGGGTTCAGTGCGTACCCAATAGTTCTATGTCTTTGGTTGTTTAACCAGTAATAAACTAGTGTTAAACGTGTGAACGTGTTTCATTGCTCCGCATACTTATCACAGGAACGTCGAAAACGATGCTAAGTGGCGACGGACAGGTATGAAATGGTATGCCAGGTTCCATAGGAGAAGCATTGGATGCTACCGAGGTATACGCTAGAATGCTGATGACGCATCAGGGCGAGGCCACCTGCTACATAATAGGTAGTCAATGCCCACTGGAGTTCCTGCTAATTTCTTTCCTGGGGCATATATAGGCCCCCGTGATGGAACACCGTGTGGTTATAGTCGTTTCAATTCTGAGATAACCATTTCACCCCAAGCCCCATTGAGGTGGTACCAGAGGGGGTTTCTACACGTAAAAAGAAAATAATCATGATGACGATAAGGTTAAAATGATTAAAGAAATTATAAAATGCTAAAAATTAAAATTGAATATGAAAACGACACTTTTTGGAGTTAAAAATGAAGTTTACTGCTTAATATTAACTTTAATTATCACAATAAAGCACCCCATGCTTACTCATTACAATTTAATTGCTATATTAGCCTTTTATGAATAGCAGGTGATTAATTTAAAGAGCTGATATCAGACACGCCACAACATTTTTATTTTAATGAATCATTTTTTTAATGCGTCAAGTTCTTATTTAACTGTTATTGTTAGTTTGTTTGCGTAGGTCAAATCTTGCAAGCTCAATTAGAACAACTTGCTCTAATTCTACAATGATGAATTTTTACATGTTGGTGGAGTTCCGATAACAATATGTTTTTATTGATGTCCTGAATCCATATTTAGGATTCAGTTAAAGGAACTCTTCAACGGTCAAAGACACGAAGTGTTGCTGCCGGACTCGAGTTAATCTATAAATAGCAGAAACGTTCAAAAAAGCGGCGGTAGCCCAGTGGAATGCGTAACGGACTGCTGAGCCGAGGTCTCGAGTTCGATCCCCAGTCGCCCCGGGCACATACCTCGGACTTTTCGTAGTTATGTGTGCATTAATAAATGTTAATTATCGCTCGCTTAATAATGTGTCCTGTAGATGGCGATAGGCTCGCCACCCATTACATTGGGACCTTAACAGAACTGGCGAATCGTTAGTCTGTAATACATCTCTGCCTACCCCTTCGGAGATACAGGCGTGAAGTTATGTTATGTTAATTTGGCACTACTGCCAGCCACTTATGCCTTAAAGAAAATTCCTACACTGAACTGAGTGAGATCCTGAACAGTTAATCATAAGAAATCATCATTATAGAGATTAATCAGTTGGGTCCAAAGTTCGCACTTTGGAGCCCGAGATCCACTCAGTATTTTTAGGGTGCCGTACCTCAAAGGGAAGGAAGGAACCCTTATAAGATCATTATCTTGTCCATGTGTCACTACCGATTATTTCAGAAGCGGTGGACCTAGCAAGTTGAAATTTATACCAGATGCTGAGGTCTATAGGTTTGTGGGGACAGAATGCTGACAAGCGTAGGCACTCGATCTTGCAGTACCGCTGCGACGGGCAGTCGCATACGATACGGGCATTCCCTCCAACCTTCCCATGGTCATTCCTGCCTCACGGCGTACAGCCTTCTCCGCGGGCGCTTTCTTGACTCCCTACAAATTCTTTATCCGTCCCCAGCCGAATTCTCCCCCAACGGGGCTGGCTTTCTACAATAAAAGAATCATTACCCCCCTAATGGGGCTGACAAACACAGTAAAGGTACTACGCGTCCTGCGAGCCGTCGGTACATTTACGGCCCGTTTTCGAGTTCACGCCGGATGGGGTGCCAAGAATGCGAAAACGTGCGTGGTGCCATCTCTACTGCTCACCAATTCCTCGTGATATACTGGGCCCTCTACCTCACGGCCTAAGCAGTGTATTGAGTCCAACATTTTGCACCTATCGGTGGCATACAGCCCACAGTCCCAAAGTGCGACTACTAATACGATACGGGCAGTAGGTAGGACACGTACATTAGAGTCGTGAGTTCGAATCAGTAAATTATCTTAACCTAACACCAAGTGTTTTTATTGGCTCCGGCCGATCAGTCCTAACGAGGCTTACCATCAAGTGGTAGATAGACCCAACAGGTTCTATTAAATTTATCAAAGTAATGGTCCTGAGTCAACACGATAAAAAGATATGGGCAAATTTAGATTCTCCTGAAATCTTGTACATTACGTCAATTTTCAACTTTTTTGTTTTTGACTTTAAGACTTTGTTTTTAACCAAAATCAACAAATATAGGCCAACCAGAAATATCCTAAAGGTTTTGGTTCGAAAACCTATATGGTAGTTACCGTTGATCTAAAATCACGAAATTTGGCAAAAACCAAGGACTTATGGCACAAAAAAAGGAAAAATTGCAACAAATAAAAAAGTGGTTCGGAACACTCGGTGAACGAGTTCGGCTCGTACTTGACCGGTTTTTTGATTGGTAAGTCGGTTTTTCCTGACTGGCGTCTGACTTCCCAACTTTGAAAAGAAAACCTGCGCTCTGGCGCAGGTTTTCTTCTCAAAGTTCTGCTGGCTCTGGCCTAGTCCGTAGTTTAGCAGGTGCACCGACTAGCAGAAGAGGTTGGCTTGGGCCTCAAGGATGTAAGTATGAAGCGTCGGTAGCTTAGTGGTTAAGGAGTCGACCCTACGATCGAGAGGTCCCGGGTTCAAATCCTGGCCATTACACTACCGACGTGAACCCACTCCAAACACAAGCAATTTAGCTTAGCTGGAGGGGTTAGGGGGAATATTAGTAATTTCGGTTACTAATATTCTTTAAAAAAATCAAAAAAAAAAAGGCTCTCTACACACACACAGGTAATGCACGCAAAAGAGGTGGCGGAGAAGGTGCGGTAGAGAACCATACCCCCCGAGATCCGCAGTCTGCGGCGAGGACGCCGGACTTATCTACGCCCGGGACTACCGGCTTCCTTGATCAGGGCCTGAGGATGGTAGTCGTCTATCCGTCTTTACAGAAGCTGGCCAAGACGGAGGCTTGGCGTATGTGTCCTACACACGCCTGCTAATTTACCGCGCGGGATCAAACCCGACCCCAAAGGCGAGGTCGCGACGGCGGCCGAAGTCCGTCTGGGACCCTGGGATTATCCTTTCAAGAGCGTACCCGGGATGCCTCGCAATGGGCGCTTGGTAAGGACACCGTGTGGTTTTAGTCGGTTCGATTCCAACATACCCATCTCATCGCTGGCACCGGTGGGGTGAAACGCGCCGGGGTTTCCACACGTAAAAAAGTCCTCTACATCACAAACAGTCTCACAAATAATAACAATAACATTTTCAAATTACAATTCTCACTGCGGGTTTACAACCGTACCTATTCAGTATATTTTCGTATCGAACTATTTTCGTGAGGCGGCAGCGCGTCCGGCGGAGCTCCCGGTAAATATTTGAGCAATACACGTTTTACAATTTACGCCCCTCTGCAGTATCTGAACACGGTTTATGTCCTATCAAATGCCATGGAATCTGTTAATAAGAAATGCTCTACGATTAATAGATGGCAATATCAGTTCTCAAATGTTACTATTTATACAATAATTTAACGGGAATTAACGCGATCATGTATAGGTATATGTATACCTTTGGATTGCCTGACGTTTCGACCAGGTTACACTGGCCGTGGTCACAGCCCAAGGGCAAAAAAATGATGAGTGAACCCTAAATACATTAAATTCAGAAATAGACGGCCTCTGTGGCGTAGCGGTAGTTCATTCCACTGCTACGACAGGGGGCGCGGGTTTGATTCCCGCTCAGTGCAAATATTTGTATGCATGAATATGTCTATTTGCATTGGTCTGGGTGTTTCTATGTATAATATGTATGTATTTACAAAAATAAGAAAAGTATGTTTATCCGCATTCTGGAACCCATAACACAAGCTAGTTATACTATGCTTACTTTGGGTCTAGAAAGCGCGGTGTAGAATGTTGTAGAATATCTATTAGATGACTGCAGTTTGCAGCTACCAAGAATAACCAACTGTGGCTATTCAATGCCTAATAAGTTGGTTAGATAATGTAAGGTTTGTTAACTTATTTTACTCAGTGCATGTCTAGAAAATCTTAGTTTGAAAATAATTAGTTGAGAAATATGTCAAAGGTCCATTAGCTATAATTAATAGTTCCCTAGCAGAAGCAGGCCCGGGCTGCGGGGCGACTAGTGACCTCCCCCCCACCCCTTTTCGGGGCAAGATAGGGACATCGTGATTCCTAAAGCCGAGGGGGCTATCTCGAAACCGAAGATGGCCCTGGGTCAGTCGGCGTACGAGGGAAACGCCTTATGGGCCCACCTTACACCCAGGCGTCTGAAGACGCGAGATGGCGTGCGGTTTTAGTCGGTTAACCACCCCCGCTGGCCGTCGGGGGTTTGGTTATGGTTAAATCTAAGGGGATTTCCGCAGGAAGGAACAAATAATAGTTTAGGTAAGAGTTTCGACAGTCAAGCATTAAAAATAACTTAGTTAATGCTATTATATCATCTTAACGACTAATTAAAAATAATTAAAATATTGAAACGTTAACGAATTCGTGCCGCAATTAATACTTTTGATTGCTCGAAGTTTCATTCGACACAATTCCTGTTCAGAAGTTACAAAATCATAGCTTTTTTTACCTTACATAATTAAAGGAGACTTAATTGAAATTGGAAGGGGATAAAGATTTCGTCATAGTTGCGGAGTCGCTGGAGCAGCTGGGCGAGATGCTGCATAGCCTAAATGGAGCCTCTCGACGTGTCGGTCTCAGTGTGAACTTTGACAAAACCAAGGTTATGTTCAACGAACATGTCACACCGAGACCGATTACCGTCGAAGGGTCGACACTCGAGGTTGTTCAACAGTATGTCTACCTTGGGCAGGTTATCCAGCTCGTTAGAAACAACTTCGAGAAATAAGTCACCAAAAGGATCCAATTATGATGGGCAGCGTTTGGCAAACTGCGTCAGATTTTCTCCTCCCCTTTACCGCAATGCCTAAAAACGAAGGTGTTCGACGAGTGCGTCCTACCTGTTACGGTGCCGAAAAGTGGACACTGACAGTGAGGCTAGTATACGACTTAAAATTCGCGCTGCGGGCTATGGAGCGAGCTATGCTTGGGGTTTCTTTGAAGGATAAAATTCGAAAGGAGGCCATCCGACAAAGAACTAAAGTCACTGACATAGCTCACAAAATAAGCAAGCTGAAGTGACAATGGGCTTTCCACATCTGCCGAAGGACCGATGGCCGATGGAGCAAACGAGTCCTAGAGTGGAGACCACGAATCGGTAAACGGAAGGTAGGACGTCCCCCAACAAGATGGACGGACGACCTGAAAAAGTACAACTAAATAAATACATATTATACATAGAAACACCCAGACCAATGCAAATATACACATTTGCACTGACCGGAAATCAAACCCGTGACCTCTGGCTTCGCAGTTCTACGCACTACCGCTACGCCACAGGGGTCGTCATAAATTAAATACTAATTTTTAAACTTTCGCGTTCCATGATATACAATAATTTAACGAGAATTAACGCGATCATATATAGGTAGGCATCCGAAGGGATTTCCGCACGAAAAAAAAAAGGTAGGTTTGTTCACAAAGTAACATACCTTTGGATTGCCTGACATTGGTCAGCCTGTGACTATGGCCAGTGTAACCTGGTCGAACCGTAAATTAAATACGTCTAAAAATTACCGTAAGCAACAAAATATCAGAATAAAAAATGTTCAAATTACAAAAATTTCTCCACAGATCAGGCCAATTTGTGCGTAAGCTAAAAATAACGGTGGAGGAATTATTTTGCTGCCTCGTCACGTATTTAACCGCTAAGTGGTTTTCTGTTTATCACAACAGTCGCATTATGTCGTTTCCACTTCGATTATACTTCGCAAACTTTTCAATAGAAAATATTTTTGCCACTTAAAATCCAAGTTACTAAAGTTAATTTGCAAAAAATAGAGAATTTTCCATAGATACACACTTATGTTCGGGGTGCGAGGGATATGCTCTATGGGCAACCTTACTCCCCGGCGTCTGAAGACCCGAGACGGCGTGCGGTTTTAGTCGGTTACGCCCGACATAACCGCCCCGCTGCCCGGCGGGGGGGTTGGGGGGTATCCGAAGGGATTTCCGGACGAAAAAAAGAAGATACACCCTTATGTATGTATTTATAGAACCATGTGTAAGAGCTCTACCAACATCATTCAACTTCACCCGTAAATCGATGCCCCTGCTAAACAATGCCCAAACTCCTTTCCCATCCCCTCCCAAACTCCTTTCCCATCCCCTTTCCTTTACAGGGTCGGCAGCGCGAGTGTGACACCACTGGTGTTGCACACGTCCATAGGCCGCGGTAACCGCTTCCCATCAGGTAGGCCGTGTGCTTGTCTGCCACCTGGTGGAATAGAAAAAAAAAACTCTGAAAAACGAGACTCTGGCACAGGGTTTCCTCTCAGGGTTGGAAGATTAGACGGCAGGCTCCCGTAAAAGCCCATCAATCTACCAATCAAAAATAATAAGCGGTCCCCGGGCTCGCAACTAGGGAGTCGCTTTGAAGATGATGTTGATGTATGTATTTACTAGCTGACCCCGCAAACTTCGTTGCACCCTAGAATCAAATAACAGCTGAATTTTTTTCGTGAATATTTCATATTTTTAATTATCCTACTTGCTAGTATCTCGAGGAGGCCATCTCAAAGCCATTGCCCAACGTATACCTGGTATTAGAGACCCGAGAAGGCGTGTGGTTCTGGTCGTTTTGAGTCCGATATTAGTACCCCCACTCTGGTCGACGGTGGGGTAACTTTGGGGATTACAATAACAAAAAAAGGAAAATAAGAAAAACCGGCCAAGTGCGAGTTGGACAGAAAAGGCTGACAAGGCAAACAAAACAGGCCTTTTGGCAAGGATAGAAGTTAATGCCAAATCGTAATAAAATGTTTAGGAGAATTTTTCTATCAACAAGATTGGAATGACTGATGGATGCGGTATTATCCCAATGTTGGATGAAGAAAAATCCTATAGCGTTAAGTCAAGTCCACTTCTTTACACAACATAACATGTGCGCTATTGAAATAAAACTATTTTTAACGGATTCTATCGCGGTTTATTTGATGTTATTTTATATTTTACATTGAACCCGACGTTTCGGTTGCTTTTCAGCAGCCATGGTTCTCACTTCAAACTTCAAGTTCGTCTTGAAGTTTGAAGTGAAAGTTATCTCAAAGTACTTTGAGATAACTTTCACTTCAAACTTCAAGACAACAACCATCTTTAGTCTCCCCGTGACCATGGCTGCTGAAAAGCAACCGAAACGTCGGGTTCATTGTAAAATATAAAATAACATCAAATAAACCGCGATAGAATCCGTTAAAAATAGTTTTATTTCAATGTGTAACATTCGCGTAAACTTCCGACAATATCATGTGCGCTATTTTTAATGAGTTTGATAAGCAAATTTAATGATATAGGTAAATATTATATAGGTATACTATTATCTGAATACAAAATTAATTGTGACATATTTAAAAACATTCTTGGGTTATGTTAAATTTTATTTTTTCTTCTTGAAATCCTTTCGTGTTTATTCGCGATGCACGCAAAAACTACTGAATGGGCTTTGACTTCCTTTTTTTAAATAGCAAGGTCTTTATGTGGCTTAAGATTTGCTATATGTTTAATTGCAATTGGTTGTGTAGAACCGGAGATATGACCAAAAACCGACATCGACGCGGGCGCAGCCCTGGGCAACAGCTAGTTTCTATAAGAATAAAATTCAGTTAGACCCACCTATCGTAAATCATTAAACTGTCCTCTAAAGATAAAGCGCATTAATTTTCAATTTACAAAATCCACATCGAAATAACCTCTAACACAACGACTACTAATAATGCTATTAAAAGGGATAGTGATTTACGTTAGGTGTCAACGATTAGCATCGAAGTAGCTACCCAGACCGCTTTGCGCATTTCAATTACCATGCCTTGGGGCATGCCACTGAATTATGCATGGCCACTTTGATTGAAACGTTCGATCCCGTGTTAGTCTTAATTCTGTGATGTTTACTCTAGTAAAGGTTGCAGGAATTCATTTAAAATGGTAATATTTTATAGAAAATGTAGGGTGAACATGTGGTTGGGTAACTTAATTATTGTTTCTGGAAGATATAGATACACAGAGTGGAAATGTAAGTGTATCCATACGATTTATTTGTAATTTTTAAAGATATTGCAAAACCGATGTCAAATCTGCATCGCTCAATGCATAAAATCACATAAAAACAATTTTTAAAATTAAATAATATTGTCATGTATTCACAATTTGTATTTTTGCGGCTGAAATACATTTACTATGGCACGGTTTGTTCAATAGTTTGATAAGATTAAGTCTACTCAAGATTTTATGAAAAAGTAATCGGATTTCCAGTGGATCATCGATTTTTAGTTTTATTAAACTTTTTCCTTTGGATCTGTACAGTGAAAGAATTAAGCGATACAGACTAGACGGCGGTCCGATCTAAGACATTAAGGGTTGGGCATTCAATCAAGGTCTCCGAAATGAAAGTCTGGGAAACAAAACGAAACTTTATAGGTAATATACTCACAATATCATAGGTGTCACTTCTGGTTACCAACTTCCACCTTTTTTAGAAAGATTTGGCCACCCTACTCACTCTATACATCTCCGTAAGAGTAGATGTTATTAAACTAGTCTATTGCCGTTTAGCGGGTACGTACTCGTACGGCCACAACCTTTTTATAACCTGTTATGAAGTTAAACATAGTACACATTCGTATGTTGTTATTTTTTCTTTTATTAACTTTATAAATAAAAATATTCTTTTAAGTATTTTATTATATATATTTTTTAATTAAAAAAAATAATACATTTGAAAATACAAAATCTAGTGGGGCGGAAATCACACAGTGATTGTCAAACTTCGGGCCAAACTTAGATATTTTTGTTGCAGTATTTTTATTCAAAATTACAGACCTTAGGCTTTATGCATATTATTCAACGCGTCTTTATATATTGAGCAATAAATATGAAGAAAATGAAATCAGATCAAACGTCTTCGACGTCAAAAACACAAAAAAAATATTTTATATTTCAGTTTCTTTCAGAGTCTGGTTGTTTTATGTAGATATACAATATACGTATTGTCATTGTCACTCAAATGCCAAAGTCAAATACGCGTTACTCTGATAACTCGAAAGAAACTCACTTGGTAAAAGTTTTTTAGGGACAATTTGTATGGTCCGAGACGGCGTGCGGTTTTAGTCGGTGCAAGCCCGACATAACCGCCCCCGCTGGCCGGCGGGGGGATATCCGAAGGGATTTCCGCACGATAAAAAAAAAAAAAAAAGGTACCCGAAACCTGGGGTGTGTGTTGGGTAACCTCCTCGAGTGTCGCTCCGAATCCGATCCCGCTGCAGTCCGGGGGGAACGGAATCGGAGCGGCCGGTACACCCTGGGCGGCGGTCAATGGCTTCCCCTTCATAGGGTTGGCATTGATCGTCGGCCAATACCCAACGTGGCGGGAACACATCGCTCTCCGTACTCCTCTGCTTTCAGAGGAGACAGGATGAGCGATGCTGTTAGTGGTGAGATGGCCCAGGGTCAGTCGGGGTGCGAGGGATATGCTCTATGGGTAACCTTACACCCCGGCGTCTGAAGACCCGAGACGGCGTGCGGTTTTAGTCGGTTCAAGCCCGACATAACCACCCCCGCTGGCCGGCGGGGGGGTATCCGAAGGGATTTCCGCACGAAAAAAAAAAAAAAAGGTACCCGAAACCTTGAACGTACAAACCCCAAAATCTAATCATTTCTTCCCATTAACCAAACAAGATGATTGGGGAAAGAATTTTTTAAATTGGATAAGTGGTTCTTGAGTTATTGCGTAAACAGACATCCAGACATCCAGACCAACAGACAGACCGACACAACATTTTTTTTTGCTTAATTAGACTTAGAATCATGTGAAACGTCGAGAAAAGTGATAAAAAGTGGGTGTAAGATTTTGATTTTTTTTGCGTGATTTTAAGACTTCGGTGTCCACGGTTGGTGGCCCGAAGTAAAAAAACTACTGGCCCACCGGCATCGGGTACAGGGATCAAGCTACCGGTGATTATGCTTCAGAGGGAAGTATTTCATCACAATACATGCCGTGTCAAGGGGCACTGCCGTCTGCATCAAGCCCTTGAACCAACTGCCTAACGTGAGCCTCTTGAGATGCTGATTGAGTCTCTTTGCAATCAGTCCGTGAACCAAAACGACTATCGGAACAATAACGGCTGAATCCACATCCCACATGTCAACAACCTCGTGAGCCGAGTCTAAATATTTTGAAGTGGTAGAGTCAAACAACAGTCATTTTGGCCGTTGCATGAATGGGCCGACTCGACCGGGGAAGCACCACCCTCTCACAGAATATCGACTCCAAGTAACAGTATTTGAACTGTTGCGTTCCGTTTGGTGAGTGAGAGTGCCGGAGCCCAAACTCCTTTCCCATTCCCTCCCAAACTCCTTTCCCATCCCCTTTCCTTTTAAGGGGCCGCAGCGCGAGTGTGACGCCACTGGTGTTGCACACGTCCATAGGCCGCGGTAACCGCTTCCCATCAGGTGGGCCGTGTGCTTGTCTGCCACCTTAGTGGTATAAAAAAAATTGTTTGTCTTTTTCGGCATTCACGAGATTTTCGTCATGTGGGATGGTGATATCGATAAATGTTGCGCGGCGCTCTAATTGATCTATCACCACTATATCGAGCTTATTGGCTAGAATTGTCCTGTCAGTGATAACAGATTGATAGCAGTACAACGTGACGCGACCATCGTCAAGAACTGGGTCGGGCACATACCTGTAATACGGCATCTCTGAATCCATAAGTTGATATTTAAGATCAAGTTGCTGATGGACAATCCTGGCCACTTGATTGTGTCTATGCAAATACTCACCGTTGGCAAGACGAGAACAACCAGAAACAATGTGCCTGAGGGATTCTCCGGGACGGTGACATGTCAACCATGCCATCCTGCAGGATATATTTCCGATAGTTATTCGTCATTACAACTTCGGTACCTCCAAAGAGATTGCCAAATCGGAACCTGGACACAGACGCTCTTAAATCTACATCGAGCCCGTATAAGGCCCGATAAAAAAGTCCATACAGTTCTTTACGATCATTACTGCTGAGTATTGTAGGTTCACGCCAGTTCCCTTTCGCTAGACCGAACGAGGGAGGTTCATGATCCACTGCCACTATAACTCAATGCACATCCACATCAACATTGAAAACATATTATTATTATTATATTAAAACCCAGAATGCGGACCACGGATTCGGGGATCCTCGGACACGACCTGGACTAACACGAAGATGAAGATAATGGGTACTTGTTTAGGTCATTTTAAGAATGCGTAGTACATCATTTTAGGAATACCCAGTAGGTCATTTTAGAAATGCCCAGTTTTTGGTTCATTGCCCAGTTTTTACCCTTTAGGTAATTTTGGAAATGCCCAGTAAGTAAAGATGACAGTGAAAGTATTCAAATTTTGTATAAAGAAATGTTTCTATTTACAAAGTTTCTTTGAAATAAAATAATATTGAAATAAAACTATTTCTGTGTTTGGTTGAAACAAAATACAACATGCTCCTTCTAAGTAAATAGTAACACTAACAATTCTCCATAGATCGGGTACTTTGAGATAACACTTCAAACTGTAAGACCATAAAGAAAGAAAGAAAGAACGAAAGAAACGTGTTTTTATTATACCATGGCTGCTGAGAAGCAACCAAAACGTTGGAATTAGTGCACCAAATGAATCGCAACGCAACAAAGTTCATTAAAAATCGTTTTATTTCAAGGTGTAATATTTTCGTAAACTTCCGACAATATCATTAAAATAATATTTAATTTAAATTTATGGAATGCACTGGCAGTCATAAATGAAATGAATGTTATTAATTGAAAATGCATTCTCTTTGTGAATCAATAATGGATATCGGTGCTTTGAAAGAAACTTAAATATGAAAATTGAATTCCAATATTTTTTGCGATAATACCATTGTGACAATAAATGAACGACTTGTTACTAGTCTTTTCATTTTTATATATTTTTTTGTTTCGTTAATAAATATATCTTCACCGTGTCTGATTTTAAGCTGTAAGGGAAGGCGAACCCTCACCCACAGCCTTTTTTTGGAACTGTTCCAGAAAAAATCAAACTGTCTCTGTATCTGGAACACCTTGGAGGAGTTAGAAATATCATAAATGCTCTTCCCTTGTTAGCAACCCTGTAAAATAGGGAATGACTGTGGGCATAAAAACATTATGAGTCCCTGCTTGCGGAGTCCGCTTACTCATTCTGCTGTTCAGCTGTCGGACCTCCCAACCCTGAGGAGAATGTCTCCGCGAGAGCGTTATTTATTTAGTATATATATTTGTGCTTTGTGAAATGCTGTGTTATCATAAAGTTAATTATCAATTACATGTCATAGACGTAATATTTTCTAAGACTGTATAGTAAAATGTTTCTAATATTTAGTGTCACAATTTAAATGTATACAAATGTAAGGATTTTGATATAAAACAAAATATAATTTAATCTGTCAACCAGCAGATGTACAGACTTACATAAGGGGTTGACTTGGCCTCATAGGTCTTGGTAGGTTCCAAGAAGCTTATTGTGAATGACACGCACGGAAATGCACCCTAGATGATAAAATATCTTCGAGATATAACCATCAAACTATTTGGCATTATATTATGTTCCAAGTACCAAAGTCAGAGAATATAATAACAGAGTCAAAGATAAAGTAAAAAGTATTTTTTTTTCTGTATAGACCATTAACAGGACACTTTCAACACGTAAACAATTTGACTAATTTTTAGCAAATGGACCACCGGTTCGGAGCCGGTCCTAAGAAGAACATAAGAGAACAGAGGATATATGATGAGCAAACTTCGCAGTTATAACCAGGTGATGAGCATTACTCATCATATAGAAAAAATAATAGGGTTCACTAAAATTGTTCATCAATGCGGCAGCATTGGACACTATTATACTTGCATCTTTAACCTGGCTCTTTCAAATAATTCCATCGTCTCCCCTCCTATCCAGAACAACACGTGCTGGACTACGGTGTCACCCACATAGGTTATAAACAATATCGTCTCGAACCAAGTGGTTCAGTATTTTCGTTCTTTGTCGCACTATACAGAACTGGAATACTCTACCCGCACACGTGTTTCCTTCTTCTTACTATTTAAAATATAATCTGTCTTTTTAGGATCGGCAGCATCTGCAATAATGGCAGGTATCTACTGGATATCAGGCTAGCTTCATACCATCTAGCGGGGTGCAGTCAGTTAACGGGCTGAATATAAAAAGAAACCTTATTATTTTAAAGATTACTATGCTTCTCATGTTTTACGACCTCTGTAGTGTAGCGGTAGTGCGTTGGACTGATAAAGCCAGAGGTTGCGAGTTCGATTCCCGCTCAGTGCAAATATGTATGTTTGCATTGGTCTGGATGTTTCTATGTATAATTATGTATTTATTTACAAAAAACAATAACAGTATTTAAGTATGTTTATCCGCATTCTAGAACCTATATGACAAGCTCTGCTTAGTTTGGGTTAGAACAATATTATGTAATTGCGGTTGCGTTGTGTACTTTGTCCTTGATAGCTTTGATAGTGTGAACACTGAGGAGTGTTTTGAAGCGAGATGGTTCATGTCCGATGTACCATTGAGGAATAATCACCGACACCCTTTTTTTTTACGTGCGGAAATCCATTCGGATACCCCCTGCCGGCTAGCGGGGGCGGTTATGTCGTGCATCGACTAAAACCGCTCGGTGTCCTGCCCAAGTGTCCAAGGCCTCGAAAGGATAACCCCAGGGTTACCTGCGGACTTTGGCCGCCACCGCGGCCTCGCCTGGTAAGCTAAGCGGTCGACCGTAGTAAGATGTCTTATTTTCAAGTAAGAGTCCTGCTCGCTCAGTTCAATTTATTTCAGTCACACCCTGCACTGAATGACAAGTATTATTTAAAAAAACACAAAACATCATAATCTAATCATGTTCGCACAAAACCAAACTAATGCAAATGAGTTCCATGCTGTAATACTGTCGAGTTAATTACCGTGGTACTACTGAAACGGGCCCGGGTCAAGCTCCAATTACGTTTTAAGGATGTTTGCGAACAAACACGACCCGTTTATTGGGCGTCTTATTCGCGGTTGTAAGGTCAACGTAACCAAGGTTCCTTTGCCTGTTGATAATATTGTTTTTTTTTTTGTAAATGCACGCCTTATATCTGTGTGAACCAATTCCTAACATATGCAATTTAAAACTATTTTTAACAGATTCTATCAAGATTTATTTGATGTTATTTTATATTTTACATTGATCCCGACGTTTGCGGGTACTTTGAGATAACTTACACTTCAAACTACAAGACAACAACCATCTTTAATCTCCCCGTGACCATGGCTGCTGAAAAGCAACTGAAACGTCGGGATCAATGAAAAATATAATATAACATCAAATAAATCGCAATGGAATCCGTTAAAAATAGTTTTATTTCAATGTGTGATATTCGCGTAAACTTCCGACAATATCATAAGCAATTTAGTAGAGCCGGAGGTGTTAATGGTAACGATTTCGGTTACATGAATTTCTAGAAAATTGTACAAAAAAATATCCCTTTTATCACTTTAAAGGTAAAACTAGATTTTATAATATTTGTATGTTCTGTTAAGTTGAACACAAAAACAAAAGATGCTGAAAGTTGTGAGCAAAAACACTAAAAAATATCCCTTTTATCACTTTAAAGGTAAAACTAGATTTTATAATATTTGTATGTTCCGTTAAGTTGAACACAAAAACAAAAGATGCTGAAAGTTGTGAGCAAAAACACTAAAAAATATCCCTTTTATCACTTTAAAGGTAAAACTAGATTTTATAATATTTGTATGTTCCGTTAAGTTGAACACAAAAACAAAAGATGCTGAAAGTTGTGAGCAAAAACACTAAAAAATATCCCTTTTATCACTTTAAAGGTAAAACTAGATTTTATAATATTTGTATGTTCCGTTAAGTTGAACACAAAAACAAAAGATGCTGAAAGTTGTGAGCAAAAACACTAAAAAATATCCCTTTTATCACTTTAAAGGTAAAACTAGATTTTATAATATTTGTATGTTCCGTTAAGTTGAACACAAAAACAAAAGATGCTGAAAGTTGTGAGCAAAAACACTAAAAAATATCCCTTTTATCACTTTAAAGGTAAAACTAGATTTTATAATATTTGTATGTTCCGTTAAGTTGAACACAAAAACAAAAGATGCTGAAAGTTGTGAGCAAAAACACTAAAAAATATCCCTTTTATCACTTTAAAGGTAAAACTAGATTTTATAATATTTGTATGTTCCGTTAAGTTGAACACAAAAACAAAAGAGGCTGAAAGTTGTGAGCAAAAACACTAAAAAAAACAAGCATTTTTAAATCTTGTGAAAGGTGATCTTTACAAAGGCAAAGATAAAAAGTCAAAGGGATCGTCTTTGACCGTATTTCATTTTCATTAAATGAAATACGGTAATGAATTATGATTTAAAAATGATAATATAATAATAAATAAATATTCTACGACATTCTACACAGCGCTTTCTAGACCCAAAGTAAGCATAGTGTAACTAACTTGTGTGATGGGTTCCAGAATGCGGATATACTTTATTTTCTCATAAGCAATCATAAGCATAATCATAAGCAATCAAATGCATACATAATAAACATAGAAACACCCAGACACGTCATTTCAAAAGGAGTGGCATTATGATAACTTTCGTTTTTTAAAGTTTTCAATAACTCTAACAGGAAGAAACAGTTCTAGGTTCTAGTTTACTATGAATAAATTAAACGGACACCAGTTATAATAAACTCCATTCATTTTCATCAATTTTAACTAGGTATAATTTAATAAAACCTTCAAGTAACGTTTGACCCAAAAAGTTAGTACAGCGCCATCTCTTTACAAACCCGTGAATTCGCAAGTAAGTTCTCCCAGTAGAGGCTTACGTATATAATATGCTAAGTAGTTAGACAATTGTACAGATAGAGGTATCGCCATGTTACGTTTGAAAGTAACTATGTTAAACTAGTTTTGTAGAATATTATGGCTTTTCTTGCAAGATAACTTCTAACTTTCACATCACTGAGACGGTTAACAATTTTCTAGCTTGCGATTGTATTTGTTTTCAAATTTTATTATAATATATGATTACAGATACATACTGTTATTATAAAGACAAAAGTTACAAATGCGTCTAAAAATATTGTATACCTACGAACTAGGGGCGGCCAACTTTTTTTACAAGAAATAATCTATATTGAGGTATATGAAGAATATTAAACAGTATTTTTTTTTTTAGAGCTTCTCGCACAACTGACTAATTTACAATCTTTTTTAAAAACTTCATACGCCTCATCACAATTATAACTGAAATTAAAATAAATATTCGTTCAGAAACTCAGTGTACTTTGTTTGTGGTGTGCCCTCTGAGTAAATAAAAACAAATTTATGTGAGCGTCTAAGTATAAGACATAATAATGCGTTTGCATTTTGATGCTGAAAACAGTATATTGTATACTTACTTTATTTTTGTTCAAAAGTAAAAAGTAAATTTAGTGAAATACAGTATAATACTGTTTAAAACAGTATAGTTGGCAACCCTAGGCGCAATGTATTGACTGAATGTTGAGCTGTGAGTGCACTACATGATTACCAACAATTCACGCGCAATTTTTTTTCAATTGAATACCATTGAATTTTTTGTTCGGTGATTATTTCTCCGTGTCTGGTCCGATTTCCAGTTTTCTTTTTTTAATCGGTATTTATGGTTCAAAAAAAATTCAAAAGCTGATTTCTCAAAAACAACAATTAGTAGAATCTAAGTTTTGGCGCCAAAACTTAGCCTATAGTTTTGGCGCCAAAATAAATTGTTGTTTTTGAGAAATCAGCTTTTGAATTTTTTGTTCGGTGATAAATCCTCCGTGGTACTTCATAATTTAAATTTGTATAGCCTATGTCCGTCACATCACTATCATCATTGATTATGCTAAAAATCATTTAAATCCATTGAAGGGTCTAGGCGCTAGAGGGAAACAAACGAAATACATCGAGTGGAGTGAAAGAAGCTTGACTTCGTCTCACTCTCAGCTCAAAGACTCTCGGTTGTAAAATCAAAACTTATTATTAGGTTTGATTTTACAACGGAAAGTCTTTCGTATTTCGTAGTCCTTCATATCCTAAATAGTAGTATTTCGTATTTTAAATGGGTGTTAAACAACGGACCGGGCTCTGGTGCAGGCTTTGGTCTCAGGGTTGGGTCAGATGGCATGTCAGGGCACGCCGCAGTAGCGGCGGTAAGACCCATCATGGAGGTCTGGTTAGAGAGGTGAAACGGGAGCCTTTTTTTTTGTGCGGAAATCCCTTCGGATACCCCCCCGCCGGCCAGCGGGGGCGGTTATGTCGGGCTTGAACCGAATAAAACCACACGCCGTCTCGGGTCTACAGACGCCGGGGTGTAAGGTTACCCATAGAGCATATCCCTCGCACTTCGACTGACCCTGGGCCATTCGCAGTGTCCCCTCTGATAACAGCAGAGGGGTACCTGGAGCGGCCACGCCCCCCCGCGGGCCTTGCAGGCCCTCCATACCCCGACCCCCTCGTGCAATGGGGTCAGCTGGCCCTGAAAAGGGCCGGTTGGTCAGACTCTTGGCCGTTGATGTTGACGCCAGCTACTCCAGAGGAGCAATCAATGATGCGTCATCGCCCACGTTGCCCAGGGTGCACCATACTTGGAGGTGATCCAACCAGTCGCACCCCAGGCGAAACGGGAGCCTCTCGTACCGACTGACGCAGGTGATCTCTGGAAAGGGGTGAAACTTTGTTTTAGTGAGATAGAATCCAACATAACCACCTCCGCTGGCTTGCGGAGGGGGGGGGGCATCAGGGGGAGTTACCGCACGAAAAAATAGGGGTCAGACGGCAGTCACTCCTGGAAATTCGATTTTGTTATTATTATATCAATAAAAATAAACAAACGTACCTTTTTTTTTTCTTTTTTTTTCGTGCGGAAATCCCCTCGGATACCCCCCCGCGTGACAGGGGGGTGGTTATGTCGGGCTTGAACCGACTAAAACCGCACGCCGTCTCGAGTTGGCTCCAAAGTGCAAACTTTGGGGCCAACTGGTAAACCGCTATGTGGATGATAATAATGATGAAATTATATCAAAAATTATAAATCACTAGCTGTAGCCCGCGGATTCATTCGCGTGGAATTCTGATCCCGTTTCCAAAACCCATGGAAACCTATTTCTGGGATTTTTTTAAGTTTTTCGCTCCGTAAGAGCCATAATCATACTTTAAGGAATATTAAAAAAAAAAGAATTAGCGGAATCGGTTCAACTGCTCTCGAGATTTGCGCTTAGCAACACATTCAGCGATTTATTTTTATATTATAGAATAATGTTATTTGTTGTGTTGGGCGGCGATAGCCCAGTGGCGTATGTAACGGACTGCTGAGACGAGGTCTCGAGTTCGATCCCCAGTCGCCCCAGGCGCACACCTCTGACATTTCGTAGTTATGTGTGTATTAATAAAATGTTAATTATCGCTCGCCTTTAATGTGCCCGATAGATGGCAATAGGCTCGCCCACTATTACATTGGGACCTTAACATAACTGGCGAATCGTGTGTGTGTAATACACCTCTGCCTACCCTTTTGGGTATACAGGCATGAAGTTATGTTATGTTGATTTTTGTAAAAGACTGCTTACAACTAAAGTCATACATTACATTTACCTCCACAACTAATTCAAACTCCTTATGTTGGTAGTGGCTAAACGTGGGTCAATCCTTCGATGCAAGTCTAATGCTTGAGCCATTAGGTAATTGCAGCATAAATATTAAATAAGATTATATAGATTAATATAGTTAAATTACTGTTGTTTCTAACATAATGGGTTCATGTTTCTAATATAAAATTAATAGGTCAATCCGTCGATAACTGCGACGCGAGCGAGGACTCGGGGCTGCACACGCTAGCGGACTGCCCGGCTTGGGAGGCGCCGAGGCGTGACCTAGTGGCAGCCATCGGAGTGGAAGTCCTCTCGCTCGGCAGCATGATTAAGGCAATGGTGCGGAGTGCGGGCGCGTGGGCCGCCGCCTCCTGCTTCTGCGAGCATATAATACTCGCGAAGGAGATGGCGGAGCGCGCCCGGGAGAGAGTTAGAACTCTCCCAGCCCGCCGAGCCCGCAACATGCTCACCGCGCGTCGCAGGCGACTCAGGCGCCGGAGGTCGGTCAAAGACCTCCGTCCTCCATGAGATTTTTCTATTAGCCTATTTCTAGATAGAGCCCTATAGGGCTTCATCTGCAAATGGAAGTGAAATAATTGTGATGATGTAATCGTAGCTCAAGAGACCAGATTTGCAGCCAGTCCAGTTTCAACACTGGATCTTTAATCTCACCAGTCACTAGCGTAGGAGGTAACTCGTGTTTTATTGCATTTGCACAGAAATACATGTCGACTTCGAATAAAAAATATTTTTCATTTTTATATCTTTTTCGCTTACTAACAAAACACGTATTTCTTGTTGAAAATACCAAAATTTGATGAACTTAAAAGCACATTTGGTTGCAACTAATTTTTATTATTTGAGATATATATATATATATATATATATATATATATATATATATGTATATATAGATAGGTATATATAATTCCGAACCAAATATAAAATACAATTTTCTAAGATTTTTACATGAGATAAGTTCGTCAAGTTTTTTTTTTGTAACTGTTCACGCATGAACATGACTTATAGTAACTTCCAATATTCTGACGTCAATGGACTCTACGTGATATTCAAATAATATACTAATATGTTCTTATCATCACGTAGAGAAAATGACGGACGAGGAAAAGGACTGCTGAAGTTGCATGAACACCAATAGCACACTAAGACGTAGTTATAGTTGTGTATATATGATAAAATTAGTATTTAAGATCATAGTTAAGTAAGAATAAAGTTGTCATCAAGTTGAGCCCGACTTTGACTCATTACCTGTCCAACCTCTCACTGTGGCCAAGTACCCTTAGCCGTCAGTCCTGATCGGTCTTGTGAGACTGCTTGACCGGCAGTGAGAAAACCTTACCACCTGCACCCCAATTCCTGTCTCTGTCCGTCTGGTGTCTTAGGTCGCCTGGCATCAGATATCCTGTACCTATTATATATATGTATTTTTAAATACTTATAGTAGGGCTAGGGTAGTAGGGCTAGGGGAGTAGGGACGCGTAGGGGTAACGCTGCAACGAAGCAACGTTGTGACGTACACGAGCGGAGGTCTGTGTCACCGAACACCACCAAGTACCACGCCGTGATGAACTATAGGTTAGGGTTGCGAACACGACTTGGTGTGCCAGCGAGCCCCCGAGAACCAAGCGTGTATTGCACCGTAGGGTAGCAGTTAGGATTATGTTAGGATTACAGTAGCTGTATAGGGTGACGGGATTAGGATTAGTTAGGATACTTTTGCCTTAGGAGTACCGTAAGTACTCCTTCGTTAGGATAGACTAGGGTAGAATATTAGGTTAATCACACTTTCCTGAACAGTCGAGGTAAGTGCTGTTATCTCCCTGTTCAATAACTATTACATACATACATAACTTCCCGCCTGTATTCCCGAAGGGGTAGGCAGAGGTATATTACACACCCACGATTCACCAGTTATGTTAAGGTCCCAATATAATAGGGGGCGAGCTTATTGCCATCAAACGGGCACATTATTAAGCGAGCGATAAATAACATTTATTAATGCACACATAACTACGAAAAGTCAGAGGTGTTTGCCCGGGGCGACTGGGAATCGAACTCGAGACCTTGTCTCAGCAGTCCGTTAAATAAACCACTGGGCTATCACTGCTTAACTATTATTACTTTATAAATTACTAGTAATCTGCTCTTGCTTCGCTTCGGTTTATATGAGTTGTTTTTTTTACTCAAGCCATTTACACATAAAATTAACCTATGTCCATTGGGGATAATTTACGTTTAAAATGATGATAGATTTTTTCCAATAAGTGCAGTGGTTCCGAAGATTACCCCAGACAAACAAACTAACAAAATTAGGCCTCTCTCTCCTTACATCATTAGTATAGATTTATGGTTGTGATTGAGGTAGTGAAAAAGTATTTTTAGTAGATTACAAAATATAGTAAGTATATCTAATTTGACAATATTTGACGTAAAACTGATAGGTCTGTATTAAGTATCTCCGACTAAGGTCATAATTATTTTTATGTTTAACTAGCTGATGCCCTGATATAGATTTTAAGTCGAACGAAGACAGAAAAAAACACATCAAAATCCGTTCTGTAGTTTTTGAGTCCATCGCGAACAAGCAGACAAGAATTCCAAAAAACAAATATTTTTGTATTCAGAATCGTTAACATAATTTATGTATTTTTGTATTTTTTATGTTTTTTTTTTGAAATATCTCCAATGTACAGACACAATTAATTTTCAATTTTATAATAGTATATATAAATAGAAGAGTACTAGGTACCGAAATTACTAGTATTCCTGCTAACCCCCCCAGCTAAGCTAATTTGCTTGTGTTAGGAGCCGTTTCACGTCGGTAGTACAATGGCCAGGATTCGAACCCGGGACCTCTCGATCGTGAAGTCGATTATTAACCACTAAGCTACTGACGCTCTTAGATTTAGTCTCATTACTCTTTCGCAGTACTCTTATAGTTATAAAAAATGAAACATAAAAATATAATAAATAATAAGATCTAAAATAATAAACTTAATTGAAATATAATTATTGTGCAATAATATAAACTAATATTATTAACTAAATGTTTATCAAACTATTCCTCTCTCCAAAAATTGTGCTGTGCTCGACAGGGTCCATAATTCTAACCTAATTTTAAACTGACAACTGTATCACATTATGCTATGCAACAAATTAATTGAGAATTGAGCAAGCAGTTCATAAGCAGAGCAAAGTGACAAAGTAGTGTGCGCATTTTTTTTTTTTTTTTTTTTATATGATAGGTACAGAAACAGACAACAGATTGAGTGTATACACAATGTTACTACGAACTAAACAACTTTTGTAAATCTAATGTCCACTTACATCTGTACACAGCATTTCAGTGGCATCTTCGATGCTGGTTTACTAACTAACTTAAGTATCAACTAGTAGTAGCCATACACATACCAAATTCAATGACATAATTAAATAAAAGATGTTATTCAGGCGGCATGCCTTCACCGCGTATTATCTTTTTAAATTCTTATAAGCTATTATGAAAAATATCCAGACGAGAGCACACAGAATTATAATACTTGCACATTCTAGCGAGCGGACCATTCTGGGACACATTCTTGTTGCTTGTAGGTATTATAAATAGTTGTGGGATACGCACAGAACGCGTCGGTATCTTGATGTCAAGTTTGTCCAAAAGATAGCTGTCAAGTGAATCATTTGCTATTTTTTACAAAGTGCACAGGTCGCTCATCCACCTCCTCCTCTCAAGACTTACCATCTGAAAGTGGGCAAGTCGCTGGTCATATTGATTTATTTTGCGCCGAAGACCATACTTTGAGCATAACTATTGTATAAACTAAACTATTAGCAAATTGAAACTTTTCCCCAACTCCCATGACGCAGGACTTGATTAAACAACTATGTTTTTTTATCTATGTGGTAAAATTGACTTCGACGCTAGAAAAGCAATTTTTCTGTCCTGATTTATTTGACCGAGAGGATGGCAGATTTTATTTGATTTTATGAGCATGCATGCAATAAGATAAACATTTTTAACCGACTTCAAAAAGGTGGAGGTTCGTTTGTATCTGTGTTTTTACAATATAAATAAATAAATAATTCTACGACATTCCACACAGCTCTGTCAAGACCCAAAGTCAGCATAGTTTAACTAGCTTGTGTTATGGGTTCCAGAATGCGGTTAAACATACTTATATACTTTTTTTATTTTTGTAAATACATACATATTATACATAGAAACACCCAGACTAATGCAAATAGACATATTCATGTATACAAATATTTGCACTGAGCGGGAATCGAACCCGCAGCCCCTGTCGTAGCAGATGAATGCACTATCGCTACACCACAGAGGCGTATGATGAGTTGATGGTCATGATATTGGTGTCCATGTGTTTATTAACTCAAACTATCGTTATTTACACACAATATACCTTACTTTTTTTTTCATGCGGAAATCCTCTCGGGTACCCTCCGAGCCCGCCGGCTATCGGGGGCGGTTATGTCGAGCTTGAACCGACTGAAACTGCATGCCGTCTCGGGTCTACAGACGCCGGGGTGTAAGGTTGCCCATAGAGCACATCCCTTTCGAGATGGTTCTCTCGGGTTTGGGAACCATGGTGTCCCCGTCTTGCCCCGTTTGGCCGCCGCCGTCCCGGCCTGCTGCTTCTGCTGGAGTGACAGGCGGCGTCACCTGCCACCCCCACTCACCTGCCACCTCCCCTCACCTGCCATCCCCACACATAAAATACCTATAGCCTGTTTTCATCGGGGATTATATACCTTTCAAATGGTGTAAAAATATTTCCAATAAGTGGAGTAGTTCCGAAGATTACCCCAATTATATAAAGAAACTCACTAAATTCGGCCTCTCTCCTTATAGTGTAGATTATCGATTGGGAATAACTCTTCAGGGCTTGTTTGTAACTTCATTACGCTTTGGTTTGTATATTGGTAGAATTATTAAATATCTCGTTTTGACAACAAACTTGTAACCATATGTTGATGTTAAATAGCACGCTTGCTACGAATTTGTCGATGAAACTTAGTAGTTAATTAGGTATTTATTTATTTATTTATTTAATCTTCATGCACATAGTACATGAAGATTAAATAAATAAATAAATAACTACCTAGAACGTCAACTAAATGTTGTTGGGACAGCGTCTGTGTTGCAGTGCATCCGCCATGTTTGTTGAACTGGTCAGATCGATTGGAAAAGCGTATGATTCGAGTTTTCCTTCTTTTAGGCTACTCCGGCCTCGGTAGAACTTCAGCCAAAAGTAGCAAGGTCTCCCCGAAAGGAGGGCGTAGATTGTGTCTCGCGTTGCCCAGAGTGCACCATGAGATTTTTTTGCATAATACCCCATTTTAATCACACTACATATTAAATAAATTTTGAAATACATCTTTCTTCTACACCTTAATAGATTTGTTTGTTTCTGATCTATAAACTCTGAAACTACTAAACCGATTTCAAAAATTCTTTCACCATTAGAATGGTACATTATCCCTGAGTAACTGAATTACATTGCATACCGATATTTCTACAGGATCAGGACTTACACGGGTAAAACCCCGTGGCGTGGCTAGTTACAAAATTATTAAAAATATAAAAAAACTGATGGTCAGATCCACATCATACATGGACGATACATACGAGTTAGGAACCGCAGTCTGCGGCGAGGATGCCGCAGACTCGTCTACGCCCGGGACTACCAAAATCGATGATCGGGGCCTGAGGACGGCAGTTGGCCGACTCGTCGTCCATACAGAAGCAGGCCGTGGCGGATGCGTATCGAGTGTGTCCTACACAAGCCAGCCAACTCACCGACGCGGGATAAAACCCGAACCCACCAGGCGATGCCGCAGTGGCGGCCAAATTGCGCCGGTAACCCTGGGGTTATCCTTTCGAGGGCTGATCCGGGGTGCCCGGGTTTTAGTCAGTCCGATTCCGACACGCCCACACCATCATCGGCACCGATGGGGTGAAGCCCGTTGGGGTTTCCAAACGCTAAAAAAAACCATATCGATGAGTACCAGATGTCGGATTTGATTTAACTTGGTCCATGTGCAAGTAATTCATATTTCATTACATAGATTCCAAAGTATCGAATCATAAATTGCGTTTCGTTATATGAAAATGTAACTCGCACGTCTTCATAATAATAATACATCACAATCGCAAATGGTTTGACGGTGTAATATTGTGGTACGCAACAAGAGCCCACGGCAAAGTTTGTCGTAAAATTACCCGGAGTACTAGTAGCAATATTGCGAGTTAACAACTATGGTACCAGCTGTTCAAAAGCTAAATATTACTTCGGCAGATACAAATATTTATTCGCTCGCTATGAATAGATAAGCGTGGGGAATAAGATTGTGTAATCGCGCGTTTGGAATGTTCTATATATTGTTGTTATAAAGTAAATTAGATCTTACGTTGAAATGTAAATGGAATAAAATCACGTTAACAGAAGTCGTGTACATCGGCAATTTGCTTGACATAAATGAGATTGTCAGAAGTTTACGCGAATGTCACACGTAACATAAACATAACATAAACTCACGCCTATATCCCCGAAGGGGTAGGCAGAGGTGCTAGCACCCACATTTCGCTAGTTTATGTTTAGGTCCCAATGCAATAGGTGGCGAGCCTATTGCCATTAATCGGGTACTTATAAGCCTGCGATAAATACACACATAACTTCGAAAAGCATCGAAAAGTCATTGGTGTGTGCCATGGTAAAACCTGGGATCGAACCCGAGACCTCGTCTCAGCAGTCCATTACCCATACTACTAGGCTACCGCGGCTTATGTACTATTATAGTACATAAGCCGCGGTAGCCTAGTAGTATATAATATAATGTCACACATTGAAATAAAACTATTTTTGACGGATTCTATCGCGATTTATTTGATGTTACTTTATATTTTACATTGATTCCAACGTTTCGGTTGCTTTTCAGCAACCGAAATCATGCCCGTGACCATGGCTGCTGAAAAGCAACCGAAACGTCGGGATCAATGTAAAATATAAAATAACATCAAATAAATCGCGATAGAATCCGTCAAAAATAGTTTTATTTCAATAAATGAGATTGCTATTATTTATCTTTCTTGTAACGAGAGGATATTAAATACATATGAAATCTTTTCCATTTATTATTAACAGGAAACGAGAACTTATTGCTATATAAAGTTGTTGAATCAGCCTATTGTGGGTGCAGGGAACTTCTTGAAATGAAGAGTCGAGACGATTTATAGGAACAATTGAGGTTTATTAAATTTCTACAATATTTCTTAGATATTACGTTGCGCGTTCAAAAGTGGCGAAGGTAAAAGTAAAATTATGAATTTGCACTTTTTTGACAGATTTTACAGCGCGGGAGTGAATGGTGGCAGCACCGGTCCCTTAAGGCGAAGATTTGTTGTTAAGGCGAAGCCGGAACATGCCCCCGGCCTTGGAAGGATCCACGTCCAACAGCTAGGCATCATCTTCCTCATTGAACAGGGGACAGATCCGAGGAAATGCGCGTCTGATGACTCCAGACTTGGTTTGAATATCAGCGACTCGAGAAATCCCATCCTTTCCTGGCATAGTGGAGATGATTCGTCCCAAGCTCCATTTCAGTGGCGGCGTATTGTCTTCTTTGATGACGACCATTGTGTTCCGTTGAAGATCACGTCCATCTTGTCTCCATTTTGCTCTCGTTTGCATTTCCGATATGTATTCCTTCGACCAGCGAGCCCAGAAGTGTTGTCTGATCTGCTCGAGCCTTTGGTATCGTGTCAGGCGATGGGCAGGAACATCAGAAAGCTGTTCTGTCGCAGGCGCTGTAAGGAGACGACCAACCAGGAAATGAGAAGGACACAGGGGAAGGAAGTCATTCGGATCTGCGGATAAGGGACTGAGAGGACGGGAGTTTAGGATACATTCAATTTGTGATAATGCAGTGCTATATTCCTCCAAAGTTAGGTGTGCGTTGCCAACTTCTCGTAACAAGTGATGCTTGCACGACTTGACCCCAGCCTCCCACAATCCACCAAAATGAGGCGCGTAAGGCGGTATGAAGGAGAACTTGATGTCTTGACTAGTCGCATATTCAATTAAATCGTCAGAGCATTTTGACAAAAATTTAGAAAATTCGTTTGCGAGACCTACAAAATTCCTACCGTTATCTGAAATTATTTCATTCGGTTTGCCACGTCGAGAAACAAATCGCTTTAACGCAAGCAGGTAAGCATCAGAAGAAAGGTCACTGACTAGTTCTAAATGTATTGCGCGTGTTACTAAGCAGATAAAAAGGCATATGTATCCTTTTATTAATTTCGAACCCCGACCCTTGCGGTTCAGTATGAGCACTGGTCCGGCGTAGTCGACGCCACTACGTAAGAACGGAAAGGTTGGCGTGATCCTCTCCTCCGGTAAGTTGCCCATAATAGGAGATAAAGATCTACCTCTGAACCGTGTACACGTGACGCATTCGTGTACAATGCGCTTAGCCAGGTTTCTACCTCCCACTGGCCAGTGCGACTCGCGGATGTTGTACAGCAACGCCTGAGGCGCGGCGTGCTGCAGCCGCTTGTGTTCGTGCCGAAACAACAATACTGAAAACCAGTGTTTAGAAGAAATTAATATTGGATGTTTTTTATCGAAATTAAATTCGGGAGACAGTTTAATTCTTCCACCGACTCGTAGAATACCGTCATTATCCATAAAAATATTTAATTTACTTAGGACATTTTTATTTTTAATATTCTGATTGTTGGATAATGATTTGTATTCATCGGGGAAGGATTCACGTTGCGATAACTTCACTAAGTTCATTGGAGCATTCCTCAGTTCATCTACAGTGAGTGGTCCGCGGCGGATATTATTTTTATTGCGTGTATTGTAAATAAAACGTAATGCGTGAGCGCACGCTCGCTGCATACGATTGAACTGAGAAAACCTATTGAATGAAAATAATGAATTCTCCATAGTTGTAGACAAAAATGTTTGTGTTTTTATTGATTTTAATTCAGGCAAATCAGTCTGCACTTTGTGACTTTTATCTGAAATCGATTGACTACTGTCAAACTCAGGGTCATGCAGAAATGTGGGGCCATCCCACCATAAAGATGAAGATTTAAGATCTTCTAGACTGATTCCGCGAGATACTAAGTCAGCTGGGTTGTGTTTTCCGCTCACATGACACCACGGAAGCTCATTAGTATTTCATGAATTTCTGCCGCTCGGTTTTGTACGAAAGTCTTGAGTAAGTTAGGTGCCATACGCAGCCAACCCAGTACAATCGTAGAATCACACCAGAAAGTAATGCTATCGAACTGACAGTTAAGCGATTCGCGTACTTTGTTATATAACCTAGCGCCTAGTAAGGCTCCGCATAGTTCTAGCCTAGGTATGCTTACGGGATTTAAGGGCGCGACCCTACTCTTCGAACAGAACAATCTAACAGTTACCGATGAGTCTTGATTTATTGTGCATGTCCCGTATGCGGACTCCGACGCATCAGTAAATATGTGCAACTCGATACGAGCCGGGTCGGTACCTATGACGTGCCGCGGTACAACTATTTCATTGAGTACACGCAAAGATCGTACGAAACAATCCCAAGTGCGTCTGACGTCACTAGGTACCTCATCGTCCCACCCTATCTTCAACAACCATAGTTGCTGCAATAAAATCTTTGCTACGACAATAGCAGGACTTAGCAATCCTAAAGGATCAAAGATTTGTGAAATCGTTGACATGATAAAACGTTTTGTTATTGATTGATCAGCTGTGTTGTTGAACTGGGTGTTAAAATAAAACTCATCATTAAGATTATACCATCCTACTCCTAACGTTTTTGAATGGACATTTTCGTCTAATGATAAATCTTTAAAAAGATTGGACTCATTTTGCGCGGAGTTGTCTAATCTGAAATTAAACATCCATTTCCAAAGAGGAAAACAACCTGACTTCAAAACATTTGAAACTTCTTCACAAATCTTTATCAATTTTTGTTTATTGTTGCTACCCGTCAACATATCGTCAACAAAGAAATCTTCTTTAATGATCCTTGCGACGTGGGGATCCGTACAGTCCGCCGCTAACTGTTTGAGGCATCTACAGCTCAAAAATGGTGCTGATTTAAATCCATACGTCACGGTTTGAAGCTGAAAGACATCCAGCGGCTGCGACGGATCATCCCGCCACAATATCAATTGGAGATCACGTTGTGATTTATCTATTAAACATTGCCTATACATTTTCTCAATGTCTGCACAAGCTGTGTATTTATGTTGCCTAAATCTTAGCAAAATAGACATAAGGTCGCCTTGTATCGGTAGGCCCGTCATTTGCAAATCATTGATCGAGATGTTATTACTAGATGCGGCGCTGGCATCGAACACTACACGAAGTTTTGTTGTAGTGCTATGTTCCCGAAAAACTCCGTGATGCGGTAAAAAACAATGGGGCGTCCCGACACTGTCTACACGGCTCATGTGACCTAAACGAACGTATTCGTAAATGAAGTCGCGGTACAGACCCTTGTAGTCTGGATTGCGTGACAAACGTTTTTCTAAGGCGAAAAACCTACGTTCTGCGTGCGAATATGTTTTACCTAATGTATCGGGGGAACCTTTGAAAGGCATACGTACAATAAACCTTCCGTCATTGTCGCGTGTACTAGTCTCGACGAAATGTTTCTCACATGCCCGTTCCTCGTCTGTGCGCGTATCACGATACATAGGCGTTTCTTACAACTCCCAGAATTTGCGTAGCTGGGAATCAATTGACTGAGTAAAATTACACTGAATGTACCTATCATGACGCGAAATAGAACAAATAGGTCCGGAAATAACCCATCCCAATTTTGTATCTAATAAGAAAGGTCCACTAGGTAATCTTATCTTATTTGATTTTATTAGATCCCAGAATACATCGGCGCCGATTAATAAATCTATGTTTTTACATTCATTAAACTGCGGGTCTGCTAAAACAACATTCTCAGGAATGCAAAGTTGCGCGTTTTTTATAGTTAAAGCAGGCAACACCGATGTAATCTTGGGCAAAACAAAACATTGTAAATTCGCGGTGTACTGGTGGATGCGTGACCTAAGCTCGATGTCACATACCTGCGTGGATTGTGTGACCGAGTTGCCTACACCACGAATTTCTTGAGTGGACTGTATAACTGGCGCATGTATTAAATTACATAAAGATTTAGTTATGAAACAACGTTCGCTACCGCTGTCAAGGAGCGCGCGAGCTAGCTGATATTTTTTGTTATTACTATCAGCTATCTCAACTAATGCAGTCGATAACAAAACCTGTTTCATTGCAACAGTTTGAGTGCAAGGTGTGTCTATGTGTACTTTATTTGCATGTATAGTTGTGCATTCCACAACAGAGGACGACCTAGATGCGCAGGGCGCGGGAAGGGGCGGCGACACCACTGGGACTGGAGTCACAGTAGGCGACGACTCATTAGCGCCCGACGCGTGAAGAGCTACAGTTTGATTGGCATGATTATCGGAATGAATTAACGAATTATGTTTTTTGTTACATAACCGACACGGCCCGAACCTACAGTTATCTAAAGTGTGATTCGAACGTAAACAATTAGTGCACAGTTTGTTTTCGCTAATGAATTTGAGCTTTGATTCTAACGTGTATTCTAAAAACTTTGGACACGCATAAATTGGATGATTTTTCTCACACAGTAAACAAAGTTTTTTAGTGGTTTCGCGCGATTGTTTTGCCTGCGGCTTATCGGTGGAGACATTGCAGTGAATTTTAGACTGAGATTTTTTATTTTCGTGCGTAGGTTTGCTATGTGACACCTGCAATGTTTCCAGCATGTCAGCCCGGTCTTTTAGGAACTTCAACAAATCATCCAATTTAAGCCGCGCTTTGTAGTCGTCAGTTTTAGAGAATAGTGTACCTTTGTGTTGCTCCCACTCGCGTTCAGTGACTTGATCTAACTTCGACACAACTAAATAGATAACAAGTGTATCCCACGAGTCACTTGGCTCACCGAGGATTTTTAGTGCGCGTAGATTCTTTAGCACGGTATCAATTAGCCTCCTGATCAGAACTGGCGACTCCTTGCCTACACTCTGCATAGTAAACAAAGACTTCACATGGTTATGCACTAACAATCTGCTATTATTGTATCGATTGAGAAGTAAGGCCCATGCAACAGGATAGTTATCACTACAAAATTCTACTGAATTGATAACCAGCTCCGCGCTGCCCTTTAGTGCTGATTTTAGGTAATGAAACTTTTCTATATCGCTAAGATCATCTGACTTGTGCACTAACGATAGAAAGGTGTCTCTAAACTCCAACCACTGCTCATACGAACCGTCAAAGGTAGGCATAGAAATTGTAGGCAACTTGACGGTCTTTTTATGATGATTACATTTACTAGAACTGTCATTAACCTCACCTTTGCTTACCAAACATTCAGCTTGAGATAATATAGTGTAATAGGTATTTTCAAATATATCTCTTTGCGTTAACTGCTCATCTACATCAGAGACTAATTCCTCGATTCTACTTTGAATGTCATTGAACTCACTGAACAAAGTAGTGGCTCCCTGAATCCGTAATTTCAGATCTATGCGTTTTTGATTAGACAAAGTATCATCATCAAAACTAGCTAGGAAGTTTGACAATTTAGTTAATCTACCTTTACATATACCTCGTTTTTTAATTAATTCCCTAATCACTGGACTATCTTCGCCGACATCTAGTTTGTACGGCGATTTATCGCGTGATTTACTTGGTACTGAAACCTCTGACGTGTTTGGTTTGCTCATTTTGGTGGAGAGTAGTAAGGATGGAGTACTCACGTTTGAATGATGTCCGTTACGAAGAGACTTCTCGAATGCTTTGGCAGCGCACAGACCTCACAAATCACAACCAGAATTCACTGAAATAATGTAGAAATATCACACGATTACACAATTGAAATGGAAGGGCAGGAATGGGCAGGATGGCTGGCCTTACCTATTATGCGCGTTTTCAGGTCCGGAACAGGCTTCCTCCCAATTCGTAGCTCTCGGATGGATGCGATTCCTCTCGGATACTATCCCTCTGCGTGTTTGTGCTCCCGTCGTCGCCTCTTCCAGTTCTCCAACGGCGAATATTGAATTTCAACGGTAGTTACTGGTTCCACGATTCTTCAACTTGATTTTTGATCCGGCTCTGAAGGTCCATATGTTGAATCAGCCTATTGTGGGTGCAGGGAACTTCTTGAAATGAAGAGTCGAGACGATTTATAGGAACAATTGAGGTTTATTAAATTTCTACAATATTTCTTAGATATTACGTTGCGCGTTCAAAAGTGGCGAAGGTAAAAGTAAAATTATGAATTTGCACTTTTTTGACAGATTTTACAGCGCGGGAGTGAATGGTGGCAGCACCGGTCCCTTAAGGCGAAGATTTGTTGTTAAGGCGAAGCCGGAACAAAAGTTTTATTGCTACAAACTACACAGTGCTATCTAGTCCTCAACAAAACATATCTTGTAATATGAATTCTGGAACACGGATAAATATTGTTTTTTTTTATACATACACTAGCTGACCCGGAAAACTTCGTTCCGCCTTAGAATTAAGTTATATTGGTTACCTGGTGAATGTCTTCTTGCATCCCGGCATTAAAGACCCGAGACGGCGTGAGGTTTTGGTCGGAGGGAGGAGGGGAAAGAACGGGTGTTCTAGTTTATCCTGGTCATCACTAACACGACTTTGTTTTATATGTATATAAATATCTAGGCTAATGTAAATAGATTTTGAAATCATTCAAAGATTCCGAAATAAGGTACTTCGTAGTATAGGGAATGCTTCCTTATTAGAAATGATGACATTCATCGAGACCTAGGCGTGAATCTTGTTAGTGAAGTTATAAAAAATACGCCAAAGTACATGAACAAAGGCTTCTTCAACTTGTGAATGTCGCGGCTATCCGGCTCCTTGACACCATGGACATAGTAAGAAGACTTAAAGGAACTAAGCCCTTTGAGTTAGTGAAATCAGTGTCTCGATCTTTGAGAAAAGACGTGGTCGCCCCTTACCCCCCTTAAAGAGGCCCAATCAGTCAGAAGCTTTCGAAGATGTAGAAAAGGCGGAGTGTCTGACCGAAAGTCTCGAGTCTCAATGTTCGCCCAGCACCCTACACACCGACTTAGAACACGTACGCGAAATAGACTCTGATGTGGAACGGCAAGCTTCACTTCCGTTACCACCGGACAGCGACGGTCATATCGACCCAGTCACCCCGGAAGAGGTTGAGGAGATCATCAAGGGCTTGCACACGCGTAAAGCACCCGGCTCGGACGGCATCACAAATAAAGTCATTAAGTTATTCCCAGAGAGGTTACTCGTCCTTATGACATACATTTTTAACGCAGCGCTCAAAAATAACATCTTTCCGCAGCAATGGAAAGAGGCCGTGGTCATTGGGATACCCAAGCCCGGTAAGCCAAAGTCCGAGCCGACCAGTTATAGACCGATCAGTCTGCTTAAAGGTTTAGGGAAAATCTATGAGCGACTAGTATGCAATAGGCTGAAAGCATTTGCCGATGCAAAGGGTCTCATTCCGAACGAGCAGTTTGGCTTCCGCACCCAACACTCATGCGTACAACAAGTGCACCGCATCGTTGAGCACGCCAGCGAGCGGTTGCAGTTCAATCAATTCACAGGGGTTCTCTTCTTCGACGTAGCGAAAGCGTTCGACAAAATGTGGCACAACGGCCTCATTTGGAAGCTGTTCCACATGGGAGTGCCACACAGGCTCGTACTCATCATACGGGACTACTTGTCGAACAGAAGCTATCGCTACCGAGTGGAAGGGACCCTCTCGGATCCTCACCCCATTCGCGCCGGTGTACCGCAGGGGTCGGTACTCTCACCCACCTTGTTCACGTTATTCACGTCAGATATACCTTTGCACGGGCAAGTGAAGACGGCACTTTTCGCAGACGACACAGCCATCTTCCACTCGGGACTTAATCCCAACATAGTAGCTAGAAAACTCCAATCCGCGGCCGACACCCTAGGGGCATGGTTTCGGAAATGGAGGATAGAGGTTAATCCGGATAAGAGTCAGGCCGTGCTGATCCACAGAAGGAGGCGCGACCTGTATCCCTTAGAGGGACTTACACAGATTAGGATGTTTGGCAAGCCGATCCCTTGGGCTAGGCAAGCCAAATATTTAGGTATCATTCTTGATGATCGCCTCAGCTTCAAAGCTCACCTCAAAGCGGTCCGCGATCGGGCCGCCTTCGTATTAGGTAGACTACATAGTTTAGTGAACTCTCGTTCTAGGTTATCACTTAGGAGTAAAGTCAGACTTTACACTAGTTGTGTTAGGCCAATCATGACATACGGATGTCCGGTTTTCGCTCATGTTAGTGAACAAAGGATCCATAGGCTACAAACACTACAAAATCGTTTCATGCGCCGAGCTACGGGAGCACCGTGGTTTATGCGTAATGTCGAGCTTCACACCGACCTAGAACTGCCGACGATCAGGCAGTACATAAAACAGTGCTCCCTTAGCTACTTTGACTCTGCCCCGACTCACCCCAACCCTCTAGTGGTTGAGGCTGTAAACTACACACCGAGTTTAATTTCACGCACGCGGAGACCTAGACACGCTCTCGGAGAGCCCGATGATGCAATAACACTCGCTCAACGAAGAGCCTACACAGCTCGCGGAGCTACACAAAATAAACCGCGGTTCCGTCTTCGCCGACGAGGGCGGAACACGCGCCGCGCTTTGTTCGTAAATGTGGGCCTAGGTCGCCCCAGTATTAATCCAGCAGCAGCCCAAGCCGAGGCCGCCCCAACTGGGGACCCTTGAGGCGTGTTGCTTAAAATCAACTTTCGGCTGAGAGCCCTATGCGCTCGCCACACTGTTCGCGTAAGGTTGTAGAGGCCTGTCGGCCAACAACCCACACCCCACAAAAAAAAAAAAATGAAATCAGTGTTACGTAGTGCAGTGAGTGCTACTCTTAAAAAAGCGGCCATGTGCGAGTTGGACTCGCCCATGAAGAATTCCGTAGCAGCAAGTAACATAAGAATGCTTTTTTAAATTTTATATTTGAGTTGATTGAATGAAAGGTAAATTGCGGTTTACGATTTATGACGAACCTATTAAAAAAAAACTACTTACTAGATCTCGTTCAAACCAATTTTCGGTGGAAGTTTACATGGTAATGTACATCATATATTTTTTTTTAGTTTTATAATTCTCTTAGTTTACAAGTTACAGGGGGGGGGGGGGGACACATTTTACCACTTTGGAAGTGTCTCTCGCGCAAACTATTCAGTTTAGAGAATAGATGATAGGATAGAGAAATGATATTAGAAACCTCAATATCATTTTTGAAGACCTATCCATAGATATCCTATACGTATGGGTTTGATGAAAAAAGAATTTTGAGTTTCAGTTCTAAGTATGGGGAGCCCCCAAAATTTATTGTTTTTTTTTCTTAATTTTGTGTAAAAATCTTAATGCGGTTCACAGAATACATCTACTTACCAAGTTTCAACAGCATAGTTCTTATAGTTTCGAAAAAAGTGATTGTGACATACGGACCGACAGACAGACAGACATGACGAATCTATAAGGGTTCCATTTTTTTGCCATTTGGCAACGGAACCCTAAAAACACAAGAACTGTGTATTTTAATCATAATAGAAACAATAAGAAAAGTGCCAACGGATACATTCTTAACTTTGTAAGATTTTAGCAAATTAAGTTATATGTAAATTACTTATTAGCCTCAAGGTCTAGATTGTAATTGCTACGTATGAGTAACCGTTTAATTACGAGTACATCAAAAATTTGAAAAGTTCAAAAGCGGCCTAGTGGCGGACGTAACGGACTGCTGAGACGAGGTCTCGAGTTCGATCCCTAGTCGCCCCGGGCACACACCTCTGACTTTTCGTAGTTATGTGTGCATTAATAAATGTTAATTATCGCTCGCTTAATAATGTGCCCGGTAGATGGCAATAGGCTCGCCCCCTATTACATTGGGACCTTAACATAACTGGCGAATCGTGGGTGTGTAATACACCTCTGCCTACCCCTTCGGGGATACAGGCGTGAAGTTATGTATGTATGATGTATGTATGTACATCATAATCAAAAACAAATGCAAATAAGTATATTTATGCATACAATTTTTTTTTATTTTATATTTAGGACACGTTAATTTGACTTCACCTCGCCTGATGGTAAGCTGAAGGTAAAGTCTCAGGAAAGAGGGTCACCATTACATACACGTATCATGTTAACAATGGTGGCACTCAGCTTGACGGCCTCATCAGAAAGACCACAATCCCCCTACCCGGCTATGCACGTGCTGACCCCTGAACGCAATCAAACCGAAATTGGATTACTATGGATGGTTTTTCGCAATCGTTCACGGTGGTACCTTTTTTTTTTTTTTTTCTTGCGGAAATCCCCTCGGATCCCCCCCCCCCCGTCGGCCAGGTTCCTACCCGGCCGAATTATGTGACAATTTTGTGTCATCAAATTTCTACCACCAGTATTTGCACTACCAATACTTACTTACCAATATTTACACTGAACGATAATAGAACCCGCAACCTCGCACATAACAGTCGAAGGCTACCTCGCCGCATAGATCATTATGTACCTACAGAATGGAGTAAATGCATAATGCATGAGTATCGGCAGTTCTGTGCTGCTGTGGAACATATAACTACTGCAAATATTGGTAGGCATGAATTTATGCGACATGCGAAAAGCGACGATAGCCTAGTGGCGTACGTAACGGACGGCTGAGACGAGGTCTCGAGTTCGATCCCCAGTCGCCCCGGGCACACACCTCTGACTTTTCGTAGTTATGCGTGCATTAATAAATGTTAATTATCGCTCGCTTAAAAATGTACCCGGTAGATGGCAATAGGCTCGCCCCCGATTACATTAGGACCTTAACATAACTGGCGAATCGTGGGTGTGTAATACATCTCTGCCTACCCCTTTGGGGATACAGGCGTGAAGTTATGTTATGTTATGTTATGAATTTATGTGTATTTGCATAGGTCTCAGAGTTTTATTGTCACAGTTACAGCCGGTTTACAGTTCAGTTCACACTTTGACTTACTCGCGCTATGGTCTACACTTCAAAATAAAGCAGTATCCTCTTTTCACCTGACTGCGTCAGCGAGGGTAATGTTTTTCGCGCGTATGTATTTAGTTTTCTTTGTTTCCCTCTATAGGTCCAACGGCTGGCCAAATTTCTATGAATTATGTCTCAAATGAAAGGTATTTATTGCCCGAGTTTTATAGGATACCTACGAAAAATTTAAAGGAAGAACTATAGGATGAATTTTTGGTGCTAAAATATAAGTTGAAAAAAATGTTTTTACGCAAACCTATTGAGTATAAGCTGGAGTAGAGATAATGCACGCTATTTGTAGTAGAATATGGACGACCGGCAATTGGCCGAATGATTGGTCTTGCTCCCTTTTCATACCTCTCCATAAAAAGGGCTCGACCAAGAAGTGCAATAATTACCGGTTGATCTCTCTTATGTGCCACGCAAGTAAGGTGCTACTACACATTATCAACAAGCGGCTACAGTCTTACCTATCTCCTCAAATCGCACCTGAACAGGCTGGATTTGTTAAGGGTAGAGGAACGAGAGAGCAAATTCTTATACTACGCCAGGTCATAGAGAAGTCACGAGAATTTAACAACCCCCTGTTTATTAGCTTTGTGGACTTTCACAAAGCTTTCGACACGGTGCAATGGCAAAAACTGTGGGGAATCCTAAAAGTAATGGGTGTACCAGAACACCTTACGTACCTCATTATACGACTCTATGAAGATGGCACAGCAGCAGTGCGCGTCGATGGAGTTGACTCAAGCCCATTCAAGCCTGAGGCTGGTGTTCGACAAGGCTGTATTCTTTCTTCGCTGTTATTTAACATCTACACCGAGCACATAATGCGGATTGTTTTGGACGACTGGGACAAAGGTGTATCTGTAGGAGGTAGAACAATATCTAATCTTAGATATGCTGATGACACTACTCTCCTAACAACGTCTAAAGAGAATATGGAACACCTTTTGCGCCACCTTGAATCCACCAGCCTGAATTTTGGACTTGCTATCAACCGGGAGAAGACCAAAATGATGATAGTGAACCGAGCTGAAAATAACGAACCAGATGTCAAAAGCATTGCTAACTGTGAAGTTGTGCAGAACTACATCTACTTGGGTTCTAACATCACCAACAGCGGAGGCTGCGAGGAGGAAATCAGAAGACGTTGCGCTATTACACGATCAGCTGCTGAAAGGCTCTCCAGGATTTGGAAGGACCGCCGGATAACCAAAACCACCAAGGTTCGTCTGATGCGGAGTCTGGTCTTTCCAATTCTTCTGTACGGAGCTGAGAAATGGACTCTGAGACAAAAAGAGCGGAGAAAAATAGATGCACTGGAAATGTGGTGCTGGAGACGTCTCCTCAGGATTCCGTGGACCGCGCATAGGACTAATGTCTCCATCCTCAAAGAACTTCACATAAAGGAGAGATTATCGTCGACTGTGCAAATACGAATACTCAAGTTCTTTGGGCACCTGACACGGAATGAAGACTCGATGGAGCGTCTCGTGGTACAGGGCAGAATGGAGGGCAAAAGGTCCCGTGGTCGCTCTCCAACTAGATGGTCGGACCTCATCACCTCCCTAACACAATCCACCATGACCGACTGCTCCCACAACGCAACCAACAGAGAGCGATGGCGGCGCATTGCACGAGCAGCCGTTCATCAGGACCCCCCATCATAACCACGACCACTCTGTCAAGAGTGCACGACTAAGAAGAAGAGATTGAGTATAAATAAATAGCAAAAAATATACACCTATGTCAAAACCAAATAGTTTACAATAAAATAAATAATGCAAACATTTAAATTTCTTTAAATTTAAAAATGATAAAAAATAAATGATTAAAAACTAAAAAATAAGACGGGGACAACGTGGTTCCCAAACCCGAGGGGCCATCTCGAAACCGGAGATGGCCCAGGGTCAGTCGGGGTGCGAGGGATATGCTCTATGGGCAACCTTACACCCCGGCGTCTGAAGACCTGAGACGGCGTGCGGTTTTAGTCGGTGCAAGCCCGACATAACCGCCCCCGCTGGCCGGCGGGGGGGGGGGGGTATCCGAAGGTATTTCCGCACGAAAAAAAAAAAAGTTCACAACCAAACTAGGACGTACCTGTATAATATCCTACAGCGTCAAACCCCTCCGAAAAAAATACACAATAGTCATAGCCCTTTTTCAAAGTTAATATAAACAACAATCAAAACATGGTATATATCGGAGATATTAAAATACAATTAATAATATTCATTAAAATTTTCATGTTTGAATTTGTGGACTCATCGTCTACTTTTGACGCTGACTGTACTTATTGAGGGATAACATTTCTCAAACTGAACATTGGGTTCATCACTCTTGTGCAATTTCTTTCAATGTTGGCCTCACAATAAAAGAAACATTAAATACCGTGATTGCCGTATAGGCAGTAAACCCATCCCGAGGGGGCCATCTCGAAACCGCAGATGGCCGGTCAGTCGGGGTGTGAGGGATATGGTCTATGGGCAACCTTACACCCCGGCGTTTTACTACCCGAGACGGCATGCGGTTTTAGTCGGTTCAACCCCGACATAACAGGGGGGGGGGGGTTAGCCGAACGGGATTCCCGCACGAAAAAAAAAAGGTAAACCCGTGCTTGTGGGTGATAAAGTCATTTGCCAGCTCAAATGGATAGGCTTAACTGAAACAGTACCACTCTTTCTGCTTTACGATTTGAAGAAGCAGTTTGCTGCATTTGGTAGATATGGTTTGTAAAAGCAATGAAGGCCTAACTCCCTTTTCTTCGCTTTTTTTCTAACTTTGTTGTTTTCTTGACTGTTATCATACATGAGTGACTTCTCTGATTTAGTAAGTTCTCACAGTTACGGTAACCGCTTACCACCAGAAGGCCAATTCTCGTATCAAAAAGATGTTCAAGATTCAGTCTCAATCTAGGCTCGATCTCCCAAATGTCAAAAAAAAGGTGTTCTCGTAACAAAATTTTGTTGAAATTATTGAAAATTTTGGATTTTCAACACGAGGATTGACCATCAGGCGGACTGTGTACTTGTTTACTATCATCGTATTCTATTAAGAGTTATGAATTATTTGGAAGCGACGAGTCATCTTTATCTCCTTTTTAATTATTGGTCATGAAACCTTAAACATACTTCGGTGAACCTTTAAACAAAACATAACATAAACTCACGCCTATATCCCTGAAGAGGTAGGCAGAGGTGCTAGCACCCACATTTCGCCAGTTTATGTTTAGGTCCCAATGTAATAGGTGGCGAGCCTATTGCCATTAACCGGGCACTTATAAACCTGCGATAAATACACACATAACTTCGAAAAGCATCGAAAAGTCATTGGTGTGTGCCATTGTAAAACCTGGGATCGAACCCGAGACCTCGTCTCAGCAGTCCATTACCCATACCACTAGGCTACCGCGGCAACAAAATGCACCTACGTATAGTCCATTCATTGATGTTTATAATAACTGGCGTGAATCGTGGGTGTGTAATACACCCCTGCCCACCCCTTTCGGGATACAGGCGTAGAGTTATGTTATTGAATAAAAAGGTATATTTATTTTATCAATAACACCAATATTAAACGTCTCAGATATTATCAGAACGTCACCTTTAAATCTCGGCAAGCGTACAAGTCTCCTGGCAATAGTCTGTGGAACTTGATGTTTGGGAATAATTATGGCTTTAGCTAGTTGTGATTGAACAAACTCTGCGTGAAATTGGTACATGGCACTTGGGAAGTGTGACTACGATATCTATGGACTTCGAACATTATATTAATCTCAAAAAGATTTGGAGGCCTCTGTGGTGCAGCAGTAGAAAATCGACCGCTACGTCAGGAAGCGCGGGTTTGATGGAAATCAAACTAATTCAGTGCAAGTAAAAATTGAGTGGAAATATTTATATGCATGAATATGTATATTTGTGTTGGTCTAGGTATTTCTATCCAAATTATGTATGTATTTACAAAAAAAAATGTGATTTCCGCTTTTTAGAACCCATAACACAAGCTAGCAAGCAACAGCAAGCTATGCTTACTTTGGGTCTAGAAAGCTCCGTGTAGAATGTCGTAAAATATTTATTTACTTACATTTGTAGTGAACAACGTATGTATTTCATTATTAGTAATACGGGCCTGCTTCTGAGGGTGACAGGTGGAGCCACCTGTCACCCCCAGAAGCAGGCCCGGGCGGCGGCACGCTGTGCCTCCCCCCTCCTCTCCCTTTTCTGGTGGCAAGACGAGGACCCCGTGGTTCCCAAACCCGAGGGGGACATCTCGAAACCGGAGATGGCCCTGTGTCAGCCGGGGTGCGAGGGAAATGCTCTTACACCCCGGTGTCTGAAGACCCGAAACGGCGTGCGGTTTTAAACGCTTTGAATCCTACATGGCCTTCGCTGGCCGGCAGGGGGGTATCCGGGGGGATTCCCGCACGAAAAAATAGGGGAAATATCCTGCTACATACTGTCTGAGACGGGAGGCTGCATGGTAATCATACTCCACGCCTTTGGGGGCCTGGGACTACTTTTTAATACGCAGATGATGCCCTCTACAGGTGCTCGTAGTGCAATATGGGAAGCCAAGGTTTATATATAAGGGAGCATCTCGTTCACTGGCGACGCCAGTCATTTTTAGTTAGTATGATTCGGAGTAATTTTTTTGTTTTTTATATTTAGGAGACGTCAATTTGACTTCACCTCGCCTGATGGTAAGCTGGGTCTCAGGAAAGTGGGTCACCATTACATACGCGTACCATGTTAACAATGGTGGCACTAAGCTTGACGGCTAGTATATAAACCGAAATTGGATGGTAATCCAATTTCGGTTTGATTGCGTTCAGGGGTCAGCAAGTGCATAGCCGGGCAGGGGGATTGTGGTCGCAGCACAACACCCACCGCGCTGCTATGAAGGGTTTTTCGCAATCGTGCACGGTGGTACCTACCCGGCCGAATTTTGTGACAAATTTGTGTCCTCAAATTTCTACCACCAGTAAATTCCAGTTATACACACTTCACTGTCAGCTCTGGTGACGTGTAACTCTTTGACGCTTTCGCACTTGAATAAATCTTAGTACCATTTTCTCCCCTACTATACAGGATAACACGTGCAAGACTGAGGTATCACCCTCACACGCTTCGAAATAAATTCCATCAAGAACCAAGCGGTACGGCACCTTTTTTCTTTGTCGCACCATTAAGATTTGGAATTCTTTACCAGCACACGTGTTTCTTTCTTCCTACAGTCCCGGGTCCTTTAAGCTGGGTCTGAAAAAGCATCTGATGAGGTTTTCAAGCTGAGCGCCAACATTGTAACATTATCGGTGTCTGTAATGGTGAGTTAAGTGAATGAAGTGAGTGTGTGTGTGTGTGTGGTGAGACATTACCTTTAGCTTACGATCAGGCGAGGTAAAGTCATACTGACGCGTCCATTTTAAAAAAAGTGGCCAAGTGCGAGTCGGACTCGCCCATGAAGGGTTCCGTAGCAGTAAGTACCATAATAATGCATTTTTTTAAATTTTATATTTTAGTTGATTGAATGAAAGGTAAATTGTGTTTTACGATTTATGACGTAATAAAAAAAAACTACTTACTAGATCCTGTTCAAACCAATTTTCGGTGGAAGTTTACATGGTAATGTACATCATATATTTTTTTTAGTTTTATCATTATCTTATTTTAGAAGTTACAGGGGGGGGGGGACACATTTTACCACTTTGGAAGTATCTCTCGCGCAAACTATTCAGTTTAGAGAAAAATTAAATTGAAACTTCAATATCATTTTTGAAGACCTATCCATAGATACCTCACACGTAAGGGTTAGACAAAAATAAATTTGAGTTGCAGTTCTAAGTATGGGGAGCCCCCAAAATTTATTGTTTTTTTTTTCTATTTTTGTGTGAAAATCTTAATGCGGTTCACAGAATACATCTACTTACCAAGTTTCAACAGCATGGTTCTTATAGTTTCGGAAAAAAGTGGCTGTGACATACGGACGGACAGGCAGACAGACATGACGAATCTATAAGTGTTCCGTTATTTGCCATTTGGCAACGGAACAATAAAAAGATTGCAATTTACATTATATTAAACTAGCATTGTTTTATCCACAGTCCTAATCCCTTGGGAACGTCAGAATATAGAGTATGTAATGTTACTAAGGGACAATGTAGCATTGTAAATTGGTGAAAGAATTTTTGAAATCTGTTCAGTAGTTTTAAAGTTCATCGATTACAAACAAACAAATCTTTTCTCTTTATAATATTAGTATAGATTATTATTACTATTGATTTACTTATTATACCATAATGCTGACAGAATTGACTCAGATATCACTGAGCAAATTTTTAATTCAAAACGCTATTGAAAGAGTCGTAACAGGCTTTAGGTAAGACACAATTTATTTGTCTAAGATCAAATGGATTTATTTTAAGATTCGAGAGCAGGTTAAATTACCGTAAGAAGTTGTCTCTGGAGACAATCTGGTTTTTTCCGGGATCAAAAGGCTTTTAACGTTTTAAGGATAATGTTTATTATTGATTTAACGATAATAAAATATTCGACAATCTTATTACTTATAATATATGGCATTAATCAGGTTTATGCTCTTATAAGTATGATAGAAAAGTACCTTACCGAGTTATGATGTTTTTTAATAAGGGCATTTTTGTATATTTTTTAAATTATATGTGTTGGTTACTCACTCACGCTCTAATGGCTGAACGGATCTGGTTGAAACTTAGTACAGAGATAGACTATAGTCTGGAATAACACAGGCTACGTTTCATCCGTGGAATAGGTTCCCATGGGTTGCAGAAGTCTTATCAGGGCAGGGCCGCGTTGTGACTTTGTGAGCCAGCGGTAGTCAATTTAGTAAACGTTAGTTAGGTCTGTGGCGTAGCGGTAGTGCATTCGACTGCTACGACAGGGGGCGCGGGTTCGATTTCCGCTCAGTGCAAATATTTGTATGCATGAATATGTCTATTTGCATTGGTCTGGGTGTTTCTATGTATAATATGTATGTATTTACAAAAAAAAGTATATAAGTATCATTTATCCCCGTTCTGGAACCCATAAAACAAGCTAGTTAAACTATGCATGCTTCACGTGTTGTAAGTCCGTTTTTGCCTGTTTGGTTGATAGATATTATGTAAACAGAAAAGACTATTCTAGGATTTTTTTTTTGTAATGACTGTCTACGTTATACCCATAATAACATTTATAAAAGCATGTACGAAATCTCCTAAGTTTTAGCAATCGCTCTAATCGCCTACTTTCGCTGCACTTGGCGTCTACCGATTAAACTTACGAACTAAGTCAATTTATGATTGCATCACTTCTTCCTTTATAATTTTCATGCTAAACTCTTGTAAGTAATGTTTTAAATCGTTTATCTTCATTGAGTAATGAAGTTTTATAATTGGGTCTAATTTTTAGGTCCTTAGTGTTTATCACGCTGGAAGCTATCCAACCATCTGTCTACACCGCGAATTTGTATTTCTCTGAGATTTGGGATAGAGCTATAAACGAGAAATGTAGGCATGCTTGTAAAAATACCAAGAATAAAAATAAAAAACATGATGTAATAAGGTGGGAAGTTAAAACATTTTTATATCCACAGAAATTTAGAATATAAATAAACCGGCCAAGTGCGAGTTGGTCTCGCCCATGAAGGGTTCCGTAGCAGCAAGTAAAATTTTTATGTGTGGGTTGATTGAATGAAAAGTAAATTGCGGTTTACGATTTATGACGTATTAAAAAGAAACTACTTACTAGATCTCGTATTATTATGTGAGTTCATTGAATGTAAGGTAAATTGCGGTTTACGATTTATGACGCATTAAAAAAAACTACTTACTAGATCTCGTTAAAACCAATTTTCGGTGGAAGTTTGCATGGTAATGTATATCATATATTTTTTTTATTTTTATGTCTCTTATTTTAGAAGTTACAGGGGGGGGGGACGTTTTACCACTTTAGAAATGTCTCTCGCGCAAACTATTCAGTTTAGAAAAAAATTATATTCAAAACCTCAATTTCGTTTTTGAAGACCGTATAACCGCACACGAAAAAAAAAATTATTGTTTTTTTTTTTCTATTTTTGTGTAAAAATCTAAATGCGGTTCACAGAATATATCTACTTACCAAGTTTCAACAGCTGAGTTCTTATAGTTTCGGAAAAAAGTGACTGTGAAATACGAACGGACAGACAGACATGACAAATCTATAAGGGTTCCGTTTTTCGCCATTTGGCTACGGAACCCTAAAAACTTGATGTAGTAAGGTGGGAAGTTAAAACATTTTTATATTCAGAGAAGTGTAGAATATAAATAAAAAAGATATAAGCTAACAATACGTTGTTCCGTTGAAGAAATATCCAGCGATCATTGTCTTCAGAAGGTCATCACTCGCACTTCAAATTACTATTGTCCTCTGTGAAAAGAAAATGTTTGAATGTAGGATAACCATAATGTTGCTTGTTTGTGATTAACCATTTTTGAGCTGAGTGAGACGAAGTCGAGCGAAAGCTCCTCATACCAGACTTCAGGATTTTCTTTGTCACAGGTCTCCTCCTAAACTACTAATCCAATCGGAACCAAATTTGGCACGATTAAAGAGGTCAATCAGAGGAAGGTTTATGGATATATTTTGAAAAAATTAATGCTACCACAGAGGAATGATCACCGTTAAAAAAATTCTAGATGGAATTACATAATAACCGCTCGAGACACTGTGACCAAACTTTACACGCTCAGAAAGCATGTCCAGAGTTCTGACTTTCAAAAAGAATTTTCAAAATCGGACTTGCCACGGAAGAATGATCACTGTTCAAAATTTTCAAAATCTGATTCCGCAATAGCGGTCAAATCTATTGGACAAGAATCACGATGTCTCACTCAGCTCAACATTGCAAGCAGCGATTCGCCTTGCAGACCTAGTATTAAATTACTGTAAAGAAAACTATATAATATTGATTGTACAAATAAGGAGCATTACAGTTTTTAAAGCTTCGTCTATACTAATATTATAAAGAGGAAAGATTTGTTTGTAGTCGATAAACTCTGAAACTACTGAACCGCTTTCAAAAATGATTTCACTATTAGAATGCTACATTATTCCGAAGTAATATAGGCTTCTTTTTATTTCGATATTTCCACGAGATCAAGACTTGTGTGGGTAAAACGGCGTGGAGATGCCAGTATCTTATGATATAACCGATTCCATAATTTTGTATTTTCAAATCGTACGAAAAAATATGTTCATGCATAATAAAAAAAATCGTTCCCGCAGGGGCAACGCACAGGTAGATTTCGTGAAGCAATTAATATTATTTTATATAGAGAAACAATATTTTTAACATGTTTAATTTTTTTTTCTCGAAAACGGTAACTTTTAGCGAAAAGCTTTTCAGACATTTATTTTAGACTTAAAAATGGCCTATCGATTAAAAATGTTTCCGACATCAAGAAAGTTCACCGGTTAGAAGTTATGATTTTTTTTCCCGAAAAATTTTAGGTTTAGGTTTAGGTTTAGGTTTAAAGACATTTATTTCTCATAAAAACATAAAGTTCACTTAAAATGAGATTACAATAATTTAGAAATTTACAATAAATATTTTCCTCTATTCTGCCTACTTTAAATGATTATATTTTGTTGTACATAGTTTTTGACTTTACCCTTATACACATTCAAATTATCAATATTTTTAATGTTGTTAGGTAGTTTATTATAAAGCTGTGCTCCATCGAATAATATCGTTTTTTTACCATAGTTAGTACGTGGACAAATTAACTGAATATTGTCTCTGTTTCTTAGCAAGTGAATTGATTCCCTCTTAGATAACTGTATATTAGTTTGGATCGAATTTGTTGTAATTTTTTTAACTAAAATGCAGGTCGTGTATATGTATAGTTGTTTTATGTTTAGTAATTTTGTTTCGTGATATATTTGCTTTGTTGGAGTCCGATAGTGATAGTGAAATAGTGCTTTTATTATTTTATTTTGAGTTCTTTGTAAAGAAATTAAATTTGTGACGGCAGCTGTACCCCATATTTCAATTAAATATTCAATATGTGTCTTTGCTAAAGAGTTATATATAATTGTGCTTATTTTTTTTGGAATAATATTTTTTATTTTGCGTATGGCTCCCAGTAGGGACGTTAATTTTGATTTTACGTAGTTAATATGTGGTTTCCAGCTCAATTTATCATCTATCAATAACCCTAGATATTTCTCTTCGTTCGAACGGCGTAGTTGCATATTATTTATTGTTAGAGGTGGGTGCTGAGGTATTTTTTTATTTTTAGCTGCAAAAATCATGTAAGAAGTTTTAGATGCGTTAATGGTTAATAAATTATATTTGAGCCATTCATTTACGATATCAAGGTCCCTTTGAGCGTCGGTAATTATGTTTTGTATACAACCACCGAAGTAAAAAAGGCATGTGTCGTCAGCATAAAGTGTGAGGTGACCTGTCAATCCAATTTTGTTAATATTATTAACATAAATTAAGAACATCAGCGGCCCAATTATTGACCCTTGAGCTATACCAAAAGGTAGTGTTTGTGTGGTACTTATGTAGTTGCCTATCTTAACTACTTGACACCTGTTATGTAAATATGACGCGAACATATTGTAAGCTGTATCTATAACGCCGATGTTATATAACTTCTCTAGTATTTTTTGATGACTCACCGTATCGAACGCTTTTTTTATATCAATAAAAATCCCTACTGCAATGTTTTTCTTGTCAATATTAGTTTTAATTTGTGTTATTAAATCAACTGCCGCAGTTAAGGTACTAGATTTAGCGCGGAAACCGTATTGGTGATTATTTAAGAAGTTCTTTTCTAATAGATATTTATTTAAGCGGTCGTATAAAATTCGTTCAAAGATTTTTGACAAGACGGGGAGAACGGATACCGGTCTATAGTTACCTGGGTCAGTTTTACAGCCAGATTTATAGATGGGGGTAACTTTGGCAATTTTTAGTGAGTCTGGAAATATACCACGTGACAGACATACATTTATACAGTTTGTTAGTGGTTTTAAAATAATATTTTTCAAACATTTTATTGCTTTAGTACTGATACCATCTACACCCGTACTAGTATTACTATCGAGGTCATCAATGATTTTGGATATTTCACTTTCACTACATGACTCCAAATGTGTTAATACTTTGTTGTGTGAGTAGTCAGTTTCGTACATAAGAGTGTTACCAGTATTTGCATGATAGATATTGGGTATTTGGTTCGCTAAGTCTGACCCTACGGAAGAAAAAAATGAGTTGAATAAATCGCAGATTGAGTTACCTTCTGTTATTAGTCCGGACGACGACACTAATCTCGGTGGAGCACAGATTTCTTTAATTTTATTTAGTGCCAGGCTGTTAATCACTTCCCAGAGCCTCTTCGAATCATTGTAGTTATCTTGAAATAACTTGAAATAATATTTCCTCTTTTGTGAATTAATCATAGTTCTCACTTTGTTCTGTTGGACTTCAAAACTCTTTCGTAAATTTATGTCATTTGCATTTTTCTTAGTTTGACTCCATAAATCATTACGCAAGTTTATTGAATCGATTATATCTTTTGTTATCCAATCTTTTTGAGGTGGGTTATTTATTTTAGTTTTGGATATTTTGCTGTTTTGTACTTGTTCTTGTATAAAATTTTCCAGGTGATAGTAATCGTTATTTTCTAGGTTGTAGTTTGCTTCCAGCGCACTGTTGTATAGCTTTTGATAGTCTAACGCTTTATACTCTATTTTCGTCCTCACCATTGGTGCCAGGCTACCAATCTCCAGGAATATTTGCTTGTGATCAGATAGTGATGACTCAATTATCGACAAACTATAGGAGTTGTTTTTTAAATTTGTACATACATGATCTATTATAGTATTTGTTGTGCTAGTTTCTCGTGTAGCATACTCTCTGTTGACTTTGTTTATTATTTCATACCCGCTTTCTGTTACTTCAGTTTTATACTTTCTGACATCTGTGTCCATATGAAGCAAGTCCAAGTTGAAATCGCCAAATATAACTGCTCTATTCCTTTGCTCCAGTTGGGAGGAGTATATTTCTAAAAAATCATTCACACTAGATCGACCGGGTTTATATATTGCACCTACATTTAGCGATAACTTATTTATATATATCCAGAGGTAGTGATTTTCGTTTTTTAATAAATTTTCTGTTACTTCGTATTCTATGCTATTGTGTATGTATATGGAAATACCTCCGCCTCTCTTTCCCATTCTGTAATTGTATATATGTTTATAATTCGGTAATTGATAAAGCTTGGCATCGTCCTCCGAGGTGATCCATGTTTCAGTGATAATCAGTAAATGTATGGTCGACTGTACAGCGTGTAATAAACATTTTAATTCGTCAAACTTCCCATCTGCACGAATACTGCGCCAGTTCCCATAGAAAAATCTCAAAGACGAAGGATTAAGAGGTATATCCTCATATTTTTTTACAATTTGATGACATATTCTACTAGGTATAACATCTGCGTAAGTTCCACTATGTATTTTAGCAGTAACTAGTTTTTTTAGTTAGACTTACGTGTAGTGATGGTAGGTATTCCCTTAATATATTTAATTATGAGGTCCTTTTCGCCATATTCACTACGTTTCTGTAACTCCGCTTTCAGTGACTGGAGATATAATTTTTGCGTTGGTGTTTGGTCAGCATAAATATTTGTATTTTCTGGTAATTTTGTTTTGTTCCGTAGTAGGTATCTTGGAATCTCGACACTATTATAGCATGCTTTTATCGGTCGAATTTGGTTAGGTACATATTTACCCAGTCTCATAACATTCACAGGTTTAGGGCAGGCATCGTATAATGTTGTTGTTAAGTTGGTTATTTGTTCTACATCATGTAATTTTCGAGATTTATAATTCTTGTCATTTTTTTCAGGTACACCCACAATTATGATATTTTTTTCGCGATCGCACCGGTCCTTTATTTCTAGGAGGAGATCTTCGTGACAAGCAACGAGCGATTTGGACGATGACGACTCAGCTGGTTGATTTTTTAATTCGGATATCTCTATCTCCATGTTTTTTATTTTATCTTGTGTAGTATTATTAATAGATTTAAGATTCTGTATTTCACAATTTATTTGATCGAAACGCAATGATAGATTTTCTGTTGTTAATTTTATAGTTTTGATCTCATTTTTTATTTCCACTATTTCTTCACGTATTTGATTTAATTGTTCATTTTGTGTACCACCCAAATCTTCTAAACACTTTAATATGTCTGCTCGAAAACTCGCAAATTCTTTTCTGTAATCATATTCTATTCCCCTATATACGGGTTTTTCCCCCCTCCACTTTTAGTTAAAGTTTTAATCTTATAGGTTTATAATTAAAAGTTGTTGGTATTCATGTATACTATGGGATAAAATTAGAACGGTTCGAATATCTTTCATGGAACGTGAAATTTTTGAGGAAAAACTGATTTCACAAAAAGTGAGGCCCTACCGTCCCCTTAGGCCGGATTCCACCCGTTCACGAACTTAAACTAAGTTTACACCCAAGCAATTTTTGACCGTTTGAAAGCGATCGGGGCAAAATTGCGACCGTGAGAGTGCCGCAAAGGACAATGCCCATGTCAGTATGGAAATCGGATGCACACTTTTTTTTGTTATGTCACATAAGTATAAACTGCATTAAAAAGCCTGCATTAGGTATTATCTGAAATATAAACGCATATTGTAACAGAACTTGGGGTTATTGAGAAATTAAATGATTATAACGAGAAAAACAACAAGAAGAAAATATTGTGACACTGACTGTAGAACTGACGTTTGAATTTTCTTTTGGAATGTTTTAAGACAGGGATTAAAAATTAAGAGAAAATTACCACTAAAGCATACATTATTTTACAACTTTAACTGATTATCACTAGTAAACTACGAATACATACACGAAATATTAAGATTACATAACTGCAATATATTTGAATGTCACATTGCGAATTATTATCACGTATTATTATTTAACCATATTATTTTAAAAAGATTGGTATATTTGCATTCTACCACCAATGGTTTATTTTATATAATGATAACAATTAAATTAAAATGGAAACGATTAGTCATTCAACTTTTATATCTTTATAATTTAAATTCAAACCCCAAGTTCTATAGAAGCGATTTAGTGTTGAAAAGTCATACTATACATAATATTATTTTTTAACATTTGAAATATTGACGCGAACGTCTAAAAGCGCAACCAAGAATGGGCATTCTCCTTTTGGGAAGTGGAACCATACATATATATATATAAACTTTTTGACCAGTGGTCATTTCGGACTCAGGGGGTCATAACTAGACCTCCTATGAAGATTTTTTTTTTAAATTCGACAGTAGTCAAGAAACCAATAGGTAGATCGATTTCATCGAAATCTACCTGGGGTGTGTGTTGGGTAACCTCCTCGAGTGTCGTTCCGACTCCGATCCCGCTGCAGTCCGGGGGGAACGGAACCGGAGCGGCCGGTACACCCTGGGCGGCGGTCAATGGCTTCCCCTTCATGGGGTTGGCATTGATCGTCGGCGAATACCCAACGTGGCGGGAACACATCGCTCTCCGTACTCCTCTGCTTTCAGAGGAGACAGGATGGGCGATGGTGTTTGTGGCTGAGGCCACCATAGGGTCCTGGGGGATCCAGGGGCGGGTTGGCCCACTGCTAACGCAGGGGCCGACGGGCACTTGTGCCGCCGCCGGTGAGAGAGGACTAGCCATTCTCTCGCGTTCCGTAATCGGCAGGTGATCAGCAACGACCTGACTGGTGGCTCCAGAAGGGTACGCCGTGAACTTGCTGACCGGAGGGCTTGCCTTTATTGGCCGGCCCACGACAAGGAAAAGTCTATAACACCCGACAGCGAAGTCGTAAAAACCTATGGATACCAGCCGACCTCCATAGTATATAGGCTTATCCAGGTGCAGGGGGCACCGCCTGGATGGACCACCTTTCCCCCATACTCGTGGGATATGCTATGGACTACATAACTATCAGTAATAAAACGGATCGATCTCAAACACACAACAACCAGGGCAAGAAAAAGGACATGAAAAATGACGGAGTCTGCGCGGAGGTCGCGCAGCAGGCAAGCGTGGAGGTGACGCCAAATACCTCGGCGGTATCGGAGAGTTTCGATACCGCCAACGAGCGAAGCAGGGCGAGCAGCCCGGCGGGTCTGGGCGTGCAGCGGACCCGCAAGCGCAGGAGGCGCGCAAAGGCTCGGGCGGGGGAGGACGTGTCGGATGAGGACTGCACCCTCACCGGGACGACCTCCTCCAGCAGTGACGAGGCGTCAAAGCCTGCGTCAAAGGTGGCAGCAGGCCGCCGAGGGGCGCGAGGTGGAACGAGGGTTGGGCAATCCACCCGAGTCTCCTCGGCCCCTGAGAGGGCCGCGGGCAAGTCACCGCCGAGGCCTTCCACCTCAGCGGTGTCGGAACCAGGTGGGAAGACGCGGTCTCTGATGGAGAAACTCCAGCAAGTGACCGCGTCTTTCCGGGGGTCTCCGAACCCCGATCAGGAGGCGATGCTGCACATTGTGCTCGGCATCGCCTCCGAAAATGAGGCCCTCGCGGCGCAGCTGGCCGAGTCCCGTCGGGAGACGGCTCGACTAGCTGCAGCCGTCGAGGAGCTGAGGAGCGGGATGGTGCGCCCGACTCAACCGGCGCAACCGGTGCAGCGAGCGCAACCGGCCGAGCCGGCGCGCACGACTCGCTCGTCCGCGAGGCAGTCGGCGCAGCAGGCGCTGTCCTCGCAGCAGCCGCTGTCGGCGCAGCTGGAGCGGCCGGTGCAACCGGTGCAGCAGCCGGCACAGCCGGCTCGCCCACCGGCACCGAAGAGAGTACCACCGGCGGAGCCTTGGTTCGCGTACGTGGAGGCGCTAGAGGAGCGTATGATGAGTCGGATGGAGGCCCTAATGGACTCCATCCGCCGTCCGCCTCTGGCGCCACCGGTGGCCGGCTACGCGACTGCAGCCCGGAAGGGTAATACCCGCCCGGCTGCAGTGGAGGCTCTGCCGGAGCCGGCTCGTCGCCCCGCTCCCGCTCAGGGCCCCGCTCCCACTCAAGGGAAGGGAAAGGGGAAGGGCAAGGGCAAGGGGAAGACGTCCCCAGCCCAGGCCCCAGCCCCAGCCCCAGTCGCGGCTCCGGTAACCCCCACTAGAACCCCCTTGGAAGGGGGTTGGGAGGTGGCTGGAGCCAACAAAAAGAGGCGGAAGGCCGCAAAAAAGGCCGCCAAGAAGGCCAGGAGGGCCGCGGCCGCCGCGAAAGCAGCGCCGGGGAAGCTCCGTGCCCCCCGCACTACGGCCGTCGTCGTCACCCTGACGGCGGAGGCAGCGGGGAGAGGCATGGGGTATGCCGAGGTGTTGGCCAAGGTGAAGGCCAACGTCGACCTCAAGGCCCTCGAGATCCCGGGCGTCCGGTGCAAGAGCACACGGACGGGAGCCCGGCTTCTTGAGGTCCCCGGCGCCGCCAGTGGCCCCAAAGCCGACGCCCTAGCGGCTCGGCTTAGGGAGTCATTGGATGCAGCCGACGTCCGGGTGTCCAGGCCCATTAAATGCGCAGAAGTGCGCATCACGGGCCTGGACGACTCCGTCACGGCTGAGGAGCTTAGGCTCGCCGTGGCGGAGGCCGGGGACTGCTCCCCGGACACAGTGAAGGCCGGAGCTATACGCTTCGGCCGCGGTGGACAGGGGGCAGCAGTTGTCGGCTGCCCTATCGCGGCGGCCCAAAAGGTCGCAGACGGGCGGAGCCTCCTGGTGGGAGGCTTCCTGAGGGCGCAGGCACGGCTCCTGCAGGCCCGACCGGCCAGGTGCTTCAGGTGCCTGTCGGTGGGCCATGTGGGGGTGCACTGCATGGCGGAGGTAACGGCGGGTGACCGCTGCTTCCGCTGTGGCCAGCCCGGTCATAAGGCCGGTTCGTGTAGCGCCCCGTTGCACTGTTTTAGATGTGCAGCGGGGGGCAAGCCGGCTGACCATAGGGTTGGCAGCAAGGCCTGCGCCGGAGGGGAGCCTAAGCCGGGAGGCCGGCCTTCCGCCTCCAGTTCACAGCGGGATGCGGAGATGGGGGTTCCATAATGGATCCTCAACTCCGCATCCTGCAGGTGAACGTTGGCCACGGTGCCCATGCTCAGGATCTTCTGCGCCAGAGCATGGCACAGTGGGCCATAAATGTCGCCACTGTCGCCGACCCATACACCCACCGGTTCCTCGGGCCTACCTGGGAAACCGCGCTGGATGGGTCGGCGGCACTGGTGCACAACCCTGCCGCCGGCAGCCCCCCTCTTGCCGTCGTTGCAAGGGGACCCGGCTGCGTGGCGGCAGCGGTTGGCGACATAGCGGTCGTGGCCGCTTATATCACGCCGAACCGAGACCAAGCTGCATATGAGCAGTGGCTCCGTCAGCTGGCCGTCGTCGTAAATGCCTGCCAGCCCCGTCCGGTCCTTGTGCTCGGGGACTTCAACGCCTGGTCGTATGCCTGGGGTTCCCGACACGAAAGGGGCGCGACGGGGCATAGAGGCAGGGCACTGGTGGACTGGGCCGCACGACTCGGCCTAGTCCTCCTAAATCGGGGAGCCGTGGACACGTTCGTTACCTCGAGGGGTAGCTCCATCGTGGACCTATCGTTCGCGAGCCCCTCGTTGGCGCGACGTGTTCAGGGCTGGCGCGTCGTTTTGGGGGAGGACACAAGTTCGGATCACCGATACATTCGGTTTGATGTGTCCCCCCCTGCGAGCGACGCGCCGGCTGCACCGGCTCCACCCGAGCCACGTTGGGCGCTTAAGCGACTTGATCGGGAGCTCCTCCTGGAAGCCGCCATCGTACAGGCCTGGGCCCCTGCGCCGGACAGGCCTGTTAGCATAGACGATGAGGCGGAGTGGTTCCGGGAGGCCATGACCCGTGTCTGTGACGCGGCGATGCCTAGGGCTCCGCCCTATAATCCGAGGGGTCAGGTCTACTGGTGGTCGTCGGAGATCGCGCAGCTCAGACGGGGCTGTGTGATCACGCACCGCCGGTGGGCCCGATTCCGTAGGAGGCGTCGCCGCCCCGCAGATGCGGAGGCCCGAGAGGCGGAATTGTACGAGGGATACAGGGAGGCCGAGTTGTACGAGGGATACAGGGAGGCCAGACGAGCCCTCCGAGCGGAGATAAGGCGTTCCAAACGGGACGCCTTCCGCGAGCTGCTGGCGACACTGGAGCGGGACCCTTGGGGGCGGCCCTACCGGATGGTGAGGGGCAAGCTGCGCCCCAAGGCCCCGCCGTTAACCCGGTGTCTCCAGCCGGATCTGCTCGGAGGAATTGTTGGCTCCCTGTTCCCAGCGCGGGCGGTGGAACATGTTCCACCGCGGATGACTCCGCCTCGGTTGCGCATGGCGCCCGACGTGGAAGACGACGACGTGCCCGAGGTCACTTGGGTAGAACTAGAGCTGGCGGTGAGAAGGCTAAGAGCCAAACACACCGCCCCGGACCCGACGGCATTCCAGGCCGAGCGTGGGTCCTAGCTCTAGTCGACGACGCTCTCGAGCCCCGACTGAGAGGGCTTCTCAGCGCATGTTTGGAGCGGGGCCAGTTTCCGAAATTGTGGAAGACGGGGAAACTGGTCCTCATCCGAAAGGAGGGGCGCCCGGCGGACTCGTCGTCCGCCTACCGGCCCATAGTGTTGCTCGACGAGGTGTGCAAGCTCTTTGAAAGGGTAATTGCGAAGCGCCTCGTCGAGCACCTCTCAAGAGTGGGGCCGGACCTGGCGGATGGCCAATATGGCTTCCGCCAGAGGCGCTCCACCGTGGATGCCATCATGCGCGTGAAGGCTCTGGCGGAGGATGCAGTAGCCCGGGGTGAGGTGATGTTGGCGGTGTCCCTGGACATCGCCAACGCGTTCAACACCTTGCCCTGGAGTTGCATTAGGGAGGCGCTCGTGTATCACGAAGTGCCTCTCTACCTCCGCCGCATAGTCGGGGCGTATTTGACGGAGAGAGCCGTCATCTACCCAACCGTGACCGGTCTCGGTCGGCGTGAAATGTCGTGCGGTGTTCCACAGGGATCGGTCCTGGGGCCGCTCCTGTGGAACATCGGATACGACTGGGTGCTTCGCGGTGAGCTCGTAGGCGGTGCCGCCGTCACGTGCTACGCGGACGACACGCTCGTGACGGCGTGCGGGGCGACGTACCGCGAAGCGACCCGAAAGGCCACGACCGCGGTTGCCCAAGTCGTTAGGCGGATCCGGCGGCTGGGTCTCGAGGTGGCCCTGCATAAAACCGAGGCCCTGTTCTTCCATGGGCCTCGGAGCAAGCCACCCGAGGGATCCAGTCTCATCGTGGGAGGAAATCGCATCGGCATAAAGCCCCAAATGAAATATTTGGGGCTCGTGCTCGACGGCCGATGGGACTTCGGAGAGCACATCCGAAGTCTGGCCCCCAAATTGAAGGGCACAGCTCTTGCTCTGGCTCGGCTGTTGCCTAACATGAGGGGGCCCGATGACTCCTGCAGGAGACTTTACGCGGGGATCGTGCGGTCCATGGCCCTGTATGGGTGCCCAATATGGGCGGAGGCCCTGAGGACCAGAATTGTGCGGATGCTGCGCGCTCCGCAGCGGGTTCTGGCCATCAGGGTCATCCGAGGGTACCGCACGATCTCCTTCGAGGCGGCGAGTCTCCTTGCCGGAACTCCGCCATGGGACCTGGAAGCGAGAGCCCTTTCGCAACTGTACCAGTGGCGAAAGGAGGCGCGGGAGCAGGGATGGAACCCCGAGCCTCGAGAAATCGAGGCCGTGCAGTCCCAGCTCCGCCAGGCCATCGTGGTGGAGTGGAAGGAACGACTTGGGCAACCAAGCGCAGGGCACGCCGCAATAGCGGTATCTCTATATCTATATATATGTATATCTATCGATATCTCAACACCAGATATTCCTGTTAAATTATTAGATACAACCTGTGACGACCAACACATATTAAACTCATCAATAAGATTAGTTAATACTAGCAGGAATAAGTTAAAAAAATATATAAAACTAAATAAATTTATTTGCAAATCACAAAAACACATAAAAAAACTTAAAATAGGTGTCAACAAATATCGTAGGTTGAGTAAATCGAATTTACAACTAAGACAATTAATAGGAATAAGTAGAAAAGAATTAGATACCCAATCTGACCAATATGAAACTGATATTCATCAATTGCAGACTGAAATTAGGCATTTAAATGACTCATTAGACTCAATTACCTTAAAATATAAAATTTCTCAAAAAGAAATTGGGGAATACATTGAGGCTTTGAATAGCCTGGTGGAGACTTGTCACAGCAGTGAACAAAGGTTCTACTCGCTTGAAAAATTATACAGTCAAACATCAGACTGTGAAAAGTCATTGCCAAGTTCTTCATTGTCGATAACTCCCCAGCCTGAGTTAACTTCTCCAACAGTTGACTATGTGGGCAATATGTGTGACAATATCAACATAAAATCTAACAGGCCTTCCTGTGCTCACCCTGAAACAAAAATAACACAAGCTTCAAAGGTTGTCATATATTGTGATGAAATTGGTAGAAGTCTAGGTTATCACTTGGCCGAACATCTGGGTAAATCGGTCACAACTCATTCATTTCCTGGGGCGTCATACTCTCAAATCATCGATAAAGTATTAACTGGTATACATTGCCCACAATCAACATTAGTGTTACTTATAGGTAGAAGAGAAAATGCAAATATTCAATCTGTCATAAAGTTTCATGAACAACTATCAAACTTGCAAGTAAAGCAAGTAATACTATGTGCATTCCCTTACAGTAAAGCTTTCACACATAAGGAGAATGAAATTAGATATAATTTGAATAGAAAATTGCATACCTTGACTACATATTGTAGGAATATACAATTATTTGACTGTAATATTGTATTACAAAACTATATCTTGACATTGGATAGTTATTTACTATCAAATTTTTTACGACGACAGATAGCTAAGTGTTTAGCTAACTTTTTATTATGCGAAGCTAAATTTTTAGCTAATAAGCAAATAAATATTATAAATTCTGACTTAATGGATAGCGGTATCCAAAAAAAAAACTAAATTACTTGACAACAGATAAAAAATCTAGCGACATTTTTTACTGTATATCCGAAATTAACGGATATGGGCACGAGGCTTTTGAGGCTATTGAGCCGTCTTCTAGTAATATTGATAAAAAAAGCGGCCCGTTAATGGCCAAATCTAATTCAAATTGTAAAAATAAAGTATTTAACCTGGTGCACCAAAATGTCGAAGGTCTGACAAATGGTAAAGAATTGGAATTGGAGTTGCACATGACCTTGAATGATATTGATATTTTTTGTGTAACTGAACATTGGTTGACAGACCATCAGGTCATCTTCAACTTCAAAAATCACCAGGTGGCTAGCTCGTTCAGTAGAAAAAATTGCAAACGTGGAGGCACCTTAATTATTATTAATAAGAACATTAAATTTAAAGAGCGTAAAGACCTAGTAAGCCTCTCTATTGAGCGAGTTATTGAGATAGCTGGTATTGAGTTTAAGCACTTCATTGTATTAAGCGTATACAGTCCCCCGGACGCGCCTTATGCAAGATTTGAAGAAACGATGGAAGAAGCGCTTTTTAAATGCCGTTGCTCTAAAAAGTCAATAATAGTTTGTGGAGACTTTAATGTTAATATATTAGATAACACTTTAGCGCCAGTAGAGAAAAATAAAATGTTGAATCTGTTCAAGTCCTTTAATCTTGGTAATGTATTTTTGGAACCTACTCGAATAACTGCCACAAGTGCAACATGTATTGATAATATTTTCACGGACATTAAACCTATTAACAAATGTATTGTGGATGCTGTACACTCGGATCATCGTGGCCAATTTATAAAATGCTACAGAAATTATTATGAAGTAAGAAGAAAAGAAATTAAATTTGTACCGATAAACCAATATCGTTTAGATGCTTTCAAGGAAAATATAGTGAATAAACTTCCTGATTTGCCCTTGTACACTAGTGTAGATAAGTCTTATGCAGACTTAATTAACCTGATCAATACTGAGTTTGGGAGAATTTTTACCCCAAAAACATTATCGATTGGCAGCCGTCCTGTTTTCAGTGACTGGGCAACACCAGGGATTTATAATAGCAGGAGGAGATTGTATGAATTATATTCTGAAAAATCATACAATTTCAACCCTGATTTTCAGAATTATGTCAAAAACTATTCTAAAATATTTAAGCGAGCCTGTTCCTTTGCTAAATCAAACTTTATAAAAAACAAAATATCAAATTCTGTTAATAAAATTAAGACTACCTGGAACATTATAAATTCCGAATGTGGTAAATCTCCAGCAGTTGTAAGAGATTACCATTTAAAAATAGACGGTCGCCATGTCACGGAGGATCTGGAAGTTGCGACAGAGTTTGAACACTTTTTTTCAAATATACCTGTAGCCACTACCCGAACTCTTCAGTCGTCTTCCACTTCCGCTGAGTCATTGTTTATGGAATCAATTACAAAATGTGAGGACGCTTTCAGATTCTCAGTTGTTGATAGCAAGGACATCACAAAAGCGTTTAAATCCATTGATATTAAAAAGACCGCGGACCTATGGGGATTATCAGTCAAAACTGTTTCAAGCATCATTGATGTCATTGCTCCCCATCTAGCAACTGTGTTTAATGACTGCGTCAGTAGCGGTATATTTCCTGATTTAATGAAACATAGTAAAGTCATACCTTTGTTCAAGGCAGGCAGCACCTCAGATCCCTCGAATTTCAGACCCATCTCTGTGTTGCCAACCTTGAGTAAAGTATTTGAGAAATTAATTCTAGACCAAATGCTAACCCATTTTAATAAATATAAATTATTTCATGATAAACAGTTTGGGTTTACTAAAGGACGATCAACGACGGATGCTGGTATAGAGTTATTGAAATGTATTTACGAGGCCTGGGAGGATAAGCAGGATGCATTAGGTGTTTTCTGCGATCTATCCAGAGCCTTCGATTGCGTCCACCATGATACATTGGTCAGGAAATTAGATTATTACGGAATAAGGAACAAGGCTCTCGACCTTTTGACTTCTTATTTAAACAATAGAATTCAGAGGGTTGATGTGAACGGTACACGCTCGGTGGGATCTTTGGTTTCGATGGGCGTTCCACAGGGTTCGATACTTGGACCATTTTTATTTTTAATTTATATAAATGACCTCCCTTACTACGTAAGGGATAAAAATAGTATTGTTTTGTTTGCTGATGATACTTCCTTAATATTTAAAATTAAAAGACAATTAGATAATTATGACGAAGTGAACAACGCAATCTCACGAGTGGTTCATTGGTTTAATATAAATAATCTTTGCCTTAATGAAAAAAAAACCAAATGTATTAAATTCACCTTACCTAATGTTACACAGGTGGAAACCAATGTACAACTTAATGGACAGTTGTTGAGCCTTGTGGAATCAACCGTGTTCTTAGGTTTAAGTATCGATGCTAAATTACAGTGGGGATCACATATTGAAAAAATAGCTAGTAGGTTAAGTTCTGCTTCCTACGCTGTCAAAAAGATTAGGACTTTAACAGACATAGATACCGCTAGAATAGTTTATTTCAGTTATTTCCATAGTATTATGAGCTATGGCATTCTCCTTTGGGGTAATGCCGCAGATTTAAATACAATCTTTGTACTGCAAAAGCGGGCGGTGCGGGCAATTTATAAGTTGGGCCCAAGAGTCTCCCTCCGAGAAAAGTTCAAAGAAATAGACATTCTAACTGTAGTTTCCCAATATATTTTTGAAAATCTTTTGTATGTTAGAAGAAACATTTCCAATTTTTTAAGGCTTTGTGATATACATAACGTAAATACTAGACATAAAAACAATCTTGTGGTTTGTAATAGTCGACTCCACAAGATTAGTAATTCCTTTCAGGGTAACTGTATACGCTTCTACAACAAGCTTCCTAGTGAAATGAAGAATCTACCTCTTCATAAATTTAAAAGCCAAATTAAAAGTAAACTCTGCCAAAAAGGCTACTATAAAATTCAAGACTATTTAGACGACAAACAAGCTTGGATATGAACTGTTTGCTCTCTCTCTATGCTACTCAAATGGAATATTGTACTTAGGTTAAGTAAATATGTTTGTAAATAGACCAAAAAAAAAAAAACAGCCCGCTGAGTTTCTTGCCGGAGTCTTCTCAGGACAGGGCCGCGTTTCGAACCGGTGGTCCATTTGCCAAACATTAGATTATTTTTTTTTTTATGACGTTTTGTAAGTGCCGTATTAATGGTCTATGCAGAATAAATGGCTTTTGACTTTGACTTTTGACTTTGACTTAAGGCCCATCATGGAGGATTGGCTGGAGAGGCGACACGGAAGCCTCTCCTACCGACTGACGCAGGTGATCTCAGGGAAGGGGTGCTTCGGGGACCACCTGCATCGGATCAGGAAGGAGCCAACGCCTGAGTGTCATCACTGCGACGCGAGCGAGGACTCAGGGCTGCACACGCTGGCGGACTGCCCGGCGTGGGAGGCGCCGAGGCGTGACCTCGTGGCAGCCATCGGGTTGGGAGTCCTCTCGCTCGGCAGCATGATTGCGGCAATGGTGCGGAGCGCGAGCGCGTGGGCCGCCGCCGCCTCCTTCTGCGAGCATGTAATGCTCGCGAAGGAGGTGGCGGAGCGCGCCCGGGAGAGACTTAGAACTCTCCCGGTCCGCCGAGCCCGCAACTTGCTCGCCGCGCGTCGCAGGCAACTCAGGCGCCGGAGGTCGCTTAACGACCTCCGTCCTCCATGAGCGCAGGCCTGGGGGTGGCGGGTGAGGCCACCTGTCACCCCAGCAGAAGCAGGCCGGGACGGTGGGGCGACAAGCGCCCCTCCCCCAAACCGGGGCAAGACGGGGACACCGTGGTTCCCAAACCCGAGGGGGCCATCTCGAAACCGGAGATGGCCCAGGGTCAGTTGGGGTGCGAGGGATATGCTCTATGGGCAACCTTACACCCCGGCGTCTGTAGACCCGAGACGGCGTGCGGTTTTAGTCGGTTCAAGCCCGACATAACCGCCCCCGCTGGCACGCGGGGGGGTATCCGAAGGGATTTCCGCACGAAAAAAAAAAAAAAAAAAAAAAAAAGGTAGATCGATTTCATCGAAATCTACCTAAAACATAACAGAATTCTACTTGACACGGTCTCGTTTTGTAAATTCTCGCCATTAATGATTTTTTCTGTCATTGTTTTAAAATGAAAAAACAGACAATGTAAACAAGCTATAACGTCAAGCTGAATATTTTTTGATTCCGCTCATAGCGCATGTGTTAAAATGGACCTTTATGTTTAGAGAAACTATCGTAACGCGTTGTTTAGTAGTGCGGCAAGCAGAATAACAGTCCAGTTGTAGTTTTCCTGATTTATATAGTATCACTGACATTTTATTTGCTGCTAGTATCGATAGGCAATATATGAGGGTCATAATATGGTATATTAGTATTAGATGAAGCCTATACGATAATGCGGCTATAGATACCCCAGTGGTGTACGTAACGGAATGCTGAGACAAGGTCTCGAGTTCGATCCCCAGTCGCCCCGGGCACACACTTTTCGTAGTTATGTGTTCATTAATAAATGTTAATATAATAGCTCGCTTAATAATGTGCCCGGTAGATGGCAATAGGCTCGCCCCCCTTAAAACATTGGGACCTTAACATAACTGGCGAATCGTGAGTGTAAATTACACCTCTGGCTACTCCTTCGGGGATACAGACGTGAAGTTATGTTATGTTATGAATCCTATACTTACTACTAGCAGTACACAAAAATTTCAAGTGAAAGAGAATTATCCTTAAATCTATGAATTCATGGCAACATAAGTTATTCAGCAGATACAGGTGGCGAACTCTATTGTAAGGTGAAACCTTTTGTCTCAGTACAAAGGGTTAGCTATAAAATAAAGTCTAAAAATCAGCTCAGTTTAATTATTACAGACCCTTCTGCGCGCCATTGTTTGACGTTATTTGAATGTAGATCGCGCTTCACGTGGATTTTTATAAGTAAATGAAATCGTTTAGATTTTTTATCTAAATATTTATGAAGCTATTTTGCTCTCGCATAAAGGTCAATGACCTCAAATCACCTAGATAATGCTCGTGATCCAATGACGTAAAGATGTAATGTTTACAAGCTCGTAAATTTTAGCGTGGGTCAAGCTGTTTTTTGGATAGCTAAAACCAGGTTGGGATTAGAATTATCCTTAAGATCTCTATAATTTACTTAGACTTTAAAAAAATCTCACTGTCTATCATTTTATTAATCAACTGTTTAACCTGAAATTTTCATCACATGGGTACTATTCGAGCACTGGTATGGTTAGCGTTTTATAAGAATTACATTGATATATTTTGCTAAAAAATCTCGTTTAAAACAAGTATAAAATTAAGTATTTTTTAGAAAGACAGAAGTCGCTCAACAAATTATAATCTACTAGCTGTTGCCCGCGGCACCGCCTGCGTACAATTCTAATCCCGTTCCTGCAAGCTATGGGAACCTATTCTCGGGATAAAGTAGCCTATGTGTTATTCCCGACTATAATTTATCCCTGTGTCAAATTATTTCAGCCAGATCGGCCTTGCCATTTTTGCGTAAAAGAGCAACAAAGATACATTCTCAAACTTTCGCATTTATAATATTAGTAGTATTAATCACTTTAGCTCTTAACCCTTTCATGAAACAATAAATAAACTATGAATAATATAAACCTTGTCCTTTGGGGATTATAAAACTACTTAAACATCCGCTATTGGTTCCTTACCGTAAAAATGGTTTCTAAGTATTTTAATCTTAACAAACTTTTGTTGTTGATGATAGTAGTAACCAAAATTACGAGGATTCACATGGGTGAACGTGGGGAACCCGGGACCTCTCGATTGTAAGGCAGACATATGGCCTATGGCCGACCGATCGTAAGACCATTGCTTTATATCTATAATTTAAGTCTGCAAACAACAGTATTCCCCGACAGATGGAAAATAGCCCGTGTTGTTCCAGTACCAAAAAACGAGGCCAGGCCGAAGGGTGGAAGAGTATAGGCCAGTGGCGGTGCTGTCTACTCCCGCTAAGGTGTTTGAGTCTGTGGTTCAGAAACATATATTGGGGCAAGTGAGCCCGCAGCTCACAGAAGCTCAGCACGGATTTCGACCATCTAGAAGCACCACCAGTAACCTTCTGTGCTACATGGCCGATCTAGCTCCGGCGGTGGACTGGGGAGTGCAAGTTGATGCCGCTTATTTTGACTTCCGGAAAGCATTCGACGTAGTCGATAATGACGTGCTGTTAAGGAAGTAAGCTGGTATCGGTTTCACTCCACATCTACTGAGTTTCTTTGCTAGCTACCATCCTTAACCACGGAGCTACCGACGCTCCAATGATCTTATTTCATACAAAACTCTTATGAGTTTTGTTATACCTAATATATACTGTCCTATACTGTTCTGACCTATATAACCTATGTTATATAGGTCAGATTTCTGAACAACTTCTTAATGCAATGCTTTAAATGCAGTCGTGCATTATACAGAAATAATTCAATAGTCGAAGACTTCTTGCTCTAAAAATCACATCAGATTTTTCCATTCCAATAAATAAATATTCAACACTGTGAAGCAAATTCTGCTACGCGACTATGCAGCAGTGAAACGTAACTTGATCCTACACTAGATTGGTAATAGAATGCAAAAACTGATCTAGACCTAAGCTTCACCCAAATTGAAATGTATCCATACATCCAGGGATAGTATGGCTAAATCTGCACTAGGCAACACTGGCCGATGTGACGAAGCACAGTACGGTTTAAATCGATTCGATTCCGACACAAAAAACTCATTGTCGGCTGCCGTTATATTTTCCGCAGTTTCCGAGGGCTTCCGCATGTATAAAAGGGGCTAGTACCAGTATAGAAATAATAATAATGCCGCTTCTCCCTCAAAGGGGAGTAAAGTGTAATATTCACAATAGCAGAGCACCATAAAATATGCATTTATAATAATAATTTAGCCACAATTCTATAAAAGTTATACGCAAATAGTGGCTCTTCGTTTATTTTGATAGTGAGTGATTAGGGTCACCAGGGTTCCTTGGGGGTCGAATATAGGGTTGGCAACGCGTGAGTGACACCTCTGGGACTACCAATATTTATAAATAGTTACTGAGCTATACACCAGGCGGGCTTTGTACTTGAGTACCACTTCAGTAGTTAAGCTAAGCTAATTATGTGGACTATCTTTACTCTTACCATCTCGCCCTATGGATTCGCTGGGTCCAGGTCGAGTGGATACCTTCATTAGTTACTAGCAGTTTCCCGCAGCTTCTCCCGCTTGGAATTCTGTTTCTTTTCCCGCAATCTATGGGAACCTATTCCTATATACCTACCTCAGCGATATTTCCAGTGAAGTGAAGCGTAATGGGATTTCCGCACATGAAGAAAGGACAGTTTCACTTTAAAAAAGCACTGTCCCGAGTTCCCAACTCAGCAACGCGATGGACCCAGCACCCGCACAGAGAATCTATGGATTGCTAAGAATATCGGTCTCTCTTTTGTGTTATATTTATTAAGTACTTCCTATCAGGTGGTATGCTTGTAAGCCACTTAAGCAGCATAAATAAAAATGTCTTATTACAGAACTTCACTGTATTGTCATATTTTTTTAACCATTCAAACGTTCACCCACAGTATTATCTGAATTAATTCCAAAGTACCAAAACCCCACTACGAAACGATCGAAAGGAGCCACTCAGCTCGAGTACTTGGCACTTGATCCATCCGCACTCAAATCTGTTATATGACTTGGGAAATAGATCGACAGTATTCACAGAGATTTATTTGAACTCTTTTTTCTGCTTAGATGCACTAAAGTTGCAGCCATCGGGGTGGGACTCCTCTCGCTCTGCAGCATGATTGCGGCAATGGTGCGCAGCGCAAGCGCGAGGGCCGCCACCACCTCCTTCTGCGAGCATGTAATGCTCGCGAAGGAGATGGCGGAGCGCGCCCGGGAGAGGTTCAGAACTCTCCCGGCCCGCCGAGCCCGCAACATGCTCGCCGCGCGTCGCAGGCGACTCTGGCGCCGGAGATCGCTTAACGACCTCCGTCCTCCATGAGCGCAGGCCTGGGTGGGGCAGGTGGGCAGCCTGTCACCCCAGCAGAAGCAGGCCGGGACGGTGGGGTGACTAGCGCCCCTCCCCCGAACCGGGGCAAGACGGGGACACCGTGGTTCCCAAACCCGAGGGGGCCATATCGAAACCGGAGACGGCCCAGGGTCAGTCGGGGTGCGAGGGATATGCTGTATGGGCAACCTTACACCCTGGCGTCTGAAGACCCGAGATGGCGTGCGGCTTTAGTCGGTTCAAGCCCAACACGGTTTCACTCGGGAATAAATTTGTGAAAACAATCCTACAAACCGATTGCAGCACTATCTACCCACGCGAAAACTACATGAAAACCATATCTGAAGCGGGTTGTGAATTGTGTCAAGAAAAAAACATATTTGAGCTCAATGAATGCAGAACTTTTTGAGTTTTTGAAGCGTACACACGTACACAAACGAACCTTGTTAGGTTCGTTTGTGTTCGTTTGTGTTCGTTTGTGTTCGTTTGTGTTCGTTTGTATATTTATATAATTAAAAAAGAGATCATCATTTTTCAAAAAAATTAATAACAATACCGGAGTGCTTTCTGTGTTGTACTTTTATTATGTTAGTCACATTAATATGACTTCACCTAACCTGATGGTAAAGTCTCAGGAATGAGGGTCACCATTACAGACACGGATAATGTTACAATGGTGCCTTTTTTTTGTTATGGATGTTAGGCTCACGTTTGACCTCTATCTCACCTGATCGTAAGTGACGATGTGGTCTACGATGGATCACGTTTGCCTAGAAGGAACCTATTCACTCGAGACTTGAAGATTCCGAGGTTATAGCTTTCCGGAAACACAGACTCAGGCAGGCAATTCCACTCCTTAGCTGTACGCATAATAAATGTTGCGCCGAAACGTTTCGTGCGTATGAGTGGAATATCCACCATGTAGCGGTGGCGCGTCGCTGTGCGTCTGGTCGTTCGTTGTTGGAAAGGGCTTGGAGGTATCAAGTCGTGCAGTTCCAGCGCACACTCTCCGAAGCCGAAGCTCTCAGTTTGACGGCTCCATTAGATGCTTTTTCACGCCCCGATTAAAGGATCCGGGACTGTAAGAAGAAGGAAACACGTGGACTGGCAAAGTATTCCAAATCCTGATGGTGCGGCAAAGAAAAGAGGTGCCGAACCGAATATGTATACCGAAGTTATAAAGAACCGAATATTCACCAGATGTAACGATTGAAGTAAAACGATAATGATTGCAACGATTTTTACGAGCGTAAACAAAATAATGAAGAGGTTAACTACACTTTTTAGTGGGTCTTTATAAATGTGACCGTGTTTAAGACGATATTACTTGTGAAGTTGCTCGCTAGATGTCACTGTTTCATTCTGAAACGCGATTGTGTTTTGTGTACGAAAACCTATAAAGGTCCATGTATATAGTCAATCGAATCATTATTGTCGGTCTGTATTTGAATTATAAAACAGTCCAAATAAAGTACAGTACTACGATCAGGCGTCAGTTGTTTTCTTTCGAGAAACTCCTAGTCGTCACAACTCGAAGCTATCGAAGAGAGAACCAGACAGACGATAACTTTGCCACTAGTTCAACCGGTGCGTTGCATAGTAAAAAGATCGTACGTATTTACAAAAATAAAAATAGCGTTTATCCCATCGAGCCATTATCAATACTAGCGTTTTTCCCGTGGAATACCAGAGAAAAGTAAAACTGTGTCATATATGGTACATATAAACACAATAGATTTTAACTGATCCTATGTAACTTGACCTTCTACTTATTTCACTGTCGCGTAACCGACAACTAATATTACCCACAGTTCCAGACCGTTCTGTGTTTAACGGGCATTACTAATAAATAATTTGAATCAAACAGAATTATAGGAACGTGACTCCTTATACGTGATTCTATATATTATATACCTATAATTTTTGTGATGAGGGAACGTTGTGGTATGGTAGAAGATGTAGTGACTAAGATAGAGACAGGGATGGGTCGGAGATGTAGAGAGGATGGATGAAAGGAGATTAACGAAACAGGAACTGGTGGTAGAAATTTAATGACGCAAATTTGTCACAAAATTCGGCCGAGTAGGTACCACCGTGCATGATTGCGAAAAACCCTCCATAGTAATCCAATTTCGGTTTGATTGCGTTCAGGGGTCAGCAAGTGCCTATGGGCAGGGGGATTGTGGTCGCAGCACTAGTGGGACCGGTGGGTGTCACGCGGTGCTGCGACCACAATCCTCTTCTGATGAGGCCGCCAAGCTGAGTGCCACCATTGTTAATATGGTACGTGTATGTAATGGTGACCCTCTTTCCTGAGACTTTACCTTCAGCTTACCATCAGGCGAGGTGAAGTCAAATTGACGTGTCCTAAATATAAAAAGAAAAAAACAGATTTATAAGGCGAGTGTTATTGGGCAACGGTAAATGTGCGTACGTATGTCAACCAGATCAAGGACGTTTTCAAGAAAAGCCAGGTCAGAAGTACCCGTAACTGGCGTGCATGTATGAAAACTATTATGAAAGTGGAAGCAGCGAAAGGCGTATGACTGGACGTAGCAAGTGAAAAGATGTTGTCTCTGCCTACCCCAATGGGAAAGAGGCGTAACCATATGTATAATTTTTGTTATTACATTATTACATTAGGCCACATTTTTTTCTATTTTATTATGTTATTTTATAGATGGAGCGATGCAGATTTCATATCATACAAAAGTTTTACAATATTATCGAAATATTCGCCTGGACACACTTAACGTTTCCATCCTGTATATTCGAGAAAACCATTTTTGTTTAGGCTATATTCGAAGTGAAAATCAACAAACGAGAAGCAAAGGTTAAGTGACGGATACCCAGGAGGATACTAGGCACCCAACCTTTTTATGTAGCTAAATATAGGCGCGTCTTCAACGACACAGATCTGTTTATTTTTTCACTGACTGTTGTTTTAGAAAAATGGAAATAAATACTTCACAAAAGCTTTGAAGATTACTGAGGATCTGGTTTAAGCTCCTTCCTCCGTACAAGCGTTTCTCAAATTGTGGGTCATATTTCGACAACAGGCAAGAATTACAAAATACTGGCATACCTCGGTTCCCTTCTGTTTATTTGACTTTTTTTTTAACTCAAAACATTGTTATTTACATATAATATACAGCCTTAGTCTATCGGGGATCATGGTAAAAGAATTTTTTCAGTATATATAAACAAACGCACAAAATTCGGCCTCTTTCTCTATAACAATAACGCCGTGGCTGTGGCCAAGTACTGAGCGGAAAAAATCTAGCAAGAAGAAAAAGATAAACAACCGTTGACTCAACGAAGAAGACTTTTATAAACTTAAAATATATTTATGTGGACATTGAAATGTGTTATTTTTTATTTACCTTATATGCAAACATATCACAAAGGATAACTGAGCCAGGGCATCAAAAAAAGTTTGAGAAACGTTGACCTGCACCGTGGCAAAGTCTAGATGTCTGTCACCATTAGACTCTTCTATGAAAACTCTACAATAATGCAGTCTAGAGGTGAAATTGTCTGTCACTATTAGAATTTATTTCAAGAAAATTGATCAATATACTAAAAATATTGGACAGGACCAAAAAAAATTGAAAAAATTATGAAAAGTCTTTCATTAAATTTTCACATTTTGTAGCTTCCAGGTTTGTTTGAAATATCCAAATATGTTTACAGAAAACATGTTTAGAATTTGCAGAAATCGAAATTCTACTATTAGATCAGTAAAGTGAACTTATAGACCAACACCTCTCAAACTGGGAAAAATGAATGTTAAGTGTATGTTAAATAATTTGGTAATATAATAATTAAGATTTGGTATAGTTACAGATGATATAGAGAAAAAGTGCGAACATCTAAAATTCAGATAGAATTTAAACTTTATTGTCTCATGGACTATGGTCGAATTTCGACTAAAGTAATTGTCGGATGAAAATAATAGGGTATTTGACTACTGCCAAAAAATAGTTCTGTATTATGTATTACACCATAAAATGCAGATTACATAAATATTTTTTGAGAACTGTTTTATTTACGATAAAAATCAACATTAAAGTTTGATTTAAAAAAAGTACGCGCCATAACGCAATTTTTCAATATGGCGCGGATCCAGTGACAAGAGACGTCACACCAAAGTAAACAATAAGCGACCATGTGTGACGTCATCAGAGTTGCAATATAACACAGAGCGTTAATAATAATAATAAATATTTTATTTCGGATAATGTACAATCCATAGTTTTGTTAGTAATGCTTAACCTATGTTAGTAAGTACAAGATTTTCATACATACATACATAATTATAATTACTTCACGTGACCGAAGTTCACGTGCTTCTCACGTGAACTCCGACCCAATGGCTCACCATCGGACTGTCTGCCCTATCCGCTAGCACACTTAGAATGCCGTTGGCGCTGGTTCGGACACGTTGCAGCAGAGAGGCGACTCTTTTTCTCATGATGGCATGGAAGCCATCGGTGTGTATTTCTGCAAACATGCCAGAGGCACTGCAGCGCCTCGGCAGCCCCAACAGCATTCTAAATATGTTGTTGTATTGCACACGAAGTGCGCTGAGTGCCCGCTGGGTATAGCTGACCCATAGATTGCAGGTATAAAAAGATTGGCAGTACGCCTTGAATAGAGACACCTTTACTTCTGCGGTGCATTTTGCAAATCTACGGACCAACATATTCCCCCGGACAGCCAGCGCCCTTCGCTCCCTCTCAATGTCGGCGTCATCAGAGAGGTTATCCGAGACCCAGTGACCCAGGTATTTGACTTTAGAAACTTGCTCTATTGGAGAACCCCTCAAAAACACAGGTGGTATGGTGTTTACTTTAAATGATTATAAGCACGTGATCAAATCTCAAAAAAGTGAAATTTTATTCATGATTCAAAATTATTCAAAATTAATAAAATATGTTTTTTACGGTACATTTTATTAGGATGACAACAATTCGTACAATATTTTAAATATAGTCAAAATGCCTATTATGAATTTTACAAAAATAACTGTTCAAAATACAAGCAGCTTCGACGTTCAATAATACTACATTTCATTTCTTCCTTCATGATTAAATATGTATCACGGAAGTTTAGCGAGCCACATTTATATTTTTATATGATAAGAAATCGTGAGAATGGCTTTTTGAAGGAACTGAATAAATAATTGACTTGATAACTTCCCAGAGTTGTTCCATAAAACTCTGGGAAGATATCAAGCGAATTATTTATACTATTATGAAATTATAAATAAGTTGTGTGTGTACATTGGAGATATAAAAAAAAATACATGGGTTATGTTACGATTCAGAATATTTTCTTTTTAGAATTCTTGTCTGTTTGTCGGTTTATCTGTTTGTTCGAGATGGATGCAAAAAGTACTGAACAGCTTTTGATATGAAATTTTTCAATAGAAAGGTCTTCGCTTGACTTAAAATCTGGAAATGGTTAAGTAGAAACGGAGATATGACTAAACAAGTTCAATTCCTGAGACGAGCTCAGCCGAATACAAGGGATTTTCGATTTTGCGTTTTTTTTTTTTTGCGATTTTTTGCGATTTTTTCTTTATCTTGCAATGGTTCACCCCAGCACAAATCTATTACCGAAAACAGCAACTCGATAGCTCATCTCCTTCATACCCAAAACCGTGACAGAAAATTGGCAACGACGACGTCGACGACAACTCGATAGCAATAGGGCTTTTCTAAAGAAAATCCCTAAAAACGACATTAGACATCTGCGCGGACGAAGCCGCAGGTATCTGCTAGTACATATATATTTATTATATACAAGCTGATCGTGCAGTCGGATTTCGGACCAAGATCTTTCTAATAATAAAGTTGCGATAGACGACGTCCATGCGGGCAGAGCCGCAGCCAAGGACTAGTAAGCTATAGACACATATCCGGCATTAAAACGTTCGATTGTTTAGAAATAATAAGCCAGATCGTCTCAATAATACCACTATTAACTAACAATGTGAATTTCGAGTGTTGGAAGCACATTTATTTAATCCTCGAATTAATTAACCGCCGGTCAACAGAAGGCCTACCATGAAACGTACATCCGCAATTGCGGGCCCGCACGAAGAAGAAGTAGAAGCACAAAAAATAAGTGTCATTTAAGTAACATCTTCGGGTTCCGTTCTTTCTATCGGGACCATAAAGTTTGTTCAATGTATGTCAAAATGTGAATCAAACAGTTTTCATTTCCAATATATTTCTATTAAAAAGAACTATTTTAAAATAGTGAAAAAATACGTTCTTTGTTGGACTATGATAATCTTTCGACGTTTTGAAATAAGTCGTAAAGTATCGTGTTTTAATTTAAAAAAAATTTTGGCATTCTGTTAAAAAAATTGTCCTACTTTTGCGGTTTCGAGTTTTTTTATGGTAGGGTTTAGGCCGAATAAACTGTCATGTGTATGGCGCGATATAGGCCCCCATGGTGCTGATTGTCCGAAATTTCGGTCCGCAATTGCGGATTTACGTTTCATGGTAGGCCTACAGATTATAAATGTACATTCACTAGCAATTCGCTTTTGCTTCTCTTCAGTATATATGAGATATTCTAACTCAATAATGGATCTATGGAAAGGATAATGGACCTTTCAAATGGTGAAAGAATTAATAAACGCAGTGGTTCCAAAGATTAACCCAAACATAATAACCAAACTCACAAATACGGCCTTTCTGTTTAAAATATTTGTAACAGATGAATCATGAAGAACAATTTTTTTTTTTATTCCACTAAGGTGGCAAACAAGACCACGGCCCACCTGATGGGAAGCGGTTACCGCGGCCTAAGGACGTGTGCAACACCAGTGGCGTCACACTCGCGCTGCCGACCCTGTAAAGGAAAGGGGATGGGAAAGGAGTTATGGAGGGGATGGGAAAGGAGTTTGGGAGGGGATGGGAAAGGAGTTTGGGAGGGGATGGGAAAGGAGTTTGGGCTCCGGCACTCTCACTCACCAAACGGAACGAAACAGTTCAAATACAGTTACTTGGCGTCGATATTCTGTGAGAGGCTGGTGTTTCCCCGGTCGAGTCGGCCCATTCATGCAACGGCCAAAGTGACTGTTGCTTGACTCTACCACCTACCAAAAAACAATGATGCGTCTCTCGGTCCAAATTTACAGTTCGACCTATTAGGGGGCGCTGCAATAGGATTTATTCAAATGAAATGGTATGACTCACAGACACAAAGACCAGTTGTTGTATATAAAAACTATCTCGTTGGTATATATATTATTATTATAATTGATACCACTAAGCCTCTTAAAATCACATTAATGTAATGTGCTACACTCACATAGATCTCAGCTACGTAGCGTCTTTGATATCTTATGCTAAGTCATCGTAGCACAGGTGCTACTTTGCGTCGTAGCATCGTAGCATACTAACTAAAAACTGTACAATAATATTTTCCTGGGCTTACCCGGGGTGCCCGGCAACGGACACTTGGGGAGGACACCGTGCGGTTTTAGTCGAGACACGACATAACCACCCCCGCTGGCCGGCGGGGGGGTATCCGAAGGGATTTCCGCACGTTAAAAAAAAAAAAAAACCCATCACAGTATAGGGTTATCCTTTCGAGGGCTTACCCGGGGTGCCCGGCAATGGACACTTGGGCAGAACACCGTGCGGTTTAAGTCGGTTCATGCACTACATAACCGCCCCCGCTGGCCGGCGGGGGTTATCCGAAGGGATTTCCGGACGTACAAACAATTTTTAATGTTTTTAGGGTTCCGTAGCCGAATGGCAAAAAACGGAACCCTTATAGATTCGTCATATCTTAGTAAATAGATGTATTCTATGAACCGCATTAAGATTTTCATCCAAAAACAGAAAACAAACAATACATTTTGGGGGTTACTCATACTTAGAACTGAAACTCAAAAATGTTTTTGGTCATCAAACCCCTACGTGACCTATCTATGGATAGGTCTTCATACATGATATGGAGGTCTCTAATATCATTTTTCTCTAAACTGAATAGTTTGCTCGAGAGACACTTCCAAAGTGGTAAACTTTCCCCCGTCCCCCAGTCCCCTGTAACTATTAAAATAAGAGAATGATAAATCTGAAAAAATATATATTATGATGTACATCACCATATAAACTTTCACCGAAAATTGGTTTGAACGAGATCTAGTAAGTAGTTATTTTTAATACGTCATAAATCGTAAACCGCAATTTACCTTTCATTCGATCAACTCAAATTTAAAAAATTTAAAAATAACATTACTATGTTACTTGCTGTTACGGAACCCTTCATGGTCGAGTCCGACTCGCACTTGGCCGCTTTATTTTTAATAATGTGTTTGGTCGGTTACAACTTGGAAGATATTTTTGGATTCTATGGTGGCACTGTAGTTTAGCTCTAAATAAACGCGATCTGTTTAGTTTAATTAATTTAATTAACCTTTTCCCAATTAAACTGACTTATTTTGTTAGTTATTGATTCCAACTTAAATTTTAGTTAACACTAAATTGAATATCATTTTTGAATATATTATAAAATTCATGCTCATATTATAAATTACTAATTTTGTAAGTTTATTTGGGGTAATCTTCAGAACCACTGCACTTATTGGAAAAATTCTTTCACCGTTTGAAAGGTACATTATCCCCGATGGACATACATTTTGTGTTTGCTTGAGTTAAAAAAAAGTTATATCAACCGAAGTGAAGCGAGGGTGGGTTCCAATACATAATAATATTTTCTCTAAAGCCACTAGACATTTAGATTAAACACCGACTTAACGTTTGATTAATCGACTATAGAAACGCTTAGAATTGATCGATGACTCGCCCAGTCAATGGTTGCGAGATAAATAGCTGGGCACGGCGAGCATTGAATACCTAACAAATGGTTATATCGTTTCAGCGTCCCTGTGATGCGGGACAAACGTTTTGTGCCGACCTGCATCACGATTACAATGCCCTTAGATATGGACCTTTCTGTTCCGTATAATACTATTTTTTATTGATGAGCTGATGGGGCTACCTTTTGAATAAAATATGATATATTTTTAAATTTGAAATAGGTACGTACTATTGTAGTTGAATTTTGTTTTTATTTTATTTGATAGGCTCATGTTTGACCTCTATCTCACCTAGTGATAAGTGATTATATGGCCAATGATGAAACGTATTTGATTAAATAGATAAACTCAGACAATGAGTTTTATTTCTTAGCTGTACAGCTATATGCTGCATTTCATACGGTGAGTTGCCTTTATATTCCTTCCACATCTTTTATATATCATAATTTTTATTCCTTGCTCTCATTGTTGAATGTGGTACAAGAATGACGTTTACATTGTAATGTTAGACTCATGTTCTGTCGAACTGACAGAGAAGGTACCGTACCCACTTACTTTATATATTCATAACTACAATATTATGACCATTATGCTGCATTTCGAACGGTGAGTTACCTTTATATCATACCTTCCCTTTTCATTTTCATTCCGTGCTCTCAATTTTGCCCTCATTGTTGAAAAGTGTTGTTTACATTATAATATTAGACTCAAAGTACCATACTCACCTACTTTATAATAGGTCTTGAACCTATGAAATTGCCAAAATTTTCTTACAAATTCATGAGTTCGTTGTTCGTTCATTGTTCGTTATTCCTGTAATTTAATAGCTATTTCCATTTTTTATATTTTGTTTCAAAGTTGATTTTAAGATTTTACAACTCTGTATTAAATGTTTTTTTTTATTGGCCGCTTGATAAATTAATTCGATCTTCAAAAACAGTACTTCCTAAATGCTATCCCTTTTGATGATAAATTTCGTATTACTTAACAGCTGTCACTTTTCAAAAATGTAATAAAAGTAGCTGTTTGTTAGCTTAATGTTGTCTCATTCATATACAAAAAATCATAAAAGTTGGATTTGTCATTCCTAAAAAATGCAAAAATGTTAGTACTGAAAATTGGGTTTTCTCCAATTTCTTTAAGAAAAACGGCTATTTCATATGTAACGACCTAATATATTTAATAAAGACAATATCATTATCATTATACTGCTTTTTGTACGGTGAGTTGCCTTTAAACCATCCCTTACCTTTATTATTTCCATCCCTTGCCCTTAGTTTTGCCCTCATGCATAGCTACGATATTGTTACCATTATGCTGCATTTCGAACGGTGAGTTACCTTTATATCATACCTTACCTTTTTCATTTCATTCCTTGCCCTCAGTTTTGCCCTCATTGTTGAATATGGTACAAAAATGTTGTTAACATTATAATGTTAGACTCAAAGTACCGTGCCCACTTACTTCAAATATTTAATAACTACAATATTATTACCATTATGCTGCATGTCGTACGGTGAGTTGCCTTTATATCATTCCTTACCTTTGCATTTTCATTTCTTGCCCTCATTTCCTTGCCCTCATTGTTGAATATAGTACAAAAGTGTTGTTTACATAACAATGTTAGATTTATGTTGCCAAACTGACAGAGAAACTACCGTACCCACTTACTTAATACATTTCACAACTACAATATTATTACCATTATGTTGCATTTCGTACAGTGAGTTGCCTTTTTTTTCGTGCTGAAATCCCTTCGGATACCCCCCGGCGGTTATGTCGGGCTTGAACCGACTAAAATCGCACGCCGCCTCGGGTCTACAGACGCCGGGGTGTAAGGTTGTTGCCTGTATCATTACTTATCTTATTTTCCTATTAGTACTAGTGAGATCCAATTTCCCATTGGCACCACCAGCAGTACTGAGTAGTGGTAACTTTGGTACCTAGAATAATTAACAACAAAAAAAGGGTAATAAAGTAATTATTAAATTAAATTAGGTATTTTGATGCCCAAGCCAACCTTACCTGCAAGTTGATACACTATCTCGTTGGCTTTCCTATCGTAGTTTGCAGGTCAGGTGGCAGTCGTTTTCATAAAAGCCGTATCATCATCATCATCAACCTATGCTAGTCCACTGCTGGACATAGGTCTCCCCTAATGAGCGCCATAGCGCCCTTTCTTAAGCCCAAACAAAAAGGATTAGTTTATACTCCTGACCCTGGACCCTGGGTGCCGATGTGAAACCCTCACATGCGACTTGGAACAACCCAAAAACTATGATGGTGTAGTGAGCAGACGAGTACCAAACCGACCAGTAGCGTACACACTCAACGAGGCACGATATCACGCCACCGCGGATGATGCATACGTCACAGAACATCCGAAGGGGTGGCAACGATTTACTTTTACCTGAGTGAAGCTACATAGGTCACGCCTATTCATCGCTTCTATTATGCGAGTGGCGCATGCGCAAGGTCGCGACATTAGGTCTATTGTCCTCAGGTAGACGCCTATTAAGCGTCGGTAGCTTAGTGGTTAAGGAGTCGACCCTACGATCGAGAGGTCCCGGGTTCGAATCCTGGCCATTACACTACCGACGTGAACCCACTCCTAACACAAGCAATTTACCTTAGCTGGAGGGGTTAGGGGGAATATTAGCTTTAAAAAAAAAAAAAATGATCAAGCACGAACCGTTATTACTATTATTTAGGAATGTGACGTTTAGTATTGTTATTTAGATTTTTGTATAAAAACCGTATAAAAAAAGTCTGCTAATCAACTTCCTTACTGTAAATACTTGCCAATATAATTGTATACTGCAAACCGCTGCTTTATTCCTGCATACTTACACGCTATTGTAAGTGGTCGCAACCAGCTACCTTGACCACTTCAATGGTAAGAGTAATGAAATAAAAAATCGTGTATTTCATATTTTATTGAGTCACATGTATTAAAAACTGCTTTTCGCATTATGATTCCATCGGATAACCGATAACTTGACATATCTCGTGATACTGTACATTTAAATTCATTATTCTGTTTCGTTAAATGAGCAAATTTGATTATTTAAATACAACCAGTCCGTGAAGTTGTAACATTTTATGTACATAATAAATTTGTCTTAGCCATAATTGAATTATTCTGTATTCATTATTACTTAATATTAATGTTATTACACAGTGCAGATAAAATAATTTACATTCCATAATAAACTGACTGGAAGATGTCTGTGAAAAAAAATGTTTAACTATCTACAGTAATAATAAAGTAGGTATACGCAAATATTACAAAAACATACCTACGTAGAATTTTGTTTTTTTTTGTTAACATTTGAAAGATTCGTCTATAACATTATTTGTTTTAACAAAAATATCAGATGAAATCTTTTTTTGCATTTAACTTTTTTTGACAATTTTAGAGGGTGTATGTCACATTCAGACTATGCTTTTTTCCTTTTGTTATATTTTAAGGACTGGTTAATTTATTGTATTACAACAAATAAAATTAACTGTTAACCACTCTACATAATTTTATTGAATTAATTTTGTTTTCGAATCGACATTATTTGCGAGAAGAAATTCCTTGCAGTGAATTTCTAAATATTTTTATGTTTTTATATTTACAATGATAAGTTACTTATCTATTTTATACTAGAATAGCTTAGAGCCTTTCGTCATTTCTCTTACATAGTAGGTGTCTAATTAATCATTAGAACGATTTAGTTTATCAATTTCCTAATAATTTTACTTAATAATTGTTCATCAGTCATTGCCTTAATTTTTAACTGCTAGAACTCTTCTTCACTATACAAAATAAAATGAAATTCGAAGCTTCAAAATACCTTTAAGCTATTTGAAATTAAACGCTTTAGGAGACACCTGTTTGTGTAGCTAATTCATTATTATTTTTAAGAAAAAAAATATACAAAATGATACAAAAAAATCTTAAAGTTAAGTTATACACAGCTTTCTTGATGTGCTGCTAACAATGGCGTTCTGGTGGTGACAATTTCTCGATGTGATCGCACCCCATTAATCATGTTTCGGCCGGAGTCATTCTGAAAATACATTGCGAATTAGAATCATTTTATATACATTTTAAAATAATAATGTATCTGTTAATTGTATATTACGGACACAAAAAGAGAATCGAAATTAATATTTAGAGTGATTTATACAGTTAACGGTGGTAATTTTTTACTGGCAACCGTCAGGTGGAGATAAATTTTTATTTTTTTTATATTGTTGATGGACTGGCGTTTGACCACTATCTCACCTGTTGGTCAGTGATGATATATGTGGTCGAAGAAATTTTTTTTCTTCAATACAAATAGTATTCATTGTTTTTGAATTTGAAATACTAGCAAGTTTGCAATACTATAGCAATCCAGCCATAGTTTCCGCACAACATTAAGAAAATAGGATTTGATAAAATTAAAGACAAAAGAATTTTTTTATTTTTAAAAAAGGTTTATTGAACCAATGTTTAGAACAGTTTTGACGAAAGTGATCAAACATAAAAAAATGGCGTGGTAAAAGACAAAAAAAAATGTCAATGTGTGTTGCCAATCTAACAACTTAACTTATTACTAAATTTATGAAAAATAAAATATGATTTTATGTTCTCTGCATTGAACAGGATTGTTTAGTTGTAGTTTTCGGTAGAATAGAGATTTCTGTACAGAGAGTACAGAAATCTCTATTCTTTTTCAACAAACAGCAAAATCTGAAGCTAAAAATTATTTATACTTTACATCTTTCATAATTTTTTCTCTTGTAACGGTTCAATTAGATTTGTGCTAAATTCAAAATAAAAAGACTTTCAAAACAAGCATACAATTTTCGACGTATTTTTCCATGGTTTTTCCAGGATATGTCTTCTATTCCATCAGTACGCGGGAGTAAGTAAGTGCAAGGATATTTCATGTACAACTTTATGGCCAATAAATAAGGAAGGCGGCAGAAATGTCGTTCACATGAAGTAACACCGGTTTCGAGAACATTTGTCCCTTTTTTTAAGACAATTTTATTATTGTTTACTGTGAGGTGGAGACACTCCACTTTGTTATGGAAACATGTTGAGAGGATTATTATGAAGCGTTAGTTTGCCAACCTGCATATCTGTGTAGTGTGCATGTGAAGAGATCGGCGTCACCGGAGTTTGTGTGCGTGGGAAACTGTGCGCGCTGCTAGAGTTCTTTGGTGCAGCAATCGTGGAATACAACGGAGGGTCTGGGGGAGCCTCTGTTACTCCTAAGGGAGAAAAAAAATGGTTAGTTCATGCAATTGTTGTTGTTTTAACATTCATATTTGTGTTAGATTACTATAGAGAAATGGGTGAGTCTATGAATAGGGGTCCTTAAATTTAAATTTGGAAGATTTTCACGAAATTTCCGTGTAAAAGATCCAGCTTTCAAGGTGAATACAGATTCACACCATATATATGTAAGTCAATCTTTACTTTCCCCGTATTTTCAGTTTTAATTTCTCTATACTCAAGCACTAACATTAGATCCAAGGAAATGATTACTAACACCGTTATAAACTCAAGTCTGAAATAAATGTTTTATAACCAACCACAGGATAACTTGCGTGTGTAATAACATAAAAAAAAGAAACGGAAGGAATAATAGATTTACTCAAACATTACATTCAAAATATTTCACCAAACGGGTGTTGCCTGTTTAAATAGGGATTAACCCTTACTTCACGCATGAGCGAGACATTGACATAATTAAGCTGTAGGTGTTTGCAGTAAAGTTCAAACGAATTTTATATATTTTCAACATATAATTACCATTAATAAGTAGTAGAACTAAACTATTTTCATCCGACAGCGTTATAAAGAGGGTAATGTTTTTCAAGAGTATGTATGCATTTAAGTATAATTGATTGGTACGCTCTGCAGCCTGAACGGCTCGATGGATTTTAGCTTGAGAGGCGTCGTTAGATTGGGTATATCAAAAAAAAATGGGGCAATTATGGCGCTAAAATGTTTGTTGTTAAAAACATAATTATCAGTCAAACTTATCAAGTAGGGTATTAAAATGAAGAACTTTAAAGGGTTATTTTAAATATATATCATAACTAAAAATATATAATAAAATTATTAATAAAAAAATCAAAAACCCCAAACTGCCCCAAAAATACCGAAACAAGTCTGATAGAACGCGGGAACCATTTGCAAATCATAAACCGAAAGAAAATAACTGCTATCAAACTTGTTTCGGTCTTTTTGGCGCAGTTTGAGGTTTTTGATTTTTTTATTAATAATTTTAATTAATTAATTAATTTTAATTTTTGGCGCAGGGGCAGATTACGTTTAATAATTTTTTTACAGGAAATTAATTTAAAATTAAATTATCTAAGAATTGTAGTTAGATTAATTGGGGGATTTTATATTCGTTTAAAATGTTTTTGTCAAGTTGATATTAAATCTTTAATTGCTTATTCTTCTGTTGCTCATATAAGAATAGTTATTAGAGGTATTATAATTATAAATTATTGAGGATTTATAGGTTCTTATATTATAATAATTGGACATGGTCTATGTTCATCAGGAATACTTTGTTTAGCCAATATTAGTTATGAACGATTACATAGTCGGGTATTTGATTTTTTTATTAATAATTTGATTGCGATTCATTTAGTGTTTTTTTTGTTTATAAAGAATGTTAGTAAACGAAATTAATTAATATTCCCTTAAACCCTCCAGGTAAGCTAAATTGCTAGTGTCAGGAGTGTGTTCACGTGGGTAGTGTGGTGGCCAGGATACGAAACCTCTCGAAAGTAAGGCCGTCTCCTTAACCACTAAGGTACCGAGAAACTTCGAAAATTATAGATGGATAGTGTTATTTTGTTATGTATACTGCTTCCAAAGTTTCAGTTGATTTTCAGCAGCCATAGAAAGATGGTTACGGGGTGACTAAAGATGGTAGTTGTCTTATAGTTTGAATTTGTAGGAATAAGGTATCTTTCTAAATTGACCAAATATTTAACATTACTCATAGATATTGTCGGAAGTTTACACGAATGTTACACATTGAAATAAAACTATTTTTAACGGATTCTATCTCCCCGTGAATGAGGCTGCTAAAAAGCAACCGCAACATCGGGATCAATGTAAAATATAAAATAACATCAAATAAACCGCGATAGAATCCGTTAAAATAGTTTTATTTCATTCATTTCACCCGGTTGCGGAGGCAGATGTTAAGAGACATTTACAATCTATTTCTTCTAAAGCAGTATATGATGATGGTCTTCAACTTCCAATGCTTCTTCCCATCCTGAATCATATCACATTATCAACTACTCCTTATACTCTAACTGCTTTTCTTCATCGTGGAAGAGGGCCTTTGTCTTGCCTCTGCCCAAAATACCCAACCCTACCATGCTCACCCACTTCCGACCTATCTCAATTCTTCCTATCATGTCTAAGGTTCTCGAAAGTGTTGTCTACGATCAACTGTCTAGGTACCTCTCCTCTAATAGCCTGTTAAGGCCATTCCAATCTGGCTTTCGCCGTGGTCATAGTACTGTAACAGCTCTAGGCATAATAACTGATGACATAAGGCTGGTCATGGAGAATAAGCAACTCACAGTTTTGGTCTTATTGGACTTTAGCAGTGCCTTCAATTCTGTTGATTTTGACATCCTTCTGGGAATCTTAACATCTCTTAATGTTTCTGCTTCTGCAACTGCATGGTTCAAGTCTTATCTTCAGGGACGCTCGCAATCTGTTCGTATCAATGAGGACTCTTCAATGGCGTTCTTTCTCCTCTTCTGTTTTCCGTTTTTATAAATGCCATTACTAAGGTACTTACTTCACACTATCATCTCTATGCAAACGATTTGCAGTTATACCGACACTTTGGAGCCGATGAATTGCCGGGGGCCGTGACCGCCATCAACAGTGACCTAGCAAACATTAACTCTTGGGCCAAACCTTTGGATTTCTAGTAAATCCACATAAATGACAAGCGATCATTATTGGTGGTAGATATATGCTTGGCCTTCTCGATCACAATTCCATACCTCCAATAATTTGACTATGTGGCCATCAACTATTCGAAAAGTGCAAAAAACTTGGGCATGTTCATCGACTGTAATTTCTCTTGGGATGTTCACATTGCAGAGGTGAGCCGGAAGATATACTACTCGTTTCAATCTCTCAAAAGTCTTCAGAAGTTCCTTCCTCTTCAAACTAAAGTTACACTTGCACAATGTCTTCTTCTCCCACTTTTAGACTATGCTGATGTCTGTTTTCTCGATGCTTCGGAGGACCTCCTGAACAAACTTGAACGCTTGCAGAATTTGGGGATTCGGTTTGTATTCGGTCTACGAAAATTCGATCATGTTTCTGAATTTCGGAAATGACTGAACTGGCTCCCTATTCGGCAGCGTCGTAATACTCATATCGTATCTCTTCTCTATATTATCCTTCACAGCTCTTATTCTCCAAATTATCTGCGGGAGCGTTTTGAGTATCTCGTACCTCGGGGCAAACCCTGTCGTCTTTCCTCCTCCCTTCTACTTCATACTCCTGAACACAGTTCCTGCTGTTATGATGGGTCATTCACTGTACGGGCTGTTCGACTATGGAACTCACTATATGTATGTATATAACGTATTTATATATATGTATAACTATGTATAAAATATAGATGTATGGATGTAGGTATATTATTTTATTTTACATATAGTATATTATATTTACTTTTTGAATGTATAATTTATGTATGTCTATTGATTCTTTTTGCCATTTTTCGTTTATTTATACTTTTTTTATGTTTACACTTTGCTTCCCTCTGTTATTTTCTTTTTTCTACCTCTACTGCTCAAAGGTTTGCTGGTAGAGAACTCTTTTAGAGTTAAGCTCGCCTTTGTACAAAATATATTTCAATTGTAAAACATTTATATCTTTTTCTTTTTTTGTGTACAATAAAGAATTAAGAATTAAGAATATTTTTGTAATCTTCAGGAGAAATAACAAAACACTATTTTACGAAAGGTTTTAGAGCTAAGGTAATCAGTAACTTGGAATACGTTACACTACTACTGAGTGAATGTACTTTATTTAAAAGTTGAGGTTAATACCGATATGATCGCTGTTCTACTTTCAATTTCACTTTAAAGCCTATTCACACCTTTATTTTCCGTGTGGAAATCCCCTCGGATACCACCCCGCTACCCAGCGGGGGAGGTTATGTCGAAATCGAACCGACTAAAACCGCACGCTGTCTAGGGTGTTCAGACGCCAGGGTGACGGTCGTCTTGCCCCCGGAAAAAAAGTATAAATCGGCCTTGCGTCCCCTATGCAAGGCTAAATTACACTTTTTTTTAAGCTTTGTTCGCTACTATATGCGGTCTCTACCTATGTACCAACTATTCCGCTCTAGCCGCGGAACATACGCGCGTTATGTATTTCTACCCACAGCGGTACATAGCGAATTATTAAAATTAAAAGTTTTATTTATTTCTCTTTCACAAAGATAAGGTACAATTTTCATATTACAGATCATTTTGTTATTCTCGTGCCTTTGTGAGAGGTGCGCTCATATCTGAACAGGGCCTTATACTTTCATTTTATTTGAAGTTATGTTTATTCAAGGAACGTACAAATGAACATACATTACATGCAATCAAAATACAATTACTATAGTAGGTATGTAGTCATTGGGGTGTGTGTTGGGTAACCTCCTCGAGTGTCGCTCCGATTCCGATCCCGCTGCAGTCCGGGGGGAACGGAATCGGAGCGGCCGGTACACCCTGGGCGGCGGTCAATGGCTTCCCCTTCACCCCTTCATAGGGTTGGCATTGATCGTCGGCCAATACCCAACGTGGCGGGAACACATCGCTCTCCGTACTCCTCTGCTTTCAGAGGAGACAGGATGAGCGATGCTGTTAGTGGTGAGATGGCCCAGGGTCAGCCGGGGTGCGAGGGATATGCTCTATGGGTAACCTTACACCCCGGCGTCTGAAGACCCGAGACGGCGTGCGGTTTTAGTCGGTGCAAGCCCGACATAACCGCCCCCGCTGGCTGGGGGGGGGGTATCCGAAGGGATTTCCGCACGATAAAAAAAAAAAAAAAAAGGTATGTAGTCATTGATGGTGGATGGATGGGGAATCTAACCATTGTCTGACGTATTGCGTCGAACATCATACATACCTTTTAACCGGAATGGAATAATAATTTAGTTCAATTGCGATTACTTAGAATCCGTAGATTTTAATCTATTGGACATCACTACATATTATTAAACAAAGTCCTCTGCCGCGGCTGTCTGCCTGTTTGCGGTAAACTCAAAAACTATTGCACCGATTTTCATGCTGTTTTCACCAATGGATAGAGTAGTTCTTGAGGAAGGTTTTAGGTTATAAATTGTCAGTCTTTTGTATTTATTTGGTAAACAAATAATATGTCGGAAAAAATAAGCCGTCTGTGAGCTTTCAAGGAAAACGCTACCTGAAAATGCTTTGAGATATAACAAAATGATGTATGATGGAATTGTGTTTGTTACATAGGGTGTGGTGGTGGAATAGGGTCTCACGGATAGTAGGAATGGGATTAGAATTCCACGCGGTTGAAGCCGCAGGCAATAGTTAGTTGTATAGTATACTAGTAGCCTGTTCCGGCTTTGCACGGGATATTCTATAAAAACATCACCTATCGCAGCTGCAAAACGTTGCAAACATGATTCACCCTTTGTTTTTTTCGTGCGGAAAGCCGTCGGTTTCGAACCGACTAAAACCGCACGTCTTCTCTAGTCTTCAGACGCCGGGTTGTAAGGTGGCCCATAGGGCATTTCCCTTGCACCCCAGAGCCTTGATTCACCCTCATAGCGATTTCCCAGTTACGTCCTGTAGTGTATGCAACATCGGGCGTCTCACTCGACATCTGTCGTCTCATGCGACACACTGAACGTCACTAGAGTGACAGATGTCATTCTGCGGACATAGCGACTACGGACGAGCGGTGTGTGACGTTTTTGATTGTTACTTCGGCTTTTCCGGGTGCAACTACCGTCTGACCTCTCAAACCCGAAAGGAATGCCTACGTCAGACCCCTATCCGTTGTTTAATAGATACACCGACCAGCAGGTGAGGTTGGCTCGGGCCCAGGTGTTGGCAGGGATCTGCACAGACCTGATTATTTGATATTAATTTCTCCTTAAATATACACGCGTTCCTGAGGCAAAGGTCTTGACAGATAGAGAGATGGATAACCGGAAGATCCTATAAGAATTTCGTATTTTTTCCTTTAGAGGAATGGAATCCCAAAAATAGTGAAAAACATGGGCATTTATTTCTAACCAAGAGCATATGAAATTTAGTGCTTCTTAGTTTTTAAAATGATAGACTTCTACTCATACTAGGAATTCAGTACAGGGTGCGACTGAAATAAATTGAGCCGAGCGCGCTTAGCTAAGGCCGCGCGCTCGTGAAACTGTTTTTCGGTGATTATTCCTCAATACTACAGTGGACATGAACCATCTCGCTTCAAAACACTCCTCAGTGTCCACACTATCACCGTGGTAAATTTGGTCAAAATCGCGCGAGTGGTTACGGAGGAGTTCAGCCACCAACAAACGGATATGTCGGGTATAAGAGCTTCGCTCGCTTCGGTCGCTCAGCTCAACAATCGTTCATTATTGCAGAAATGAAAACTTCAAAGACATTCAGTTTATGCTTACAATATAGAAGACTTCAACTGACCGAATTTCAGGTACTCCAATAGTGGGGTGTGTGTTGGGTAGCCTCCTCGAGTGTCGCTCCGATTCCGATCCCGCTGCAGTCCGGGGGGAACGGAATCGGAGCGGCCGGTACGCCCTGGGCGGCGGTCAATGGCTTCCCCTTCACCCCTTCATAGGGTTGGCATTGATCGGCGGCCAATACCCAACGTGACGGGAACACATCGCTCTCCGTACTCCTCTGCTTTCAGAGGAGACAGGATGAGCGATGCTGTTAGTGGTGAGATGGCCCAGGGTCAGTCGAGGTGCGAGGGATATGCTCTATGGGTAACCTTACACCCCGGCGTCTGAAGACCCGAGACGGCGTGCGGTTTTAGTCGGTGCAAGCCCGACATAACCGCCCCCGCTGGCCGGCGGGGGGGTATCCGTGTCAGTCAGTTGATCAGATGTGATTTTGCCTTTATCTATGGTGAAACTTTTAATAAAGAAATTAAAAGGTTTGAATTCCATACATCACCAACGTAAATCCACTTCTTAGATAAGAGGTTAGTTGAAGAGTTAAAAATACTTAAAAGTACATTTGCAATTCTGTAACACAGTTTCCAAAGTGCATCTGATGAAGGAGTTAAGTAGTCTTTAAGAAAACGAGTGGAGCCGAGCGTTTTATCCTCGAAGATATTTTATTTGAATTCAAATTTCTGTATTAGCTGAGGCGCTGCGCAAACGTGGACACTGTAACAGCTGTAACGAAGGCTTACCACACTATAGACCTTAGAGACATTTTTACCTTTATTATTAACTGGACACGGGTGTTTCGGTAAGTATCTGTGGCGCATCCACCGGTAGACAACGCCGCAGTGCCAGCACTGCGAGGATCCTGGCGAAGACACGGCGCTCCACACGTTGGTGGAGTGCCCTGCGTGGGCGAGTCAACGCCGGGATCCCGTTGCGGTCCTGGGCGTGGACGTTCTCTCGTTGGAGTACCATGGTGAGGGCCGTGGTCTCCGACGGGAGCAAGTGGCACGCCGCCACCTCTTTCTGCGAGCAAGTAATGCGCGCGAAAGAGACAGCGGAGAGGGAGCGAGAGAGAACCCTGCCCCCCGAGTTTCGCAGTCTGCGGCGAGGACACCGCAGAGTCATCTACGCCCGGGTCTGCCGACCTCCATGATCGGGGCCTGAGGACGGCAGTTGGCCGACTCGCCGACCTTACAGAAGCAGGCCGTGGCGGAGGCGTGTCGTGTGTGCCCTACACACGCCTGCCAACTCACCGAAGCGGGATAAAACCCGACCCCACCAGGTAAGGCCGCGGTGGCGGCCAAAGTCCGCCGGCAACCCTGGGGTTATCCTTTCGAGGGCTTACCCGGGGTGCCCGGCAACGGATACTTGGGGAGGACACCGTGCGGTTTTAGTCGAGACATGACATAACCACCCCCGCTGGCCGGCGGGGGGGTATCCGAAGGGATTTCCGCACGTAAAAAAAGCTGCACGCCCTGGTGCAAAAAAAGAACACCTTACCCGAGGCTTTCCTAATTTTTTCTTTCACACAAACCTTTGACGGCCTGTGTGGCGTAGCGGTAGTGCATTCAACTGCTACGACAGGGGGCGCGGGTTCGATTCCCACTCAGTGTAAATATTTGTATGCATGAATATGTCTATTTACATTGGGCTGGGTGCTTCTATGTAAAATATGTATACAAAAAAAAGTATAAAGTATGTTTATCCGCATTCTGGAACCCATAACACAAGCTAGTTAAACTATGCTTACTTTGGGTCTAGAAAGCGCTGTATAGAATGTCGTAGATTATTTATTTATTTATTTATTTATTTGTCCTGACAATAAAAACCAGAAAAAAAAAGAATTAATCAATTTGGTGCAGTCGTTCGAAAATGGTGCGCTTACATACATTTCGGCGTTTAATTTTTATTTGTATAGATTTGTAACTCGCCCTCGCTTCGTTTCGATTTCTGTGAGTTTTTTTTCGAGCCATCGTAATTTACACATATTATATACTTTACTGATTCCCCCGGCCTCGCAGACAGACAGTCAAACAGACAAGAAAATATTTTTGTGTTCAGAATCGTTCATTTAACATAACCCAAGTTTTTTTTAAATATATTCAATGTACAGACACAATTAATTTACAATATAATAATAGTATCAATGTTTATCGGGGATATAGACATAAGACGTGCACCATCTGTAACCACTTTTAAAACAATGGTTAACAATTACTACCTGAATATTTAATTAACCAACTACTATTTATTTGCTCTGCTGTGGGACTGTAGGTTGTCTTTTATGTATTGTATTAATTGTATGTATTTATTATGTTTTTGTTTTATTTATATATATATATATATAGAAATGTATGTTTGTACGTAGAATTATATGATATGTAGTATATTATTTATATCTATGATCAATTTATGACGTATTACGCCATCAACTGCCATTCTACTCAAATTGATAAATCCATCCAAAGGCTGTCTGGTAGAGATCTTATGTCGGGCTTGAACCGACTAAAACCGCACGCCGTCTCGGGTCTTAAGACGCCGGGGTGTAAGGTTACCCATAGAGCATATCCCTCGCACCCCGACTGACCCCGGGCCATCTTCGGTTCTGAGATGGCCCCCTTACTTGCTCTCCACTGTGCCATCTGTTAATCAGAGGGACACGTGGAAAGCTTCCGAACAGCCCTCAACAGGGCCGTCCTCGCCTCGGTCGGAGTTGGCCGAAGGCGGCAGCGTCTCTCCCACCCTAAGAGAGAGGCGCTGCTGTCTCCGTTGCCCAGGGTGCACCGCGTGGAGGTCCCCAACCAAGCACCCCAGGCCGCCCATTGTACCTACAATATATATATACTTAAAGTTATTGTATATAATAATATGTGGTGTACAATAAAGAGTATTCTATCTATCTATCTATCTATAATTTACATTTCAAATGGTGAAATATCATTTTCTATTTGTTATTATTTATTTATTTGTACAAAAACAATATACACGGATTATTTACATTGCATTTTCTCGCAACGTTTGATGGCGTTACGCGCTCGTATTTAATACAAATAATTTATCAATAATTCCTAATGGTCTTTAATATCTAACACATACAGCTTTCTGATTAATGCACATTAATGGTTTTTATTGTTGTTTTGAAACCAGTTTGTAGGTATCTTGTAATGTTTATTTAACGTTGATTAGGTAATAAGTGCATACAAACACACAAACTTCGGCATCTCTTTATAATCTAAGTATCTATACTTAGATAGTGTACTAGCTTGCGATTAAATTGGCTTGGGCACCGACGATCTTGGTGGAGCCCCCAAAAGCCCAAATAGGTCTTAGATGCCTAAGACCTAACCCGGACAACTAAATTATTCACAATAGTCAGAACTATTGTGAATAATTTACTTGTCCGGGTCCCGAGACTTTCTGGTCCAGACTCGAGACGAGTCGCGATTGTCGAAATTGTATTGTAATATTTATTTTATTACAAAACAAATCTGTGATACGATTTGTATAATCTATTATACAAATTATTCCCACCTACCTTTTTTTTTTTTTTTTTTTTATCGTGCGGAAATCCCTTCGGATACCGCCGGCCAGCGGGGGCGGTTATGTCGGGCTTGCACCGACTAAAACCGCACGCCGTCTCGGGTCTTCAGACGCCGGGGTGTAAGGTTACCCATAGAGCATATCCCTCGCACCCCGGCTGACTCTGGGCCATCTCACCACTAACAGCATCGCTCATCCTGTCTCCTCTGAAAGCAGAGGAGTACGGAGAGCGATGTGTTCCCGCCACGTTGGGTATTGGCCGACGATCAATGCCAACCCTATGAAGGGGTGAAGGGGAAGCCATTGACCGCCGCCCAGGGTGTACCGGCCGCTCCGATTCTGTTCCCCCCGGACTGCAGCGGGATCGGAATCGGAGCGACACTCGAGGAGGTTACCCAACACACACCCCTATTCCCACCTACCTCATCGGGGATAAACAAACGTACTAACTTTTTACTAAGCATACTAAACTTAACGGCTAAACCCTGTATATATAAAGCTACATTACTTAGCCATCACAATGATATTTTATAAGAAGTGCCCACTTTATATTCCGTCGTGATGTAGGCAACAACCCACCATCTGTTTCTGTCCTTACACAATTCACGAGCTTAATATCATAAGCACTCTATTAACTTTGAACACTTATATGAGAATATTCCTTAATTTTAAATGAAAGAAACGCCATCTAAAAATAAAAATAGATGAACAATACATAAACTTCTGAACTCATCTAATACTTTCAGTAAAAAAGCGGCCAAGTGCGAGTCGGACTCGCCCATGGAGGGTTCCGTAGCAGCAAGTAAAATGTTTATATTTGAGTTGATTGAGTTGATGAATCAAACCAATTTTCGATGGAAGTTTACATGGTAATGTACATCATATAGTTTTTTTTAGTTTTATCATTCACTTATTTTAGAAGTTACAGGGGGGGGGGGGAAACACATATTTTACCACTTTGGAAGTGTTTCTCGTTCAAACTATTCAGTTTAGAGAAAAATGATATTAGAAACCTCAATATCATTTTTGAAGACCTATCCATAGATAACCCACACGTATGGGCTTGATGAAAACAAAATTTGAGTTGCAGTTCTAAGTATGGGGAACCCCCAAAATTTATTGTTTTTTTTCTATTTTTGTTTGAAAATCTTAATGCGGTTCACAGAATACATCTACTTAACAAGTTTCAACAGCATAGTTCTTATAGTTTCGGAAAAAAGTAACTGTGACATACGGACGGACAGACAGACAGAAATCTATAAGGGTTCCGTTTTTTGCAATTTTGCAACAGAACCCTAAAAACAGTAGAGGGAATGGATAGTTTGTTCAGCTAATAAGCAAAGTTGTAAAGTGCTTCGTTCGGTTCAGTTTTAAGTTTTGCCGAGCGTTAAGTTAATCCTAGCTGATCCATAATAGTTAATCCAGCAGTTTATACTTGAACTTAGAAAGTCTTTAAAACGTAAGTTAATTATTTCATACAATATAATATATTCTAGGACAAATTACACAACGCCATCTAGACCCAAACTAAGCAGAGCTTGTCATATGGGTGTTCTAGAATGCGGATAAAACTTTTTTTTTTGTAAATAAATACATATTATATATAGAAACACTCAGACCAATGCAAATACACAGTTTTTCATTGTGTGGGAATCGAACCCGCGACCTCTGACTTAGCAGTCAAACCCACTACTCCTACGCCACAGAGGTCGTTACTTATACGTGATAATTTAACATTTATAGTGAAACTAGCTTTCGTCTGCACCTTAGATTGAGATTATGTACAATATCTAACAGTCATTATTTAACCATAAGGAAAACTACTTTACTGGTGGTAGAAATTTGAAGACACAAATTTGTCACAAAATTCGGCCGGGTAGGTACCACCGTTCACGATTGCGAAAAATCCTCCATAGTAATCCAATTTCGGTTTGATTGCGTTCAGGGGTCAGCAAGTGCATAGCCGGGCAGGGGGATTGTGGTCGCAGCACTAGTGAGACCGGTGGGTGTCACTCGGTGCTGCGACGACAATCCTCTTTTGATGAGGCCGTCAAGCTGAGTGCCACCATTGTTAACATGGTACGTGTATGTAATGGTGACCCTCTTTCCTGAGACTTTACCTTCAACTTACCATCAGGCGAGGTGAAGTCAAATTAACGTGTCCGAAATATATTAAAAAAAAAATATTCTGATTCAATTTCCATTTCTCACATTGATATTATATATAATACGATCACTTTCTGGGGAATAAAGGAAAAGGGTAGTCGCCGAGATTTTATTATAAAGAGCCGCGAGCAACTAGCCCATTACAAACATGAGATATCGATCATAAAAAGTAACGTCGGTTGCCCTAAATCGTACGGAGCGTACTGACATCGGTGTCAATTCTGCTATTACACAACTCTTTAAACTAAACTAAGAATTTGTAAAAAAAAACTTTAGTTCAGTTAAAACTATGTAAACGTAGGTTATTGGTTATGGAGTCGGCCTTAGGATCGAGAAGTCCAGGTTTTAATCCTGGCCATTACAATACCAACGTGAACTCGACTCTACTCTCCACTCCTAACACAAGCAATTTAGTTAAGCTGGAGGGTACAAAATGTCTTTGAGGGAAATGCCTTACACCCCGGCGTCTGAAGACCAGAGACGGCGTGCGGTTTTAGTCGGTATAAGCCCGATATAACCACCCGTGCTGGTCGGCGGATGGTTATCCGAGGGGATTTCCGCACAAAAAAAAACAGATATTCGTCTATAGTATGTCTTCGTTACAGTTCTTACGGTGTCCCCGTTTGCGCAGGGCCTCAGATAATACCTACAGAAAGGACAATGCACATGTCAGTATGGAAATCGGTTGCACACTTTTTTTGCTATGTCACATAAGTATAAACTGCATTAAAAAGCCTGCATTAAGTATTATCTGAAATATAAACGCATATTGTAACAGAACTTGGGGTTATTGAGAATTTAAATGATTACAACGAGAAAAATAACAACAACAAGAAAATATTGTGACACAGACTGTTGAACTGACGTTTTAGTAAGACAGGGATACCATGTATAAATTAAGAGACAACTACCACTGAAGCACACAATATTTTACAACTTTTACTGATTATCACTAATAAACTACAAATACATACCTACACGAAATATTAAGATTTCATAATTGCAATATATTTGAATGTCACATTGCGAATTATTATCACGTATTATTATTTAACCATTTTATTTTAAAAAGATTGGTATATTTGCATTCTACCGCCAATGGTTTATTTTATTTAATGGTAACAATTAAATTAAAATGGAAACGATTATTCATTCAAGTTTTTATAATTATAATTTAAATTTAAACCCCAAGTTCTATAGAAGCGATTTAGTGTTGAAAAGTCATACTATAATCAATATTATTTTTTAACATTTGAAATATTGACGCGAACGTCTAAAAGCGCAACCAAGAATGGGCATTCTCCTTTGAATTCAAATTAAATATCTTAGAGGATAAAACGTTCGGCTCCACTCGTTTTCTTAAAGACTACTAGTTAAGTAGTCTTCATCAGATGCACTTTGGAAACTGTGTTACAGAATTGCAAATGTACTTTTAAGTATTTTTAACTCTTCAACTAACCTCTTATCTAAGAAGTGGATTTACGTTGGTAATGTGTATGGAATCCAAACCTTTTAATTTCTTGATTAAAAGTTTCACCATAGATAAAGGCAACGTCACATTTGATAGCTGATCTGACTGACAGACGGATTTACTAACAGAGAACCTCTGTAGTTACAAACCTGAAATTTGGTCAGTTGAAGTCTTCTATATTGTAAGCATCCACTAAATGTCAGAGAGCTACATTTCTGCAATTATGAACGATTGTATAGAAATTTATCATTTTAAGAACTCAGAAGCACGAAATTTCATATGCACTTGGTTAGAGATAAATGCACACGTTTTTCCCTATTTTTGGGGTTTCCATACCCTTTTTTTTTTTTCGTGCGGAAATCCCCTCGGATACCCCCCCGCCAGCCAGCGGGGGCGGTTATGTCGGGCTTGAACCGACTAAAACCACACACCGTCTCGGGTCTGCAGACGCCGGGGTGTAATGTTGCCCATAGAGCATATCCCTCGCACCCCGACTGATCCTGGGCCAGCTCCGGTTTCGAGATGGCCCCCTCGGGTTTGGGAACCACGGTGTCCCCGTCTTGCCCCGGTTTGGGGGAGGGGCGCTAGTCGCCCCACCGTCCCGGCCTGTTTCTGCTGGGGTGACAGGCGGCCTCACCTGCCACCCCCAGGCCTGCGCTCATTGAGGACGGAGGTCGTTAAGCGACCTCCGTCGCCTGAGTCGCCTGCGACGCGCGGTGAGCATGTTGCGGGCTCGGCGGGCCGGGAGAGTTCTGAACCTCTCCCGGGCGCGCTCCGGATCATTGCCGCAATCATGCTGCCGAGCGAGAGGACTCCCACCCCGATGGCTGCCACGAGGTCACGCCTCGGCACCTCCCACGCCGGGCAGTCCGCCAGCGTGTGCAGCCCTGAGTTCTCACTCGCGTCACAGTGATGACACTCAGGCGTTGGCTCCTTCCTGATCCGATGCAGGTGGTCCCCGAAGCACCCGTTCCCGGAGATCACCTGCGTCAGTCGGTACGAGAGGCTTCCGTGTCGCCTCTCTAGCCAATCCTCCATGATGGGCCTTACCGCCGCTATTGCGTCGTGCCCTGGGGGTTTCCATACCTCAAAAAGAAAAAAAAAGAAATCCTTATACGATCTTTCGGTTATCCATGTTTATCTGTCAAGACCTTTGCCTCAGGAACGTGTGAAGGTTTAAGTTGAAATTAATATCAAATAATCAGGTCTGTGCAGATGCCTACCAACACCTGGGCCCGAGCCAACCTCACCTGCTGGTCGTTGTACTTTTTTTTTTTTTTTTTATCGTGCGGAAATCCCATCGGATACCCCCCGCCGGCCAGCGGGGGCGGTTATGTCGGGCTTGCACCGACTAAAACCGCACGCCGTCTCGGGTCTTCAGACGCCGGGGTGTAAGGTTACCCATAGAGCATATCCCTCGCACACCGGCTGACCCTGGGCCATCTCACCACTAACAGCATCGCTCATCCTGTCTCCTCTGAAAGCAGAGGAGTACGGAGAGCGATGTGTTCCCGCCACGTTGGGTATTGGCCGACGATCAATGCCAACCCTATGAAGGGGTGAAGGGGAAGCCATTGACCGCCGCCCAGGGTGTACCGGCCACTCCGATTCCGTTCCCCCCGGACTGCAGGGATCAGAATCGGAGCGACACTCGAGGAGGTTACCCAACACACACCCCTGGTCGGTGTACCTACTGAACAACGGATAGGGCTCTGACGCAGGCATTCTTTTCGGGGTTGAGAGGTCAGACGGTAGTCGAACCCAGAAAAGTCAACATTCCAGTCAAAATCGTCACACGCTGCTCGTCCGTAGTCGCTATGTCCGTAGAATGACATCTGTCACTCCGTTGACGTTCAGTGTGTCGCATGAGCTGACAGATGTTGAGTGAGACGTACGATGTTGAATACACTACAGGACGTGACTGGGAAATCGCTATTTGGGTGAATCAAGGCTCCGGGGTGCAAGGGAAACGCCTTAGGGCCACCTTACAGCGGCGTCTGAAGATACGAGACAGCGTGCGGTTTTAGTCGGTTCGAATCTGTAATAACTACCCCCGCTGGTCGGCGGGAGGGGGACTGCGGGGGGATTCCCGCACGAAAAAAAAGGCTGAATGAAGTTTGCAACACCTTGCAACTTTTTTTTCGTGCGTAAATCCCTTCGGATACCCCCCCGCCGCCCAGCGGGGGCGGTTATGTCGAGCTTGAACCGACTAAAACCGCACGCCGTCTCGGGTCTTAAGATGCCGAGGTGTAAGGTTGCCCATAGAGCATATCCCTCGCACCCCGAAGCTGCGAATGGTAACTAAGTTAAATTAAGTTACAGTTTCTTTTTCACATATTTTCACGTGTAAAGCCGCAATAGTATACTATATCCAATAGATTAAAATCAACGGATTCTAGGTAGTCGCAATTGAACTAAATTATTTTTCAATTCTGGTTAAAAGGTATGTATGACGTCATACACAATACTTCTGTAAATAGATATTTAATATAGTAATTGAATTTCAATTGCATGTAAATGTATGCTCATCTTTAAACATTACATAACATAACTTCACGCCTGTATCCCCGAAGGGGTAAGCAGAGGTGTATTACACACCCACGATTCGCCAGTTATGTTTAGGTCCCAATGTAATAGGGGGCGAGCCTATTGACATTTTTAATACACACATAACTACGATAAGTCAGAGTTGTGTGCCCGGGGCGACTGGGGATCGAACTCGAGACCTCGTCTCAGCAGTTCGTTACGTACGCCACTGGCCTATCGCCGCTTATTTTCATTTTTACATTCCTTGAATAGACACAACGTCAAATTAAAATGAAAGTATAAGGCCCTATTCAAACCTGAGCGGCGTGGGTAGAGGTATATACCGCGCGGGTTTCGCTCAAAACTTTCGCGGCTAGAGCGAAATAGTTGGTACATAGGTAGTGATCAGTGGTCTATGGGCAACCTTACACCCCGGCGTTTTAAAAGACCCGAGACGGTGCGCGGTTTTATTCGGTTCAGGCCCGACATAGCCGCCTCCGCTGCCGGCGGGGGGGTATCCGAAGGGATTTCCGCACGATAAAAAAAATGTAGTGAACAGTGGTATTACCGCATACCCACTCGGTTTTACCTACCGCAGACGGTAGCGAATACCGCTTAGGTGTGAATAGGCCTTGCGCCCCCATTTGCTGGGGGCAAGACGGGGACATCGTGGTTCCCAAACCCTAGAGGGGTATATCGAAACCGGAGATGGTTCTAGGCAGCCGGGGTGTGAGGGAGTTTTCAATTATACACTTCACCTACGTGACCAAGGTTGCGGAAAAGCAACTCAAACGTCGGGATCAGTATAAATAATAAAACGATGCCAAATAAATCGCGTTAGAATTCGTTAAAATAGTTTTTCTTTTCAATTAAAACTTTTGATGAAAAATGAATAATTCATTTGATTTTTTTTTATTTAAATACGGCGGTGTTTGTAAAAGTTGTTATGGTGTTATGTGAGTTGTCGTTATTTTAATTTTGATTGCTGCGAATTTCATATCTATACTAATTAAAGGGGGCCGAATTTCGTGAGTTTGTTTATACGTCTGGGTTAATCTTCGAAACCATTACACGTATGGAAAACCTTTCACCACTTAAAATGTACACTCAACGTTAAAAGTTGGTTAACACTAAAATATTTATAAACCTTTATTACATAGAAATATTTGAACCTTATTGTTTAAGTAGTTTTATAATTCCTAGAGGACAAAGTTAATATTAGTCATGTTTTGTTAAGCGACTTTTGTTGTTGGCGGTACAAACTTATATAAACTAAAGCGAAGCGAAGTTGGTTTACTGGTAATTAATAAAAACAAAGAAAATCAAAGTTTATAATTAGACCTTCTAGATATCAGCTCAGGCATTAACTTAATATGCAGCGTAATTTGTTAATTTTCTAATGAACTAACTTCTTAAATATTAACTTTACGAATATTAAAATTATTTCACCCTTTCCATCTAGGGTGTAGCTACTAAATTATTAATCAATTAACTTCTATGGATTTCAATTTAAGTTGTTTAAAGCCACTTGACGAAGTTATCGATAAGCTTAATAAGATAAATTATGTACAGACAGACAAGATTACTAAAATATCAAACTTACTTTGACTTTTAATCCAGTCACTATTAAGAAGACACTATAACAATTAAAAAGTTATATTATCAGTGATAAATTGATAATCTAATAACCAATAAACTATTGGCAAAATTTACTCTCACTGAGTCGATTTCACCTTTTTTTGCGTTTGAAAACCCCCACGGGCTTCACCCCATCGGTGCCGGCGATGGGGTGGGCATGTCGGAATCGGACCGACTAAAACCACACGGTGTCTTTACCAAGTGTCCATTGCCGGGCACCCCGGGTAAGCCCACGAAAGGATAACCCCAGGGAAAAGACTTTTTCGCACAGGTAAGATCCGAACCCAGAGCTCCGTGCGCGCCAATCCAATAACAACCAGACTGCACGATTCCGACTTAGTCAATTTCACCTACGATAGGAATTGCGATTATGAGAATTAAACTGCATCGCCGTATATTACGTCGCCACAATTTACTCAATGAATTTCAATGATTAAAATGTGAACACTCAGTTTAGTTGAATGGATTCGCACCGGTGAAATCAAGCCTTAGTTAACTATTTTAAACTGTTCATCTAGAAGTAGTCGTAGTACAAGGATTGGAATGAATGCATGCGTGAATATTTATTCATACATACACACATATATACATTCATACTCATACCTTTCTTTCTCTTATGGCGGAACATAACATAACTTTACGCCTGTATCCCCAAAGGAGTAGGCAGAGGTGTATTACACACCCATGATTCGCCAGTTATGTTTTAGGTCCCAATGTAATTGGGGGCGAGCCTTTTGCAACCTACCGGGCACATTACTAAGTGAGCAATAATCAACATTTTTTAATACACACAACTACGAAAAATCAGAGGTGTGTGCCCGGGGCGACTGGGGATCGAACTCGAGACCTTGTCTAGGCAGTCCGTTACGTACACCACTGGGCTATCGTTACTTTTTTTAAAACTTCACTGTGTTATTTGCTATGCAGTATTCGCGCAAATATTCGTCTATATAACAATTAGCTGTTGCCTTGATACTAACGGCTTATTTGTATCCTTTGATATGTTAAAAAACCGGCCAAGTGCGAGTCGGACTCGCCCATGAAGGGTTCCGTAGCAGCAGGTAAAATTTTTGTATTTGAGTTGATTGAATGAGAGGTAAATTGCGGTTTACGATTTATGACGTATTAAAAAAAACTATCCACTAGATCTCGTTCACACCAGTTTTCGGTGGAAGTTTACATAGTAATGTACATTATATATTTTTTTAGTTTTATTATTCTCTTATTTTAGAAGTTACAGGGGGTGGGGCACACATTTTACCACTTTGGAAAAAATTGTGAGAAGAACCCAAAACATTATAGCGTCGGATTGGGAAATTCATGTGGCATTCGATAATATAGAAGTACAGGAACTTATAATAAATGTTGGGGAGAGCTCATCGAGTGACAGTGGCGATTCATCAGATTTTGATTAAAATAAATAAATAAAGAATCAACATAATATAATTTTTCGGTTAAGGTTTTCCATGGCACACACCAATGACTTTTCGATGCTTTTCGAAGTTATGTGTGTATTTAACGCAGGCTTATAAGTGCCCGGTTAATGGCAATAGGCTCGTCACCTATTACATTGGGACCTAAACATAAACTGGCGAAATGTGGGTGCTAGCACCTCTGCTTACCCCTTCGGGGATATAGGCGTGAGTTTATGTTATGTTATGTATGTTACATAATGTAAAAAAGACGTTAGCTCAAGTTTCCACAGGTGCTATCATCGAGAAAATAAAGAAATGGTTTTTTTTGTTTTTACGTGCGGAACTCCCTTCGGATACCCCCCGCCGGCCAGCGGGGGTGGTTATGTCGTGTCTCGACTAAAACCGCACGGTGTCCTCCCCAAGTGTCCCTTGTCGGTCACCCCGGGTAAGCCCTCGAAAGGATAACCCCAGGGTTGCCGGCGGACTTTGGCCGCCACCGCGGCCTCGCCTGGTGGGATCGGGTTCTATCCCGCTTCGGTGAGTTGGCAGGCGTGTGTAGGGCACACACGACACGCCTCCGCCACGGCCCGCTGCTGTAAGGACGGTGACTCGGCCAACTGCCGTCCTCAGGCCCCGATCATGGAGGTCGGTAGTCCCGGGCGTAGATGAGTTTGCGGCGTCCTCGCCGCAGACTTGTGAAACTCGAGGGGCAGGGTACTCTCCCGCTCCCTCTCCGCCGTCTCTTTCGCGAGCATTACCTGCTCGCAGAAAGAGGCGGCGGCGTGCCATTTGCTCCCTTCGGAGACCACGGCCCTCACCATGGTCTCCAACGAGACATCGTCCACGCCCAGGACCGCAACGAGATCCCGGCGTTGACCCACCCACGCAGGGCACTCCACAAGAAATGGAAATAGTATAAATAATTACATAAGTGAAAAATTATAATCTAAAATAAACTAAGTACAGAATCTTTTACATTGCTTAAGAAATGGCTTTGTAAACGGTTGCTGTGTTACTTATTTTTAAACTATTTGTACTGGCCAGCTATTAAACATATAGGGTAGTATATATTGACAAGTTCTGGTTCCATATCCATTTGTTGATTCTGAAGTCAACTAATACTGTCAGTAAAAACTGTAGAGGGAATGGGTAATTCGTTCAGCTAATAAGCAAAGTTGTAAAGTGCTCCGTTCGGTTCAGTTTTAAGTTTTGCCTAGCGTTAGGTTAATCCTAGCTGATCTCTAATAGCTCATCTAGCAGTATATGCTTGAACTTAGAAAATTGTTAAAACCTATGTTAATGACTTCATATAGTATTTATATTCTTGGAAAAATTGCACAAGCCATCTAGACCCAAGACTTGTCATATGGGTTCTAGAATGCGGATAAACATACTTAAATCCTTTTTTTAATAAATAAATACCTATTATACATAGAAACACCCAGAACATTTTGCGCTGAGCGGGAATCGAACCCGCAACCTCTGACTTAGCAGTCAAACGCACTACCGCTACGCCACGGAGGTCGTCACTTATACGTGAGATAATGTACGACCATCTAAAAGTCATTATTTAACCATAAGGAAAAGTACTTTCATTCTGATTCTTTGTTCGTTTCTGTTCCCCTGACAACGAATAGTTATCTATGGTGAGGCCTGTCACGCTGTTACGCCTGTCACCCCAGCAGAAGAAGGCCGGGACGGTAGGGCGACTAGCGCCTCTGCCCCAAACCGGGGCAAGACGGGGACACCGTGGTTCCTAAACCCGAGGGAACCATCTCGAAACCGGAGATGGTCCACGGTTAGTCGGGGTGCGAGGGATATGCTCTATGGGCAACCTTACACCCCGGCGTCTGTAGACCCGAGGCGGCGTGCGGTTTTAGTCGGTTCAAGCCCGAAATAACCACCCCCTGACTGAGCCACCTGGACCCATCCTAGATATTCGGAATTCTCAAATATAATATGCGTCTCTGGAAGACGCTGGAGCCATCTACTGCGAACTTACCGAAACAATGAATGATGTTACAATCATTTTAGGGTTCCGTGGCCAAATGACTAAAAACGGAACACTTAGAGATTAGTCATGTCTGTCTGTCTGTCCTTCCGTATGTCACAGCCACTTTTTCCGAAACTATAAGAACTTTGCTGTTGAAATGTGGTAAGTAGATGTATTCTGTGAAACACACAAAAATAGAAAAAAGCAATAAATTTTGGGGGTTCCCATACTTAGAACTGAAACTAAAAAAATTACTTTCATCATACCCGAGGGGGTATCTATGGATAGGTCTTTAAAAAGTATATTGAGGTTTCTAATTTCATTTTTCTCTAAACTGAATAGTTTGCCCGAGAGACACTTCCAAAGTGGTAAAATGTGTCCCCCCCCCCCTTAACGTAACTTCTAAAATAAGCGAATGATAAAACTAAAAAAAAAATATGATGTACATTACCATGTAAACTTCCACCGAAAATTGGTTTGAACGAGATCTAGTAAGTAGTTTCTTTTTAATACGTCATAAATCGTAAACCGCAATTTATCTTTCATTCGGTCGAGTCCGACTCGCAATTGGCGTGTTTTTTTAAACAGTACATTTATGATTACTCCGACATATAGTATTCCCCCTGTAAGGTATAAATCGCGAGTTTAAGTCCTGTCCTGGATGTTCTTTTTTAGATGGTCGTTAATTATCCCCACCTTTTTATACCAGGAATAGGTTCTAATTTGTTGCGGGATCAGGATCAGAATTCCACGCGGGCCAAGCCAAGAGCAACAGCTAGTCATAGTATAAATATTTGATCATAGCTTTGATCCTAATGAGAAAAAAAAAATACAGCATAAATTGGACGTCGTGATTTGCAATACAGAAGTTATTTGCGAAATCATTTCAGTTATATTAATAAATGAGTACTTATTATTAATGTTAGGTAGTATTGCATATAGGGGTGTGTGTTGGGTAACCTCCTCGAGTGTCGCTCCGATTCCGATCCCGCTGCAGTCCGGGGGGAACGGAATCGGAGCGGCCGGTACACCCTGGGCGGCGGTCAATGGCTTACCCTTCAGCCCTTCATAGGGTTGGCATTGATCGTCGGCCAAAACCCAACGTGGCGGGAACACATCGCTCTCCGTACTCCTCTGCTTTCAGAGGAGACAGGATGAGCGATGCTGTTAGTGGTGAGATGGCCCAGGGTCAGCCGGGGTGCGAGGGATATGCTCTATGGGTAACCTTACACCCCGGCGTCTGAAGACCCGAGACGGCGTGCGGTTTTAGTCGGTGCAAGCCCGACATAACCGCCCCCGCTGGCCGGCGGGGGGGTATCCGAAGGGATTTCCGCACGAAAAAAAAAAAAAATGTAGTATTGCATATATATTTATGGCTGTCATATAAATATTCTACAGTATCGTTAGGTTAAGCATTTGTAAAGCATTTAGTAGTATATTTTTACATTTAAAAGCGGCGATGGCCCAGTGGCGGAGGTCTCGAGTTCGATCCCCAGTCGCCCCGGGCACACACCTCTGACTTTTCGTAGTCATGTGTGTATTAAAAATGTTAATTACAGGTCGTTTGGTAATGTGCCCGGTAGATGGCAATAGGCTCGCCCCCTATTACATTGGGGCCTAAACCAAACTGGCGAATCTTGGGTGTGTAACACACCTCTGCCCACCCCTTCTTGGATACAGGCGTGAAGTTATGTTATTTTTTTCTTTTATTTTTATATTTATTACTTTCGTGAATAGTAGAAACTAGATTGACGAAATAGATATAATTAGGCGAGGTTGAATAGGCAACCCGGTAAATGTCGACCTAGACGTACAGCCAACAACAAAATTGATATACACTAAAATATTTACAAACCTTTATTTCTATTGGAATACATGTATAAATAATTGACGTATAATTAGTTTTATATTCCCCACAACACAAAGTTAATATAATTGAAGTATTGTTAATTATTTTATTAAACGTTTAAGTGATCGATAAATTTGAATTTGTATAGCTACTTTTGTCGGTGACCGTTCGTATGTTAATCATCTCGGAGGCCACCTCCGAGATGATTAACGCGGGGCGCGGGTTCAATTCCCGCTCAGTGCAAATATTTGTATGCATGAATATGTCTATTTGCATTGGTTGGGTGTTTTTATGTATAACTAGCTGACCCGGCAGACATCGTACTGCCTCAATCGATAACAACTTCCATATTTATTTACCTTTTAAACCTTCTCTGGATCTCCATAAATAATTCAAGACCAAAATTAGCCAAATCGGTCCAGCCGGTCTCGAGTTTTAGCGAGATTAACGAACAGTAATACATTTTATATATAAAGATATTGTTACGTGCGCGGGGTACAAATTAAATGCCGTTTACACAACAAAGAGGTTTATTCGCTCACCACAAACTAGACAACTAAATAACTAGCACACACAGTACTCTTCAACAGTTCCAGTCGCTCAGCAGTTCACAGTAGTCCACAGTAGTTCCTTAAGTCGCAGGTATAACTCTCTTGATTCACTTCGGTAAGATGTGTTCGCTTTCACTTTCGAAAATTAACTGCCTCGTGTCGATAGCCGGGCGTCCTTTTATAGCTCTTAATAAGCGGGGTAGAATATTCCGGAAGGTACTAGGGCGTTCGAGAATAGTAGGTATTTACTGGGGCGTTCGAGAAAATAAGTACCTACACAGTCGTGCCGACGATAGAGGTGAATGCCCTTTTTATCGCGATTTGTAGGTAAAGTTGGTATAGGTAGACAAAAGGGCGTGTGATTTTGTATTGACTTTTCTGGATTTTTCTAAACGGATCGATAGAGTACTTCGACATTAACAATGCGTTTTAATTTCTAGAAGATTCGATCAGTAGTTTCCGAGATATCGACGATCGTTGTAACATTACCCCCCTCTTAATCATGCTCGTCCCGAGCATCATTTGTTCCATGATATCGCGTCAACCTATCCACATGGACTACCTTTGGTTTTCCCCTAAGACCCTTCTTAATGCGGTAGGTGATGTCATTGATTCTTGTGACAACCGTATAGGGTCCTTCCCAGCGAGCTTGAAGTTTTGGAGATTTCCCTTTTCTGCGTAGCGGGTTGTGAAACCATACCAGTGTTCCTTCTTCAAAACCGTTGGTGTTTGCATTTCTATCGTACCGGGTTTTCATCCTTATACCTGTGTTCAAATTGTTTTCCCGTACCATTCTGTGCACCTCGTCCAGCCGGTTTTGAAGATCACTCACGTAGTCCGTTACGGGCTTAGGACTTTCGGGTGGCGTGCCGGTTATTGCATCCACTGGTAGCCTTATCTCTCGACCAAAATTTACTTTAGCTGGAGTGTGTCCCGTACTGTCATGCACCGCAGATCGATAGGACATCAGGAACAGTGGGATGTACTGGTCCCAATCTTTTTGGTGTTCGTCGACAACTTTAGCCAAGTGATTTTCCAACGTCTGGTTAAACCTCTCGACCATTCCGTCTGACTGTGGGTGCGCTGGAGTCGTACGGGTCTTGTTTATACCGAGGAGTTTGCACATTTCTTGAAACAGAGCAGACTCGAAGTTCCGTCCTTGGTCGGAGTGGATCTCCATAGGTGCGCCATATCGACTGACCACTTCCTGAACTAGTTTCTTGGCTACAGTGACTGCTTCCTGGTTGGGTGTCGCAAATACTTCCGGCCACTTAGTGAAGTAGTCTTGCACTACTATGATGTATTTGTTACCCTCATCAGTCGTTGGAAAAGGTCCAGCAACATCAATGGCGATACGTTCCCACGGTGCCCCAACGTTGTACAGCTTCAATTTTCCTTTGCTTCTTGTCTGCGGTCCTTTAACCGAAGCACATGCATTGCATTTACGGCACCAATCCTCGACATCTTCCCGACAACGAAGCCAGTAAAACCGCTGTCGCACTTTAACCAGGGTTTTCTTGACTCCGAGATGCCCGCCAGAAACACCATCGTGGATGTGCCGTAAGAGTGGGGCCACCTTGCTTCTTGGTACCACTACTTGCATGGTTACTTCCTTACTATCGTTAGACTCCCATTTCCTATACAGGACATCGTCTACCAGTGCTAAGCTATCCCACTGGGCCCAATAGCTTTAGGTCGTCGAACTGTAAGCAGATACGTCACTCCATTGGGGTTTGCTGCCAAGCTGTTTCCAGTGCAGTATAGGTTTCAGATCATCATCATCCTCTTGCGCCTTCTTCATACTGCTTCCAGTCCATTCGTCGTCAAGTCCATTCACCCTTATGACCTTAATCTCTTCTCGGGCTTCGTTTCTTTGACAATGCTTGCAATCTTCGACACACGGCCTTCGTGACAAAGCATCAGCATTGCCAACTTGAGTTATAGTGATGGTTGGGGCCTCATATCGACCACCCAGCGCACGCCCTGCGGCCCTGGCGACATTTAGTTTTAACGAAACATCTTGATCCACTTGAGTCCAGGAGTCCGTGACCCTTCTCAGTTTCCTAGAAGGACACTCTAACTGGATATGGCCCCTTCCTCTACAGAAATGACACGTTGGGACATACCACGGTTTCCTCTCCTCTGCAACTACTTCCTTGACCTCCCTGACTCCATGTTCCACTTGGGTCCATGCGTCCGTGACCCTCCTCCGTTTCCTCGAAGGGCACTCTAACTGGATATGGCCCCTTCTTCTACAGGAATAACACGTTGGGACATACCGCGGCTTCCTCACCTCTGCAACTACCTCCTTGACTTCCCTGACCTTACTTATCCCTGCGTTCTGCCGTACGGTTTCCACCTCAAGGGCATAAGCCAGTGCTTCTTTTAAGGTCTGGTGGTGACACAACTGCACACTAGTTCTCACTTCTGCGTCCCGTATACCGTTTAGGAAGGCCTCCAGTAGAGTGGGCTCGATCATCACGGGTGTCGATGAGTAGGCTCGACGGACGAGCCTTTCAACCGCTACAGCCCATTCCTGGAGGCTTTCACCAGCTTTCTGTTTCCTCTCCCATACCTGCGCTCGGTAGACCTTCTCCAGGTGCCTGTCACCATAGCGTGTGTCTAATGCTTCCATCAGAGACTCCAGTGTCCTACTTTCAGGCGGCAGGGTTTCCAGTATTACTAAGGCATCTCCTCGTAATCCAAGTGTCAAGGCCATAAAGGACTCCTCGTTGCTCCAGGCTTTAGTTTTTGCCAATATCTCAAATTGGTACTTGAAGGCTGCCCACGAGGAAGTTCCATCGAAGTGTGGTAGGTCGAACTTCGCTACTAATGGTGAGGTCACGGCAACAGGTCCGCAGGTTTTTAGCCTGACAATCTCTTTCTCAAGCTCTTGCAAGCGGTCTTCCATGGCCCTAGTCTTCAAAGCCACTTCCTTACTCAGCCTTTGCAAGTCGTCTTCGAGGTTCTTCACTTTATCTCCCAGTGCATGGATGCCTGCATCGATTTTACCCATGACAGCTTCCTGGTTGGCCTGTATCATCTCTTGCATGGAGGCCTGCATCGTCTGTTGACTAGCCTCTATGGAGGCTTGCATCGTCTGTCGACTAGCCTCTTGGTTGGCCTGTATCATCTGTTGACTGGCCTCTTGTTTGGCCTGTATTTCTTGCAAGGAGGCCTGCATCATCTGCTGCATAGAAGCCAGCAGCGTCATCATGTTGGTATCTGACGAGGTTCCATCTTGTGCTGCCGTAGTTCCCGCTGAGATAGCAGAATCGGCCTGATGCCCTTCCTCTTCAAGGCTCCGTTGACGTGCAGCATCCATTTCCACTTGACGTCTGGTCCGTGGAGTACGCCCTTCGTCTTCACGTGGTAATAACGGCATCGCACTTCTGACACCAGTTGTTACGTGCGCGGGGTACAAATTAAATGCCGTTTACACAACAAAGAGGTTTATTCGCTCACCACAAACTAGACAACTAAATAACTAGCACACACAGTACTCTTCAACAGTTCCAGTCGCTCAGCAGTTCACAGTAGTCCACAGTAGTTCCTTAAGTCGCAGGTATAACTCTCTTGATTCACTTCGGTAAGATGTGTTCGCTTTCACTTTCGAAAATTAACTGCCTCGTGTCGATAGCCGGGCGTCCTTTTATAGCTCTTAATAAGCGGGGTAGAATATTCCGGAAGGTACTAGGGCGTTCGAGAATAGTAGGTATTTACTGGGGCGTTCGAGAAAATAAGTACCTACACAGTCGTGCCGACGATAGAGGTGAATGCCCTTTTTATCGCGATTTGTAGGTAAAGTTGGTATAGGTAGACAAAAGGGCGTGTGATTTTGTATTGACTTTTCTGGATTTTTCTAAACGGATCGATAGAGTACTTCGACATTAACAATGCGTTTTAATTTCTAGAAGATTCGATCAGTAGTTTCCGAGATATCGACGATCGTTGTAACAATATGTATGTATTTACAAAAAAATGCATTGAAGTATTTTTATCCGCAGTCTAGACCCCATAACACAAGCTAGTTAAGCTATGCTTACTTTGGATCTAGATAGCGTTGTGTAAAATGTCCTAGTCCATATTTATAATCAGGTCAAGATTCCTGCTGTCAAGGTAAAAAACTTAAAAAGAATTCTTCATAGACGTCATAGAGTCCAAATCCCCAGAGTCCTATCGCAAAAGAAAAAATGCCTTTTCTCGAAGATGGCAAAAATGTTCATATGATGAGATTTAAATTTTTCCATATAAAATGCAATTTCAATGCTTTTTTTGGACAGATAAATGTTATATTTGCTGTCAACAGCAGCCAGTGTTCTGTAAAAAATCCTCTTATTGGATCTGTATTCGAATCCATAAAAGTTCATTAATATGTGGCGTCTGCATTGAACATACGCGAACATGCTACTTAGTAGATAATTATAGAAATTGAAAGAACAATATCTTTATGGAAGAAATAACCTTCTATAAACATCATTTATGAAAGGATTTCGATGTAATGGGATCCTATGCGAACCTATTCTAGGGATAGAAAGTAGCCTTTGTGTTAATCGATACAAATAAATAAAATTGAAGTGTTTGTGTGTAATTGTAAAAAAACTTTTTTAATGATTGCTCATGAATACACGATACTTATAACAAAAATACAATTTTTAAAAGATTTGTCTTTCTCTCTTTCTATCTGTTTGAGGTAATTTCCGGAACGGCCTGGCTGATTTTGACGGGACTGTCACTGGCAGATAGATAATTTAACAAGGCGTAATATAGGCTACTTTAATTTTAGAAAAAGAATTAGGGTTCCGCGCAAAAGGTTCTCCTAAAAATCTAAATCCACGCGGATGAAGTCGCGAGCACAGCTAGTCTAGCCTAAACTATCTCTGTACCAAATTTCAGCCAGATTCGTTAAGCCGTTTGAGCATGATAGAGTAACAAACATCCAAACATCGAAGTATCTTCACAAACATTAATATTATTAGTAATATTTTCAGAAAACTACTGCTATTAAAAAATAAATAATAAATAAAAATTCTACGATATTCTACACAGCGCTTTCTAGACCCAAAGTAAGCATAGTTTAACTAGCTTGTGTTATGGGTTCCAGAATGCGGATAAACATACTTATATACTTTTTTTTTGTAATTACATACATATTATACATAGAAACAACAAGACCAATGCAAATAGACATATTCATGCATACAAATATTTGCACTGAGCGGGAATCGAACCCGCGCCCCCTGTCGTAGCAGTCGAATGCACTACCGCTACGCCACAGCTACAGGCCGCCTAAGCTATTGATTTTCTAATTCTCTTTACTAAGCAGTACAAGATTCTACAGTAGCTTCATATTGGTTACAACTCCTTACAGTGGCGTCACACTCGCGCTGCCGACCCTGTAAAGGAAAGGGGATGGGAAAGGAGTTTGGGAGGGGATGGGAAAGGAGTCTGGGCTCCGGCACTCTCACTCATCAAACGGAACGCAACAGTTCAAATACTGTTACTTGGCGTCGATATTCTGTGAGAGGGTGGTGCTTCCCCGGTCGAGTCGGCCCATTCATGCAACCGCCAAAAGTTACTAAGGGATAATGTAGTATCCTAATGGCGAAAGAATTTTTGAAATCACTCTGTACTTTTTGAGCCAATTCGTTACAAACATACTAACATACAAATCTTTCCTCTTTATAATATTAATAAAGTATAGATTGGCTGTGTTGACCGCTGAAAAATAACTGTGTTTAAGTTCATCGAACTTGGTTTCTCACGTTTAGTTCAATTTGACTGCAGTTAGCAGTTGTATTAACTAATAAAATCCGGCCTCAGTGGGAAGCTCGAACGTAGATCAACAATCGAGTAACAAATCCAGGGCCACGGCCTTGTGTATACAATTAGTTGTTTGTTACCTTGAATTCACCAATTAATTTTGAAAAGAAATGTTTAGTGTTGTGAGTTGACCGGTTCGCAGGTTTTCCATTTCGTATCCACATGTGTATATTCACTTACTGAAATTGCTCTTACACTAATCAACTAAATAATCATAGGAATACATTTTGACTTAACTTAATTTGTACAAATGTTGATAGACTTGGTGACAATATCCTATATCACGAAATTATGTAGGTACCTACCTTTTTCCGGTACACCCTGGGCGGCGGTCAATGGCTTCCCCTTCACCCCTTCATAGGGTTGGCATTGATCGTCGGCCAATACCCAACGTGGCGGGAACACATCGCTCTCCGTACTCCTCTGCTTTCAGAGGAGACAGGATGAGCGATGCTGTTAGTGGTGAGATGGCCCAGGGTCAGCCGGGGTGCGAGGGATATGCTCTATGGGTAACCTTACACCCCGGCGTCTGAAGACCCGAGACGGCGTGCGGTTTTAGTCGGTGCAAGCCCGACATAACCGCCCCCGCTGGCCGGCGGGGGGGTATCCGAAGGGATTTCCGCACGATAAAAAAAAAAAAAAAAAAAAGGTACCTACCTTTTTCATTTTATTGTTTTCATACATACATACATATACATACATATAGTCACGCCTTTTTCCCATAGGGGTAGGCAGAGACAACATCTTTCCACTTGCTACGATCTTGGCATACGCCTTTCGCTTCTTTCCACTTTCATAATTGTTTTCATACATGCACGCCGGTTACGGGTACTTCTGACATGGCCCTTCTTCAAAATGTTTACAGTATTGTTTTCATTTGGTGTTAATGAATCTCTGTGGCGTAGCGGTAGTGCATTCGACTGCTACGTCAGGGGGCGCGGTTTCGATTCCCGCTCTGTGCAAATATTTACATAACATAACATAAACTCACGCCTATGTCCCCGAAGGGGTAGGCAGAGGTGCTAGCACCCACATTTCGCCAGTTTATGTTTAGGTCCCAATGTAATAGGTGGCGAGCCTATTGCCATTAACTGGGCACTTAAATAAACCTGCGATAAATACACACATAACTTCGAAAAGCATCGAAAAGTCATTGGTGTGTGCCATGGTAAAACCTGGGATCGAACCCGAGACCTCGTCTCAGCAGTCCATTACCCATACCACTAGGCTACCGCGTTTGATATATTTATATTTGTATGCATGAATATGTCTATTTGCATTGGTCTGGGTGTTTCTATGTATAATATGTATGTATTTACAAAAAAAAAAGTATTTAAGTATGTTTATCCGCAGTCTGGAACCCATAACACAAGCTAGTTAAACTATGCTTACTTTGGGTCTAGAATGCGCTGTGTAAAATGTCGTAGAATATTTAGAATATTTAGAATACTTATATGTTGTATAAATATTTATGAGCTGATGAGATACAGTATGCTGTAACTATAAAATTTCGATAGCATAAAACTTACAATCAGAATTTTGAATTGAAAATCAATTACCAGAAATGTTTGTCCGCGATTTAGCTAATTTCTTTTTATTGCGTCATCGTCTTTTTTTTTTTTTTTTTAACGTGCGGAAATCCCTTCGGATACCACCCCGCCGGCTTGCGGGGGTGGTTATGTCGTGTCTCGACTAAAACCGCACGGTGTCCTCCCCAAGTGTCCGTTGCCGGGCACCCCGGGTAAGCCCTCGAAAGGATAACCCCAGGGTTGCCGGCGGACTTTGGCCGCCACCGCGGCCTCGCCTGGTGGGGTCGGGTTTTATCCCGCTTCGGTGAGTTGGCAGGCGTGTGTAGGGCACACACGACACGCCTCCGCCACGGCCTGCTTCTGTAAGGACGGCAAGTCGGCCAACTGCCGTCCTCAGGCCCCGATCATTCGTCTAGACAAAGTTTATCTTACAGATTTTAAGTCTGGGGCAAAGTACTATGAATGTATGAGGGCCAAGCTAGGCTAAGCTGTTAGTTTTCAAAATAATACAATATTTTCAGACGTTACACCAGCCAATATCAAACCTGGTCTAAAATCTGGGTCAAATACAGCCCTCCTTATAAAGTTATTTTAATAAAATATCCACATAAAAATAACAAAGATCAAAAAAATATATAGTCATATAAATATCATATGCTTTGGTGTGTTTTTAGGGTTCCGTTGCCAAATGGCAAAAAACGGAACCCTTATAGATTCGTCATGTCTGTCTGTCTGTCCGTCCGTATGTCACAGCCACTTTTTTCCGAAACTATAAGAATTATGCGATTGAAACTTGGTAAGTAGATGTATTCTGTGAATTTATTCACAGAATACATGTATGTATTCTGTACATCATAAACCGTAAATCACAATTTACCTTTCATTTAATCAACTCAAATATAAAAATTAAAAAAAACATTATTATGTTAGTTGCTACTACGGAACCTTTAATGGGCGAGTTCGACTCGTACTTGGCCGCTTTTTATTGAGTAAGGTAGTTGTTATGTAAATGCCCTTTCAGAACCGTTAGTTACGGCACTTTACGCAGAAGGCCAGGCCGTAAGCATTTACATTTTGAATATGGACACTTTTTTAATGAAAATATCTTTGATATATTCTTTTTACCTTTTTGTGATTTTTAGGGTTCCGTAGCAAAATGGCAAAAAAACGGAACCCTTATAGATTCGTCATGTCTGTCTATATTCATTCATATTCATTTATTTATTGACAGAATGCAGGTACAACAAGTGTGGTCTTATAATTAAAATAATGTTTCCTTGTACATTCTACCACTTTTGTGTGGTATTTAAATATTCAAACAGTCAATAATTAATTTGTGACACAACAGATATAATATAATGGTTAGCTAGGCAAAGAATCATGCATATAATCAAATTTAAAAAAAAAAGAATTCAAATGTCACTATGGTCCAATACATAGAAATAATAATAATAATAAATAAATATTGTACGACATTCTACACAGCGCTTTCTAGACCCAAAGTAAGCATAGTTTAACTAGCTTGTGTTATGGGTTCCAGAATGCGGATAAACATACTTATATAATTTTTTTTTTGTAAGTACATACATTTTATACATAGAAACACCAGACCAATGCAAATAGACATATTCATGCATACAAATATTTGCACTGAGCGGGAATCGAACCCGCGCCCCCTGACGTAGCAGTCGAATGCACTACCGCTACGCCACAGAGGCCGTCTTAAGGAATATAAAAATAAAAATATAAATATTGTCATTCACAAAGCTATTATAAATGTCAAATCTTAAAATTAATAATTGCCAAATTTAATGATTGTCAACAAAACTAAGTCCATTTTATCATATCAAAATTTTTTTTTTAAGTATAATCAAAATGTCAATTGATTCAGAGTTGTATCCTCTATCTATCCGTCCGTATGTCACAGCCACTTTTTTCTGAAACTATAAGAGCTATGCTGTTGAAATTTGGTAAGTAGGTGTATTCTGTGAACCGCTTTAAGATTTTCAAACAAAAATAGAAATAAAAACAATAAATTTTGGGGGTGGCCCACTACTTAGAACTGAAACTCTAAAATGTTACGTGTCTATGGATAGGTCTCCAAAAATTATATTGAGGTTTCTAATATCATTTTTTTCTAAACTGAATAGTTTGCGCGAGAGACACTTCCAAAGTGGTAAAATGTATACCCCCCCCCCCCTGTAACTTCTAAAATAAGAGAATAATAAAACTAAAAAAAATATATGATGTAAACTTCCACCGAAAATAACAGGATTTAGTAAATAGTTTTTTTTTAATACGTCATAAATCCTAAACCGCAATTTACCTTTCATTGAATCAACTGAAATATAAAAATTTTACTTGCTTCTACGGAACCCTTTATGGGCGAGTCCGACTCGCACTTGGCAGGTTTTTATTATGAATAGATTATCATTTTAAATGTTCCGTGTCCCAGAGGGTACAAAAGTAAACCAATTGTTGCGGCAACGCTATTCGTAATGGTCTTCCTTCTGTTAAAAGCTTCTAAAGTGTGTTGGGACTTTGCACTTCGTATAAAAAGTGCTCCGAAAATTGTAACACAACTCAACGATGACGTATATGACCTATTTACACTTTCAAATACGTATTTTCGGCACGGTACGCGTATGCTGTTCATATTTAAATGGACTAGGGTAAGGTTTATATAACGTACTATCATATATCATATGTGAATTGTAACGTATCGTATACTCGAGATCAATTTAACAGAATATGTTTATGTAAAAATGAACTTTTGAAATTTTCTGTATTAATGTGCATGTGTATGAACAATGAGATGAAATGTGCGAACTTTGAGCACAGATGAGTTTAAATAAGTATATGTATAGGAATAAAACTGACCTTTGCTTAGTGGAATGAGATCCGGGTTCTTATCATCAGCACCTTGCGGAGAACTTCTTTTCTGTACTACCACCATCTGATTCTTCAATGTTGGCAGCGTGACTGCAATAAATATTTTATTTTTTACTTAGATTGTTCATTGTTATTTAGCTTGGGAAGTCGTAACTGCTGTGAGTCATCATTATTCTCATAGTAATATCCTAGCTGCGGTCAGAGTTCGCGCTTTGGAGCTCATGGTCCGCTTAGAATGTCAACTTTTCTGGGAGCGACTGTCGTCTTACCTCCTAACCCCGAGAGGAAAGCCTGCGCCGGAATCGTCCGTTATTTGGCAAGTAAAGACTGAAAGCGACGTTAGCTTGGGCCTCAAACATGTAGGTAGGGCCCTGTTGGTAGGCTTGTAACTGCTGTGAGTGTTTTCTATAAGCATCTAAACAACAGAAAGCAAAAAAAAAAGTCATTTGCACTCCGGGAGTGCCGACAGAAGTGAAAACTTGAACAATTATATGTGTATGTTTTTAATCGTCATCATTCGTTTCTCCCTCCCTCCCTCCTATTTCTATTTTTTAAATAATTTTAATTGAAACCATTGAAATAATTATCGAATTAATTGTTAACATATTGTGGTTATCAAACAAAGTAGATAAATTCGACTTTAAACTACTATTATGATGATTATTCAGCAGAGAACGTCCCTTGGTTACGATCATGATGATTATAACAATTTCAACAACTCAAACAGTATTTTGTTTTTATACAACTTAAAGTCCTTAAACGTTGACTTTAGATGAATGATAAAAATGTTAAAATAAAGCATACATACGAAAATATCTAGATTTGAATTCTCTAGTCTTAATTACATATCAATTATATTGTTGTTTATACTGGAGATTGATGGCACTTGGTGGAACTTGCTACACATATTGAATAAATCACTTGTACTTTTCCACAATTATTTATTTATTTGAACCTTACCGGTTTCACCTTACGGCATTATCAAAGGTCGACCTTTGATAATGCCGTAAGGTGAAACCGGTAAGGTTCAAATAAATAAATAATTGTGGAAAAGTACAAGTGATTTATTCAATAATTATATTGTTAACAATGCTTTAGTATATCTGACATTCTTTCTATTAACTAGTTGAAAGAGAGCTCTAGGGAATTCATTCATATGAAAATAGAAAAACACCGAAATCACTCTAGATGGTTTAAGGTGAACAATTTTTGACGCAAGAAAATGTCATTACAACTCAACTCATTTGGTTATTACTATATTAATTGTAATACAAATCTTCAGAGATCTCAGAATCTTAGCGAGCGGGGTCTGCTTTTCAGTTTCTCCTCCTCCACTTCGCACAGTCTTGGGTATCCTTATGATCGAAAACCGGTCGCTACAGCATTCCACCTCTAAAATGTCGCACAGAAGTTCCTCACAGAGTACCATAGCTACTCCGTTCTTTTTACTAGGTGTACCTGTCTAAATGAGCTCGTAGTCATTCCCAATGGACCGGGAATTATTATCTTTCCACCGAGTCTCCTAGACGAATGCCAAGGCTACCTTTCACCTGGAGAGGGCATCGACCTACTCCCTCGCGTGATCAGCCATCGTGCCATTGTTCCATGTTGAGAAGTAGACTTGTCAGGTTTCACGTTTTAGGCGTAGCCTTTTAAACCATGTCCCATCATTCATTTAGTCGCCAAAGTCGGGCGTGGTCTTGCGTGCCATTAAGCAGTACCCTATCTATAGCGTGACTTTCTCTTGTACTGACCATTGATTTTATTGCTTGTTTGACTTTTAAGGAAGCAACTGTCTTCTGACTTCTACACTCTTAGGAAATTAATCCACGGGAAAAAACTGTACCAGAACCTTATCTGTCAATCAGCAGGTGTACCAGCTTGCAGTTGAGGGTGTTTAAGACCCCAAAAATCTTGGTGGGGTCCGAATATACACCCCTATAGAGCTCTGATATAATATTTATGGTTAAATGCAACGTTTTCAGGTGGGAAATGAAAGTAGCATACTGTATCAAATTAAGACGCTTTTTTATTTTTTAACGTGTGGAAACCCCCTCGGGCTTCACCCCATTATTGGCACCGATGGCGTGTCGGAATCGGACCGACTAAAACCACACGGTGTCCTCCCCAAGTGTCCATTGCCGGGCAACCCCGGGTAAGCCCTCGAAAGGATAACCCCAGGGTTACTAGCGGACGCTTATGTATGTAATTTCATTGATATTTATTTATTTATAGTTAATTAAAACGGTACATGACCAATTACATTAAATAACTTAGGCTAGGTTAACATAAGGCACGGCCTCTGTGGCGTAGCGGTAGTGCATTCGACTGCTACGACAGGGGGCGCGGGTTCGATTCCCGCTCACTGCAAATATTTGTATGCATGAATATGTATATTTGCATTGGTCTGGGTGTTTTTGTACAATATGTGTGTATTTACAAAAAAAAAGTATATAAGTATGTTTATCCGCGTTCTAGAACCCATAACACAAGCTAGTTAAACTATGCTTACTTTGGGTCTAGAAAGCGCTGTGTAGAATGTTGTAGAATATTTATTTATTTATTTATTTATCTTATATTTGTTTGGAAGACATCCTTGCATACTTACTCTTGGAATACATACATACACACATAACTTTTTCTCATTCATCCGCAAACACGTCACAATCACAGTAAGCTGACAGGAGGTCGTTGAACACTTCTAACGTTCGAAACACTGGGGAGTCTGCTCTGGCGACTGTTCAGCAGGGAGGCCGAGCAAACAGTCTATGGCGACGGTTTTCAGGGTGTGCCCATTGCTCTCGTAAATGCCTTCATGGGTATCAGTCATAATCTTTCAAAGTACAAATACATTATTTAGTTACTTACCTTCATAGTCCCTGGATCTACTGCGTACCTTTGTGGCGATAAGGGCGAGGCATAATATAAGGGCGATCGTCAAAGCCGCACCCAGAAATACGCCGAGAGCCCAGTTCACCTCCCATGCTTCTTGTGGTTCTACAAATCGTAGTATAAACTATGTAGGTAAGCAAAAAATGGAATACAGTTTATTGTACAGTCAACGACAAAACTTGATTAATACTAAAATATTTACAACTGTTTTTTACATTGGAACACGTACCGACGATTCATGTATAAGCAGTTTTATTATCCCCAGAGGACAAAGTTAATATATTTCATATATTGTTTATTATTTTATTAAAGATTTACAATTATTTACTTAGATTTACTTAGGTATTCTAAGGTTATCGAGAAATTGGAATTTGTAAAGCTACTTTTATCGTTGACTGTACACCAGTAATACACATAACATATTTTACACTAGCTGTTGTCTGAGGCTTCGTCCGCGTGGAATTCCGATACCGTTCCCGCAACCCATGGGAACCAATTCCGCGAATAAAGTCTATGTTTTATTCTAGACTATTATCTATCAGTGTACCAAATTTCTGCCAGATCCGTTCAGCCGTTTGAGCGTGATTGAGTAACAAACATCTACACATTTATAATATTATAGTATGATAGTACACTGGGCGGTCTTACTGCAGAGTGCGATCTCTTACAGACAACTTTTTGATGGACTCAACTCTATGAAGTAACTGACAAGTGGTGTATTTACTATTTGAGTAAGTGCAGTATAGATAAATATAAATATTCTAGGACGTATAAATAGGACAAATTACACAACTAAGCAGAACTTGTCATATGGGTTCTAGAATGTGGATAAACATACTAAAATACTTTTTTTTTCTAAATAAATACATATTATACATAGAAACATCCAGACCAATGCAAATATACATATTTTCACTGAGCGGGAATCGAACCCGCGACGTCTGACTTAGCAGTCAAACGCACTACCGGCTACGCCACAGAGGTCGTCGAGTATATAAAGTAGTACTTCTCTTCTTATTTAAAATATTTACAAAAATTTGTTCGAATGGATAGATGTCTGTTACTTAAACACGCCAGAACAGCTAAATCGATCTCGATGAAAATTACTGCGAGCTAGTCTAAAGACAAACTCAATAACACTTAGGCTTGTGCAGCTATAGAAACTAGGACTTCACGATCGAACATAAATGTATGCTACAGGTATTTGCTTTTTCTGCTTCATTTCAAAGTAATTTAGTGAGATCCTTTTGTTTACCATCAGGCGAGGTGAGGTTCATATTTACGTGACAATTATAAACTAGGTATGCAATTCATTCTGCTGTTGCAAAAATTGAGCGAAGCAATTTCACCAGGAGTTTTTCTGACAGTGATCATTCCTCAATGGCTAGTCTGATTTTCGTTTTTTTTTTGTCTTGTGTATATGACCAATCGCGCGAATGAGGCTTTTTTTTTCATTGAGAAATCAGATTTTAATATTTTTTCCGGTGATTATTCCTCCGTGTTACTTTTAATTTTTGATTTTCTTAGCCCATGTCCATCCCATCAGTAACATCTTTGCTTGTGTGAAATTTCATTAGATGATGGTAGAAGATGGTCTAACGAAATACATGAGTCGTCTCACTCAGAAAAAATCTCACGTTGCATAACGTATGTAACTCACGGATTAATGCGAATGACATGAATGGACTGTACTGATTGCATTGCACGGATGTCTTCCAGAAACACTAATTAAATCTTTTGTATGGCGCGGTCGTATTAGCAGCGTCATAAATGTAAGATGGAGTTCTGATTTATTCTCGGCTAATATATACCTTTTTTTTTTTTTTTTTTTCGTGCGGAAATCCCTGCGGATACCCCCCCGCCGGCCAGCGGGGGTGGTTATGTCGGGCTTGAACCGACTAAAACCGGCTAATATATACCTGTGCTGCTTAATTTCCAAGATAATATTATTGAATTGCCTAACGATACCTTTTTTTTTTTTTTTTATCGTGCCGAAATCCCTTCGGATACCCCCCCGCGTGCCAGCGGGGGCGGTTATGTCGGGCTTGAACCGACTAAAACCCACGACGACGACGTGGCAAAGGCACCAATATTTTGGGTATAATTTCCCACTGATATCGGTGTACAATTATCACATAGTAACTTCACGCCTGTATCCTCGAAGGGGTAGGCAGAGGTGTATTACACACCCACGATTCGCCAGTTATGTTTAGATCCCAATGTAATAGGGGTCGAGCCTATTGCCATCTACCGGGCACATTACTAAGCGAGCGATAATCAACATTTTTAATACACACATAATTACGAAAAGTCAGTGGTGTGTGCCCGGGGTGACTGGGGATCGAACTCGAGACCTCGTCTCGGCAGTCCGTTACGTACATCACTGGGCTATCGCCGCTTTTTTTACAATTACATTACAATTATCATTCAAGATTTTTAGTTTTAGGACTACAAAATTGCGGTGGCGCAATGGAGTAGTTTGCTACCGCCAAATAAATGTTTTAATTGAGCTTATTATAATAAAGAATAATAAAATAATGTTAAATTTTTCTTCTTTACTTATTTTTTTAAATATTTTGTCATTATTAATAATCTAATTTATATTAGCACGACATGACGTCATATTTTTTTATTTCGCATCAAAACTTCCAAGCACGTTCTGAAGTTTGTTAAATAGAAACTGATTTGAAGTTGACTCTCAAGTCAACTATATTAATCTACGGGATATTATAAACCTTATATTTTGAGACACAGTATTAAATTATAATCCGTATATTTTTATTTAAGAATGAGGCCAAACGAGTATAATTTTCGAGTCGAGTTTTTGAGTAGTTTCCGTTCACGAGACTGAAATTAGGTTGCACTTTCCGACGAGCATATTTAATTCAAGAGCATTAGATGACATTGAGAGACAAAAAAACGGTTTCATGCACGCAGTATGAAAATAGATTAAGACGGAAACTACATAGAACCGCAATTCAGTCGCTATTTTTGGAGTTACTTGACTCATTTTGTGTCGACGCGTGGCAGAAAATGTATTTTTATTTCAAACTAAATGTAGCTTAAATTACGGCATTCAAAAAAGGTAACTCACAAAATTACATTTGTGAACGAATCATTTTGCGCTGATGAAAGATGTTGAAATGAAAAAATAAACGTGTAACTTATTGCGAGAAATACCTGTCATATCCAAAATATTTTATATTTTGAAATAAAACTATTTTTTACGGATTCTATCGCGATTTATTTGATGTTATTAAATTATTTACATTTAAAATCCATGTAAAATAGTTTTATTTCAATGTGTGACATTCTCGACACATAAACTTCCGACAATATCATATTTTATATTTATCAGTAGCTACATAATTATATTACTCATAATTTAATAATAATTTCAAGAATAATTTGGATGGAATGAGACTTCGTCGATTGAAGAACTTGCAGTTTTACCGTATGCTTATATTTTTTTCTTTTTTTTTTTTGGTGGCTAAAGATTCAAACTCTTCTCTTCTACATAGTTTTTATAATTCCTTGGAAAAGGGATGAAGAGACCACAGTAAGGTATAATGCGGTTATGAAGTAGGTAAGTAAGTAGGTGGTTAGTAGATTGTAGACTCATTAAGTAGTTTTAATTTTAATGGTTCAAAGGGTACTAAAAAGAAGCACAGGCACATCAATTATTATATTTTGAAGGGCTTAAAAAAAGAGTGATTAAAAAGGAACCTGAAAATGAACTCGGACAGGTGTCTTTGTGTTTGGGTCTAATTTTGTAGGTTCAACGGGAAACAAAATTTTCTATACAAGTAACTAAAATTTAAGTGTCCGTTCGTAATAGCAAAATAATCGATTTAAATAAATACATATGAGTATATGTACGATATTTTTTTAATCTTTATTTATTTTGGGGTTTTGATACAGTAAGGATATGACAACCGGATAGTACCTTAATTCTAAGTTAAACACAAAAAGTTTTACGATTACTACAGCCTAGTACATGTACGACATATATATATACATATACATATAACATAACATAAACTCACGCCTATATCCCCGCAGGGGTAGGCAGAGGTGCTAGCACCCACATTTCGCCAGTTTATGTTTTGGTCCCAATGTAATAGGTGGCGAGCCTATTGCCATTAACCGGGCACTTATGAACCTGCGATAAATACACACATAACTTCGAAAAGCATCGAAAAGTCATTGGTGTGTGCCATGGTAAAACCTGGGATCGAACGAAATATAAAACAAAAAAGCTAGTTTAAATTTTTTTGTCTATCTATCTTTGTCTTTTGAATTACGCAAAATATGGAACAACTGGGCCGATTTCGACGGGACTTTCACTGGGAGACTGGTAATGTTACGTTACATACTGGTACTTTAATTTTAGAAAACGAATCCCCAATAAAATTGAAACATTACAAATCTGAATCCACGCAAGCGAAGTCACTGACACAGCTATTCATCAATATACTAACCTGATCGAGGCAACAGTCTGAAAGCAGTTTCAACTTTCAGTGTTATATGTTCCGACCTTCCCCTGGCATTGGCCGCGTACACTATCAGCTTCAGTGGCCTATTAGCGCCCAATCTTCTGAGGTTCCATAACGCAGCACCATTACTTGCATTTACAACTAATCCTTCAGTGGCCCAGACTTCAACGACGTAGATACACTGAAGCCCGCCTTCGTAACCTTGAAAGAATGAGGTATGATAAATATTGAGGGTGGCAGGTGAGGCCACCTGTCACCCCAGCAGAAGCAGGCCGGGACGGTGGGGTGACTAGCGCCCCTCTCCCAAACCGGGGCAAGACGGGGACACCGTGGTTCCCAAACCAGAGGTCAGTCGGGATGCGAGGATATGCTCTATGGGCAACATTACACTCCGACGTCTGTTCAAGCCCGACATAACCGTCCTCACTGGCCGGCAGGGGGGGGGGGTATCCTTAGGGATTTCCGCACGAAAAAAAAAAGGTATGATAAATATTCGAAGTTTCATTTGCACGCTGTGCGTGCGTATAATAATAATGTCTTTAGGGTGCTGTTGGGGCTACCACGGTTCTGCAGCGCCTCAGAAATGTTCGTTCAAAACAGAACTGACGGCTTCCACGCCGTCATTCACAAAAAAAACTGCATCACTATAACACAGGGTACGGGATAGTGACAACAGCATCTTAAAGACAGTGGTGGAGAGTATTAACTCTTCTATTTATACATTCCTTGTGAGGAGGACGATCAGTTAGTTCTGTTTCTGTTCTGAAAATGGAAGGAAAGGAGTTTGAGTCCTCTCACAAAATATACAAAAACTCCTAGCAACATCTTACTCATCGGTCGAACCCGTTCATCTCTGCTAGGAAGACCATAGTTCTCGCCTACTGATCTCTAGCATTACGTACTTTTATGATACTAGCTTTCAGTCCTAATTGTTTAGTACACGTCTGTACATAAAATAGCAATAAAATATTCCAATAGATTTAGATTGGAAAAAGAGAACACCTAGGACGGGACTTGAACTCACGACCAGTTCCTTACAAGGGAATGCTCTGACCAACTGAGCCTAGACACGTCACAGATATTTGAAACTGTCCGATACATTATCTACGTCGCGACGGTCGCGGTCGACGCTAATATTTAAAAGTTATTGTAACATCATTCATTGTTTCCGTAGTTCGCAAGAATCATCTACCGTAGATGACTCCAGCTTCGCTTATGAAGCGAATCTGAAGTACGCTTACAATATTGCTTACGTCAGAAAGAAATTAGTATAATTTATATTCTGAGAAAGTTTAATTTGGTGGTACTCTGTTTCATAGGTTGTGTGGGCCCTATGGACTTTATTTAACAAACCAACAGCAATCAAAATCACTTGTTTGAATAGCTAAACTCAACATCCATTTTAACATATTATTAACTATATCTGTAACTAACAACTATTTCAGTAAACAAATCATGAAATTAGAATTAAACCAATTTCTATTTCACCGAACCCAATTTAGAGGCATTCCATTTTCAACATTCCTATAATTTAAATCAATAAAAACATGAGAGGTAAATAATTATTGCTTATTTCTATGAAAAGCATTTTTTTTAGTTTCAGAGAAATCATCATCATCAACTTATTCTAGTCCACTGCTGGACATAGGTCTCCCTAATGAGCGCCATAGCGCCCTGTCTTCAGCTTGCCGCATCCAGCATCTGCCCGCAGTCTTTCGCAGATCGTCATCCCACCTGGCCGGAGGGCGTCCTACACTACGTTTGCCGAGTCGCGGTCTCCACTCAAGAAAACGTTTACCCCAGAAATACATTATTGAAATTAAAATTATTTTTCTAAATATTCAACATTGCATATGGCATGTTTGGGACATAGAAAACAAAGGGATAACATATATTCAACATATATTTTGTCTTGGTTATATTGTAATACCTATTTAAAATGATAATAATAAGTGGTTTTCGATAACTTCATTACCTGTGATTACAATAGCAATGAACACTATGTGGATAAAATAGACGTGTTTTTCATGTTTTTCATGTTCAATCCTCTAATTGACTGCACCCCGCTGGATGGTTAGAAGCTAGGATAAAGTTCAGAAGATACTGGATTCCATTCTGGTACCACGATTTTAGGATCCTATAAAGGTCCCTACCTTTCTTTTTCTAATCTTGAATTTAAGGAGTTTTTGCCCACATGGGCACGTCAACTCCATAGTAAGTTATACTAATAATGATTAACAGTAACACAAATAGACCTATGAGAGAAACTCAGTAGGGGGCACCAATACTAGGCTGCATAATTTTTGGGCAAGATTAGATTTTGGGTTTGCCAAAAGACTAGTGGTGAGTCCAACATCTAATCTATTAAGGTTGAATTCCCTAAAGATTGACTCTATTTCAGTTGTGTTTTGGACACATTCCATCCTCTAGTCGATTGGATACAATACAATTAGGTGAATCAGCTTTTCCCATGAGAAATGCAAACTTTGCTGATGGAAAGTGCCCAGAGCGGAGTCTTTGTGGTCCCTATCTTGACAGATGGTATTACACGCCCCTCTTTTTTTTACTTTTGGCTTCACTTCATCGGTGCCAACGATGAGATGGGCGTGTCGGAATCGGATCGACTAAAACCAGACGGTGTCCTCCCCAAGTGTCCATTGCCGGGCACCCCGGGTAAGCCCTCAAAAGGATAACTCCAGGGTTACCGACGGACTTTGGCGGCCATCGCGGCATCGCCTACGGGTTTGATCCCGCGACGGTGAGTTGACAGGCGTGTGTAGGACACACCCACGATACGCCTCCGTATTGGCCTGCTTCTGTAAGGACAGCGAATCACCAACTGCCGTCCTCAGGCCCCGATCATGGAGGTCGATAGTCCCAGACGTAGACAAGTCTGCGGCGTCCTCACAACAAACTGCGGAACTCAGGAGGCAAGGTTCTTACCCGTTCCCTCTCCGCCGCCTCTTTCGCGCTCATTACCTGCTCGCAAAAAGAGGCGGCAGGGTACCACTTGTTCCCGACAGCGACCACAGCTCTCACTATGGTCTCCAGCGAGAGAATGTCCACACCCAGGACTGCACCGAGATCCCGGCATTGATTTGCCCATGCTGGGCACTCCACCAATGTGTAGAGTGCCGTGTCTTCGCCGGGATCCTCGCAATGCTGGCACTGCGGCATTGTCCACGCCCCGCTTATGAATCCTGGGATTGTATCAAGAAGGAAACACATGTGCGGGTAGAGCATCCCGCTCAGTGCAAATATTTGTGTGCATGAATATGAATATTTGCAGACCAATGCAATGGTGTTTCTATGTATAATATGTATGTATTTACAAAAAAAAAGTATCTAAGGATGTTTATCCGCATTCTAGAAACCATAACACAAGCTAGTTAAGCTATGCTTCCCATGGGTCTAGTTGGCGTTGTGTAGATTGTCCTAGAATATTTATTTATTTATTATTATTTATTATTATTATTATCTATCTATAATATTATAAAATTGTGAATTAGTTGTGTCTGTACATTGAAGATCTTTATAAAACATACTTGGATTATGCTAAATGAACGATTCCGAACATAAAAATATTTTGGAATTCCTGTCTGTTTATCTGTTTGTTTGCGATGGACGTAAAAACTGTTAACCGGATTTGGAAGTGGTTTTTTCTATTAAAAATCGGTTGTCTGTAAAGTCGGTTTACTGACGATAATTGAACGTGACGTCATATTAAATGGAATGCCTCAGAGCGAGGTAACGCCGCATACGAGGTATCTCCGCATACGAGGTAACGCCGCATACGTCAGGTAACGCCACATACGTCATGTTTTTTCGGGCGTGCAGCCGGCTCCATCGAATTATAAGACGTTGTCACGTCAAAAGGTCTTGGTCAGACTTAAAATCTGCCGTATGTTTGATTGCAATTGGTTAAGTCGAACCGGATATATAACCAAAAAACTATAACCGACATTCGCACGGGCGGAGCCGTGGGCATCAGCTAGTTATAAATAATGTTAAAAAAGGTTTTTTCCCAGTAGTTAGGATGATTTGACGACTGAACTAATGGAATATAAAGTCCCAGTAGCTCTTCCAACCGATCTGGTAACCGATCTACGGGGAATAGACCCAATTTACATAGTACTGAACCCTCGGCAACGTATGACGTCGACATTTCACCTTGAACTGGCATTTTTTTCTTGGTGTCATGAATAAACATAAATAAGTTGGTTTTTTACTGTTATTACTATTTGAGTTTTTATCTTGTTAAGTTATTATAAACTAGCTAATTCCCGCAACTCCGCCCGCGCGGAAGTCGGATATCGGTTTTTGTTAATATCTCCGCTTCTACTTAACCTAACTGCAATCAAACATACGGCAAATTTTAAGTCTGGCCAAGATCTTTCTAACAGAAAAATCCGCACCAAAATCCGTTCAGTAGTTTTCGCGTCCATCGCGAATAAAAAAACAAACAGACACGAATTCCAAAAATAAGTCGCTTATTGCGTCCACTTCCACTCCCGCTCCCACTCCCACTCCCACTACCACTCACTCTGCTTTTCCCCGATGTGATGTGATCAAAAAGATATGAAACAATTAAATTTTGAGAACACAAAACCTGTTGTAGTGGAACAAACATTACGGTTGCATATAGCGCCTCGCGGACTTTTTTGTAGACATTAAAAAGACCTATAAACCTGTAGTACATCATTATTGTTCCATCATCAATAGTTTACGCAGCGCACGCCTAAAAAGATTTTCATTTCTCTATATTTTTAGGGATTTTCTTTAGAAAAGCCCTATTGCTATCGAGTTGTCGTCGTTGCTAATTTTCTGTCACGGTTTTGGGTATGAAGGAGATGAGCCATCGAGTTGCTGTTTTCGGTAATAGATTCGTGCTGGGGTGAACCATTGCAAGATAAAGAAAAAATCGCAAAAAATCGCAAAAAAAATAAAACAAATCTTTCTTCTTTATAATATTAGTGTTAGTAGATAACCCAAGTATTTTTATTTTAAATATCTCCAATGTACAGACACGACTAATTTGCAATTTTATAATATACATAGATATCAAGAATAATGGTGTTTTAATCGCTACCTTGGAGTGTATTTCACCAGTGACACGTTTTACTCCATGAGTTTCACTGAATAAACGAACCTAGTTTTGTATAACTTCAATACAATTATTTTCAATGAATAAATCCGACCATAATAATATACTAAAGTATAATTGTATAAAGATATATTTGTAAGCCTCTCATTGCTTGAAAATCGCAATACTGTAAAATATAAGGACATTACAAATCTTAACTTACATTATGAATACGAAAATGAGATTTCTATTTGAACATTATTTTGTTAGGCATTAACGTTTCCCTGGTACGCGATTTTAGTCGGTTCATGCACGACATAACCGCCCCCGAGGGCCGGCGGGGGGGGGGGGAGCGAAGGGATTTCCGTAAAAAAAAGAAAAAAAAGGCATTTAAGTTTTGATTACTCACCCAATCATCATGATAAAACATTGTCAGGGGTACAGAAAAGGATTTAGAGTACCTTAGATTCAGAAAGGAATTACGGTTACTTAGAGATACAAAAATAACTTTAAGAAGGTTGTACAGTCAAGTTCAAAACTTGATTCGTATAAAAATAACTAAGTATAAAACTTTTTTTTTACATGAGACTACATAAATTAATAAATATAAATATTCTACGACATTCTACACGGCGCTTTCTAGACCCAAAGTAAGCATAGTTTAACTAGCTTGTGTTATGGGTTCCAGAATGCGGATAAACATACTTATATACTTTTTTTTTGTAAATACATACATATTATACATAGAAACACCCAGACCAATGCAAATAGACATATTCATGCATACAAGTATTTGCACTGAGCGGGAATCGAACCCGCGCCACCTGTCGTAGCAGTCGAATGCACTACCGCTACGCCACAGAGGCCATATTACGGTTGCATATATCGCGCCTCGCGGACTTTTTTGTAGACATTAAAAAGACCTATAAACCTGTAGTACATCATATTGTTCCATCATGAATAGTTTACGCAGCGCACGCCTAAAAAGATTTTCATTTCTCTATATTTTTTTACAATATTGTGGGTTTTTGTTATTGTTTTTGTAATTAAGTAATTTTATGGTCCTTGGAGACCAAAGTTAATGTTCCATAAGTTTTGTTAATTATTCTGTACTGTGTGACGTAGCGTTAGACCGTTCAATTTTTTTATATGTACCTAGTAATTGACACTTGAAATGAAGCATTGGCACTCGCGTCAAAGAACACATAGCTGACATAAAACATCATTCACTGAGTGAGAATCGAACCCGCGCCCCCTGTCGTAGCAGTCGAATGCACTAGAGGTACGCCTTAATGCACTACAGGTACGCCACAAAAGTGGCCGGCAGGGGGGTATTGGCCGGCGGGGGGGTTGGCCGGCGGGGGGTTGGCCGGCGGGGGGGTTGGCCGGCGGGGGGGTATCCGAAGGGATTTCCGCACGAAAAAAAAAGGTACGCCACAAAGGCCGTCATTACAGCCCGACTTTGTTTTTTTTATAATATTCTGTGTATTAAACTGCGAAACCGAACCGTCAAATCTGTTACAATAGTTCGACAGTTTATAATCTGACGGTAGATAATACATCTGTCGTATACAAAAATATATCTGTCGTAACAGTCGAATGCACTACCGCTACGCCACAGTGGCGTGAAGTATTATTATTGATGAAAGATGCTAGAGTTAACATAATGAATAAGTTAGAATTTGTTTAGCCATTTTTGTCCCCTATACAATAGTACAAACAAAAGCTATTATAAAATAAACAGCAGACTAACTCACGTCATCGTATTATCTTCTAAATTATGTATTCTGTACTCTCGTTCCACTAAGTAATATTCTCAGTTATGCCAAATATGTCTTTACTTAAGCAGACGACTAAGGTACGGCGCGCGACGAACACCCCGGAGATAAGTACTGTTTCAGCCCTTTTTAACCTACAACTCGTATCGCAGACAAAAATCCAACGTGAATTGGAGTATATTTTTGGAGCACCAAAATGTTGAACTGGATTTAGGTAATGGATAAAATTAAGTAGATTTATTATATCAAGGTTGTGGATTACTTATTTTTCTATTAGTTTTTTCTTATTCTCTTCTTCTAATATTGTAACGGGAAATGGCCCTTAAGGCTATCTTCGTCACTAGCTTGGCTATGATCGTCTAAACCTAACTAAACATAAAACTAAACTGTGAAAATAAATTCCTAACCGATTTATTTTAGATAACGTACGCCGTGATTATTCTCCTCACTGAATTAATTTAACCTTCGGTTTATATTATATATTAACTAATGTTCTAATCTTTTGAGTTTTGTTGAAATAAAATGAACTCTATCTGCTTAAAATCTAGTTTCTATATACGATATTGATTTAAATGTCAAGTTATCATTTACGGTCGTAGATTGTATCTACCAGGTAACTGAGGTTTTCTGGATCCAGATTATATGATAATGGCCTGTATTTTTTTATATTTCATATGTTTTGTCGTGAGCTCATATATATTTTTTTGGTGGTTGATATTAAATCAACATATTTTCTCCTCCTCTCTCTCAAGAGTAATTTAATTCTGTTATCAGTACCTCCACTAACGCTAAACGTATAATAGTATTCTTCTCTTTTTTTATATTAGTATTCACTAATTAATACCATTACAAGTTCAACCGACCCGTCGTAAATCGCCTCACATATCTAGGTTTGCCTGCATTCCAATGTAGGTTTCGTTTGAGACTGGTATAAATACTGATTTAACATGAGTTCATCTGTTTTAGCTTGTAAATATAATTTATGGATTTCAGGCAGACCCCAGAAATGCTACACACTGATAACTTGCTCAAACTGAAAACCCAAATGGTTCCAGGAGCTAAAATTGTATTTAAATTATCTATTAAGTGAGCTGATTGTAACACATATATTTATTTATTGCTGTATTCGACTAAAATACTCCCTCTCGTTAGAAAACTGTGTGCAAATAATGATATTTCAGATGTCTCTGAATGAACCTACTAAAACCACACGCCGTCTCTTATGTGTTCTTTGCACTTTACAAGTCGAATATTAATTGAGGTCACCAACGACCATTTCTTTGTATTACTGATACTATTTCCATGTGTTACTCGATATATTGCAAATGTTAGATGAATAATCAGCCACTTAGATAATTTACTCTAATATATTACTCGTCAACTTCTGCCCACTCAAATCAATGTTCTATAACTGATAACGGAATAATTATTTATACTTGCTCTAATTCTCGAATGATGTATTCAGCCATGTTATAATGAACTTAGTTGTTTGATTACAGTGCCTAGATAAAATGTTATAATGATAATGATATTTCACGTAATCATTTAAATCACTTCCAAACGTAATTTTATATAAATTCAGACCACAGTTCTTTATGTTGCTATTCAAACCAATATACTATAAAATAGTAGAAATTTACCAGAAACCTTCAATTATATTATTTAGTAATATATTTAAAGTTATATAACAAACTATCACGATTTATTCAGACAATGTTCTGGAACTATTTTCGATATATCTATTTTTAATTATTGAATAACGTATTTATCCACAACTTTACTATAAAATTCACGGTTACTTTAATTAAAACACAATGGATTTGCTGTTGGATTGATTAAGTTATTTATGATAATTATCTTGTAAACAAAGACTTAACGCGATATAATTTACGTAACACTTCACTTCGGTTAGTTATCACTTTAATAAACGTATTTAGTATGATGTTACCTACGAGTCCTATTAATCCGCCTCGACAGATTAACCTAAATAATTCTAGACTCAAATGGCTAGTGTTTACCTCGGTCTACTATCCCGTACCAAAGACAGCAGGTGTGTTTGATTTGATATGTGTGTTTGTGTGCGAATTGTGTGTAGGGGAATAACAATGCGAACTAAACTAAGGAAAAGGAATGGAATAGCTTGCGAAAACCCCTAAAACTATTCCACGGATCCTAGATTATAGGAAATAGGTGTTTGAAACGCTTCCGAAATCAGACTCAATCCCAGAATTTAAGGCTTGTTACCTAAAAGTTCTTTTTTGCCACGTTTCAGGAGATGTGGTTATATAGAGAAAGGTATTTATAAAATATAGGAATCTTTAGATATTCAATCCAAAGAGCGTTATCATTTGTCACTGTCTAGTATGCACAACTCGTCAAAAGAATCACCAATTATATTAGCATAACACAGCCAACGAAATTACCAACTATTTTTAACGGAGCGTGTGCACTTCAACCAGCTACAATGAAAACTATCTCATGTCCCCGTTCGAAATCAGTTTTTATATTCCACTGACTCCCCGCTTGATGATTCCTTGTGACGTCACACGCCTCCTCGTCGCTTGGGTATCAGGTAGTATTTTTTTGAGAAATGACCTACGCATTAGACCTTTCTTGTACTTAAAATAGCATGCCAATATTATTTTAAACCAAACATCTTAACTAGTTCAAATTAAGCATATTTTAATTATATACACACCATTAACCTTAAATTACTAGCATTCCATGCAACATGCTACGTTTAATATTTAACTCCCAATCTAGGTAATATACACTCATCGTCATTCAAAGCATAGCGACATTCAATCGTGCAAAATTTGGTAAACGCGTCCGTTTACTAACCAACAGTCTCGTATCAAAGCTTGACAAAGAAATCAAATTACATCTTATTTGGTTCTTAAACCCTTTATAAATTATTTTAATACGCATTAACCAATGAGATAATTTAGACGTCCATAGAGATCATTTTGCAATAATTAACACGTGTCAATATTCCTTTATTTCAAATACGTCGTGAAGACGAATAATTTTTTATGTTGTATGAATGGTATTTGTATTGTTAACAGATGTGAGGTAAAAATTCTCAGCGTTGTTTCGCCATCGTGGCGATATAAATAATACCATTTCAATATCTACCGTCAGATTATACTCGTAAACTGTCGAACTATTGTAACAGATTTCACGGTTCAGTTTCGCAGTTTAATACGCACTATATTATAAAAAAGAAAAAAAAACAAAGTCGGGCTGTCGCCGATGAAAAGTAAGGATGGTATTGGATCCTTGTTTTTGAGCAATAATCACTTTCATTTAATAGTATTTTCTAATGTAGCTCTTACTAGTAGTGTAGTCTTCTAGTGTAGATCCTGACCATAAGGTCTTTGTTTGTAGCAGTAGTTTTGTACCCGCGAGACTACCCGAATTCAACAACACTAGCCCCCTCCCCCAAACCGGGGCAAGATGGGGACACCGTGGTTCCCAAACCCGAGGGGGCCATCTCCAAACCAGAGAAAGTCGGAGTGCGAGGGAAATGCTTTATGGGCAACCTTACACCCCGGCGTCTGAAGACCCGAGACGGCGTGCGGTTTTAGTCGGTTCAAGCCCGACATAACCGCCCCCGCTGGCCGACGGGACGGTATCCGAGGGGATTTCCGCACTAAAAGGAAAAGAAAAGGTACCTTCAAATGTCGTAACTATTAACGTTCTTACGGTTTCCGCAGTCAAGACAAAATATATTTATAATAAATTCAACAAAGGTAAACGTCCTGTCAAGGCTACCCGGTAGTCGCCCCACAAATCCCTCATTTCCCTTGCCTAATAAGAACATGGAATATAAGATCCATGTTAAAAAAAATACAAGGAAAAGGAACAAAGGAAATGGTTGCTACAAAAATGGATATTTAAGTAGTAAAATGGACAGTAAGTAGTGACTTTTTGTAAGATTACAAATTCTGTAACGGGAAATGGCCCTTAAGTCTATCTTCGTCACTAGCTTGGCTGTAATCGTCTAAACCTAACTAAACATAAAACTAAACTGTGAAATTAAATTCCTAACCGATTTATTTTAAATAATGTACGCCGTGATTATTCTCCTCACTGAATTAATTTAACCTTCGGTTTATATTATATATTAACTAATGTTCTAATCTTTTGAGTTTTGTTGAAATAAAATGAACTCTATCTGCATAAAATCTAGTTTCTATATACGATATTGATTTAAATGTCAAGTTATCATTTACGGTCGTAGATTGTATCTACCAGGTAACTGAGGTTTTCTGGATCCAGATTATTTATGATAATGGCCTGTATTTTTTTATATTTCATATGTTTTGTCGTGAGCTCATATATATTTTTGGTTGGGTTGATATTAAATCAACATATTTTCTCCTCCTCTCTCTCAAGAGTAATTTAATTCTGTTATCAGTACCTCCACTAACGCTAAACGTATAATAGTATTCTTCTCTTTTTTTATATTAGCATACACTAATTAATACCATTACAAGTTTAACCGACCCGTCGTAAATCGCCTCACATATCTAGGTTTGCCTGCATTCCAATGTAGGTTTCGTTCGAGACTAGTATAAATACTGATTTGACATGAGTTCATCTGTTTTAGCTTGTAAATATAATTTATGGATTTCAGGCAGACCCCAGAAATGCTACACACTGATAACTTGCTCAAACTGAAAACCCAAATGGTTCCAGGAGCTAAAATTGTATTTAAATTATCTATTAAGTGAGCTGATTGTAACACCTATATTTATTTATTGCTGTATTCGACTAAAATACTCCCTCTCGTTAGAAAACTGCGTGCAAATAATGATATTTCAGATGTCTCTGAATGAACCTACTAAAACCACACGCCGTCTCTTATGTGTTCTTTGCACTTTACAAGTCGAATATTAATTGAGTTCACCACCGACCATCTCTTTGTATTACTGATACTATTTCCATGTGTTACTCGATATATTGCAAATGTTAGATGAATAATCAGCCACTTAGATAATTTACTCTAATATATTACTCGTCAACTTCTGCCCACTCTAATCAATGTTCTATAACTGATAACGGAATAATTATTTATACTTGCTCTAATTCTCGAATGATGTATTCAGCCGTGTTATAATGCACTTAATTATTTGATTACAGTGCCTAGATAAAATGTTATAATGATAATGATATTTCACGTAATCATTTAAATCACTTCCAAACGTAATTTTATATAAATTCAGACCACAGTTCTTTATCTTGCTATTCAAACCAATATACTATAAAATAGTAGAAATTTACCAGAAACCTTCAATTATATTATTTAGTAATATATTTAAAGTTATATAACAAACTATCACGATTTATTCAGACAATGTTCTGGAACCATTTTCGATATATCTATTTTTAAATTATTGAATAACGTATTTATCCACAACTTTACTATAAAATTCACGGTTACTTTAATTAAAACACAATGGATTTGCCGTTGGATTGATTAAGTTGTTTATAATAATTATCTTGTAAACAATGACTTAACGCGATATAATTTACGTAACACTTCACTTCGGTTAGTTATCACTTAAATAAACGTACTTAGTATGATGTTACCTACGACTCCTTTTAATCCGCCTCGACAGATTAACCTAAATAATTCTAGACTCAAATGGCCCTAGTGTTTACGTCGGTCTACTGTCCCGTACCAAAGACAGCAGGTGTGTTTGATTTGACATGTGTGAATTTATGCGAATTGTGTGAAAGGGAATAACAATGCGAACTAAACTAAGGATAAGGAATGGAATAGCTTGCGAAAACCCCTAAAACTATTCCACGGATCCTAGATTATAGGAAATAGGTGTTTGAAACGCTTCCGAAATCAGACTCAATTCCAGAATTTAAGGCTATGTTACCTACCAGTTCTTTTTTGCCACGTTTCAGGAATTTGGGTTTTATTGAGAAAGGTATTTATAAAATATAGGAATCTTTAGATATTCAATCCAAAGAGCGTTATCATTTGTCACTGTCTAGTATGCACAACTCGTCAAAAGAATCACCAATTATATTAGCATAACACAGCCAACGAAATTACCAACTATTTTAACAGAGCGTGTGCACTTCAACCAGCTACAATGAGAACTATCCCATGTCCCCGTTCGAAATCAGTTTTTATATTCCACTGACTCCCCGCTTGGTGCTTCCTAGTGACGTCACACGCCTCCTCGTCGCTTGGGTATCAGGTAGTATTTTTTTTGAGAAATGACCTACGCATTAGACCTTTCTTGTACTTAAAATAGCATGCCAATATTATTTTAAACCAAACATCTTAACTAGTTCAAATTAAGCATATTTTAATTATATACACACCATTAACCTTAAATTACTAGCATTCCATGCAACATGCTACGTTTAATATTTAACTCCCAATCTAGGTAATATACACTCATCGTCATTCAAAGCATAGCGACATTCAATCGTGCAAAATTTGGTAAACGCGTCCGTTTACTAACCAACAGTCTCGTATCAAAGCTTGACAAAGAAATCAAATTACATCTTATTTGGTTCTTAAACCCTTTATAAATTATTTTAATACGCATTAACCAATGAGATAATTTAGACGTCCATAGAGTTCATTTTGCAATAATTAACACGTGTCAATATTCCTTTATTTCAAATACGTCGTGAAGACGAATAATTTTTTATGTTGTATGAATGGTATTTGTATTGTTAACAGATGTGAGGTAAAAATTCTCAGCGTTGTTTCGCCATCGTGGCGATATAAATAATACCATTTCAATTCATCATTGTATGTGAGAACAAGTTGAATTCCTGAGACGAGCTCAGCCGAATACAAGGGATTTTCGATTTTGCGATTATTTTTTTTTGTGATTTTTTGCGATTTTTTCTTTATCTTGCAATGGTTAACCCCAGCACGAATCTATTACCGAAAACAGCAACTCGATAGCTCATCTCCTTCATACCCAAACGAGAAAAGCCCTATTGCTATCGAGTTGTCGTTGACGTCGTCGTTGCCAATTTTCTGTCACGGTTTTGGGTATGAAGGACATGAGCTATCGAGTTGCCGTTTTCGGTAATAGATTCGTAAAAATCGCGAAAAAAAAAAAACGCAAAATCGAAAATCCCTTGTGTTCGGCTGAGCTCGTCTCAGGAATTCAACTTGTTATAGTACGTACAAAGTAAAAAGTTTATGTGTCAAAGAATTCCTCCCCACCGATATCGACTGGTAACGTACCCAAAAGGCTAGCGGCATTGCCGTTGGATGGCAATACCAATTCTTTGCGCAAAAAACAAGCCAGTATTTTGGTCACGCGGAGCGTCGACCAGTCACTTAGCGATTTCTTTATAAAGCAACCGTGTACTCGAGCCCCACGAACCTAATGTTTCAACTCAAAAATATTGCTAACTAAATTATTATATTCGCGTCGTTTGAGGGTCTCCGCAGATACCGCAACAGCACAAGTCGTCGAATGTCTAACCTAACCCTTATTTCAATATGTCACTAATTTGTGTAGTGTATGTTCTATGAGGTCGATGCCGACTTGCTCGGTATTTAAGAAAAAACATCTATTACTTATTTAAGTAGTTTAATTGATTCTGGTAAATATTTTATTGAATAATGAGCTTTGCTGTGAAATACAAAATAGTAATATAATTCCAAACATTACCCTTACACTATTTTACTATAATTATATGAAAAACACCCAAGTTCTTTTCTGTTTCAATTCTGAGGATACAATAATTAAGTAAACGCTTCTAAATAATAGAAAAACATCTTTTTTTGATTAGAATCTCTCTTGGATTGTGTTCCTTTTGATTATTCACAGAATCGTGTAATATTCAACACCAACGTATGATTAACATCACGTAAATGATGGCAAAACATTTCGGAGTGATTTCACTTTATAACATGCCCTTATTTCCCACGGGAAACATGAGCGTGATATTGTATAACATGTCTGCATGTGGTAATTTTGTGCTTTTGAAGTCATTACTATTACTTGATTAGTAAAAATAAAAAGAAGTTCTATCTAAGTTAAGTGCAAGATCATCTTTATAAGTAATTTATAAAAAGTATCATAAGTAAATAAATAAATATTTTACGAAATTCTACACAGAGCTTTCTAGACCCAAAGTGAGCATAGTTTAATTAGCTTGTGGTATGGGTTCCAGAATGCGGATTAACATGTTTATTTACTTTTTTAGGGATTTTCTTTAGAAAAGCCCCATTACTATCGAGTTGTCGTCGACGTCGTTGCCAATTTTCTGTCACGGTTTTGGGTATGAAGGAGATGAGCTATCGAGTTGCTGTTTTCGGTAATAGATTCGTGCTGGGGTGAACCATTGTAAGATAAAGAAAAAATCCCAAAAAATCGCAAAAAAAAATATCGCAAAATCGAAAATCCCTTGTATTCGGCTGAGCTCGCCTCAGGAATTCAACTTGTTTGTAAATAAATACATATTATACATAGAAAAACACCCAGAACAATGCAAATAGACATATTCGTGCATACAAATATTTGCACTGAGCGGGAATCGAACCCGCGCCCCATGCCATAGCAGTGGCATGTACTACCGCTACGCCACAGAGGTTAATACACATCATCATCATAATGTTTTCTCAGTTGCCTCCAAAGTATGCACTTTGGAACTTTAGGGCTGCTTAGGGCTGCTTTTCGGGAGCGACTGCCATCTGGTCTCCCAACCCTGAGAGGAAATCTGCATCAGATCCTGGTCTGTTGTTTAGCGGGTTCATCAAACTTGCAGGGTAAGGTTGGTTTAGGCCTCAAGGATGTTGATAGGGCCTTGCATACCCTATAGGTACTATTTACACATGAAAACACACATACCTTTTTTACGTGCGGAAATCGCTTCGAGTAACCCCCCTTCCTGATAGCCAGCGAGGGTGGGGTGGGCGTGGTTATGTTGGACTTGAACCAACTAAAAATTTGTCACAAAATTCGGCCGGGTGGGTACCACCGTGTAGGGGTGCGTGTTGGGTAACCTCCTCGAGTGTCGCTCCGATTCCGATCCCGCTGCAGTCCGGGGGGAACGGAATCGGAGCGGCCGGTACACCCTGGGCGGCGGTCAATGGCTTCCCCTTCATAGGGTTGGCATTGATCGTCGGCCAATACCCAACGTGGCGGGAACACATCGCTCTCCGTACTCCTCTGCTTTCAGAGGAGACAGGATGAGCGATGCTGTTAGTGGTGAGATGGCCCAGGGTCAGCCGGGGTGCGAGGGATATGCTCTATGGGTAACCTTACACCCCGGTGTCTGAAGACCCGAGACGGCGTGCGGTTTTAGTCGGTGCAAGCCCGACATAACCGCCCCCGCTGGCCGGCGGGGGGGTATCCGAAGGGATTTCCGCACGAAAAAAAAAAAAAAAAAAAAAAAAAAGGGTACCACCGTGTACGATTGCGAAAAATCCTCCATAGTAATCCAATTTTGGTTTGATTGCGTTCAGGGATCAGCAAGTGCATAGCCGGGCAGGGGGATTGTGGTTACCAGGTTACCAGGTGGTAGAAATTTGATGACACAAATTTGTCACAAAATTCGGCCGGGTGGGTACCACCGTGTACGATTGCGAAAAACCCTCCATAGTAATCCAATTTCGGTTTGATTTCGTTCAGGGGTCAGCAAGTGCATAGCCGGGCAGGGGGAATGTGGTCGCAGCACTAGTGGGACCGGTTGGTGTCACGCGGTGCTGCAACGACAATCCTCTTCTGATGAGGCCGTCAAGCTGAGTGCCACCATTGTTAACATGGTACGTGTATGAAATGGTGACCCTCTTTCCTGAGACTTTACCTTCAGCTTACCATCAGGCGGAGTGAAGTCAAGTTGACGTGTCCTAAATATAAAAAAAAAACACCCGAGTGTAAGGTTTCGGCCCATAAGGCATTTCCCTCGCACCTAGACTGACCCAGGGCATCTCCGGTTTCTCAATCTCTCGTTCTCTCCCTCTCGCTCTCTATCTATCATCTATAGTTTCAGGCTCCCCCAACAAGGCGCTGAGTATAGCACACAGCAGGGGTATTAGTGTGTGAGAGCCACACATAACCGCGAGGTATGCCGTAGAAAATATTCCCTGAAGAAAAAAAAAAGGCCATCTCCGATTTCGGGATGACCCCCTCGGGTTATGAATACTTTTAGCCTATGAACATTCGGAACATGTACCTTTCAAATGGTGGGAGAATTTCTCAAACAGGTGTTTGTCGAATATATAATATATAAAACTCGAAAACATCATAATCTAATAATAGTATACATTTATTTGCATATTTTTTTATAAAGAATAAATAAAACACGTTCACGTCGGTAGTGTAATGGGCAGGAGTCGATCCCGGGACCTATATCGACCGTAAGGCTGACTGCTTATCCACTAAGCGTGTATTTTTATACTAAGAATACATTAAAAAAGTGGTACATACCTGGCATACACAGTAAATCCAGTGAATCGTCCGTAAGATTATACACCGTACAATTAGTTGGAGGGTCTGGTCTTGTTGCTGGTAGCAGGGTATAAACACACGGTGAAACTTGCTGACCGGCCAGATTCATTGCTCTACACGATAAACTGCCATAGTCCACTTCAGAAACGGGTGTGTATGTTAGTAGTGATTTGCCTTCTTTTGCTTCTACCGTAAAACGGTCCTGTAGAAAGGTAACTTCAATTAATATTAGTTTGCCAATCTAAATTGCAGTCTATGGACTCTTACAAGTCAGGGATATAAGCTAAAAATAAATATTTGTCATCAGGCAATCTGTTATACGAGGAAGTTTCAGTGAGGGAGATGGTGCTCCTATTTCTACGAGCTGCTGAACAAGCAGCATAAATTGGTACAGCCATTAGATCTCCTTCCAAATCAAGGACTAGTGCCACTGGTAACGCCGAGAGAAGTGCGGAATGCTGGCGCAGTTGGCCTTGGGCTGGTGCATGCGTCGGACCTCTGTGGTCCCTCACCACTCAGTCTAATGCAGTCGGAAGAACTTCGTCCGAATGGAAATCACTTGGCCAAGTGGCGGAGCGTTTGCTGTGAAAGTGGACTGAGTCTGTCTAAATAAACCTTGCAGTTGAAGAGAAAAAGCACGAAAAACAAAAAAAAAAGTACGCTTATTGTTTTTGATTGATATGTCAGCTCTTCCAGGTGCCGCTGCCGTCTGACCACCCATCCCTGATAGGAAAGCCTGCGTCAGAGCCTCGTCCGTTGCTTAGCTGGTGCACCAACTTGCTGGTGAGGTTGGTTCAGGTCTCAAGGTTGTTATTAAGGCCCTCCAATACCCAGTGTATATTACATAGGTCAACACAAAATGTCCAGGGGAACGGCCCCCCATCGGCTCTGATATCGGTGTTCGAAATTCATGAAATTTAAAAGCAAACTTAACTTATTTTAAAGCATAAATTTCAGGTAAAAGACCATTTTTTTAATAGAATAGAATACATTTAGTCAAAAAAGTATCGGGAATGGATGATTTGTTTCTGAAGGAGCATATTTTGAAGTTGATAAAATAAATTTGGATGAATAACAAACATTTTGTGTATTAATGATCTTTCTCCGTTACTTTCTTGACAGAGTAGTATAGTTTATTGTACAACAATAAAGAAATTTTCATAAGTACTTAACTTAGCTATTATAATATAATTATGCACAATGGCAACTGGCAACGGTGTCATGTTGATTGGCGATACATCGAAGTGCTGAGATGCCTATATGAGACCGCCACTATGTCCGTCCAACTCCAAGACCAGAAGACGAACCCCATAAGCCTACAGCGTGGAGTGAGACAGGGGGATGTTATATCCCCCAAACTATTCACCAACGCGCTGGAGGACGTCTTCAAGACTCTGGATTGGACTGGGCGGAGTATAAACATATATGGCGAGTACATCTCGCATCTTCGGTTCGCCGACAACATCGTCATAGTTGCGGAGTCGCTGGAGCAGCTGGGCGAGATGCTGCACAGCCTAAATGGAGCCTCTCGGCATGTCGGTCTTGATGTGAACTTTGACAAAACCAATGTTATGTTCAACGAACATGTCACGCCGAGGCCGATTGCCATCGAAGGGTCGACACTCGAAGTTGTTCAATAATATGTCTACCTTGGGCAGGTTATCCAGCTCGGTAGAAACAACTTCGAGAAAGAAGTCACCAAAAGGATCCAATTAGGTTGGGTACCATTTGGCACACTGCGTCGGGTTTTCTCCTCCCCTTTACCGCAATGCCTTAAAACAAAGGTGTTCGACCAGTGCGTCCTACCTGTCATGACTTACGGTACCGAAACGTGGACATTGACAGTGAGGCTAGTTCACGACTTAAAAGTCGCGCAGCGGGGTATGGAGCGAGCTATGCTTGAGGTTTCTTTGAAGGATAAAATTCGAAATGAGGCCATCCGACAAAGAACCAAATTCGCCGACATAGCCCGCAGAATAAGCAAGCTGAAGTGGCAATGGGCTGGCCACATCTGCCGAAGGACCGATGGCCGATGGAGCAAACGAGTCCTAGAGTGGATACCACAAATCGGTAAACGGAAGGTGGGACGTCCCCCAGCAAGATGGACGGACGACCTGAAAAAGGTAGCTGGGATAGACTGGATGCGCAAGGCGGAGGATCGGGTGCTATGGCGTAAAATGGGATAGGCCTATGTCTAACAGTGGACTGCAATAGGCTAATTAATTGATGCACAATGGGCAGTCTTATCGCTTAAAGCGATTTCTTCTAGACAACCTTTGTATGGATCTGGTTGAGGTAGAGTAAATAACTAGTGGTGTAGTTGAAGCGATTGGGAATCATAATATTAAATAAATACATTTTTTTACACCACTCTGTTACCAGACAAGCTCACGGTCTGACGACGCGGTTACCGTGTCCTATGGACGTGTGCAACACTAGTAGCGTCAGACTTGCGCTGCCGACCCTGTAAAAACCTTTTAATGCCCTTCTTGAAGAACCCCATATTGTAGTCGCTCGGGAAAACCTCAGCGGGGAGCTTATTCTACAGCCTGAGGGTGCGCGGAATAAAGTGCCTTTCATACCTAACTGTACGCACCGTTTCCGGTCGCAACGTATGACGATAAATTTCCTGGCCCTTTATATTGAGTTGTGTATCATTTATTAGTAATAGTTTGTTAGTAATTTGTTGCAATTTCTTTAAGAAACGCTAAGTATCATTGTGGACTTTTCATGTCATAATTTTATACGTGAATATCTGGGACGTGTCTGGGTGGCTTAGCTGGTCAGAGCGTTCCCCCTGTAAGGGACTGGTCGCGGGTTCATGTCCTGTCCTAGATGTTCTATTTTTCCGATCTAAATCTATAGGAAAACTAAGTATACAAATTGCTTAAACATTTTAATCGAATTATTAGGCGGAGTCATCAAAAAACAATGTTTAAAAATGACTGTAAAGTCGTTCATTGTTTCCGTAGTTCGCAAGAATTACGGTAGATGGCTCCAGCGTCGCCGTAAGATGTATATAATATATCGGAGAATTTCGAATATCTGGGACGTGTCTAGGTGGCTCAGCTGGTCAGAGCGTTCCCCTCTAAGGGACTGGTCGCGGGTTCAAGTCCCGTCCTAGATGTTCTCTTTTTCCGATCTAAATCTATAGAAAAACTAAGTATACAAATTGCTTATTTTAATTGAAAGAAAGAATGACATAACTGAACTACTTACAGGGTCGACCTTGATGGAGCCTGCTGAATTATTAAGAGTCCACTCGAAGGTGTCGGGTGGTGGATACGCTTCAACTTCGCACAGCACTGTGGTTGGCTCTTGCAATGCCGCGCCGATGATCTTAACATCTTTATTTTTACATAACGGCTTGTCTGTATAAAAAGAAAATATATTTTAGAACATTCTAAGAAAGTAACAACCTCTGTGGCGTAGCAGTAGAGCGTTCAATACTGCTGTCAGGGGTAGGGGGTTTGATTAGCGATCCGTACAAATATTTGTATGCATAAATGTGTATATTTGCATTGGTCTGGGTGTTTCTATGTATAATATGTATGAATTTACTAAAAAATAAAATTATCTAAGTATGCTTATCCGTGTTCAAGAACCCATATCACAAGCTTGTTGAGCTATGCTAACATTGGGTTAAGATAACCCTCCTCTCATCGTAGAATATTTATTGTATAAAATATAAGATTGTAGATTTTTCATTTCTTTTTTTTTGTTTCAAGAATATTAGTAAGCGAAATTACTAATAATCCCCTTACCCCTCCAGCTATGCTTAATTGCATGAGTTAGGAGTGGGTTCGCGTCGCTAGTGAAAGGGCCAGGATTCGGACCCGGAACCTATTGATCGTAGGGTCGACTAATTAACCACTAAGCTACCGACGCTTGAATTAAAGTTATTTATTTATTATGTTATTGCATTGCATGCACAATAACATAATAAATTTCTGAAATTTTAATTTTGTGGTTCAAGTCCCGTCCTAGATGTTCTCTTTTTCCGATCTAAATCTATAGGAAATGTAAGCATACAAATTGCTTAAAAATTTAATTGAAATAACATAATAAGTGGCGTTTTAGCATAATAATTTCAATGACAAAACAAACCCTCACACTGAAGACACTCGAATATTCTGAATAATGTATTATGCTAAACACGACGCACACCATTTCAATAATCCTTATTGACAAGGCTTTTTGTTTATCAGACGTATTCCGCCTTCGCATTGTTACCTAAACGTCACGACAAAATGATATTATGGATATTGTTTTAAGCCCCTACTTATGAAGTTTATTTTATCATTCAATTCATTTATTTTCATGCCAATATAGATTACAAAGAAACTCATAAATGTTTGATATGTAATATCGCAGAAAACCGATGATCTCACGAAGATACAATATTTTTTATCACTTAAATCCTGTAATACCTATATGGTTGACCGAGCCTTGCTCGGCAATTTTTTTTCGAAATTTTCTAAAAATGAATCCTAGATTGAGCTTTACTCGGCTTTTTTTTCGAAATTTTTAAAAATGAAACCTATATTGAGCTTTACTCGGTTTTTTTTTCGAAATTGTCTAAAAATTAAACCTAGCTAGATTGCAGGGTAAAGGAAGCATACAAAATGCTTAAAAATTTAATTGAACTAGCTAGATTGATTTATCGTCCCTGAAATCTCCTGTTCTGTACGTTCGCGATGTACGCAAAAACTACGACACGGATTTTGATGCGGTTTTTTGTATAAAAATGTTTTCGTCAGACTTAAAATCCGTGTTTGTTTGGTAGAACCGGAGATATGATCAAAAGAACGATAAGTGACTTCCGTGCGGGCGGAGTTGCAGGCGTCAGTAAGTATCGGTATATTATTAAGTCATTTATAATAGGTAGGTATACACAAACAAGTTGAATTCCTGAGACGAGTTCAGCCGAATACAAGGGATTTTCGATTTTGCGATTTTTTGCGATTTTTTCTTTATCTTGCAATGGTTCACCCCAGCACGAATCTATTACCGAAAACAGCAACTCGATAGCTTATCTCCTTCATACCCAAAACCGTGACAGAAAATTGGCAACGACGACGTCGACGACAACTCGATAGCAATAGGACTTTTCTAAAGAAAATCCCTAAAAAGAGAGACTGACGCGCAAGTTTCTGATGACAAGCGTTCCATCGAAAAAAAAACATTAAAATGCGATTTCACACAAATTTCTTGTTTCTTTCACTAATAAATTTGTTACCCAGGGTGCCCGGCAACGGACACTTGGGGAGGACACTGTGCGGTTTTAATCGATATACGACATAACCGGGTGGTTATGTCGCTGACCGGCGGGGGGGGGGGTATCCGAAGGGATTTCCGCACGAAAATAAAAAATCCAACAACTCATTAAAAAATACGTTTTTGTACAATATAGAACGCGATACGGCGGTTTCGATTAACAAAGAAAACAGACAGTTAAGGCGTCAAACATCTTTTATTTTTCATTTAAGAACAAAGTTACATGTACATAAACGTCAATATCAATGCTCGGTTTCGATTAAAAAAGAAAACAGACAGTTAAGGCGTCAAACATCTTTTATTTTTCATTTAAGAACAAAGTTACATGTACATAAACGTCAATATCAATGCTTTTACATTTACATCCAATTCGCAAGGAATCGTCAAATCCTGTGAGAAATGACTCCAGAAAAAACTCACGGTCATTCTTTATTATCGCCAGTAATAAATTACAATGAATGCTATCAAATTATATCAGTAAGCAAGATACTAAAATACGCCAATCACGAACTTGTCGCCTTATTGTCACTCCGTTGCAATCTGAATTAAATGATCTCCGGCATTAATTTAAAATAAAAAGACCCTTAAAATCAGTCAAACTTTTGCCAGAATACTAAATAACTATTTGCTTATTAAAAGAGACCGATATTCTTAGCAATCCATGGATTTTCCGTGCGGGTGCCGGGTCCATCGCGTTGCTGCGTTGGGAACTCGGGACAGTGCTTGGGACTTGCGACCCAAGTGTAGGTTTAGAAAGGGCCCCTTTGTTGATGTACAACAACACTCACCTTCACTACCCAAGTTCCCCTCCCTGCCTAACCAAATTTGATGCGAACAATTTTGTGAATATATAGGTATACTATACATAGAAACAGCCAGACCAATGCAATTTATTTGCAATGAGCGGGAATCGAATTGAGCGAGAATCGAACAAGCGATCTTTGAATTAGTAGTCAAACGCTCTACTGCTACGCCATCGTAATATCAATGTCAATTTGAATGAATTTTCAAATGAATTATTTCATAATGTATTAAATCATTTACTATCTACATATCAAAGCAATAATGACAATGTTACCCTCCCAGGTAAATATTTTTTTAAATCTTTATTTTAATTAGGAGTTTTTATCCAATGAGGATACGCCAACCCCATCATACCTTTAAAAATTATATAACATCTAGAATATACTGCTTTCGGGCTGTTTGGTCGTGGCCTATAGGAAACTTGCGTTCCAAACGTTTCGTCGGTCACTGCGGTCGACATCTTCAGTGGCACAGGTCCGGGCGCCGACAAGTGCGTAGAAATTTCCTCGGCAGCGACTTCTCTTCTCTTAGGCGACTGATGCCCGGAAGCAGTATATTCTACATACAACACGGGCCGTGAAAGACTAAATATTTATATTATATAACATCACTACAATTGTTTGGGTAAGTAATCACTTTAGATGATGCGGTTCACAGCTGAACCTACAGCTATGAACATAGCTAAACGACCTTCTTAGCCACTTCTGATTTTGGTCTTGAATGAGACTTACATCTACTCTGGTTAGATTTAGTTTGTTCAGCAGCGAGTTACGTTCATATTTATTCCGGACATACTCTATCAGCAAATGTTGTATATCTTCAATTATATTATATTATTATTTTTAATTAAGTATGCGAACTTTGTTGATGGAAAACGTCCAGATCTGAGTCTTAGGGCTAGTTTCACATAGTTTCTACTTAATTTCGAATCATCTTCCCAAGTACCTGAACAATAAAACTTCGACTGATGTTGCCCATAACGATAAAAGGTTTTACTTCCCCCCCCAAGGGTAACAAAAATAAAAGCAATAAGAACAAAGTAAACAAGTCCCCAGAATCGTTGAAAAGAGACATTAAATGTGAGTTCCAGTAAACCGTTCGTGTCGAACGATGGTACGGTCGTATTGCAAGACAACATAAAGTACATGTAATAGAGGTTCAAGGAATAAAAAGTTAACCATTATTATTCTATCTTCAAAGTTACTTCAACACAAACAGAAAAACTAAAAAACATTCTCAGTTACTATGTCCTAAAATATCAAATACTGGAACCTCTGGTTAAGTGTTAACCGAGTAAGTTAACAAATTGAAAGGTTAACCAAGAATATACTGATCAGTCTTTGGATTCATACTTTTTATAACATCTCGGGACCTACCGCGATTAATATGGAACTTACTTTTGCCGACGTTTCGAATGCGTTGCAGCACACGCAGTAAAGCCGTGACCACATAGTTTAAAAACACCGCGATAGTTTAAAAAATCTTTGCATTTGTGATCACTGTTAACACAGTGAGACCCGTCCGTGGCTTGGAGAGCAATTGAAGCTGTCGGTGCCGGCCACCATGAAGATCTGTCTCAGTCTTTACGGGTAGTTGGAGCCCCAAAAAACTTGTCTAACAACAGATATCGACAATGGGTTATGGAGTGCAAATGGCAGTCGTTTCACGAAAAATATCGAAGTTCTGCTGCTTCGTAGTTGACAGAAAAATCCAACTCCAACTGAGTTCGGGAGAGGCTCGAAGGATCATGACTGGAACCTCTCTGGTTATTTGAAAGTATCATAAAAGTAGTGCAGAGAAACCTCCACAGGCTTCACTCCATCGGTGCCACTGTCGGAATCGGACAGACTAACACCTCACGGTGTCCTTCCCAAGTGTCCATTGCCGGGCACCCCGGGTAAGCCCTCGCAACGATAACCCCAGGGTTGCAAGCGGACTTTGGCCGCCATCGCAGCCTCGCCTATGGGGTCTGGTTTGATCCCGCGACGGTGAGTTGGCAGGTTGTAGGACACACATGACACGCCTCCATCTTGGCCTGCTTCTGTAAGGACAGCGAGTCAGTCAACTGCGGTCTTCAGGCCCTGATCATGGAGGTCGGTAGTCCCGGGCGTAGACAAGTCTGCGGCATAAGTGCAGTTTATACTTGTTTAAATCATTGATCCTGGCACCGATTTGCTGATTAACTATCACACACAAAGATAATAGGACGAATAGTTTGAAGTACAGTTAGGTAAAATTTAATTAACACTTCACAAGTACTGCGGCGCGCACCCATTAACTATCTGAAGGGGAATGATGTTAAGGCATTTGAATCAAGCAGTTTATCGTCCACCATATTGTTTTATAGGTTGGAAAACATAACCTTTCACATTTCTGTCGGTAAGAAGATACGCCGGATTCTACGACAAAATGGTCTCAACGACATAATTTGTCAGGCTCTTGTCGCCGCATGTGTGTCTACCAGCTGTATCTACTTGAACTAAATGGCTTGAGCAAGAGAGAAATATTTTAAAATTAATTCATATAACTCACCAAAAAACAATGTTTTCAAACTATTATACTGACATCAATCATTGTTTCGTAACCCTTCTATAATTCATAAAGAAAAACAATTATTTCTGTTACCATATATTTATGATAAATATATAATTAAAGTATAATTATGTTACACGAAATACCTAATTTCATTGTTAGAACAAACACCTACACTCTTGTAGTTAGTAATCAAACCTACAATTATCCTCAACCAATTTTCCAAGCTTTCACTGTACTACTGAAATTGTAACGTATAATACGATTTACACCATGAGTGTATATAAATGAACAATGTAAATGAAACAAAAATAATTCTAGGAAATGCCTGCAGGTATTTTCATTTTACTAAAGCATGTGCAACTAACTCTAGTTGTTTTTATACGATACTCTAAGCAGTATAACGTAATAAAATACACTTAACCCAGTTTCCTCCAACACGCTTAGCTCAATATTTACTGTGTAAACGTTAAGGGAGACAGCTAGCTTTATACGAAACTTTTTCGGTGGAGTCTGCGCAGAAAGTCAAAGAATAGTGCTGTAAAATCATGTTGAGTATAATTTTTTTTTCTTCTTCTATGGTAAGAAGTTCACTTGATGGTTAGATATTATTATAATCTATGGATGCTTGCTAGAAAGTGACTTGAACGTTGCATTCTAATGAGTGAAAGGATATAGAAGAGAAAATAAATGAATATAAAATATTTTTTGTCAAAATATTGTTTGAGGTGCTAAACAAATTATTTTAAATACAATTTTAAATACAAATGCAAGTAGATTTTTATATTTTTAAACAAAGAATAAAACACACTTAATGACCTTTTTTTTTACGTGCGGAAATCCCTTAGGATACCTCCCCGCCGGCCAGCAGGGGTGGTTATGTCGTGTATCGTTAAAACCGCACGGTGTCCTCCCCAAGTGTCCGTTGCCGGGCACCCCGGACACTTGGGGAGGACACCGTGCAATGACCTTAAAGAAATCACAATAAAATGGCACATCAGGCGGGGTGCAGTCAATTTGACGGACTAAGTATAAATAAAAAAATTAAAATGTACATAATGAGAATAGAATAGAATTGCACCGCAGTATAATACCAGCAGCATTGCAAACTGAATAGCAATGCGTTATTTAACGTCTATTCAATGTTTGCAATTGCAGGTTTGGCATTGTAGGTATGGAGGTTGAGTTGCGAATCATCGGTACATTTAGTTTTGAGACATATATAATACAGTAATATATGAAACTCATACTTATATGTATGTATACTAAGGATCTGATATCATACTATAATACAGCGAGCCATCCAGACTCCAAGTTTTTATAGCTTAGGGGGAGATGGATGCACAAAAATTCAAAATCATTTTTAAAAGACGAAAAGCATCATATTTGAAAATTTGTTTCCCTCGTGTATCTATGGGCCCCTTTCCCCTAAATAGCTTATGATTTATCGGCTCCAGAATGCGAACAAATATAACCAGATGCATTTTTTCTAACGTACTATTATCACTCAGACCAATGTAAATAGATTTGAGTCATGAAAACAAATATTGGCACTGAGTAGGAATCGAATCCACGACCTCTGACTTGGGAGTCGAACGCTCCACCGCCATGCCACTGAAGTAAAAGGTAAAAATATCTGAATAGACTGTACCTGATATTAAACAATGTGTTCTACTTACAGACAACTTGCATATGCAAATTCGGTGACTTGCCGTCACCCTCGACGTTTGAAGCCGTGCACGTATACCAGCCTGCCTGATGCCGCGCCACATTACGAAGAACCAAGTTTGTATTCCCCGTCATTACAACACCGTTGGCCGGATTGTGTTGTAGGAGAATGCCCTGTGGGTTATTTATAAGGTCTTATTCACACGAAAGTTGAATTTAAATAGATAGTGTCCGTAACCGAAAAGATATGTTTAAAACGAGACAAGACTTTCCTGTACGGTCGTGTAATTTGCTTTGGTGTTTATTGTTTTGAACGTGAGATTTAGTTAAAAATTAAACTGAATAAGATACAGGATTAGGATGTACGGATCACATCTTTTTCTTCAGCTGTGTGGCCGAAAAATATTTGGCAATCAACCTTTTTATACATCTGGGAATGGCTGTCCGTAAGGTTAACAGGAATGAATGTTATGAAGTGGACAGTGTCTTTAAATAGGTATACATATATTTGGAGGAAACAGGGAGCTCCTCCAGGGATGAGGGACAGTTCACAGACACAGCTCGTAACCTACCCTTAAGACACTACATCAGATCCCGGAATGGTGATTGTGATATCGAGTTGTAACATCGCAACCTCTAGCTCAGTTGGGCAGAGCTAGAGGTTATGAATGCGGGTACGCCGTCGTTCAAATTATAATCTAGTGTTCATAATTCATTTCAAATGCCATGCTTATTTGTTATTTAACCAGTTAAAAAGATAATATTCTAGAAAAGTTCAATCCATATTTATGTTCTCACGAAACCACAAAGTCTTTCAAATAGGACGAATTTATTTAATAATAAAACCTACGCATCATGTGCCATAGAATATTTAAAATTGGTACGAAAAGAAAATTAGGAAACTCAATTTCGAAAACTTTTCCACAATATCTTCTGAGGAACCCCAATTTCTGCCACCGACAGCTAATTTTGCAACTTCTTTTATGGATAATGGCCTAAATGTCATCAGTTGAACTTTCCATTGAACCGTAGTTTTACAATTTTAAAACTGTTATACAGAAACCTTCAACAATATTGTTAATTTGACTACAAAACATTTCACTGAATAACTTTTGCTATTGCTAATTTTTTAGTGAAGCTGAATAAATCTATATTAATGTCACAGTGAAACGATATAGTTCTTTTAGACTGTGTTCAAATTGTGTTAGTTTTTGTGTTTGTTTATATGTCTCAGGTAATCTTCGAAACGACTGCACTTATTATAGAATTCTTTCACCATTGAAAAGGCACATTATCCCTGATGGACTTAAGCTATATATTATGTATAAATTACTTTGACTGGAGTTAAAATAAAGTTGATATAAAAAAAAAAAAAAATTAACATTCGGTACGTGAAATATTTGTGTAAACGACATCTCACAGTCCTACAAACTCATATAAACTGCTATTGCTAGTATGCTGTAGCTGCATATAAATTGCTAGTATGTTTATCTTTTATCAAGTAGTAGGTACCTACTTTAATTGAGCCTATTCTTGTAATAAAAAGGTGTTCAAAATCAATCTAGTCTAGATCTCCCAGATGTCAAAAAAGATGTTCTAGTAACCAAATTTTGTTGAAAATCTTGAAAATTTTGTTATGAGACTACAATGCGGATATGAGAATCACGATTGCTTAGAAGGCACCTATTCACTCACGACTTGAAGATTCCGAGGTTATAGCTTTTTGGAAACACAGACTCAGGCAGGCAATTCGACTACTATGTTAGAAGTCGAAGGTTCGATTACCGCTTAGTGCATTATATTCATGAACTAGCTGACCCGGCAGACTTCGTACTGCCTTAATCGATGACAAACCTTTTAAACCTTCTCTGGACCTCCACAAATAATTCAAGACCAAAATTAGCCAAATTGGTCCAGCCGTTCTCGAGTTTTAGCGAGACTAACGAACAGCAATTCATTTTTATATATAAGAAAAATAATTATGTCTATATGCTTTGATCTGGGTGTTTCTAGGTATAATATGTATGTATTTATGTATCTAATTTTGTTTATCCGCATTCGAAACCTATTTTACAAGCTATGCTTAGTTAATATCTAGACTACACTCATATCTTTGAGTATATAGAAATTAGATAAAAAATAACAGCCCTCAAAATCGTTAAATGTTGCTTGAGTTCTATCTATTCACTTGAGTTTTTCATTTATACAATTCTGCCTTTATCATAGCTATGCCATTCTGTAAGAAAGTTTAAGTATCTCGATAGCTGAATCCGCAGTCGGGTTCAGCTGTCGAGACTTAATAAACACTTTCAAAAATACCACCACAGTTTTCACTTTGTCTATTCATTCGTGGTAGAAATTTGATGACACCGGATGACGTTCCGTGGGCAGGCCCCCTACAAGGTGGACCGACGATCTAGCCAAGGTCGCGGGAAGCCGCTGGATGCGGGCAGCGCAGGACCGATCGTTGTAGAGATCCTTGGGGGAGGCCTATGTCCAGCAGTGGGCGTCGTTTGGCTGACATAATGGTGATGAGAAATTTGATGACACAAGTTTGTCACAAAATTCGGCCGGGTGGGTACCACCGTACACGATTGCGAGAAACCCTCCATAGTAATTCAACTTCGGTTTGATTGCGTTCAGGAGTCAGGGGATTGTGGTCGTAGCACTAGAGGGACCGGTGGGTGTCACGCGGTGCTGCGACGACTATCCTCTTCTGATGAGGCCGTCTAGCTGAATGCCACCATTATTAACATGGTACGTGTATGTAATGGTGACCCTCTTTCCTGAGACTTTACCTTCAGCTTACCATCAGGCGGTGTGAAGTCAAATTGACGTGACCTAAATATTAAAAAAAAGTCCCTTAATCTGGGGGCTTCTTGTACAACAGAGGTTTTGTAGGGATTCAAGCTGTATATTTCTAATTAAAATGTCACAAATCCGGTCTGTGCTTGTCAATTTCAAAAGCAGGTTGCATGAAACAGACATCAAACTCGTCAAGTTTCCACAAATAAATAATTAATTTGAATTGATCATTGTGTTTCAATTGCTGTAATTCAGATACGCCACATCATTAAACGCAATCTCTTTATTATAGTGCCGTTAATCCGGGACGGTGTCATGTGGAATGCGGGTTGTAATCAATTATGATACGTTCAGCCCGTACTGATTCTTGTACGTTTGATGAATATTTAAAGAGATTATAATTCTTGATTTGCGATATATAGCTTCAATAGCGATATCAAAGGGACGTTTTCACAATCTGGCACATAATTTATGTTTGGTTGATATAATTCGTTCTATCTCAAATTCGTACTGATATCTGAATAAAAAGTCATTTGCATACCCGCTCGGGACATATTATTTTGATGTACATGTCGATCGTAAAACTATTTAGACATGTATATTGAAGAATTAGTAATCACTATTTGGACTTAAGACAAAATTATATTCAATTAAATATTCTATGACATTCTACACAGCGCTTTCTAGACCCAATGTAAGCATAATTTAACTAACTTGTGGTGTTCCAGAATGTGGATAAACATACTTATACACTTTTTTTTTGTAAATAAATACATATTATACATAGAAACACCCAGACCAATACAAATAGACATATTTATGCATACAAATATTTACACTGGAACAGCAGGAATCGAACCCGCGCCCGCTGTCGTAGCAGTCGAATGCACTACTGCTACGCCACAGAGCGTTATTATTATTGTACGTCTCGTTACGTGTTACGTATCGTTTCTTAATCTCGGTCACGAAATAGGCTATAACCGTTTAGAGTTGCCCTTTTGTAGCCAATAGCATTGAATTTTTCTAAATACAAGCGATATGTGTTATCTTTTGGATATATTGGCTATTTATGTCAGTCAACAAAATGTATTTTCTTGAATTGCATCGTGTTCAAATCTCATGGGATGTAAGCCTTTAGTGACCCAACGAATCAAGATCGAAATTTGATTTTAACGCTGACAAATATATTCTTATTTTATATTCATTATTAAATGACTATAGGTATAATAAATGTTTTTTTTAGCGTGTGGAAAACCCCACGGGCTTCACCCCATCGGTGACGTTGATGGGGTGGGCGTGTCGGAATCGGACCGACTAAAACCACACGGTGTCCTTCCCAAGTATCAATTGCCGGGCACCCCGGGTAAGCACTCGAAAGTATAAAGTGTAACAGCTAGAAAAAAATTTTTATTAAATAATATAACTACCTATGAATGGTACAGTAATACATAATTATTATATTATATTATTATGTTCAGTTCGCAAGAATTGTTAGAATTATTGACGAGTAAATTGATTCATTGTAAAGATTGATTAAATATTGCAAACGAGCTAATTAATTATCCCAAGTCACGTCTCAGATATTTTTTAAGCAAGAGTTTATTATTTTCTTTCATTGAAGACTATTTCAAGGTATTAAGTACAAGGAAAACAAAGAAAAACATAATTATTATTTATGTAAAAGATCCTAAATCTCACGTAATTCAACACGTACTCCGATCACGTACAGGAAATTTAAAAAGAAAATATAAAGATTTATAACTTACATTATGCTCCCAAACAACTTTGTAAGCAGGAGGATTGGCAACCACTTTACAACCGAAGTAAACGTTATCACCCTCTTCGATGTCATTTGGGTTCATCTTGGCTCCAAGGAATATTGTTGATTCTGGCATATCTGTGTACAAACACAATTTATTCTCATATCTATACAAACCATCAATTCTTTTTGAATTATCTTGATATTTATAGCTCCATAAACAGAATGAATAACATGAACGCAATGGCGATTATTGTGAAATTGTGGCGCAAACATAAAGTGCTATTTCTTTTCTATAAAACAGTTGAATGAACTTAAAAGTCATAATTTCATCGCTTGAGTTTCGTTTAAAATTACTACACTTTGATTTCAGAAGAGTTATTTTAAGAATAATAGTGGTTTTACTGTTGAAATAATGAATTTTGGAATGGAATGGAATAGAAATGGGAATGAAAAATATTTTAAACCACCTTAAGTTGTCGGAAGTTTACGCGAATATCGCATATTAAAATACTTGAAACAATTTTTAACAGATTTAATTGCGAACGTCGGGATCTGTGTAAATAATAAATTAACACTAAAAGAATCAAAATAGAATCCGTTAAAAATAATTTTACATTTTACTTCTATTATTATTCTACTATTATATCTTCTATTATCTTTCTTGACACACACACACAAAATAACTTATAACTTATACAGACACACTCATGCATAGGTACTCACCTGCACACACACACACACACACACACACACACAGATCCTTTTCCTTCCACACATACACACACACCCTCACCAGTTTCCCTCTCACAAACATGCACGCACGTATAAACGTAAAACGTAAATCTATTTCTGATCCAAATCTATTTCTGAGTAAACTACATAATCTGTTAACTGTCATAAATAACAAGTATAAATTTAAAAAACGCATAGTGTTGGTCGGGGATATAAACATCAATACGCTAAAAAAGACCAAAATTAGTGACGAATTAAGGGATTTATCGCACAATCATAAATTAAAGATTCACATTGATGTTCCAACTCGTAAGTCGTCCTGCCTAGACCATATAATAAGTAACATTCCAGATGCAATGGCCACAGTGCTACCACTGAATTTGTCTGACCACGACACAGCACAAATGCTGAGCTTTCCTGTTACATATAAAGAACAAAAACCTATCTCATACTCGATATTCAAAAGAGATTATAGCCCTGACTATATCCAGAAATTTAAAGAATGCCTGCAAAGTCTGAACTGGACGGATATCTATGAGGAAAATGACGTTAATAAAGCATTCAATGAATTTCATGAATTGCTGCGTCTTTTCAATAGCCTATGCTTTCCCAAAATCCGTATAAAAATGTATAATACCGCTAAAAGACAAAATTGGATTACTAAAGGCCTGAAAAAAAGCTGTAAGACGAAACGAATGTTGTGCCACAATTACTATAAAAATAAAACTAATGTTGATAAAATTAAATATGTTAGATATTCCAATTTACTAAAAAAATGTATTTTCAATTCAAAGAAAAACGAAATCATGACATTTATAAACAAACATGACAATAAATGTATTGCAACATGGAGAGTTATCAAAAATGAAGTACTTAACACTAAACGTAAGGATGACATTGACACAATTAAAATAGGCAATAAAACTTTAACAGACCCAGCAGAGATAGCATCCGCTTTCAATAATAATTTCATTGATATGACCAATAGCCCGAAAGGTAAGAACAAAATCCATTCAAATACTTATATTTGAATGGATTTGAATGTCTTAACATACGCAAGCTAATTCTATATATCTTATGCCGATGACTGAAAGCGAAGTAAAAAAGGAAATAATGGCATTAAAAAATACCAAATCGGAAGGCTACGATGAAATTAGCACCAAAATAATAAAAGCGTCTGTAGATGAAATAGTTGCCGTCTTAACACATCTAATAAACCAATCCTTCTCATCTGGAGTATTCCCTGAAGCTTTAAAGATTTCAATAGTTAAGCCTATTTTTAAGAAAGGAGAAAAGTCTGACATCAATAACTATTGCCCAATCACGCTAATAATAATTCTTTCTAAAGTTTTTGAGAAATGTATGTATAAGAGGTTAATGAGTTATTGTAATAAATTTCAATCAATAGGCGTCGAGCAGCACGGATTTCAAAAGCAAAAATCTACGACGCTAGCAATATATTCTTTAATAAACATAACGCTGACTAATATAAATGATAATAATTTGACCACGGGTTTATTTTTTGACTTATCTAAGGCCTTTGATTATGTTTCACACGACATATTGATAGATAAACTTGATGCTATTGGAATACGGGGACCTGCACTTCTATGGCTATCAACGTACCTGAGAAACAGACAACAACGTGTCATAACCACAAAAATTGACAAAAACTGTAATATGGTGGACTTTTCATCTGATTCCCGATACAACGTATGTGGCGTGCCTCAGGGGAGTGTACTTGGCCCTATACTGTTCCTAATATATATCAATGACATCACCAGTATCTTCAATCACAAATGCATCTTATATGCTGATGACATCTCGATTATTGTGACATCAAAAAAACCAGGAAATGCAATTAAATATCACGAAGACGAAATAAATAATACTATTGACATGCTAATCGAATACTTAAATATAAATAATTTAAAAATTAATTTAAATAAATCAGTATACGTGCAGTTTAACCAATGTTACAATGAAAAGTATAATTTTGACTTGAATATACCAAAAATAAATGAAGTGAAGGAGACTAAATTTCTAGGAATAATGTTGGACCAGCATATGAGCTGGAAGACCCAAGTTGAGAGCGTATCAAATAAAGTTAATAAATAGGTATACGCTTTAAAACAAATAAAACATATAACTAACCGTAAAACTGCCATAACATCTTACCGTGCTTACGTAGAATCTGTATTACGATATGGCCTTATAATGTGGGGTAATAGTACAGATTGCAATAGGGCATTTATTGCTCAAAAGAAGTGCATTAGAGCTATATGTGGAATTAAGCCAGATGAGTCATGTCGACCGTTGTTTAAAAAACTTAGTCTGCTACCGTTGCCATCATTATATATTTACGAAATATGTCTGTTTGTGTGGCAGCATAGTGATCTATTTAAAGTAGCAAAAGATGTAAACTCACGTAGCCGGAGAGATCCCTATAGGCTTGTGCTGAGTGATATCCCGAAGTCCACCAAATATAATAAGAGTTGTCTTGCTATGTGTGTACGAATTTTCAATAAAATACCAATGTACCTCAAAGGACTAAGCACTAGAATATTTAAAAAAGAATTGTATAAATGGCTAAATGAGCATAGCTTCTATAGCATTAACGAATTTTTTGAACAAAGGTGTTGATACTGTTGATAGGAAAGAATATTTGCGCGCTAGTACACCACTGGCAAAACATGCATGCTCAATTTTGTGAACTTTATAACTTATGTATACCATGTTTTTATGCAAATAAAATTTGATTTGATTTGATTTGATTTTATACAGATATCTATTCTACATGTTAAATATATAGGGATAAAATGAAAAAAAAAGTCTTATGCCAGTCTTTATTTATTATTTATTGTATTCAGTGTCTAGTGAAAGTGACTGGTCTTCACAACACAGGGTATCCTAGTGTGGAGATCAGTGCCATATTTTTTTTAAGATACACTTGTACTATTTAAATTTCAATAAAGTTATTAAAGTTAAAGTTAATAAACTTAGAGGTCAGAGTCATTCAGACGCGTTGTATCAATCACGAACTAATGTGAAAGTATGTAGCAACGGTACAGTATGAAACATTGTAACCGGTTGGTACTTTTCAGTTTCATGTTCGCACTTTAGCTAATCAGCATTATCTACTGAAACTACAGATGGATCAGTGATCGTATGTTTGCGTTTTCCCCCAATACGCCATCTAGTACTCTAATGTGAACCTGCTTTGCTATGCCTACCCTTTGTTTTAAACAGTCAAATCTTAATAATACCTTTAAACGAGTAATTGTTGTATATATATATATATATATATATTATCTGAATCTCGGAAACAGCTCCAATGATTTTCATGAAATTGTCGACGTTTTAATTTTTAGAAAACAACGAAAAAAATACCGAGCAAAGTCAAGGTCATCCAGATATTGGTAAAAAACTCAAATTTAAAAACGAGGTACCAGGTCTGTGCCTGCTTTTAAATTTATATTGCATACGTTATAATAGGTTTATCTATGAAATTGCCGAAATTTTCTTACAAATTCATGAGTTCGTTATTCCTGTAATTTAATAGCTATTTCCATCATTTATATTTTGTTTGAAAATTGATTTCAAGATGTTACATCTCTGTATTAAAAAAAAATATATTTTTATTGGTCGCTTGATAAATTAACTCGATCTTCAAAAACAGTACTTGCTAAATGCTATCCATTTTGATGATAAATTTCGTATTACTTAACAGCTGTCACTTTTCAAAAATGTAATAAAACTGCTGTTTGTTAGCTTAATGTTGTCTCATTCATACACAAAAAAAAATTTGGATATGCCATTCCTAAAAAAAATGCAAAAATGTTAATACTGAAAATAGGGTTTCCTCCAATTTCTTCAAGAAAAACGGCAATTTCATATGTAACGACCTAATATTTATAAGCTTTACATAGGTTATATTTATAAACGTAAAAATTAAACCTTAGATTCAACATTAACGAAATTATTATTATAATTCATATATAATCATGAAATATTCAACATTCCGTATAATTTAACTCATTAAAAAATTACTTTAAACGTTTATCATTGAGAGTTCCAAGTATTTCAAAATATTTTCTTAATAATTTAACGGCATTATAATAAATATTAATTTCCATTCATTTTCGGATCCAATTAATGTAAGAATTCTTAAGTTAATTTAACTTTACTTTTTGAGCAAAATATCAAATTTTGAATACTGGGCGAGATAATAAAGTATTCAATTTCAAATAGATATAATTTTACACTATTCCACTAATTATAGACCATTTAAGTACTCGTGATGTGGTTAAGTGGGAGTTGCTTTTACTCATTTAAAACGAAATTATGGTATTTTTATAGGGACACCGCAAACACTCAATATTATTGCTGATAAAATACATACTGCAAATAATATTGTGTATGTGCGGGCTGTATTATTTGAGTGATATACCCAAAATATTTTTGGCAGTATGTATTTTATTGGTACTAGCTGACCCGGCAAACTACGTTCCGCCTTAGAATCAAATTATGTTGGTTACCATAGCTGAATTTATTTCGTGAATATCTCTTTGCACACCTTCATAACCATCCCCGCTGACCGGCGGGGGGGGGGGGGGGGGGTTACAGTAACGATCTCCGCAAAAAAAAACACAAAAAGGCATAGTATAGGCAAACACAAAAAGGCATAGTATAGGCGGCGACAACATCAGAATCAAAGGTCATAGAAAGCGGTCCACCCGTTCTCGGGTTTATCCCGTTCATCACTAACACGACTTTGTTTTATATAGATTATAGAGTTTGTGCAGTTAGCCTTAGAGTCAGTAATTATTAATAAACAGCTACTGGCATTGTGCGATCGATATTTTTTTTAGACTATATCCAGCTTAAAGGTTAACACGAAGTACTCGTCCTTCTTAGTAATCTTGTAGTAATTGCTTCCCGTCGTGAAGTTCAGCATTTGTACAGTGATTGCGACAGAAATTCTTAGTAAGTCATTTAAAACAGTACAGTTTTTTATACTACTAAGGTGGCAACCAGCACATGACCCGCTTGAGGGGAAGCGGTTAAAGTGGCCTGTCGACGTGTGCAACATCAAGGGCGTCACATTCGCACTTCTAAGGCACCGGACAAACAGAACAGACTCGCGTCCTAGACGTGTTTTTGTAACACTCCGCGCTCCCCCAGTTTCGGTTTCCGTCAGGGAAGTCACACACGCATACCACTACACAGTGAATGGTATACGCCAGAAAATACTCCTACTAATACTACTGCATTGTATTCGTCTTTATAAATTGACATGGATCATACTGAGATATTTAACAAACTACACCCCCGTGGATGTCAGTTATCGCGAGTAAACATAAATATCGTCCCCTATTTTATCCCAATACAGGTTGAAATTTCAAAATCGTTCTAAGGAGTATTTATTAATTATCAAGTCCTCGTAATAATGCAAAGTTTTTTGGTGTAACCTTCGAAAATGACAAAATTCATCCTCTATTTGAACCCCTTCAAGCCTTTTTTTCGCCATGAAATGTAGCCTTTATTCTTGTCTAAGCTCTATTCCATCTTTGTACCAAATTTCAACTAAATCGGATCAGCGGTTTACACGTAAAATCGTAACTGATAGACAGAGTAACTTTCGCATTACAATATTAGTATGGATGGAGGTGAAAGCGTAAAAGAGACTGTATTTGTTTATTTATTTCACAATGTAATGTAATGTAATTAATGTAATGTAATTTAATATATATCTAATATAATTAAATGTAAATGAGCCTAATTTAATTTAATCAATTTATTGTTATAATTGTAATGGATGTATTTCTTCTCATGTGTGTCCCAGTTTAATTTTATTTCAGTTGTTTTTTTTTTGCAAATTGATTTATTTTCTTTGTTTTTGATTATTACTATTTTTTGTAATGTACCAAACTCTAGTGGCACCCTCTGCTATATTATGTATTTTAATCTGCGGATAACGTAGTGGGTTGCAATATTGCCTATAAAATAACCAATCTACTTTCAAAATTTGTACTACACATGTTGTAACTGTTTGTTGTCCCTGAATAAATAAAATAAAATAAAAAATACAATAAGAATGTAACAAACTATTAATGGTACCAAACCCACACTTATGTCCGCAGGCGGAAAGAGTTAAATTGTGCTAATCCTCTGCCTTAATGTATTTTCAAATTAGAGAAGCGATGATATAGCTTGCTTTTTAAGTTCATTGTGCGAAAGTGCGAAAATATCCGAATGAACAAAGGCAGTGTTATAATTATCTAAAAGGATACGCAGGGGCGCGCGCACCCCTCCATTGGTTCTACACTTCGCAGTGTAAAAAAGCCTGGGTACACGCGCCTATTGCCGGTTTACATTCTTGGTACAATATACTTTGCTGATTTTACGTTTTATCTTTGAATATATTAGAGTAGGTTGCCTCTTAAACTCGGGGCTAAGAAGGCAAATCTAGTACCATAAAATATTTTTATGGTAGTTAATAGACAAGTTTCTAATTTACTGCGTGATTTCGGAGGTGACCCCTACCATGATCTCTTGCTATGCGAAGTTAGACGTTGATTTCAAAAACAACATTAGAAACTTAAGCGACTCAATTTTGAATAAAGCCATCAAATAATTAAAACGAAATAAATGAAATAAAATAAAATGAAAACCAAAAAAAAGTAAAAAATTCACCTATTATTCTTTTTTTTTCCTTTTGCATATAATTATTTACTTTTTGCGGTACGGACACGCACTGGCTTTTTGCAATTCTCCTTCATATAAGCTATATCTATGCCAAATCTTACACTCTACGAGTACGTGTGTGCTTTATTCCTAAAAAAAGATTATGGTATTCGTTTCACACAATAATATATGGATTATACTTACAATAGACGTTCAGTTTCAATTGACTTTCAATACTAGAGCGATTAAAGTTAGGATGTTCTGCTCTACATGTGAGGACTTGTTCGTTGTGTTCTTTCATCGGCATCCATTGCAGAAGTGATTCTGTTTCATTCACTTCCCCTGTCACCTGTGAAACAAACCTTTTAAAATGATGATGACTGGGTAATCATTATTCATTAGAAATCACACACTCTATCGACATGACATGCCCAATTCTAGGACATCTAGAGGTGGCTCACGGAAAATCCTCCGCCTCCAGATTATATCCAGCCCACCGAAAACTTACCACCTGGGCATGGGCTGCAGTGGACGACCTGGAAGTCCCTTAATACATTAAGGTCGGCTGCTGCTGGGCAAACCGGTTAAAATGTGGCTACCTGGATGCCGGGGGCGGCGGCTGTGACTGTGGTGCAACCCTACAATCAATGCACCACCTACTGTCGTGCCCACTAAGCCCCAATACCTGCACAATCGAAGACCTGAACGGAGCAAGTGAGGGGATGGTCAATGTCGCCAAGTTCTGAGCTGGGCACACCTTTTTTTTTTCGTGCCGAAATCCCCTCGGATACCCCCCCACCGGCCAGCGGGGGCGGTTATGTCGGGCTTGAACCGACTAAAACCGCACGCCGTCTCGGGTCTGCAGACGCCGGGGTGTAAGGTTGCCCATAGAGCATATCCCTCGCACCCCAACTGACCCTGGGCCATCTCCGGTTTCGAGATGGCCCCCTCGGGTTTGGGAACCACGGTGTCCCCGTCAGCGTGTGCAGCCCTGAGTCCTCGCTCGCGTCACAGTGATGACACTCAGGCGTTGGCTCCTTCCTGATCCGATGCAGGTGGTCCCCGAAGCACCCCTTCCCGGAGATCACCTGCGTCAGTCGGTACGAGAGGCTTCCGGGCTGGGCACACCTAAAGAAAAATATAGGAAAAAAAAAAAAATTGCCATCGACACGATGAAGAAGATTAGATGTTATAGCATAAATCATTATTTACTAAATTGAAGGATAAAAGAAGCTCTAAATATAAATACGATCATGGTGATAATATATTGTATGGTACGGGTAATTTGATAAGTTCGGTCAATATGAAGAATGACTTTATTATGCATGCATCAAATGAATAGTCAGAAAAACTGTATGATTAATCACTTTTCCCGGTTAGTATGAATTATGAAGCTTAGAAAATGCAATAAAATTTATCAACTGAAGTGTTTTGGTGTATTACATGAAATTAAACTTACATCCCTCCTTGCTGTTCGCCGATTATTATATATTCAACTGTTTGCGTACGACCAATTTATCTCTATACTGTTAAACTGTACATTAAAGAGTTATCTATCAATAACTAACCTAGACTAAGCTTTTCCTTCCTAAGTATAAGTTAAGTTAACTTAATGATCAAATTGATCACATTGCCCGGTAGTAGTATTCATACTACCTGCTCCAAATGAATCATTCCATACTATTTCAAACCATTCATGAAACTAACCACGGTCCGTTGGGTACTGTGAATACAACCAAATTAATAAATTTATCAATTTGCCCGACGACACTCTTAGTCATTATTCATAACGACCGATGCATATTAATACTACCCGATTAGTCAAGTTAATCGTAACATATAAACGATAAGCCATATTAAAAGGCCAACAATACTGTTTATTACCGATTCCTTAGTAATGGCTTCCAACTTTTTTCCTCCAAGCCACCACGTTATAGTCGCGGGGGGTCTCGCACCTGTCGTTTTACACCATAGCTCCGACTGTCTCCCCACAGAGAGCGGTTGATCCCGCGATATTATCTCTACTGTTAATGGTTTCACTGAAACAAATGTTACATGTCTGTAATTAACATTTAATACGGTGACTATGAATTCTGGCACTGAAATAATTTTTCCTTAATGTATCAAAATTATAATTTTAAATACAAGTATCATAAGTTTTTTTAACTAGCTGTAGCCTATATGTTATTCCAGAATATAATCTATTCTTGTATCTAATTTCAGTCGGGTCCATCAGGCTGTTCGAGCGTGTTTGAGTAAGAAACATCGGAATATGTTCATTACCTTTTATATTATGATACTGGTAGGATAATGTGACTAGTAGGATAGCAGGACAGCTCGTAAGTTTCAAATAGCGGGACAAAATTGGAAGAACAACTGTTTCGATTAAAAGAACATTTTATTGAAAAAATTTTAAAGAAATCAATCTATCCACTTCGGAGTTACGAAGTAAAAGTCAAAGTCAAAAACCATTTATTCTGTATAGACCTGTATAGATATTAATACGGAAATTACAAAACGACAAAAAAAAACGAATGTTTGGCAAATGGACCACCGGTTCGAAACGCGGCCCCGTCCTGAGAAGACTCCGGCAAGAAACTCCGCGGGCTGTTTTAACCGCTACCACAGTACCGCTGTCTGCAGCATGGCAACTCAGAAGTAGATAGAAATACAGACTGAGGGTATTATTAAACCTTTTTATCGTTAGATGTTAATTACACTACTTCCATCGCTAAAAAAAGAAAAAAATTGTCAATCTTTATACTAAAACTATAAAATGACGACCTCCTGAAACTATTCAAGGATTATAAGGCAATATATTTGATTGTCATGATTACAGAACTCTAGTGAAGACATCGTCGTCTTCACGAAACAATTACGGTGAAGTGGTGTCAATAAACTAGATATAATCAAGCGAATGATATTGGTTATTGGGTATCGATCTCGATAGGTTTACGTTTATGTAACATACATATGTTTTTATGGATAGTTCCTTATATTGAACAACTTTATTAGGTACGTATTGGGGTGCGACTGGTTGGATCACTTCCAAGTTTGGTGCACCCTGGGCAACGTGGGCGATGACGCAACATTGATTGCTCCTCTGGAGTAGCTGGCGTCAACGTCAACGGCCAAGAGTCTAACCAACCGGCCGTTTTCACGGCCAGCTGACCCCATTGCACGAGGGGGTTGGGGTATGGCGGGCCTGCCCGCGCGGGTGGGGACCGCTCCAGGTACCCCTCTGCTGTTATCAGAGGGGACACTGCAAATGGCCCAGGGTCAGTCGGAGTGCGAGGGATATGCACTATGGGTAACCTTACACCCGGCGTCTGTAGACCCGAGACGGCGTGTGGTTTTAGTCGGTTCAAGCCCGACATAACCGCCCCCGCTGGCCGGCGGGAACCAAAGGGATTGCCGCACAAAAAAAAAAATAGTTACGTACTAGCGGCCAGGCTCGACTTCGCACGGGATAATTTTGTGCCAAAAAATTTCATCTTATGTATGTATAACAGTGTGGTCCAGCTACTAAAGCGTTGATAGCCCAGTGGTGTACGGTGTACGTAACGGACTGCCGAAACGAGGTCTCGAGTTCGATCCCAGGTTGCCCCGGGCACACACCTCTGACTTTTCGTAGTTATGTGTGTATTTAAAATGTTTATTATCGCTCGCTTACTAATGTGCCTGGTAGATGGCGATAGGCTCGCCCCCTATTACATTGGGACCTAAACATAACTGTTGAATCGTGGGTGTATAATACACCTCTGCCTACCCCTTCGGAGATACAGGCGTGAAGTTATGTTATGTTATGTCCAGCTACTAAATTGATTGAAATGTATCACGTACTTTATTTTAAACCAGAGTATAATGAAAGGCAAACTTCTTGACAATGTGCCCTAGCTGCGCAGAACGCATTTTTAGGTCGATTTGTTGGTTAGCGCAGTGTGCAACTGTGGAGGCGCGCAAATCAATCAATCATATGTAATATTAAACCAATCTCGGCCTAAAAGGGCTCGCGCCAAGTATTGGTTATTGGTTGGTCCTTATAGTGCTCATGTGCTAACTTTATGAAATGCGAACTACTACCTGTAATTGTAATAACTTGAATTGAGAAAATTTAATCAGTAGAATGGTATTTAGACTTGCGTACAAAGTAAGGTAAGATTAAAATAAGACGAAGAAAATACTATGAATCAAGTATAAATTCTGTAGAAGAAAGGTTAATGCAGTAAATTTTAAACGGATTGAATAAAAGCGAGTCATTTGTATTCACAAATGAGTTCGTGTTGTTATAAATTTGATAAAATCTTTCACGACAAGGTAACTTATGCTACTAATCAAAAGTTTACCTGAAACTATAGTTTTGTAATGTACTTTTTAGTTAGCATTTTGATCATGAATATTATTGTACATAATATTTATTTTCAGTTGTTTTATATTTTTGTAGAATCTGATGCCAGTTCACATAACAACTGTTGAAAATTAAATTAAAGAAAAAACGTTAAGCATTAAACCTATATTAACAACTAGAGGAAGACAATGCCGTGATGGGTCGTCTGAACAACCCGGTATCAGATTCTTAAAAAAAAATCATTTAACTCAATTGCCGATAAACTAATAAGCTATAAGGTTTGCAAAGTTTTACCACAATTGAAAGAACGGTACGGTAGCTCATAAAATACTAACAGACAAGCATTGACTTTAATAATATTTGAAGAAGACAAAACAAGAAATCCTAATTCTAATATGTATTAAAACTTATATAATAGGCCAGTCAAAATAGACAAAAATAAGTCATAACTAAGGAATAATTCGCATAGGGCTGAAAATTGGCAGAGACGTTAAATACATCGTTATAAATAAAATGTCAAAAATCCCCATCAATCCTACTTCTGCAAAAAAAATTATTCAAGGTCAAACGTACAAAATTAAGGGTTTTTCCATTTTTCTCGAAAACGGTAAGTTTTATCGCGAAAATAGGTCAGACAAAGTTGTAGATCATACAATTCTCTACAAAAATGATCCAGTAACCTTTTCTCTTACGACTCACCATTCGTGAGGTATCGCGGTTTTAATAATTAGAAAATAATATTTTACATACGAGTAATATGCACTAAAACGCAGCATGTACACGTCATCGGACGTTCAATATAAATGAAAATAAGAAACTTGGTTTGTGTTACTTACACAATAAAACTTGTATAAATTGAATGACTATTTTAAAATAACCTTATTATTAAAACCGCGATATCTCACGAATAGTGAGTCGTAAGAGAAAAAAAGACGGACCATTTTTGTAGAGAATTGTATGATCTATAACTTTATCTGACCTATTTACACGATAAAACTTACCGTTTTCGAGAAAAATGGAAAAAACTTTAATTTGTACGTTTGACCTTGAATAATTTTTTTTGTAGAAGTAGGATCGATGGGGATTTTTGACATTTTATTTATAATGATGTATTTGACGTCTCTGCCAATTTTCAGCTCTATGCGAATTATTCCTTAGTCAAATGTCTATTTTGATTGGACTATAATATTATAAATGTGAAAGTTTGTGAAGATGTTCGTATGTTTGCTACTCAATCACGCTCTAACGGCTGCACGGATCTGGTTAAATCGCGCTTATTACTTCAAAATGAGCATGAATTTAATTCATTTCCTTTATTTCACTATAGGTTCACATATCAAATATTTACTTATTAATGGATAAAGTTACAGATATTCGTTGATTTAATTCTGAGAACTCCCTGCGTGTATAGAATCGTATTCACTCCAACATCGGTAAATAGCTGCGACATAATTAACTCAAATACGAATTGATTAATGGATGTAGAATTTTCATCATAAAAGACGTATTTCTGAATGTTTGTTGCTCAAACGTTTGCTGTAAATGTGATATATTTCATATTTTTTTATGAAATCGACAATAATTAGTCTATCTAGAAGTTTTATTGATGAGCTAGTAGAACATATGAGACAAGTACTATAGAACCATCAGCTCCAACCATTCTGCTGTTTTATAATACTGAATGAGGAATCACTAAGCGGATTTGCTACATCTTCAATCTTCAATCACAAGCCTCAATCAACACATACTACAAGCCGCCAACGAAGTTAAGAAGATTTTCTCCTTTTTATAAAAACATAAAACATAACTTCATGCCTGTATCCCCGTAGGGGTAGGCAGAGGTGTATTACACACCCACGATTCGCCAGTTATGTTAAGGTCCCAATATAATAGGGGGCGAGCCTATTGCCATCTACCGGACACATTATTAAGGAAGCGATAATTGACATTTAATAATGCACACATAACTACGAAAAGTCAGAGGTGTGACTTTTCATAAAAGTCCCTAATAATACATAAAGAGAAAAAAAACCCGTTTTTTTTTGTAGTAAGGCTACAGAATAAAAAAGTCACACAATAATAGATGATTTAACTTGTAACTCAATGCAAATATGAGTTTAATGGAGTGAAATTTAGTCGCGGTATATCCTCTGAGAGTTTAATATTAATATCTATTGTTACATCTGTATGGTATAAATAATATATTTATGACTCATAATATTTTTTTATAAACTGGCATCAGCGGCTTACTGTAAATAAAAAAGAAAAAAAAGCGGCCAAGTGCGAGTCGGACTCGCCCATGAACGGTTCCATAGCAGCAAGTAACATAATAATGCTTTTTTAAATGTTATATTTGAGTTGATTACATGAAAGGTAAATTGCGATTTATGACGTATTAAAAAAACTACTTATTAGTTCTCATTCAAACAATTTTCGGTGGAAGTTTACATGGTAATGTACATCATATATCTTTTTTTAGTTTTATCATCATCATGCTCTTATTTTAGAAGTTGGGGGGGCAAATTAATTAGAAGTTAAGTAAGAAAATTAGAAACCTCAATATCATTTTTGAAGACCTATCCATAGATACCCCACATGTATGGGTATGATGAAAAAATAATTTTTGAGTTTCAGTTAACCCCCAAAATTTATGGTTTTTTTTCTATTTTTGTGTGAAAATCTTAATGTGGTTCACAGAATACACCTACTTACTAAGTTTCAATAGCATAGTTCTTATAGTTTTGAAAAAAAAGTGGCCGTGACATACGGACGGACAGACAGACAGACATGACGAATCTATAAGGGTTCCGTTTTTAGCCATATGGCCATGGAACCCTAAAAATACAGAGACCGTAATCTTAGCAATCCATGGATTCTCCGTGCGGGTGCCGGGTCCATCGCGTTGCTGAGTTGGGAACTCGGGACAGTGCCTGGGACTTGCGACCCAAGTGTAGGTTTAGAAGGGGCCCCTTTTGTTGATGTACATCAACACTCACCTTCACTACCCAAGTTCCCCTCCCTGCCTAACCAAATTTGATACGAACCTACTAGTGCCGCTTTAGACATTCGTCCTAGTAATGAGCTTATTGTAGCTCTCGATAGGCCTAGATCTTTAAGTAGGTTATAGAGAGATTTTGCTGGTATACCTCTCGCTCCCACTTCCACTGCATACAAATTAACCACGTAACCGTTTTTGGTTAATTCGTTTGTGAGATCATAGTATTTATTTTTCTTTATTGTGTGGTCCTTCGGTATATTTGTTTCCCACGGTACAGTAAGTTCCACAAGAACCACATGTTTTAATCTCTTAGAATATAGGAATATGTCAGGTCTAGATGACGAAACCCCAACATCCTCCGGAATTTTGTAGTGCTTTTCATACGTGTCGATTAGGAGAGTCCAATCTGGGGCAGTATCTAAGATTGAATAAGGTTTGTTCCTGGGTGTTATGGATGAACCTTCAGACACAAAGTTGATATGACGTCTGTTAGTAGTCAATCCTTTTTGGGCTCTAGCTACTGCCAGACTCATTGCTTCACGTATGATGATAAGCACCTTATCGTGGCGGCGTGAGTAATGGCCTCTATCGAGAAGCACCCTACATCCTACTAATATGTGTCTAGCCGTCCCTATTGCCTCACCACAAGTATAACATTGTTTTTCTGTGGCCTTCCCCCACCTTACCAGATTACTCTGGTCTGGGAGGGTCATCTGAAAGGCGTTAAGATAAAATTTTAACAGGGCCGGCGACCAGTCATAGATCAAGGTGCGCCACTTTAAGGCCATCGGTATGCAGAACTCTCCCATTGTCAACCATTCATTTTGGATTTCCAAATTCATCGCGTGCACTCGATATTTATCATTTTCGTCTTGTTTTAGAAAGGACTTAAGTATATCCTGGTCCCTTTCTGGCTCTCGTACTCCCAACCCCACTCTGTTTGACTGGGCCCCTATCATAAATCGTTATCAACAATCATCAACAATAGATGATTTAACATGTAACTCGATGCAAATCTGAATTTAATGGAGTGAAATTTAGTCAAGTTATGTCCTCGAATATAGAAAAGTCGCAGAGAAGAGTTTAGTTTTAATAAGTATTGCTACATCTGTATGGTATAAATAATATATTTATGACTCATAATATTTTTTGATAAACTGGCATCAGAGGCTTACTGTATATAAAAAAGAAAAAAGACTTGAAGCTTTGTCATTCTCCTTTGAAGTTGGAAAGTTTCTTTAAAGCTCTGAGAATACGCTTTGTCATTACTCATTTGTAGTCTACTGTAATCGTATTTTTTTCTCCGTAACCAACTTTATATTATATTTAGATCTGCTTCTTATCCTATTAATGTCATTATTATCATCTTTAGGCGATTCTCGGTTGTTGTTGTTGACGGCCTCTGTGGCGTAGCGGTAATGTATTTGACTGCTACGACAGGGGGCGCGGGTTCGGTTCCCACTCAGTACAAATATTTTCATGCATGAATATGTATATTTGCATTGATCTGGGTGTTTCTATGTAAATAACGTTTGGTGCCGCCGGAGGATTGAGAGAAACGAAGACTTTTAGAGAGAAGTAGTTTATTTGAGCTACATCTTATCTTACTAACTTATATAAGGTGCCACAAAATTAGGTCTCTGAATTTGGTGAGATGACTTGGTATCGACAAAATATGTATATGAAACAAAAAAAAATCGGGTAAAGTAAAAAAAAACTAAAAAGTAAAAAAAAAAAAAAAAAAAACATCACCAGCGACCAGCGGCTCGTGACGCGACGGCGTTTATATTTAGGACACGTCAATTTAACTTCAGTCAAATTGACGTATCCTAAATATAAAAAATAATAATAATAATAAAAAAAGTCATTATCATCCTCTGAACCTTCTCCAACTCAATTGGGGTCGGCTCTTGCGTCTAACTACGAAACGAACTTCGATATTTTCCGTGAATCAACTGGCATCTGACCTTCAGAACCTTATTTTTTTTTTTTTTTTTTTTTTTTTCGTGCGGAAATCCCCTCGGATACCCCTCCGCCGGCCAGCGGGGGCGGTTAAGTCGGGCTTGAACCGACTAAAACCGCATGCCGTCTCGGGTCTGCAGACGCCGGGGTGTAAGGTTGCCCCATAGAGCATATCCCTCGCACCCCGACTGACCTTCACAACCTACTGGCGATATCGCAGTTCTGTAGTTAGACTATTTGTTGGACTTTTTAGGGTTCCAACTACCCGTGACGACTGCCATAGATGTTTGTATAGTAACCAGAAGCGACGGCTTAAAGAGCTCTCTGAGATACGGAGGGATCTTAATGTGTCAGAGACATAATTATTAGTCATAAGAAAAACCTTTTAGATTTCAGTCATAAATTAAGTGGCATATAGGCGTTGAGTAAAATAAATTTATGGAAACTTTTATTGAAAATTTAATTGTTATAAAACTATTTTTAACGGATTCTATCGCGATTTATTTGATGTTATTTTATATTTTACATTGATCCCGACGTTTCGGTTGCTTTTCAGCAGCCATGGTCTCCCCGTGACCAAATCGCAATAGAATCCGTTAAAAATAGTTTTATTTCAATGTGTGACATTGTAATTTTTTTAAATCGAATTTGTTTCGGTCTTGTTAGCAGCAGTCGGGTTTTTTTAATCTTTAATATTTCTTTTATTTGTAACTTTTTAGTTTTAAGCATACGAGAGAAACGGATCTTGCAACACAAACGAAAAGTGTACTAAGTACAGAGGCTCCGCTTGTTGTAAGCTCTATAACATTAAAACATAAATTGTATATGTTTTTATAATCACCTTTTAAAGCTCTTCATTTTGATACCCTACTCGATAAGTTTGAGTAAAAATATTTTTTTACAATATACATTTTAACGCCAAAAATCCACCCTTATAGTTTTGGTTCACATTAAATATACCCTATGATACTTGGAAGATGAATCTCTTTCATTCGAAACGACATTCATCGAAATCCGTGCAGCAGTTTGCAAGATATGAGGTTATAAAGAATATTACATGCATACAAGATACGCGCGAAAAACATAACTCTTCCTTGGCAGTCGGGTGAAAATGATGCATACTTTTCCACTTTCATGAATACATTTTTTTTTAAAGAATATTAGTAACCGAAATTACTAATAACCCCCTAACCCCTCCAGCTAAGCTAAATTGCTTGTGTTAGGAGTGGGTTCACGTCAATAGTGTAATGGCCAGGATTCGAACCCAGGACCTCTCGATCGTAAGGTTGACTCCTTAACCACTATGCTACCGAGGCGACATGCGACTAGATATGTGTGGCTAGTTCAGTTTATTCTGATTTCTGGGAATAACTATTTTTTTCATGCATATAAAAGATGGTAGTACACGATCTAGGTTAGTAGAAACTAGTTTGGTAGAAAGAAAGAAGAAGGATTGTAGTAGTAGTAGTATAGTAGAAAATCTCTTTATTGTATGTACACAAGAATATTCCATACAGAACATAAGCTGGTACATATAAATCTTTAGGCTTTCACGGCCGGCGTTGCATGTAGAATATTCTGCTTCCGGGATGTTTGGTCGTGGTCCATATGAAACTTTTGTTCCAAACGTTTCGTCGATCACTGTGGTCGACATCTTCAGTGGTACAGGTCTGGGCGTTTCGAACGGAAGCAGTATATTCTTCATAAGCTGTTTCAATTTTGAGGCACATACAATTTGCAGCCTTATTGCACAGGGTTATCTCTGACAGGCAACTATTGGACGGAGAAAAAACAGTTCATAGAAGATAACGGGCAGTTTCTGGTGTACCTGTTATTTAATGTTTTCGGAATTGATTGGATAAAGGGATTTCTAAATACACCTGTGTAAAAATATTGCCTAAATTTACCAGAGTTTTCTAAAACTTACCCATGAACAGGAACTATAAATTGAAAAACTTAATATCCCTCCCTATGAGGAAACTTCTAAATTGGTAAAAATATTTTTTCAGTTTTAAGCTAAACTTTGCTTCTCATAGCATGGCTACTATTAACATAAATTGCGCACATTTTTTTCATTATGTGGAATACAGCTAACTTCACGGTAGAGAACGCACAAGATGAATAATTCATTATATATATTCCAAATATATTATAGTCGCTAATACAAAGTCACATCCACACAGAATAATGCAGGAGTTATGTCAAATCGCTCTTTACATTTGCCAAATTTCGTAAAAATATCGTAGTACATTGAAAAGCTATTGCGAGGGCAAATAGAATTGCTAAAGCGACAAGTAATTCAATGAAATGTATTCTGACATCTGATAATTTGATTTTTGATAATTCGATTGATAAATATTGAGTCCATGTTACTTAAACTAGGTTTTTATATTAAGTCTCCTAGTTCAATAGTGGAAATGTGAATATGTATTCACATTTCCACTATTGGGACTTGTTGCGACAGAATCAAATGAAACTTTCAAAAATGTTGACCGTGACACTACGAATTTCCAAGGAAGTTTGAATGTCTTGGAAAGAATTTCATCAGATATACGAGTATAAAGAAGAGCAATCTGTTGTAAATTAGAGTTGGGAGTTGGAAATATAATAAATCCAAACCCTTCGCGGTAAAATGGCAATGACAGAGCAAAAAAATAAACATATACCCTACAACAGCCAGAAGACATTCAATGAAATTTATTTTGATTTGATTTTAATAATACAACAAAATGCTTAAAAAATGTAATTGAATTAATTAGGCGGAGTCATCAAAAAACAATGTTAAAAAATGACTGTAAAGTTATTCATTGTTTCCGTAGTTCGCAAGAATTACGGTAGATGGCTCCAGTGTCGCCTTAAGACGTATATAATATATCGGAGAATTTCGCATATCTGGGACGTGTCTAGATAGCTCAGCTGGTCAGAGCATTCCCCCTGTAAGGGACTGGTCGCGGGTTCAAGTCCCGTTCTAGATATTTTATTTTTCCGATCTAAATCCTTAGAAAAAGTAAGCATACAAAATGCTAAAAAAATTTAATTGAACAAATATATATTTAATAAAATTTTTGATTTTCCCGACAAATTATACACACTCGTATATTATCCGAAATTTAAGAAAAGGTTTATGTATGAAAAGTGCTTTTAAGGGATAGGTAAGTTTCCCCAGTCATATTTTTTGTATTTGTTTTCAAAATAGATTTGCAAGCATCTTGCAAGGTTAAAATCCCTCAAGGCCTGACTTAATAATCTTTATTTTTCGGTTCTACAATATTTAACTTTACTTTAAAAAAAAAATAAGTTCCCGCAAAGATATTTAAAAAAAAATATTTTTTGTTTGATAGTATAGGGGTTGCAATATGACCACTACTCTTCAGGCAATTGTGCATTTCTGTGTTAACATATTTATATCATGGAAGAGGCATCTGATAAAATTTTCAGATTGCCTACTCAAAAATGTCTACCAGCTCTCACTCTATTTGTGTTATTGTTGATGTCATTAGGGTACTTTTATTTGGAAAAAAATATTAGTACCACGCAAAAAAGTCGCAGAGACAGCTAGTATGATGTTGAAGTTCTGCATGGTGCAATATAAAAATTATAATGTAAAAATACTCTTATTTATCACTTGGGAACCTGATACTAGTATCCGTAACAATGTTACAAAACTAAATTGAATAAGCGAATCTTAAAAGAACTGACTAATATTACGAACAGATGTATCAGTATTTGAAATAGCCAGAAATGAGAAAAATACTTACAGAATAGGTCGACCTTAATTGTAGTTTTCTGTGGAGGAGCCAACAAAGTATTATCAGCCGTGCAACTGTACATGGCAAACAAATGGGCTCTTGTGGCATTTCTAATCACTAAAGCTAAAGATCTCGTTGGTGCCATAATTTCACTAGCACTTAAAGTATTCAAAACAGTATCTCCTTGTAGCCACTGTATTCTAGGTGTGGGATAACCTTAAACAAAAAATAATTTATTATAACATATTATGCTGGTATCAATTTATAACACAACGTCAGTTGTAAAATGAATTAATGTAACCGCCAAAATGACGAAATTAAGTCAAATATACAGTTCGACTGCAAATTTTTTGCTCTATCAAATAGTGTATTTAAAATCTCGATATTTACAAAAAAATCTCCTGATAAAAATGCTCTAAACAGCATTACGATAGGTTAAGTACATGAAAAGATACAGCTCTTTTTATGAATTCCAATTGTGTTTTTGCCTCTCCTATAAAGTCGCCATGTGGTGGTTACATTAATTCATATTTTGACGGTAAAGTCTTATGATTAATAGTTGATGCACTCTGTCGACGTTCGCATTTTAAAACATTAATATTAATCATAATTCAAGGCCTTCTGTGGTCCATAACTTGGCAAATTGCATCAGTCATGTTGAAAAGGTGAACTCAATATTGACCTGAGAACAGTTGTTCACATTCCCTTATAGAATTTGTGTATGAAGAAAAACAATAGTATAAAAAGATTTTTGATAGCCCAAATTAAAGAAAACTGTTAGAATTTAGAGTTATACTCTAAATTCTAACACCTAAATTCGAATTGGGTCTTTCATGCAGCAGACGCGCCGGCCGTATATCACGACACGCCTGCATCAGCGACATTATCCACCTTGCTCTCCTCACCACTGGCGTGCCAGCCGTACGTGAACCTAATGGGTTACGATGGCAAGACACCGGATGACATGTCGTTGTTGCCTTAGAAGATGAGTAGACGCAACGCACGGTGATACCCTTGCACCCTCGCTTCTTCCAAGCACAGCAAACTGCCACGGCGTAAATACTCAAATTTAGCAGGTAATTAAATTTTTGAGCCATTTGGGGAATGCTGGTTGGGATGCTGCCATGGGGTCCACGTGCCCGTTTTATCTACAAAGACTTGATAAAGCGGCTGATCGATGCTACACATGACCAGAAGACTGGATATTATCTTGATCAAAGAATTAACATTGACTGTTATTAACAAGTATGTTTATCCGCATTCTAGAATCCATATGACAAGCTCTGCTTAGTTCGGGTCTAGATGGCGTTGTGTAATTTGTCCTAGAATATTTATTTATTATTATAATTATGCAAATATGTGTGTATGTTGAGAATTCAATCATTCATAGTAATTCTATGGCGATCTAAAATTTACCCTAAAAAAATATATATAAAGAAGATTGCGATTTCAATTTTCATGAAGATACAAGCGAAGGACCGAATTCTTTGCTTCTTTGATTATAGATCCTTAAAATGTTTTTGATTGATAGACTCTAGGGAAGATAAAACAGCCAACAGAAGGAAAATAAACGATATATTTCAATCAAATTCAATTGAGTAGCTGCGAGTTTGGTAAGATGATTGAAATGAATGTTTTGTTTTCGTCTTCCCTTCTTCATTATTGTATTCTTTTGTCTACGAGAATACTGTAATAAAAAAAAGAATACATCTAGTATTTTTTTATCACATAATTGGCATTCTTGATTTTTAAATACAAGAAGTGTTTTGAAAATTTGTTGATTTTGAAATTGCTTTTTATATTTATTATCGTAAATACATTGCAAACTTAAACACAAAAGGATGATATCATGAATACATTATATTGACTATCGTCTTATCGTAACTTATAATCACTGCAAGTAATACTATGTTTTAATATGAAATTCTACTTACCACCTGTGACAGAGCAAATAACTTTGAATTCGCCCCCTTCGTGATACGGGCCAGCAGTACTCGAGATTTCTTTCCCGTACTCATCAAAAACGACAGGTTTACTTGGAAGTTCTGTAACAGGAAAAATGTTAAACAATAATGGTTTCGCCTGATTAGAACCTTAGAGAGAAATCTGTTTTGGGAGGATAAGTAGGAAAATATCTTTACCAAATACTTACTCTATTTATTTTAGTTATTATGTATATTTTTTTTAGTTTTATACGTATATTTTTTTAGTGTATTATGTATACTTTTTTTAGTTTATTAAGTGTATTTTTTTAGTTCATTATGTAGTCTTTTTTTAGTTGTGTAATCTTTTTTTAGTTTAGTCCGTCAATTTGACCGCACCCTGCGTGATGGTATGCTGAGGTGCAGTCTAAAAACCAGTGGCCTCCATTCCAGATGCTGGTCCTAGAACGCGGTTCCCTACCTTGACAACCTCGACTGATGTTTTTTCGCGGCCCTCTTAAAGATTCGGAATTGTAAAATGAAGCGAAAATAATTGAATTTTTAATACTTTCTAAACAAATTATCGCTAGAAATTATTAAGGTTTCATGGATTCGCTCAATAGCAATGAAAATGAAAATAGAAGTTAACGTTCTGCCGTTAGTTTAACAATGATTTAAAGGTGGATTCGGTTAACCTGTTCTACCAATCTAAACGTAACTATAAATGTGTATGATTATTAGAATTAATAACTGCCCCTAAAGCAAAACGGTTGCAAGTACGATGACACTCATTTGGCCACAGAGGGATAAGATTTTTTAGTAAGATATTTTTTTTAGTAAGGTAATATACGATAGGCCACCTTACACCCCGACGAAAGCTTTTTGAAGACTCGAGACTGCGTGCTGTTTTAGTCGGTTCAAGCCCGACATAACCACCCCTGCTGCCCAGCGGGGGGTATACGAGGGGATCTTCGAAAACAGTACTTCCTAAATGCTATCCATTTTGATGATAAATTTCGTATTACTTAACAGCTGTCACTTTTCAAAAATGTAATGTAATGTATGTAAGTTCCTGTGTGTTAGCTTAATGTTGTCTCATTCATACACAAAAAAAATTATAAAATTTGGATTTGTCATTCCTAAAAAAATGCAAAAATGTTAGTATAGAAAATTGGGTTTCCTCCAATTTCTTAAAGAAAAACGGCAAATTCATATGTAACGACCTAATATACAAGTAGAATAGAATGTTCTAGAATAGAAAAATAGTGTAGTATAGTTTTGCTGTAAGGAAATTTTGTGGCAGCACGAATTTAAAAAAATTACCCAGAGTAAGGCAATGTACTCGACCCATATTAAGTAGGATTTCAATTAGCTACTAGTAGTCCTTCTAATATCTGTTACAAACGTGAAGAGACCAGGGGAAGTAGTGACATCACCGTCAGTCTAATTCTGCATTCCTTATAATTAGTATTTAATTAAGTTATATAGATTTCAGATTATTGTTTTAAAAGTTAATTTCTGATTACATAACATAACATAACATAACATAACATAAACTCACGCCTATATCCCCGAGGGGGTAGGCAGAGTTGCTAGCACCCACATTTCGCCCGTTTATGTTCAGGTCCCAATGTAATAGGTGGCGAGCCTATTGCCATTAACCGGGCACTTATAAACCTGCGATAAATACACACATAACTTCGAAATGTCATTGGTGTGTGCCATGATAAAACCTGGGATCGAACCCGAGACCTCGTCTCAGCAGTCCATTACCCATACCACTAGGCTACCGCGGTATTTCTGATTAGTCATTAATAATTGATTAAGTGCTAAATCGAATAACGATGTATCGAGACATATATATTTTTGAGTGGGTATCATTGTACGCGGTTATAAAAACACGATGTACAATCATTTGAGCTCTCAGTTCGCTGTAAGACGCTGAATAAACAACAACTGTATTGACGCTGCCTATTATTCCAAATATACATCTTCACCCAATCTCGGCCTATTCCTCTTCGTTACATATCCTTGAGGCCCAAGCCAACCTCACCTGACAGACGGTCCAGCTAACAAACAACGGACGAGACTCCGGCGCAGGCTTTCCTGTCGGGGTTGGGAGGTCAGACGACAGTGGCTACTCGAAAAGCCAATGTGACAAATTTGTGTCATCAAATTTCTACGACCAGTAGCCTCTCCCATTTTACGCCATAGCACCCGAGCCTCCGCCTTGCGCATCCAATCTATCCCAGCTGCCTCATAGTTAACGAAATTGAGATGTTGATATTTATTGAGAAAAGGTCGTCAGAGCTTTGGTCTCTTTTAGACGACTCGTGTATTTTGTTAGACCATCTTCTCCTCCCAAACGACTCAACCGATTCTAATGAAATTGCACACAAGCAAAGATGTTACTGATGGGAAGGACATAGGCTATGTAATAAAAAATTCATGTGTACCACGAAGGAATAATCACGGAAAAAATAATTCAAAATATGATTCCGCATGATGGTCAAGGTTAGACACACAGTTTTGGCGCCAAAATGCGTAACTTTTAAAGCGGAGTCGATCAAAAAAAGAAATTTTGAAATCCAACGTACCACGGAGGAATAATCACCGAACAAAATTTTCAAAATCTGATTTCGCAATAATGGTGGGGAGCTTCGCTCAATTTTTGCAACAGGAGAATGTGTTTCGCCTTTAATCTGCCTTTGCTGATAAACTCTGTTGCCTTTATAAAAGCATGTGTATATAAAATATAATGTACAATATACGGCCTCTGTGGCGTAGCGGTTTTCGAATGCATCGACTGCTACGACTGGGGGTGCGGGTTCGATTCCCGCTCAGTGGAAATATTTGAATGATTGAATATGTCTATTTACATTGGTCTGGGTGTTTCTATGTATAATATGTATGTATTTACAAAAAAAGTATATTTAAGTATATTTAACCGCATTCTAGAACCCATAACACAAGCTAGTTAAACTATGCTTACTTTGGGTCTAGAAAACCCTCTGTAGATTGTCGTAGAATATTTATTTATATTCACACATATACCTTTTTTTTTTTTTTTTATCGTGCGGAAATACCTTCGGATACCCCCCCGCCGGCCAGCGGGGGCGGTTATGTCGGGCTTGCACCGACTAAAACCGCACGCCGTCTCGGGTCTTCAGACGCCGGGGTGTAAGGTTACCCATAGAGCATATCCCTCGCACCCCGGCTGACCCTGGGCCATCTCACCACTAACAGCATCGCTCATCCTGTCTCCTCTGAAAGCAGAGGAGTACGGAGAGCGATGCGTTCCCGCCACGTTGGGTATTGGCCGACGATCAATGCCAACCCTATGAAGGGGTGAAGGGGAAGCCATTGACCGCCGCCCAGGGTGTACCGGCCGCTCCGATTCCGTTCCCCCCGGACTGCAGCGGGATCGGAATCGGAGCGACACTCGAGGAGGTTACCCAACACACACCCCAATACACATATACCTAGTCATTTCTCTATAGACGAGTATTTTCCTCATGCCTAGTAATAACATAACATACCATAACTTCACGCCTGTATCCCCGAAGGGGTAGGCAGAGGTGTATTACAACGGACACTTGGGGAGAACACCGTGCGGTTTTAGTCGATACACGACATAACCACCCCCGCTGGCCGGCGGGGGGGGGGTATCCGAAGGGATTTGTACGTAAGAAAAAAGCCTAGTAATTTAAGAGGTTTACGTGAAAATATCACTCTAGTCCATATTGCTACAGCAAGCCTTGAATAATTATAATATAAAATATGTTGGGACACGTTCACGGCTGCATTGTTTTGCTGTCTAGTGTGTTTAAAGTACAATATTATAAAAATAATCGTCATCTGGCTGCCGGAGATTTTCACGTTGCCCGCGGGTTTCCCAAAAAATATTTCATATTAACCTTCTCTTTTTTTTCCTGTGGCATTATAATTGCCAGTGGCTGTGGTTATTTCGGATTCGAACTGACTAAAACGCACGTCATCTCGTGTCTTTAGGTGGTGGAAATTTGATGACACAAAATCACAAAATTCGGCCGGGTAGGTACCACCGTGCACGATTGCGAAAAACCCTCCATGGTAATCAAATTTCGGTTTGGTTGCGTTCAGGGGTCAGCAAGTGCATAGCCGGGCAGGAGGATTGTGGTCGCAGCACTAGTATCACGCGGAGCTGCGACGACAATCCTCTTCTGATGAGGCCGTCAAGCTGAGTGCCACCATTGTTAACATGGTACGTGTATGTAATGGTGACCCTCTTTCCTGAGACTTTACCTTCAGCTTACCATCAGGCGAGGTGAAGGCAAATTGACGTGGCCTAAATAAAAAAAAATAAAAAAAGACGCCTGGGTGTAAGGTGGCCCATAAGACATTTCCCTCGCACCTGCTACCTGCTGTTTCTCGATAGGGTGACAAGAGGCTCCACCTGTCAACCCCATGCTTGCGCTCATGAAGGACGGAGGTCGTTCAGCGACCTCCGATGTCTGAGTCACCTCCGCGCCTTGCGGACTCTGCGGATCGGGAGAGACCTGAGTCTCTCCCGGACCCCTTCCGCCGTCTCCTTCTCGAGCATTATTTGCTCTCAGAAGGAGGCGGCGGCGGCACATGCGCTCACACTCCGCATCACATATAAACTTTCTCCTGATAATAACTAACCCAAAAACATAAATTATCCAAATCTGACGAGCTATTCTCAATTTTTCAGATTAGCAACAAAATTCATATTTTATAGACGCGAAAGTTTGTTACTCTGTCACGCAAAAACGGCTTAAAGGATCAGGATGAAATTTGGCACAGAGAGAAATTAAGGTCTGTATTATCTTATGGGTTAATTTTTATCCCAGGAATAAGTTTCTGTGGTTCGTGAGACCGGGATCAGAATTTGACGCGGGCGATGCCTTGGGCAACAGCTGGCTCAGATTAAATAACAGAACTACAAGTTTGGGATCTGAATAAATACACATGCATTGTAGCATTTAGTACGGTATTGATAATCACCATCAGGCGAGATCAAGTCATATTGTCGTGACTATCATAAAAATTATAGCGGCGATAGCCCAGTAGTGTACGTAACGGACTGCCGAGGCCAGGTCTTGAGTTCGATCCCCAGTCGCCCCGGCCACACACCTCTGACTTTTCGTAGTTGTGTGTATAAAAAAAAACCGTTCCTGCAGGGGGAACGCACAGGTAGATTTCGTGAAGCAATTAATATTATTTTTTAACATGTCTAATTTTTTTTTCTCGAAAACGGTAACTTTTATCGAAAAACTTTTCAGACATTAATTTTATACTTAAAAATGGCCTATCGATTAAAAATGTTTCTGACTGCAAGAATGTTCACCGGTTAGAAGTAATGATTTTTTTCCCGAAAAATTTTGATTTTTCCCCCCTTCACTTTTAGTTAAAGTTTTAATCTTATAGGTTTATAATTAAAAGTTGTCGGTATTCATGTATACTATGGGATAAAATTAGAACGGTTCCAATATCTTTCATGGAACGTGAAATTTTGAGGAAAAACTGATTTCACAAAAAGTGAGGCCCTACCGTCCCCTTAGGCCGGATTCCACCCATTCACGAACTTAAACTAAGTTTACACCCAAGCAATTTTTGACCGCAGTTTGAAAGCGATCGGGGCAAAAATGCGACCGTGAGAGTGCCGCAAATTTTGGGAAGTGGAACCATACATACATATATATATATATTTATATATAAATATAAACTTTTTGACCAGTGGTCATTTCGGACTCAGGGGGTCATAACTAGATCTCCTATGAAGATTTTTTTTTTAAAGTCAAGAAACCAATAGGTAGATCGATTTCATCGAAATCTACCTAAACAGTGTTGATTATCGCTCGCTTAGTAATGTGCCCAGTAGATGGCAATAGGCTCGCTCCTATTACATTGGGACCTTAACATAACGGGCGCATCATGGGTGTGTAATACACCTCTGCCTACCCCTTCGGGGATACAGGCGTGAAGTTATATGTATTATTAATAAAAGAATAAATTTCAAACTTATCATAAAGGTTTCCCTTTTGTAGTTCTGGTGTAGATAAGCTCTTTAAATAGCAGTAATGCAAGCGAAGCGATATAACTGATCAAAGATAAGCAACGAACCGGGGTGGGCTTGAGTTCAAAGCTCTTTCTATATATTATATCTAACTCCTGCCAGCCCATTAAGGTCAGCGGAATACTAGGTCTGCACCCCGTACTAAGGTAGGGCATAGTTTTAATGACATGTGAGTAGTCAGTGACTTTCAATTGGTTAATAGAAGAAGGGATTGATGTACAAGTAACTTAATTATTTTTAGGGTTCCGTACCTCAAAAGGAAAAAACGGTACCCTTATAGGATCACTTCGTTGTCCGTCCGTCCGTCCGTCCGTCAGTCAAGACCGTTATTCTCAGGAACGCGTGGAGGTATCAAACTGATATTTATATCTAATACTCAGGTCTACTGTCCCTTGGAGCTGTGAAAAAAATTAAACTTCTAAGCCAAAGCAATCAAAAGATACAGCCGTTTATGCCGCAAATTTGCGCAAATTTTCGAAACTCGCACGGGAATCAAAACCTACAGGGTACTTCCCGTGAACTTAGATTCTTTAAATTTGGTACGAAGTAACGTCTTATAGTACAGATATAGGAAAAATTGCGAAAACCGTAAATTTTTAGTTACATCATATAATAAAAAATATTTTTGAAAATTTTAAAGTTACTACTTACATGGCTGACTCGATGGTCGTGATGGGTGAACTTTAACTTATATACCAACAAGTTTGTACGGAACCCTCGATGTGCGAGTCCAACTCGCACTTGGCCGGTTTTTTTAAGAATATTAGTAACCGAAATAACTAATATTCCCCCTAACCCCTCCAGCTAAGCGTTCACCTCAGTAGTGTAACGGCCAGGATTCGAAGCCGGAATCTCTCGATCGACTCCTTAACCACTAAGCTACCGAAGCTTACGGATACGAAGGCGCCTATACACGTATAAAATAAATAAATAAATATTCTACGACATTCTACACAGCGCTTTCTAGACCCAAAGTAAGCATAGTTTAACTAGCTTGTGTTATGGGTTCCAGAATAGCATTCATAATATATAAACATACTTTTATACACTCTCTTTTTGTAAATACATACATATTATACATAGAAACACCCAGTCCAATGCAAATATACATATTCATGCATACAAATATTTGCACTGAGCAGGAATTGAACCCGCGTCCCCTGTCGTAGCAGTCGAATGCACTACCGCTACGCCACAGAGTCCGTCAGACGTATGGTTAGTTAATCGCAATAAGGGGTCTAGTATTCATTTTTTTTAAGGATATAATTTACTAAATATTGACTGTATAACTGGTGTTGCTATTGTTTGGCAAATTCATGCGCGACACTCCCATGGTTCGCGCGGGATGAGGGGCAACAAGGCGGTGTTGAAATGAACGCGCGGGACGCGGGAACCATCTGAATGTCACACATGAATTTGCCAATCTATAGCATGCTAGGCCATGGTAACCACTCATCATCAAATGGGCCGTGTTCTTGACTGCAGTCCATCGTTATTTTGAACATCGAAAATCAACGAAGTTCAAAATAGCGATTCCTTCGCTTTTACTGAACTTTCGCACTATGTGCATCGCGCTCGAATACATACACTATCATGCATTATGGTGGAAAACATTCCAAATTTTGTGTATCGGTGTGGTGCACTTTCGCGCTAACGTAAGTCGCGTTTCGGTTATCAGGGCTACAGTTCATCACTATTTTGAACTTTAAAATTCAGTATTACAGTACCTACGTTTGCTACTTTACCTACTAAAAAGAAATCTTCAAATGATAACAAAAAAAAACAAAAGTACTAACCAAAACCATTTGGTCAGAGCAAATTTCTATTACGTACTAAAAGAACAGTGTCTTCCAACGTTCTTGCCGAAAATTTATTCACAATCAAAATGAAATCAGTACGCGGTGAATCGCAAAAGGCGCAGAACGGGCCGAAATATTCACAAATTGCGGATAAACAAACTAGGAGAGCGTTCAAGTGTGGTTGAGGAAATGAAAATATTTTGCTTGAGTCGAAACAAAAGGTTTTGCGATACGAATATTGGGACCGTTCCCAGCAATGACGCGGTGCTTTCATATCCGTACGGTATCGCTTACTAGAGCATCTGCTACCTGTTCATTGTTTTGTGTGTGACGTTTAAGTGCAGACCGAGTGATATGAAAATTTTCCCAACATAATAAAATAAACCTGGCATGTGGGAATAAAGATTATGCGTTGACAATGTTGATAATTATTTTGCTACTAGCTTTTTCCCGCGGCTTCACCCGTGTGTTCCCTTTTCTAATATATCCCAGGCTTATGTGTTAATATAAGCCAGATCTGTATAGCCGTTTTTGCGTGAAAAAGTAACAAACATTCATACATACATCCTCACAAATTTTTGCGTTTATAATATCAGTGGGAAAAACTTACTAAGTATACAATTTTGACAAATTTGTCAAAATCAAACTTCTAAGTCGACATAATCAATGGATACACCATATTTTTCAATCAAGAATTGAATTGAATTGACAATCGCAAGAGAACGAAAACCTATAAGGTACTTTACTAAATTAGCACAAGTACATGAAAAAGTCCCGAAACCATAAATATGTAGTTACCTATATACATCATGAAACATGCAAATACACATTTTTGTATACAAATATTTGCACTGTGCGGGTATCGATCCTGTGACCTTCGACGTATTTGAACGTTGTACCACCACCGCTCTCCAGTACTTTTCTCTAATATTTATTAGACCAGTATAACTGAAATGTAGAAATTTTATTTACTGAGTTCTTTCCTAAACAGATGTACCTTTTTTTTTTTTTATCGTGCGGAAATCCCTTCGTATACCCCCCCGCCGGCCAGCGGGGGCGGTTATGTCGGGCTTGAACCGACTAAAACCGCACGCCGTCTTGGGTCTACAGACGCCGGGGTGTAAGGTTGCCCACAGAGCATATCCCTCGCACCCCGACTGACCCTGGGCCATCTCCGGTTTCGAGATGGCCCCCTCGGGTTTGGGAACCACGGTGTCCCCGTCTTGCCCCGGTTTGGGGGAGGGGCGCTAGTCGCCCCACCGTTCCGGCCTGCTTCTGCTGGGGTGACAGGCGGCCTCACCTGCCACCCCCAGGCCTGCGCAGATGTACCTTACCGTATTTGCGTTTTTCATGATGTAGGTAACTACATCATGTAAAAAGCAAATACGGTAATTCCTCAATGGCTGGTCCGATTTTCGCTTGTCTTTTTTTGTCTTATGTATATGAACAAATTACTTAATTTAATGCCAATCGCGTGATTGAGGCTTTTTGTTCATCGAGAAATCAGATTTTTTTTCGGTAGTTATTCCTCCGTGGTACACATGAATTTTTAATTCCATAGCCTAAGTCCTTCCCATCAGTAACATCTTTGCTTGTGTGAAATTTCATTAGAATTCGTTCAGCCGTTTGGGAGGAGACATTTTTTTTTTTACGTGTGGAAACCCCCACGGGCTTCACCCCATCGGTGCCAACGATAGGGTGGGTGTGTTGAAATCGGACCGACTAAAACCAGACGGTGTCCTCTCCAAGTGTCCATTGCCGGACAAACGAAATACATGAGTCGTCTAAACGAGAGCAAAGCTCTGACGAGCTTCGCTCAATCATATTCGTATTTATCATAGCAGCAATATGGGAACAGGAAATATATCCTCATGGTAAGGTGTATTATCCTATATTGGTACCTACCACTAAGCGAAGTAATTAACCCGATGTGACGTCACAGGTGTAATGTAATTGGCTCCGTGATTGTAGTTCCATATAATCAAGATTTATCTTCAGATGTTTGATCTTCAATTAGAATAATAACTTACGTGAGTGATATTCATAGGTACTAAATAAATAAATAGGTGCGAGGGATATGCTCTACGAGCAACCTTACACCCCGGCGTCTGTAGACCCGAGACGGCATGCGGTTTTGGTCGGTTCAAGTCCGACAAAAACCGCCCCCGCTGCCCGGCGGCGGGTTATCCGAAGGGATTCTGCACGAAAAAAAAAGAAAAAAAAGGAAGGTACTACCTGCTGTTGCCCGCGGCCTTGACCGCACGAAATTCTGACTGATCCCGTTCACGCTTACCATGGGAACCTATTCCAGGGATGAAATATGGATAGGATAGGATAGATGTATTATTCTAGTCTATAAGCTATATCTGTACTCGCAATGCATTTTGCTGTTGCAAAGTTGAGCTGAGAGTGCATTACATGATTACCTACAATTAACGCGCATTTTTTTTTCAGCTGAAGACCATTGAATTGTTTTTTCGGTGATTATTCCTCCGTTGCTAGACCGATTTTCAATTTTCTTTTTCTGTCTTAAGCCAATAGTTATGTTGCACATTTTGGCACGTTACTGTATATTTCAAGCGTGTGTCTGTTGCTGTTATTAATATGGAGCTAAAAAAAACGGAAGGATAACCCCAGGGTTACCGGCGGACTTTGGCCGCCATCGCGGCCTTCCCTCTCCTGAGTTGGCAAGCGTGTGTAGGACACACACACGACACGCATCCATCTTGGCCTGCTTCTTTAAAGACAGCGAGTCAGCCAACTGACGTCCTCAGGTCCCGATCATGGAGGTCGGTAGTCCCGGGCGTAGACGAGTCTGCGGTGTCCTCGCTGCAGACTGCAGAACTCTAGGAGCAGGGTTCTTACCCGCTTCCTATCCGCCGCCTCTTTCGCGTGCATTACCTGCTCACAGAAAGAGGCGGTGGCGTGTCACTTGCTGCCGTCAGAGACCATGGCTCTCGCCGTGGTCTCCAGCAAGAGCTGCTAATACTACTAATATAAAAACCAAAAAGAAAAAAACGGATTCAATAACCAAACAAATTACACGTGGCGCACAAGCCGCGAATGTAAACATATTTCTTTATTCTTGCCAATAAAAAAGTTTCGTACCAAACAAAGAACTTTAGCCTTTCTTTGCCGAACATTCGTGTTGATTTTAATGTGGATAACCCGAAACGGGTAGGTTTATCTTTCATCTGATATCTTCGAGCCCCATTATATGTACGCCGAATTTACTTAAGTATAATACGTAATGATTTCCTTTAATGGATTCTATTAACCGAACAAAGAATAGTAATCTTGGGTGATTAATTAAATATTTCTTTCCTGCCACTATTAAATGTAATATGTTTTTTTTCAGGCCAGCCACTTGTTAGGAAGAACTGTAGTGCTGACCTGAGGTTTCAAGGGATGATATGTGTCAATTGTCTCACTGCCAGGAATGCCGAAGACTGACAACACTTTGTCCGATACTTCACAGTTACACACTAACGTTAAGTGCAAATCTGTGCCATTAGACCAGTGAAGAATAATAGGAAAAGAAAAAAATCAGTGAATAGAGTATGTTGTCGGTTTGTATATTTCAGAGCGGCGATAGCCCAGTGACGTAAGTTACGGTCTGCCGAGAGGTCTCGAGTTCGATCGCCACTCACCCCAGGCACGCACCTCTGACTTTTCGTAGTTATGTGTGTATTAAAAATGTTAATTATCGCTCGGTTAATAATGTGCCCGGTAGGTGGCAATAAGCTCGCCCCCTATTACATTGGGACCTAAACATAACTGGTGAATCGTGGGTGTGCAATGTATTACAGTAATTTTTTGTAGTTATTACAGTAGGTGTACCTCTGCCTACCTCTTCGGGGATATAGGCGTGAAGTTATGTTATGTTATGTATATTTCACTTTCATTGTTTCTTCAAGTAACAAAACTTAATGACCTATGTCTTTTATTAGTTCCTTAAATCGTAATTTCATCAATTATACCAAACTAGCTGTTGCCTGCGGCTCAAATCATTAAATTGGATAAGAATCATTTTAAAGGTTTGGATAACAGAGTCTGACTTTGATCGGCATTTCAATTATTACTATCTCATTCAACTACGTTCGTATTAAACACATTTTTCTAGAATTCATATTTTTTTAAATTATGTACATCTATAAATGTATAAGACACTGTTGATATGTGTACACCACGCCTCCCCCATAGTTCGGAAGAGGTGGCAAGATAGCCCCGGCGAGGTGGGCAACAGTCGGCCGGGGTGTTAGGGCGATTGGTAGAGGAACCGCCTGACTATTCGGGTATTGTCGAGCAAAACCGCTTTCTGCATTTGGCCGCCACCGACTTGTTTGATTATTATTTCCTTTAATAAATTTTAAACAATATAAAAAAAACGAATATATTTAAAAATATAAAAAATAGTGGCCCACCGGCATCAACAGGGACCAACCTACCGGTGGTTAGGGCTCCAGACAGAGGAATCTCCTCACAATACGTGCCGTGTCGAGGAGCATTGCCTTCTGCAACAAGCCCTTGACCCAACTAACGCGAGCCTCTGAAGATGTTGTCAAATATTTAATTTGTTTTCTTTTTCGGCTTTCACAAGATTCTCGTCATGTGATTATTATTATTATTAGCTTAGAAATATACCCAGAAGACGATAACTGATCCTTATGACCTAAGACCAAAAAAAATGTTATTGAAATATGGGTATAATACACACCGCTGTCCACACATTGATCTCATATAGAGTACATGCCATGATGGATGTCTGGAAGCAGACGAGAATTGAATTGGTTCCATTTCATTCGCAAATATATAATAGTATACTCTATCATGTTGTCAACTGACAAATAAGATCCTTAATCTAAGGTAAGGAAAAACGTATGAATGTCGTATAAATTAACACTACAGGGAAAAACGAAGGCTAACCTTTCAGGTGCGCAATTAAGCACGCCGTTATTATCAACGCTGAAGATCTCTTTAATTATTGTTGCGTTCTTTTATCGCTTCTTTAGCTCAGGGTGAATTCAGAATATTTAACTGAAACCTTGAGTAAAAATTCGCTACAGGATGTTGAAAATTAAATCTCAAATAATAAAATACCTCTTACAGAAACATTATACTTTTTATAAACTAACGTTGCAAGCAAGTGCTTGATAGAAAGAAATTTGTTTATTTAGGACAAGCACTAGTTCTATGTATATAAAACAAAGTCGTGTTAGTGATAAACGCGATGAACTTGAGAACGGGTGGACCGTTTTTCATGATCTTTGATTTTTTAGTTTCGTCTCCACCTGTACTGTGCCTTTTTGTCTTTTTTGCGGTACCCCGATGTTACTGCCTCACCACCGGCCAAAGTAGGGGTAGTTATATCGGACTCGAACCGCTTACTAATGGCGGGGGGTTACCAGATAACCCGACCATAAGGTAACCAAAATAAGGCAATTCCCTCGCACCCTGGCTGACCCTGGGCCATCTACGGCTTTGAGGCGCTCTTGGGATACTACACCTATAGTAGCAATTAGGATAATAAAAAAAATGGGACATTTGCGAAATAAATCCAGCTGATAAGGTAAGGCGGAACGAAGTTTGCAGGGCCAGTTAGTAGGTAGGTAATATAAGGGAAGGGATTTCCGCACGAAAAAAAAAGGGTATATCGGAATCGAACCGACTAAAACCACACGGTGTCCTTCCCTAGCGCTCATTTCCAGGCATCCCAGGTACGCCCTCGAAACGATAACCCCAGGGTTCCCGACGGACTTCAGACGCTGGCGCGGCCTTGCATTTGGGGTCGGGTTTATTCCCGCGTCTGTGAGTTGGCAGGCGTGTGTAGGATTGACGGACGAGTAGTTTGTTTGTATGGGGGCCTCATTAAGATCGTCGGGGCAGTAGCTGACCTCACCTGCTGTTCGGTGCACCTGATAATGGACGAGGCTCTGGCGCATGCTTTCATCTCGGGGCTCAGAGGTCAGACGTCAGTCACAAACCAACATACCAATCCCACTAATATCATAAATGTGAATTTTATGATGTATGGACGGATGTTTGTTACATAATCACCCGAGAACGGCTGAACGGCGCTAGCTTCATAAATTCAGATTTCGTTTGAAATTATTTATCTTATCTCATTTACTTTATGAAATGATAAGCTTATTTTCTTTTTTTTTCAAGTTGTGAGTACTAGAAATTTTATATCATTTTTGATATTTACGAGCACATGGCCTTTGTTCCGCAGTGGACTTCCTACGGCTGATATGATGACGAGCACATACAGTCCTTTTCGCATCCCTTTAAGAAACAAATAATGGTGGTTTTACATTTATAATTTACTTTGATAAACCTTTGTTTAAATTAAATATCATCATCATCATCATATCAGCCGTAGGAAGTCCACTGCTGAACATAGGCCTCCACCATTTTTTTTTTACGTGCGGAAATCCCCTCGGATACCCCACCGCCGGCCAGCGGGGGTGGTTATGTCGTGTCTCGACTAAAACCGTCGCGGCCTCGCATTTGGGGTCGGGTTTATTCCCGCGTCTGTGAGGCCTCGTTAAGATCTTCGGGGCAGTAGCTGACCTCACCTGCTGTTCGGTGCACCTGATAATGGACGAGGCTCTAGCGCATGCTTTCATCTCGGGGCTCAGAGGTCAGACGTCAGTCACAAACCAACATACCAATCCCACTAATATCATAAATGTGAAATTTATGATGTATGAACGGATGTTTGTTACATAATCACCCGAGAACGGCTGAACGGATCTAGCTTCAATTTAGTACAGGGATTGATTATAATCGAAAATATGACATAGGTTTCTTATCCCTGGAATAGGTTCACGCTTCCAATGGGAGGAAGCGTGAACGGGATAGAAATTCCACGCGGGCGGAGCCACGGGCAACAGCTAGTCAAAAATATTAAACAAACACTTTAAAGTACAATCTTTGGACCTAACTGTGAAATCGCTATGAAGATGATGAAAGTATAAGAAATTTATAACAATAAGTGACTGTGCCAACATTAATAATGTATGTCGTCTTAGCAGCAGAAACTATAGGCCCAGGAGATATAAGCCTTTAGCGCTAATATGCTCGAGTTCCAGTGTCACACACTCCATTTTAAGCAAATCGTTTTATACAATTTTCATTACGTGCAATTTTCATAAATGTTCGCAACACCAGATATTTAACACACGCATTGCGCGCTTCGTCACCTCGTGACGACAGGCCTTTGTTTAATTTCGTTGTATAAGCGTTAATTTAACTATTTGATTCAATTATATTACTATTTTCGTAGGTGTGTAATACACCTCAATATGTTATGTTATATTGCTATTACAAAATCAAAAGTTTAATTAAGTTTCAAAACTTAATTAAATAATATTAAGCTGTAATTGATTACGTGTAATACACAGAAAGTATTTTCATTATCTTGCTTCGTAATTTCATTGAACTCAAGTTAAGGGAACTCAACTCGGAGAAAAGCTTTTGTTGTTGAAGCCATGATAAATGATCCACATTCAGCTTTAGGATATACTTTTTTTATAGAGTATGAAATACTTTATGAAAGAAAAAAATATCCATTAATGGCACCTTGCCAACTGTCACTGAATTTAGAGCTGTGGACCCGATTTTCACAAGGTATGTGTAATTACGTCTTCTGTGATTCATTTTGAACGTCAAGGTGACTTTGTACTTATCATCAACTTTGGAAACTTTGTAGCAACTCTGTAGCATCACTTGTTTTTGACACCTGGATATGATCATCATGTTTAACAAACTATATTATAGATTTAGATCGGAAAAAGAGAACATCTAGGACGGGACTCGAACCCGCGACCAGTCCCTTACAGGGGGAATGCTCTGACCAATTGAGCCACCTAGAATATTCCCAGATAGTCCCAGATATTCGAAATGCTCCGATATATTATATACGTCTTAAGGTGGTGCAGGCTGAACTATATTATATTTAAACTTCAAAATATACAACCGACTCTAAATTACCGATTTATTCTTCAAAAATATACAACCAACTCTAAACTACCGATTTATTCTTCAAAAATATACAACCGACTCTAAATTAGCGATTTATTCTTCACAAGTATACAACCGACTCTAAATTACCGATTTATTCTTCAAAAATATACAACCCATTCTAAATTATCGATTTATTCTTCAAAAATATACAGCCGACTCTAAATTACCGACCTCGAGGTCGATAACCGTTGTTTGGTCATATCTCTAGTTCTACTTAACCAATTGCAATCAAACATACGGAAGGTTTTAAGGCTGACCAAGACCTATCTAATAAAAAAATCTGCATTCAAATCCGTTTAGTAGTTTTTGCGTCCATGGCGAACTCCGCGCGGACGGAGCCCCGGGCATCAGCATGTATTCTATAAACATCTTGAGGTGTTTATTTGCAACCATAAATTCAGATTTCGTTTGGAATTATTTATCTTATCTCATTTACTGTATGAAATGATAAGCTTATTTTCTTTTTTTTTTCAAGTTGTGAGTACTAGAAATGTTATATAATTTTTGATATTTACGAGCACATACAGACCTTTTCGCATCCCTTTAAGATTTTTTTTTGCATGGGTAAGTAGGGGAAATGTTATATCATTTTTGATATTTACGAGCACATGGCCTTTGTTCCGCAGTGGACTTCCTACGGCTGATATGATGACGAGCATATACAGTCCTTTTCGTATCCCTTTATGAAACAAATAATGGTGGTTTTAAATTTATAATTTACTTTGATCAACCTTTGTTTAAATTAAATATCATCATCATCATCATATCAGCCGTAGGAAGTCCACTGCTGAACATACGTGCGGAAATCCCTTCGGATACCCCCCCCCCCGCCGGTCAGCGGGGATGGTTATGTCGTGTCTCGACTAAAACCGCACGGTGTCCTCCGCAAGTGTCCGTTGCGAGGTACACCCCAGGTAAGCCCACGAAAGGATAACCCCCTCCCCTCCCCCATTGACTAAATATACGAAAGATAAAATCACTAACTGACCCAGCAAACTCCGTTCCGCCCTAGAAACAATTTATATTGGTACCTTACTAGCTGAATTTATTTCGTGAATGTCTCATATTTTATATAGGCACAGTATCCCGAGGGGGGCTTCTTAAAGCCGTAGATGGCCCAGGGTCAGCTGGGGTGCGAGGTTATTCTCTTATTTGGCCACCTTACACCCCGGCATTGGAGATACCTGAAACGGCGTGTAATTTTGGTCAGTTCGAGTCCGACATAGTCCACTAGTGGGGTAACGGGGAGGGGGGGGGGGGGGTAACCGCAAAAAAAAAAACCACAAAGGCACAGTATAGGCCGAGACAAATCTAAAAAATCAAACATCATAGAAAATGATCCATCCGTTCTGGAGTTATATACGGTCATCACTAACACGACTTGGTTTTATATATATATATATAGGATAAAGAAGTGTACGTCTCTTCGGATAATGAGAGAATTTGTAACAAACTAAATATTGTGTAAATGGAATACTTCGTATTATATATAAATATAACTCATCAAGATTCGTTATCATTGTCTCAGTGGAAAATCAGCCTGCACGATAGAGTCATTTTTTCCATGTGGTTATCCCCTCGGATAAGCCCTTATGCTGACATAAGGGTATTACTCGAACCGACTAAAAACGCACGCCATCTCGGGTCTCCAAATCTGGGGGTGTAAGGTGTGCACAATGGAGTTTAGGGTCCACTCTCTTACGCTTTCTCTACCTTTTTTTTTTTTTTTTTTTTTTTTTTTTTTTTTTTTTTTTTTCTATGGTTTATATGGATAATGTATAATATGAAAATAAACTTAAGTGATTTGAAGCCACAAAATATAATGACGATATAGTGTTTTGTTTTTACTACTGACTCTGGCGTTGTAATTTTCTCCCGGGATTGGCATCACACGGTAACCGCACCCGTGAAAGCTAAATTAATCATGGCATGAAGTAGAAAGAGAACGAATCCTGGGCTAAAAACCAAAAAATTTACTGGTGGTAGAAATTTGATGACACAAATTTGTCACAAAATTCGGCCGGGTAGGTCCCACCGTGCACGATTGCGAAAAACCCTCCATAGTAATCCAATTTCGGTTTGATTGCGTTCAGGGGTCAGCAAGTGCATAGCCGGGCAGGGGGATTGTGGTCGCAGCACTAGTGGGACTGGTGGGTGTCACGCGGTGCTGCGACGACAATCCTCTTTTGATGAGGCCGTCAAGCTGAGTGCCACCATTGTTAACATGGTACGTGTATGTAATGGTGACCCTCTTCCCTGAGACTTTACCTTCAGCTTACCATCAGGCGAGGTGAAGTCAAATTGACGTATCCTAAAACTTTTACAAAATACTTAAGTTCAAAACTCAAGCATCAATTTTATTGTTCGCTCCTCTGTAAGAGAAACGTTAATCCGCTATTCATGAAACAAAATGTAGCTCTTAACAAATATCGTAAAAATGTAAGGCGCTCGTAACATAAGCAGGTAATTTTTTTTACCGTCGCCCATCCGTCTCGATACACCTCTAAGATACGCTAAGTCCTCATAAAATTTTAATTTCCACTGACCCACATTTTTACTGTCAGTGTACGAGTACGAATACGTCGGTATATCATCCAAGGGCGTGTTTGGACTTTCGTTCAACTTTCCGTGTTGATTCGCCCAGGATAAGGGTGGGTCAAGTTTACGATCGTACTAGTTTTTATCGAGATTGCCCAACTGTACGACTCATAGCTTTTGTTGGGCGCCATTTCAAGGTGAATTATTTTATTAAAACACAAAAAGGGGAGATCAGATACGAATGCGAGATTATGTGAGAAATTTAAGAGTTTCGTTCATCTGAGCGACGATCTCATTGAGATAAAAGAGATAGTTTCGTTGTAACGTTTTAATCTGTTATATATCTTGATGGACCTTTTCGGAGATTAAATGCGTAGACGATACTTTATGTTAATTTAGATTACTTAATTCTGAACATAAGAGTGATTAATACAGGCTTTCGCTAACAGATTGCGTTTTTGGCCTCACCCATTGTTATTCAGATTGCTAAGGTTTGTGTGCTTGTTTAGTTGGAATAGGATTGAAATAAACTTTATTGTACACCAATCAAAATATGCATAAACTAGCTGAGGCCCGCGGTTTCGCCTGCAAGGGGGTCGGTTATCGTTTTTTGGTCGTATCTCTGGTTCTACTTAACCAAATGCAAACATACACACATACAGCAGATTTTAGGTTTGACCAAGATCGTTCTAATAAAAAACTACATCAAAATCTGTTCAGTAGTTTTTTGCGTTCATTGCGAATAAACAGATAAAAAAACAAACAAACAAGAACTCAAAAAAAAATGTTCAGAATTGTTGATTTACCATAACCTAAGTATTTTTTTTAAATATTTTCAATGTACACACAACTAATTAACAATTTTATAATAGTATAACTAGATATATGAAAAAGACAATTAAAAAAATGAACAAATTGCGACCTTATCGCTGAAAGAAATATCGTACAGTGAATCACAGATGGACCAAATCATATATCACTGGGTATGGTATGGTATGGTATCACGGGCTGGTATCCGCAACTCCATGACAAGGCGCGGTTTTTGCGTGAGGGTGGTATATCACTGGGATTTTCTCCTCAATATAATTTACAACGTGCAACCTGATTTTTTTTTGCACTGAAACTAGCGATCCGTCCTAGCTTATTTCCACAAATCCTTCCTTAGTGGATGCGTAGAAAACAATATTTATCAACAGGTAAAATTTCAAGTTCGTAACATTTATCAACAGTCAAAATTTCCAGTTCGTAACATTTATCAACAGTCAAAATTTCAAGTTAGCAGCTACACCGTACGTTGATGTGCACCAGTCATGATAAGTCTATACTATTATAAAATTGTAAATTAGTTATGTCTGCCCATTGGAGATACTTAAAAATAAATACTTGGGTTATGTTAAATGAACGATTCTGAACACAACAATATATTTTTTGGAGTTCTACAGTTTGTTCGCAATGGACGCATAAAATACTGAACGGATTTTGCGCTATCCTTATCTTTTCCCTGTACATAAATATTAGGTACTCCCACAGTCGGGTGCGACTGGTTGGATCACCTCCAAGTTTGGTGCACCCTGGGCAACGTGGGCGATGACGCATCATTGATTGCTCCTCTGGAGTAGCTGGCGTCAACATCAACGGCCAAGAATCTGACCAACCGGCCCTTTTCAGGGCCAGCTGACCCCATTGCACGAGGGGGTCGGGGCATGGCGGGCCTGCAAGGCCCGCGGGGGTGGAGGCCGCTCCAGGTACCCCTCTGCTGTTATCAGAGGGGACACTGCGAATGGTCCATGGTCAGTCGGGAGTGCGAGGGATATGCTCTATGGGTAACCTTACACCCCGGCGCCTGTAGATACGGCGTTTCAACTCGGTCGTCACTCGTCAACATCGTATCGAGTAAGAAATATTACAGTTTTAATGAATTAGTTGTCTGTTAGTCTGTTTATCTGTTTGTTTGCGCGGACATCAGCTAGTATCTGTATATATATATAGATGAGTAGTGAGATAACCATAGTATTAACAAATCTTTCACAAATGCTGCTCAGTGGTAGCAGTTGCCGCAATTTCATTTTCATGCTTGAAGTAATCGCACAAGTGAAAAATCGACTCGCAATATGCAAACAAAACAATTATGAAAACGAATAGCAACTTGACATAACATAACATAACTTCACGCCTGTATCCCCGAAGGGGTAGGCAGAGGTGTATTACACCCACGTTTCGCCAGTTATGTTTAGGTCCCAATGTAATAGGGGGCGAGCCTATTGCCATCTACCGGGCACATTACTAAGCGAGTGATAATCAACATTATTAATACACACATAGCTTCGAAAAGTCAGAGGTGTGTGCCTGGGGCGACTGGGGATCGAACTCGAGACCTCGTCTCGGCAGTCTCTTACGTACACCACTGGGCTATAGCAACATGAGATTTAATTAATAACAGTTACGACTAATGTGTTAGTTCATACGACATAATGTAGGTACAAGATGTCGCTTGGTTGATACTCAAATTAACGTAGGTATTTATCTCGAAAGAGTAAATAATAATTATAATAAATAAATATTCTACGATATTCCACACAGCGCTGTCTAGACCCAAAGTAAGCATAGTTTAACTAGCTTGTGTTATGGGTGCCAGAATGTGGATAAACATACTTATATACATATCATACATAGAAACACCCAGATAAATGCAAATAGACATATTCATGCATACCAAAATTTGCACTGAGCGGGAATCGAACCCGCGCCCCCTGTCGTAGCAGTTGAATGCACTACCGCTACGCCACAGAGGCAGTAAATAATGCCAAGCGATAATTAAGTCCTCATTATACTCTTAGCGATCTCTCAGTTATGTCCAAAGTTCGGACTTTGGAGCCCGAAGTCCACTTGATTGTTTTTGATTAGTATGAAGGCTTTTCCGGGTGTGACTGCCGTCAGACTTCGCAACCCCTAGAGGAAAGTCTGCGCCAGAGCCTCGTCCGTTGTTTAGCCAGTGCACCGACTCGCAGATAAGATTGTCTTGGGCCCCAAAGGTGAAAGAAAGAAAGAAAGAAAGAAAGAAAGAAAGAAAGAAAGAAAGAAAGAAAAGTCTTCTTATGGGTTGGTATCTGCACACCCATTATTAGTATACTAGCTGACCCGGCAAACTTCGTTCCGCCTTAGAATCAAGTTATGTTGGCTACCTTATCAGTTGAATTTATTTCGTGAATGCCTCATGTTTTTTAATTATTCTAATTGCTAGTATATGCACAGTATCCAAAGGGGCCATCTCAAAGCCATAGATAGTCCAGGGTCAGCCGGGGTTCGAGGGTATTGCGTCATTTGGACACCTTATACCCTAGTATTAGAGACCCGAGACGGTGTGCGGTTTTGGGCGGTTGGAGTCCGACATAACTACCTCCACTGGCTGGGATAACAGTGGGAATTTCGGCAAATAATACCACATAATTGTACATATAGGCGGAGACAAATCTAAAAAAATCTAGGACAATGAAAATCGGTCCACCCGTTCTTGAGATATAAACGATGTCACTGACACGACTTTGTTTTATAGGTATATATAGATTGGGCACGCCGCAATAGCGGCGGTAAGACCCATCATGGAGGATTGGCTAGAGAGGCGAGACGGAAGCCTCTCGTACCGACTGACGCAGGTGATCTCCGGTAAGGGGAGCTTCGGGGACCACCTGCATCGGATCAGGAAGGAGCCAACGTCTGAGTGTCATCACTGCGACGCGAGCGAGGACTCAGGGCTGCACACGCTGGCGGACTGCTCGGCGTGGGAGGCGACGAGGCGTGACCTCGTGACAGCCATCGGGGTGGGAGTCCTTTCGCTCGGCAGCAGGATTGCGGTAATGGTGCGGAGCGCGAGCGCGTGGGCTACCGCCACCTCCTTCTGCGAGCATGTAATGCCCGCGAAGGAGATGGCGGAGTGCGCCCGGGAGAGATTTAGAACTCTCCCGGGCCGCCGAGCCCGCAATATGCTCGCCGCGCATCGCAGGCGACTCAGGTGCCGTAGGTCGCTTAACGACCTCCGTCTTCCATGAGCGCAGGCCTGGGGGTGGCAGGTGAGGCCACCTCTCACCCCAGCAAAAGCAGGCCGGGAAGGTGGGGCGACTAGCGCCCCTCCCTCATACCGGGGCAAGAAGGGGACACCGTGGTTCCCAAACCCGAGGGGGCCATCTCAAAACCGGAAATGGCCCAGGGTCAGTCGGGGTGCGAGGGATATGCTCTATGGGCAACCTTACACGTATTAAGACCCGAGACGGCGTGCGGTTTTAGTCGGTTTAAGCCCGACATAACCGCGCCCACTGGCCCCCGTATCCGAAGGAATTTCCGCAAGAAAAAAAAAAGGTACTCGGTGGATCCAGGCCGCTACAGACCGGTCAAAATGGAAGTCAAAGGGGGAGGCCTATGTTCAGCAGTGGACTTCCTACGGCTGATATGATGATGATGATGATGTACAGCGTGTCATAGCTAATGTTTATTTGTCTACTGTTTGATTATGTTGAAACACTTGACCTGAATAAATATTTTGAAGTTAGAAATTTAAATCTAAACTTTATACTTTGTGTTAAACTAAACAAATTCCGACTGTGGATTTTTAATTAAACTTCTTGGGCTAGGTTTAAGTTTCTATGTACCGTAGGGCAACTTGAATAGTTACTTAGGCCCTCTCCACACAACTTTTATTTTAGCCTTCGTTTGCTGGCGGTTTCATCTTATCGAGAAAGTTTCGTAGTAGTTTAATCTTGGCAGAGGCACCATCTTCGGAACTTAGCTTAAGAGGTCATACATGTGGGTAAAGCTTTGCTCGAGTCTAATATGAAATATTTCATAAGTACACAATATATTTTACGTCTTTTCAATTTCTTTTTATACTACTAGGTCGGTAAACAAGTACACTACCCGACAAAATCTGTTGGTAAGTGGTTACCGTTGCTTATAATCACTTGCTACACTAGATAGAGCTCCGAGTGCTGCCAACTTTCGAAGTAAAAAGGCAAGATAAATAGGCCTCTGAAACTACAATACAATACAATCTACAATATTAGGTCGTTACATATGAAATTGCCGTTTTTCTTGAAGAAATTGGAGGAAACCGAATTTTCAGTACTAACATTTTTGCATTCTTTTTAGGAATGACAAATCCAAATTTTATGATTTGTTTTGTGTATGAATGAGACAACATTAAGCTAACAAACAGCAACTTTTATTACATTTTTGAAAAGTGACAGCTATTAAATAATACGAAATTTATCATCAAAATGGATAGCATTTAGGAAGTACTGTCTTTGAAGATCGAATTAATTAATCAAGCGGCCAATAAAAACAATATTTAATACAGAGTTGTAAAATCTTAAAATCAATTTTCAAACAAAATATAAATAATGGAAATAGCTATTAAATTACAGGAATAACGAACTCATGAACTTGTAAGAAAATTTCGCCAATTTCATAGGTAACCTTTTTTTTTTTAAAGACATTATAAATTTAATCGCCTAATATGTTGCTAAGCGCAAATCTCGAGAGCAGCTGAATCGATTTCGCTAATTCTTTTTTCATCACATTCCTTGAAGTAAGAGGATGGTTCTTACGGAGAGAAAATAATTAAATAATTGCCTGAAAAAAGAAAGTTGGAAAAAAAAGCAAGTTTGGAATAAACAGGTCCCACGGGGCGAAGTATTCAGGGACAGCTAGTTTGAAATAAAACTATTTTTAACGGATTCTATCGCGATTTATTTGATATTATTTTATTAGTATCCCTGTGACCATGGCTGCTGAAAAGCATCCGAAACGTCGGGTTCCATGAAAATGATGAGTATAATGTAGAATAATACTTCCTTGGCCTAGTCAGCACCAACGTTCTAAGAAAAGCGAGTGTCTACTATAATCTAACATAACATAACTTCACGCCTAAATACCTTTTTTTTTTTCGTGCAGAAATCCCTTCAGATACCCACCCGCCGGCAAGCGGGGGCGGTTATGTCGGGTTTGAACCGACTAAAACCACACGCCGTCTCGGGTCTTAAAACACCGGGGTGTAAGGTTGCCCATAGAGCATATCCCTCGCACCCCGACTGACCCTGGGCCATCTCGGGTTTCGAGATGGCCCAGTACGCCTAAATACCTTGTTTTTTCGTGCGGAAATCCCTTCGGATACCCCCCCGCGTGCCAGCGGGGGCGGTTATGTCGGGCTTGAACCGACTAAAACCAATTATGCGGTTAACCAAAATCAAAATAAATTGAAACTTTGCACTTTGATTGTTAATATCTTCTGTGAATATTTCGAATATTAAAATGGTTGAAAATATAATTTTAAATTTCTGATGATTACTTACTTTCAAAGTCCAAAGTTGGAATGCCTAAAAACTATTTAATCTCATAAACATAAACACAATTTCAAGCCTTTATCCCCAAAGGGGTAGGCAGAGGTGTATTACACACACATTTTTAATCACCACATTAATTGCCACAGAATTTTAAATTTATACGTGCATTTATACTCGTAAATATTTAAATCCTTTTATATATTGCTTCATACGATGCCACTACTATACCTCCTCATAGCATAACATAACTACATAACATAACTTCACACCTGTATCCCCGAAGGGGTAGGCAGAGGTGTATTACACACCCACGATTCGTCAGTTATGTTGAGGTCCCAATGTAATAGGGGGCGAGCCTATTGCCATCTACCGGGCACATTATTAAGCGAGCGGTAATTAACATTTATTAATGCACACATAACTACGAAAAGTCAGAGGTGTGTGCCTGGGGCGACCGGGGATCGAACTCGAGACCTCGTCTCAGCAGTCCGTTACGTACGCCACCGGGCTATCGCCGCTTTTTTTTTTAAAAAGCGGGGATCTCCTCATAGATAATAATAATTTATCTTTATTGTACTCTGAAAGCATAAAGAACACGAATGAGTAATACAATTTATGTGGTTCATACAATTGGCTGCCGTATTACTCTGTGGCAATCTCTTACAGGCAAACATACTTTTATTAACAGTAAAAGTAGTCTAGTGGTATGGGTAATGGACTGCTGAGACGAGGTCTCGGGTTCGATCCCAGGTTTACCATGGCACACACCAATGACTTTTCGATACTTTTCGAAGTTATGTGTGTATTTATCGCAGGTTTATAAGTGCCCGGTTAATGGCAATAGGCTCGCCACCTATTACATTGGGACCTAAACATAAACTGGCGAAATGTGGGTGCTAGCACCTCTGCCTACCCCTCCGGGGATATAGGCGTGAGTTTATGTTATGTTATGTTATGTTATGTTATGTTATGTTATGTTATGTTATGTTATGTTATGTTATGTTATGTTATGTTATGTTATGTTATGTTATGTTATGTTATGTTATGTTATGTTATGTTATGTTATGTTATGTTATGTTATGTTATGTTATGTTATGTTATGTTATGTTATGTTATGTTATGTTATGTTATGTTATGTTATGTTATGTTATGTTATGTTATGTTATGTTATGTTATGTTATGTTATGTTATGTTATGTTATGTTATGTTATGTTATGTTATGTTATGTTATGTTATGTTATGTTATGTTATGTTATGTTATGTTATGTTATGTTATGTTATGTTATGTTATGTTATGTTATGTTATGTTATGTTATGTTATGTTATGTTATGTTATGTTATGTTATGTTATGTTATGTTATGTTATGTTATGTTATGTTATGTTATGTTATGTTATGTTATGTTATGTTATGTTATGTTATGTTATGTTATGTTATGTTAATCAAATGAAACCTTCAAAATACATCCTCAGGGTTCATAAATGCTAGGTATACATAACATAACATAAACTCACGCCTATATCCCCGAAGGGGTAGGTTGAGGTGCTAGCACCCACATTTCGCCAGTTTATGTTTAGGTCCCAATGTAATAGGTGGCGAGCCTATTGCCATTAACCGGGCACTTATAAACCTGCGATAAATACACACATAACTTCGAAAAGCATCGAAAAGTCATTGGTGTGTGCCATGGTAATACCTGGGATCGAACCCGAGACCTCGTCTCAGCAGTCCATTACCCATACCACTAGGCTACCGCGGCTATATATACACTAGGTATACACTGAGTGAATAACAGATAACAAACGAACGCTAATGACCTAGTAAGAACGTCACAGTGAGAGCAAAGGGAGAAGTATTCTCTCATTATAGTACGGTCGACAGTACACAGCATTCGTTTGCCTTCTATCTGTCAGTATGTACCCGGTATTACATCACAATTACGTGCGCCTAAAACGTTTAACAAAGGTACATATTATCAAGGTCAAATATCATGGCAAGGACATTAATTATGACTATAAAATATATGTAACGAAATTATGCCCAAAGAAATGTATTTGAAATTATTCTTTGACCCGCTAGCTACCTCTAATTGAATTACGAAGAAAACCTGCTACAAATTATAACGACAATACGGCTAGATTACTAAGGTCGTAACTTGTTACCTAACTCATTCCAACCTGTTACATAAACCGTTATTATTACTCATTTGAATTGATTAAAGTACGTACTGTATTAAAATAATTTCTACTGCCATATTATACTTCATAACAAAAAAAAAAAACACTAATTCTATGGGCGCGAATAGACTGTAAATGTTTATTACGATCCAATATCGCAATCCAGTATCGAGACACAATAAGATAGGCGCTAATCGCTTTTATACTTCAATATTGTGTCAATATCGTCAAGTAAAACATTGTGTTCAGCCGATTGATTTATCAATTTTAAAGATATTCGAAATTGTCATAAAATTTGCATCACTTTCACACATCGACATATATGTTCACAAGTTGTACTTTTGCAGTTCCCCAAAATTTATAATTTCACGGTTTATTAGCTTGACTGATAAATAGATACAAAAAAAAAATGGAAGTGAAATAAACCTTTAAAAAAGTAACAAAAAAATGTATGTCTTCATAAATTGTGCTTTTGCGGTTCCAAGTTCAAGTGGACCCAGCTGACTGAGCTGACTAAAGATCCTTAATCTATAAAAAATAATCTAAAAACATGAAAAAATTATAAAGTTAAAGTAAAAAAAAATTTGAAGTGTTCACAATTTGTAGTTTGCGGCTTTCACACATTTATACAGTTTAACTATATTAGCACATATAGCATTAATTTCAAGTAAAGTCAATCAATATAATATAACTAAAAAATGCTCCATTGTGATTAAAAAAGAAAAATCCAAAAATCGCAGTAAACTTCATCTAAGTATCAAACGAGTGACCAAACCGTATCATGGTAATTGTATGGAAGCCGCATAAGTACATTCAAATTGTAAACACGTGATTTTTAGGGTTCCGTTGCCAAATGGCAAAAAACGGAACCCTTATAGATTCGTCATGTCTGTATGTCTGTCCGTCCGTATGTCACAGGCACTTTTTTCCTAAATTATAAGATCTATGCTGTTGAAACTTGGGAAGTAGATGTATTCTGTGAACCGCATTAAGATTTTCATACAAAAATAGAAAAAAATCAATAGATTTTGGGGGGCAAAACATTTTTTGAGTTTCAGTTCTAAGTATGGGGTACTTAGAACTGAAACTCAAAAAATGTTTTTTCATCAAACCCATACATGTGTAGTATCTATGGATAGGTCTTCAAAAATGATATTGAGATTTCTAATATAATTTTTTTGTAAACTGAATGGTTTGCGCGAGAGACACTTCCAAAGTGGTAAAATATGTGTGTATCCCCCCTGTAACTTCTAAAATAAGAGAATGATAAAACTAAAAAAAATATATGATGTACATTACCATGTAAACTTCCAACGATAATTGGTTTGAACGAGATCTAGTAAGTAGTTTTTTTATACGTCATAAATCGTAAACTGCAATTTATCTTTCATTCAATCAACTCAAATATAAATTTAAAAAAAAAACATTATTATGTTACTTGCTGCTACGGAACCCTTAATGGGCGAGTCCGACTCGCCCTTGGCCGCTTTTTTTTTGTATCATATTGGTTTTATTTTTATTATCTAGCGTTTCTACTAACCAGACTAGTGAATAAATCTTACCATAGTGAATTATATCGGGAACCGCAAAAGTACAAATTGTGAACACATGTTTTTTTTTAATTTTTTAGGTTTATTTCACTTCACTTTTTAAAGTTTCTACTTATCAGTCTCGTGAATAAACCTTGAAATAATAAGTTTAGGGGAATACCAAAAGCACAAATTGTGAACACATGCCGATATACTTTTTAGGGATTTTCTTTAGAAAAGCCCTATTGCTATCGAGTTGTCGTCGTCGACGTCGTCGTTGCCAATTTTCTGTCACGGTTTTTGGGTATGAAGGAGATGAGCTATCGAGTTGCTGTTTTCGGTAATAGATTCGTGCTGGGGTGAACCATTGCAAAATAAAGAAAAAATCGCAAAAAATCGCAAAAAAAATAAATTCGCAAAATCTCAAATCCCTTGTATTCGGCTGAGCTCGTCTCAGGAATTCAACTTGTTTACTTTTTATGCAATTTTATAGATAAAGTGATGCAGATTTCATATCAGTTTAAAGTTTTGCAATATCTTTAAAAATGACAAAATGGCTGGACACAATAAACGAATGTGTAAACGAGCCATATATTGGATGGATTAATCATAGTTACCATGATTTTAGAGTCGATTGCATCGAAACTCATCTCCAATTATTTGTCTTGATTCGGCTTATCCTACAGGGGTGACTGCCGTTTAACCCTTTAACTCTGAGAGGACGGACTGCATCTCAGCCTTACCCGTTAACCTGTATAATATGTACTGGCCAGCAGATGAGAAAGTCTTAAGCCTCAAAGACCTCAGGAGGCCTAACGTGTCAAGCTAATGAACATATTCTAACAGAAAATACACAAAACTATACAAACCATCAAATCAGTCATAATGTTAGTTTTAAATTATTCAGACGTCAAGATGTGAGTGAAATAAGTACTTACTTATTTAAAATTAAAGGAGTCAAATACATTCTAATAATTTTACATACATAACAGAATAACATAACTTCACGCCTGTATCCGCGAAGGGGTAGGCAGAGGTGTATTACACACCCACGATTCGCCAGTTATGTTAAGGTACCAATGTAATAGGGGGCGAGCCTATTGCCATCTACCGGGCACATAATTAAGCGAGCGAAAATTAACATTTATTAATGCACACGTAACTACGTAAAGTCAGAGGTGTGTGATCGGGGCGACTGGGGATCGAACTCGAGACCTCGTCTCAGCAGTCCTTTACGTACGCCACTGGGATTTCGCCGCTTTTTAGGGTTACGTAGCCAAATGGTAAAAACTATAAACTATAAGAACTATGCTGTTGAAACTTGGTAAGTATATGTATTCTGTGAACCGCCTTAAGATTTTTACACAAAAATAGAAAAAAGACAGTAAATTTTGGAGGTTTCCCCATACTTAGAACTGAAACTCAAAAAAATTTTTTTCATCAAACCCATACGTGTGGGTATCTATGGATAACATAACATAACATAACATAAACTCACGCCTATACCCCCGAAGGGGTAGGCAGAGGTGCTAGCACCCACATTTCGCCAGTTTATGTTTAGGTCCCAATGTAATAGGTGGCGAGCCTATTGCCATTAACCGGGCACTTATAAACCTGCGATAAATACACACATAACTTCGAAAAGCATCGAAAAGTCATTGGTGTGTGCCATGGTAATACCTGGGATCGAACCCGAGACGTCGTCTCAGCAGTCCTTTACCCATACCACTAGGCTACCGCGGTTATCTTTGGGTAGGTCTTCAAAAATTATATTGAGGTTTCTAATATCATTTCTTTCTAAACTGAACAGTTTGCGCGAGAGACACTTCCTAAGTGTTAAAATGTGTGTCCGTAGAAGTTACAGGGGCAGGAAAATTATTAGTTTGAACGAGATCTAGTAAGTAGTTTTTTTTCAATACGTCATAAATTGTAAACCGCAATTTACCTTTCATTCAATAACTCAAATGTAAAAATTAAAAAAAAAATCTTATGTTACTTGCTGCTACCGAACCCTTCATGGGCGAGTCCGACACTTGGCCGGTTTTATTTAAAAATGTTATCTTAATATCTAATAGTTTTATTATAATATACTGACTAGTTAAACTATTAAAAGCGTATTATGCAAATATCTCGGCTTTAGTCATTCGAAATATAAAAGGCTCCGCGTGGTAACTGTAATAATGAATTATAATTAAGCGCGAACTTTTGCGAAAACTTGGGGTATCAAAAGTTATTTAAGTTTTTAATGTACAACTTATGGGATTGTGTTATATTCTAATACATTTTATTTATAACAAAGTTTGTAAGAATATTATTAATTCCAGGCACGTGTCGGAATTGCAATCTACAGGTCGTAGGTGGGTAGGTACCTATTTTAATTTCATCGTGCGGTGGGTAGCTACCTTCTGTAGTGGTTGTCATTAATAAAGACATTTTGTAGGACAATGTATACAACGCCATCAGACCCAAACAAAGCAGAGCTTGTCATATGGGTTCTAGAATGCGGATAAACATACTTAAATACTTTTTTTTGTAAATAAATACATATTATACATAGGAACACCCAGACTATTGCAAAAATATATTTTTGCACTGAGCAGGAATCGAACACATGACCTTTGGCTTAGCAGTCCAACGCACTACTGCTAAGCCACAGAGGTCGTCAGTTTGTAAATTTGATCAAGATTTGATAATATTTGATTGGAATTATTAATTTACAAATATTTGTTATTTCCAATTGGTCATAGAAAATATTTGGTATAGGTTATTTTGAAACAGGAGGAAAGAATAAAAAAATCTTACACCAATAGATACAGGTAGAATAAAATATCTATAGCCGCTCAATGGCTGCCTTTTTTGTATGGTAGGTACCTTTTTTTTGTCCGGACATCCCCTGGGATACCCCCTGCCAGCCAGTGGGGGTGGTTATGTCGGGCTTGAACCGACTAAAACCGCACGCCGCCTCGGGACTGACCCTGGGCCTTCTCCGGTTTTGAGATGGCCCCCTCGGGTTTGGGAACCACGGTGTCCCCGTCTTGCCCCGGTTCGGGGGGGGGGGCTAGTCACCCCGCCACCCCGGCCTGCTTCTGCTGGAGTGACAGGCTGCCTCAACTACCTCTATAGTAGGTACCTTTTTTTTTGTCGTGCGGAAATCCCTTCGGATACGCCCCCGCTGGCCAGCGGGGGCGGTTATGTCGGGCTTGAACCGACTAAAACCGCACGCCGCCTCGGGACTGACCCTGGGCCTTCTCCGGTTTTGAGATGGCCCCCTCGGGTTTGGGAACCACGGTGTCCCCGTCTTGCCCCGGTTTGGGGGGGGGGGGGCTAGTCACCCCGCCATCCCGGCCTGCTTCCGCTTTGGTGACAGGCTGCCTCAACTACCACCCCCTCTATAGTACGTACCTTTTTTTGTCGTGCGGAAATCCCTTCGGATACCCCCCCGCCGGCCAGCGGGGGCGGTTATGTCGGGCTTCAACCGACTAAAACCGCACACCGTCTCGGGTCTTAAAACGTCTTCCACTCCACCACGATGGCCTGGCGGAGCTGGGACTGCACGGCCTCGATTTCTCGAGGCTCGGCGTTCCGGCCCTGCTCCCGCGCCTCCTTTCGTCACTGGTACAATTTCGAAAGGGCTCTCGCCTCCAGGTCCTATGGCGGAGTTCCGGCAAGGAGACTCGCCGCCTCGAAGCTATAGTAGGTACCTTTTTTTTTTATTTTTTTTTTCCCGTGCGGAAATCCCTTCGGATACTCCCCGCCGGCCAGCGGGGGCGGTTATGTCGTTCTTGAACCGACTCAAGAACCGTCTACAGACGCCGGGGTGTAAGGTTGCCCATAGAGCATATCCCTCGCACCCCGACTGACCCTGGGCCATCTATGTAAAAAGATAATTTTTGTAAAATAAAACTTACCAACAACATCCAAAGAAATCTTGTAATTTCTCGTAGGCGATATGTGAAAGTCCACGCGACATCTGTATATCGCACGGTCTCGGGGTTGCACGTCGTAGATGTGGAGGCCTGCCGTAGGCACGTTTTGCCAGTGGGCACGCCCTGTATATGGCTCCTCGACCCAGTGTGCAGATGGGCCCGATACTCGGGTGTCGTAACTGTAAGAGAAAGAAAACCATATATAGATACCGTTTTAATTGAGGGTGTTCTCAAAACTTACGGAAATAGAGCGGGACATAAATTTCCTCTAAGTTTCGAAATTTCGCGAAAGCCGCGATAGTCCAGTGGTGTACGTAACGGACTACCGAGACGAGGTCTCGAGTTCGATCTTCACCTCTGCACCTCTGACTTTTCGTAGTTATATGTGTACTAAAAATGTTGATTATCGCTCGCTAAATAACGTGCCCGGTAGATGGCAATAAGCTCGCCCCCTATTACATTGGGACCTAAACATAACTGGCGTATCGTGGGTGAGTAATACACCTCTGCCTACCCCTTCGGGGATACAGGTGTGAAGTTATGTTATGTAGTAACTACAATGTTTTTTAATCTTGATTCATGGCACTACGGTTTCAGGTTTGTGCATTCACCGCTAAGAGAACCCCATTCATTGTAGCGCCATAATTTTTGGACACGGCCCTCACCATCTTCATAAGTATCAGGATCCTCGGTGGCAATATCTCCAGCGAAGTCAAGTACCGCAGTCAGTGGAAGACAGGGTCAAGTTGGCATCTAAGAAACTTATAAGTCCGCATGTCCGGCCCCACATGGAGTGCTGCTGTCACATTTTTGCTGGGGTACCTGCATACCAACTTGACCCGTTCGTCTCGGTGCAAAGAGCGCTGAGGATCGTCGACAATCCCATACTTACTCGCAGTGTAGAACCTCTCAGTCTTAGGAGAGATGCCTTTCTGTGCGTATTCTACCGCTTATACAATGTTCAAAAGAATCGTTCGCCACAGAAATGGAATTCATCATCACATGTTGCAACTGGAAAAGGTTCGAACATTGAGGTATGAAAAACACTTTATTCCGGGCACCCTCAGGCTGTGGAATGATCTCCCTGCTGTAGTTTTCCCAAGCGACAACAAATTGGTTGGGTTCCTCAAGAAGGGCATTAGGTTTTTACAGGGTTGCGCACGTCCATAGGCCGCGGCAACCGGTTCCGTGGGCCATGTACTTGTCTGCCGCCTAACTGCTATAAAAAAAACAATATGGCTATGTGGCTTTATTCTAGTCATTTAATCTGCGGCTTCATCTGCTTTGAATTTTCATCCCGTTTCCGTAGCCCACGGAAACCTATTCCAGAACTAAAAAGTAGCCTATTTGTTATTCCAGACCATAATCTATCCATACAGACAGAAACATCCAAATATCTTCACAAACTTTCACATTCATAATATTATATAATATGACTAGCTGACCCGGTAAACTTCGTTCCAGTTACGTTAGTTATCATAATAACTAAATTTATTTCGTGAATGTTTCATATTTTAATTATCATAATTGGTAGAATAGGCATAGTATATTCATATTCATTTATATTTTCACAGAATGCAGGTACAAGAAGTGTGGCTTTATAATTAGAATAATGTTTCCTTGTACATTCTACCACTTTTGTGTGGTATGTAAATATTCAAACAATCAATAATTAATTTGTGACATACAGATATAATAAAATAGTTAGCTAGGCAAAGAAACATGCATACAATCAAATGAGAAAAAAAAATCTAATAGTCACCATGGTCCAATAAATGGAAATAATAAGAAAATAAAAATAAAATGAAATAAAAATTGTCATTCACAAAGCGTTTATAAAATGTCAAATCATAAAATTAATAATTGTCAAATTTAATGATTGTCAACAAAACTAGGTACATTTTATCATGTCAAAAAAAGTTTAAATTATTAAAATGTCATATTTTAGGTTTAATCAAAATGTCAATTGATTCAGAGTTGTATCCTCTAAAAAATTCACTTACATAGTAACATTTCCTGCTTAATAACTTTTTAAACTTTATTTTAAATATGTTTATATTACATTATTTTAATGCATCTGGTATTTTGTTTTTACCTTTGGCGCAATACCTACCAAGCTGTCTGATATCATAGTAATTTTTAAAGTATATAAACACAACTTCTTATCATTATTACGAAACATACGCCTGTTGCGCTTTACAAATTCAGACTTAAGGGGGAACAAGTGAGGATTACCATGAACAAACAAAGCCACTTCGAAGATGTAAAGCGACGGAAGTGTTAAGATGTTATACTTTACGAAGTATGGTCTACAGCTGTTTGTAGACTGCAAAGTGAACATAGCCCGGATGCAGCGTTTTTGAGCTTTAAAAACTACGTCATTGTTAGTCGAATTCCCCCAAAACAGAATACCATAACGAAGCAAGGACCCAGATAGACCATGGTACGCAGTAAGCAGAGCATCAATATTAACAATGGGTATTGTATAATCTAATGTTAAAAAACTTCTATTAAATTATTTTGTAATGTAACAATCATGCGTCTGCTGCCGAACTAGGCTTTTAGCCTGTATTTCAGCATACAGAGTCAGCAACCCCAAGAATTGTATCAAGAGTAAATTATTGTAACTACCTACTTATTGTTAGGCTTTTGGAACTATTTCACTTAAAAGGACATTTTGAAACAATTGTGTGCTTGAATGTGTGTGTGTGTGTGTGTGTGTGTGTGAGAGAGAGAGCGAGTGTGTGTGTGGAGTGTGCATGATATAGGTATTGTGGATGTTGTATGCATATAGGTAAGATCCAATGTATTATGGTCGCAGGTATTGAAAGCAGGATGAGCCCAGTATGTATAAATTCAGAATACTTACTTTATAATTAGTAAGTACATGGTGTACAATGTAGTGGACAATCAAAATCGTGAATTTAAGTGGGATTTATTCAATAATTTTTATTAGGGATTCTGTCTCGTCATATGACAGTTTACTAAGCCACTCAGTAAGGATTTTTTTGGCCTCTATTCTATATAAGGTGTAGATATTATTTACCTTGTTTACTCTATTATATAGATATGGACCCAGGAAAGGGAAAAATCTCCGAACAAACGACGTTCTAGGTGCAAGAACCCGGTCACTCACCGCGTAATCTCTTCGCCTCACCTGTGAGGCAGCTTTATACTCTACAATGGCATGTTGTTTCAGAATTACTCTTAACAGAAACAACTGTCGCACGGTCAGAACTTCGCAATACTCATAGAGGAGCTTGGTGGGGCAACGGAACGGTTTAAATGTACATATTTTTAGTATAGTCCGTTGCGCCACCTCAATTTGAATGAGAGACGTTTTAAGAGCGCCACCCCACGCAGCAATGCAATATGTGATCAAAGACTGACAAAGAGCGAAGTAAACCTGCTTAAGAGTAGTCGGTGCGACCACACATCTCAGCTTCTTGAACATATAGATCAGTTTGCGCAGTCTTGTAGTTATTAGCTGAATATGCGCTCCGAAACCAAATTTTTCATCAATCATAACTCCCAGATATTTTATAGTTTGGGTTCGCTCTAAAGGCTTGCAGTTACAGGTCACACCAGTCAGGGGTGCAATAGCACAGCTATGTGCAGTCAGAGATGAGCATGGTTGTTGAGAGCTACGAATTGAAAAGGTAATATATTTGGTTTTATCGGGATTTAAGGTAAGGACGTTGTTCCTGAGCCATTTCGTGACCGTATTTAAACCCTTTTGGGCTGCGATATAGGTGTCAGTCCACGTTTTCCCTGTGAAGATGAGGGCTGTATCGTCAGCGTAAGAGATCAATTTACCCTTAAAAGGGCTCAGGCATGGCAAATCATTTATGTAGATGAGGAACAATGTCGGGCCAAGAATGCTTCCCTGCGGGACGCCATATGTGACGGGAAGACTAGTGCTGGTGTAAGGGCCAATTTTAACACTCTGGGTTCTATTGTTAAGGTAGTCAGAGATAAGTTTTAACTGAGTCCCTCTAACTCCCACTTTCTCTAACTTATTCACCAGGATCGGAACAGAGACGGTGTCGAAAGCCTTAGCCAAATCTAAAAATATCGATATGCATTTATTACCCTTATCCAAATTCGAGGTCACATAATCCGTGAGTTCTGAAACCGCATCATCAGTTGACTTACCCCTACGAAATCCATACTGATTATTTGTCAAGGTATTACTACGTTCCAAAAAGTCACTTAGTCTGGAGTTAATAATTTTTTCCAGAATTTTGGAAAGAGCTGTCAAAATAGAGATTGGTCTATAGCTTTCAACACCCTCCCTGCTACCACCCTTATATACCGGTAGGATTTGTGATTTTTTAAGGTCATCGGGAAAGACTCCACTATCCAGACACATATTGAAAATATATGTTAAGTGAGGGATAAGAATGTCTTTATGTTGCTTCAACAACTCACTCGATATACCGTCCCAACCCACAGCACAATCGCTTTTCATTGCTGTTATAAGACTGTCTATTTCACCTTCGTCCGTATTTAGGATTACAAATGAATCCAGAGGTCCATTTGTGGAATTTGACTTTTCTGCAAAACTGGTTTGTGGATTAGTAACACTTTCCGCAAGTGTCTCACCCAATTTGGAAAAGTAAATGTTTACAGCGTTTACTGAGTCAAGTGGTGTGTCTGTTATCTTGAGTAGTTCCTTTGGAAAACTCATGTCTTTCTTGCTATTAGTGATATGTTTTATACCTTCCCAAATCTTCTTACTGTCCTTTCCTGCCCTTTGCATGAGGTCTCTTTCATAACTGAGTTTCACTTTCTTCAGAATTGAGTTACAGAAGTTACGGTACCGTTTATATGTAATCATCAGCACGTTATTTTCCGGACAGGCGTGTGTTTTTTTGTGTAAAATGTCCCTATTTCGCATGCATCGCAATAAACCCTGTGTGATCCAAGGTTTTATCACCCGCTTACGTCGTGCCAAGGTGACAGTTGTAGAGTTGTTTATCAACGCTGTTTGTAACTCCCCTATAACATAACTCATTGCTGTGTTACAGTTATCAGTAGCATAGACTGGTTCAAAACTAATGCTACTTATGTCCCTCCTCAGGCCCTCCTGGTCAATCCGTGCGCGAGTTATTGACGAATATTCTCGAGTTACTTTCTTCTCAAGACACAGAATGACAGCCCTGTGATCTGTGATGGAGGATTGTGGTACAATGGCGATTGCAGGGATTTCAGATTTCAGCATCACGTGATCAATGCAAGTCCCGCCAGCATCCCGTGTTACAAATCGATGAGCTGGCAGCAAACCATGACAGCCAACTAAATCCAAGTATTGACACGTAGACTCCGGAGGGTTGACAGGTATTATATCAATATTAAGATCACCCATGACTATGACATTTTTAAAGCTTTTCAAGCCCTTTAGGGCTTCATCGAGAGATACCAGGAAAGGTTCCAAGTTCGAGTAGGAGGGGGATCGATAAACCGCCAGTATCACAGTGTCACTACGCCCAATTTTTATGACGAGATTGTTGCAGTCCTGCATCTCTATTTCTTCAACAGAGAAGGTGAGATTGTCTTTTATGTATGCAACAACTCCATCATTTTGAATTGGGTTTCTTGTGGAAGAGAACGAGTTGTATCCACTAATGTATGGAACCGTGGATGCCCCGGACAACCTGCATTCTGTGAGAATTAACACATCCCACTCGATCCCGAGATCCGCCAATAACACCTCAAAGCTTGCAAAGTTACAGTTTATGCTACGAATGTTTTGGGTAATCATAGATAGAGAGGGCTGAGTTGGAAAGTATTCCTTAGTCGCACTTACTGGACATGTAATTGAGTTAGAGGCAGCAAAATCGTCTACGTCCTCCAAGATACAGTTCAAGTTAGCCATGAGAGTAGATGGAAAGGCATTTTTTCCAGTAAAGTTTATCGGTAAGACACACCCTACATCCAATTTGACCACTACAGGTAAGCTTATAAGATAATTGCCTAACTACAGCAGCCGTTGGAGCAACATAGTTTCTGTTTTTAGGTATATTATTTTTTGTGTTGTATGTGTGTTTTTCAGGTGAGGTGATGCTTTGTTTGAGTGAGCACTTATGACACGTGTAAGGTAATGTGAAGAGTTTGTTTTGTTTGTGTGATAACTTAATTAGGAACATGCAAAAATCTAACCTATATTGAACACAGTGGGCATGAGTATACAATTTTAAAAATAAGAAAACATAGAGATGCATGGTCACTTGATAAATTTTGTAGTCCTCGTACGCTGCACATAGTCATATCTTTTTCTTTAGTGTATCGAGGACGGCTTCCGATGTGACACGAATCTGGGAACTGCCAGTTTCTTTGCGAAGATAAACCACTCCATTTGAAGACCAACAAAAGGAGTAATTATGGGTTTTTTGAAAAGTTCTAGCCAGGTAGAATAATCTTTGTGTGTTATGGGTTAGGCTTTCCGATATGTACAATGGTTTGATAGGTTCTTTAATATTAATATGACTGGTGTTTAGCTTCTGGTTAATAGGTTTGTTTTTGTTAAAAGATTTAACTCCCATTATCATTTTATCTTTCAGCAGTACTGATGCGAAGTCCACTACAACTGGGTTTGCATTATCTTTAGTAGAGAGTCTGTATATGTCACTAATATCTCTTGGTTGGATGTTAACATCAAGTGTTTTTCCAATAGTTACGATGACATTGCAGAGGGAGTCTTTTGTTTCCTGTTGGGGTTTGGGGATATTTCTTACTTCGATACCCGTCATGCGCGCTTTACGCTCTAACAGTTCAACTTTATCCTCTAGTTGCCTGATCGTCCTCTTGTCTTCTTCTCTCTCCCTTTCGAGGCAAGTAATTTTTTGAAGGAAATCATCATATTTAGTCGACATCATTTCCACACTCTTCTGGAGCTCTAAGTTTTGTTCTGTAATTTTGTTTATTGTTTCTTGGGTGGGTGCCAGCTTATATAGTGCGTATGCAGAACTGGTAACTCTTTACAATTAAGTTGCTTGTCAATAGCCTAAAAATTTAGCTGTGCTAACCTCGCGTACTGTTTGAATGTTATACGCTACAATTAGATTAAGTGGTTTTGGTCTTTGGCTGAAATGCATAACTTGAGTTTTTGTTATATTAATTTTCTAATTATTATTGTTAATCCACCCAACAATCGATCCCAAACAGTCATTAATATCATCCAGGTACTGATTTGCGTTTTGGCATTGTATAAATACTGCGCTATCGTCTGCAAATAGGGACATTGGATGTTTAGTATATTTAGGTAGGTAATTTATATATAAAATGAATAAGAGAGGGCCTAATACACTTCCCTGCGGTACGCCATAGCACGCCATAGCACGATATACTTGTAACTTGAGTTCTGCTAGAAACGTATGATTTTATCAACTCTAATGCGTTACCTCGGATTCCATATGACTCCATTTTAGTTTATAATATCGAGTGATCTACGTAGTCAAATACCTGCGTCATATTGCACAAGATGGCACATACCGGAGATCTTCTATCAACATTACCGATCACTTTTTTCATAAAAGTCATAGATTGCCAAATTCGTGTTCCTATTGGATCTGAAACCTTTTTGCTCCTGACATAGAAGTTCGTGATGTTCTAAGTACGCATAAATTTTACTGTGTATGTATTTTTCGAAAATTTTCGGTACTAGGTTAATTTAAGGTACTAGTGTAAATGGCTTATAGAATTCCATTAGCTTTTTATTTTCTTTTTTGAACAGTGGCTTTACAACTGAGGTTTTAAGTTTATTAGGATATATGCCTTCAATAATGCATAGATTTAGTATGTAACTCAAATATCCACTTATATATAAATTGGCTGCTTAAATTACTTTTGTACAAATGTCATCATATCCTACACTATGTGTATTTTTTAGTCCATATATAATTTCTTCTATGTCATTTGGGTAACCTCCTCGAGTGTCGCTCCGATTCCGATCCCGCTGCAGTCCGGGGGGAACGGAATCGGAGCGGCCGGTACACCCTGGGCGGCGGTCAATGGCTTCCCCTTCACCCCTTCATAGGGTTGGCATTGATCGTCGGCCAATACCCAACGTGGCGGGAACACATCGCTCTCCGTACTGCTTTCAGAGGAGACAGGATGAGCGATGCTGTTAGTGGTGAGATGGCCCAGGGTCAGCCGGGGTGCGAGGGATATGCTCTATGGGTAACCTTACACCCCGGCGTCTGAAGACCCGAGACGGCGTGCGGTTTTAGTCGGTGCAAGCCCGACATAACCGCCCCCGCTGGCCGGCGGGGGGGTATCCGAAAGGATTTCCGCACGATAAAAAAAAAAGGTATAAAAATAGATTTTTGCGTACCCACTATTTTAGAAGTTACGTTGTGACCAGCACCTGCGATGAGTTTAATCTTGTCAATAAAGTAATTGTTAAACGCATTGGCAATTTCGAGTGAATCCGTAATAATGACATTACCAACTTGGATTTTGGTTATAGAGACACGAGGAATGTTGTACCTTGAGTTATTTATTATATTCCAGGTGCATTTGGATTTATTAGCTGAACTTATAATTTTAAAATTATTCTGTGACCGTTTTGTAAGCCGAATATTTTTTTTAAATACGTTTCCGTAATTCTTGTATTCATTTTTAGTACGAGCAGTTGGTTCCGTTTAAACTGCCATAATAGCTCACGTTTTTTAACACCACACTTCCTTAGCCCGCGTGATATCCATTTAGGTTTACCATAGATTTTTTTGTCACCATTTTTAAGGGAAAACATTGATCATAAAAATATGTAAAGTGATTAATAAAGTAGTCGTATGCTATATTAGGGTCAGATTCTAAATACATGTCAGGAAAAGTAACATCATTTAGACATTTCGTAAATTATCTAATGTTGTCATCACAAATGTAGCGAATACGTCTTCGCCATACCTTGATTAAAGGTACTCGTTTAGAAGGAAATCGCATAATCTGCGCAGTATGATCCGACAAAGAAAACTCCAACACTTCCACCTCACATGTCCCAGAAAAATTATGCGCAAAATTATCCAAGCAGGTCCCACTAAATGGTCTAGTCGGTTCATTTATAGCTAATGTCATATTATAATTTAATAAAAGATTTTGGAAATCTAGAGTCTCCTTACCTAGCTTTAAAATATTAATGTTAAAATCTCCTGCCAGTATTATGTGCTCATAATTCCTCTTGTTTAACAATTGTAACAGTTTTTCAAGTTTACAATAAAATGTCTATAAATTATGTTTCAATGGTATGTATTCTATAAATACATACCACAACAATACTATGTCCAACCAGTTTTATCCCACAACAAAAGCACCTGGAATTGATAAACCTTTTAACTTCAGGTAGTTCTTTAAATTGGTTTTCTTTTTTAACAGGTATACATGCACCTCCCCGCTTAATATCACTTCGACTGTAACATGTAACTAATGAGTAGTTTGGTTTTTTGCATTCAGAATCGTTAATTTAACATAACCCAAGTTTTTTTTAATATCTCCAATATACATACAAAACAATTTTATAATAGTATACATATAATATATATCAATAGGTTTCTTTTTAAATTGTAATCACGTACAGTTTTTATAAGTCGTAAAGTAAATTGTTAACCTTCATTCAAACGATTTTATTTATGGGCTAGAATATAACGTCCAATAATTGACTATAAACGCTTAATGACGTTCTCGTACACGTTAAATTGATTTCACCTGAGACTGAAATCAACACCATATAAATCGCAAGAGTACCTACTTTCTCCGTTTTATTGTCTTCTGCTGAAAACAAATACACTGTGTTCTCGAGTTTCTTAGGAATTTAGGATACTGATTCTTTAAAAGCGTTTGTATCTTTTATATTTTTTATTCATAATGATGTATTTAACGTCTCTGCCAATTTTCAGCTCTATGCGAATTATTCCTTATGTCATGATTTTAAAAATAGGTTAGTAAATATAGAAAAAGTATAATAAATGTTCTACAATAAATGCATTTAGGTACATAATTGTATACAAATATTCTATCTGAAATAAACGGAACTAGAAATAATATGATCATATATTTAAAACCTATTTGAAAGTTGTATTGAATTTCTTGACTTCCGTTATTATTATTTTGTCCACATCCGGCAACGTGTCGTTCGCCAATATTGTTACTTTTAAGACGAGTGAATCATTGTGAGTCAGTCGGAAGCAGAATTTTGAAGTGGAAGGTTCAATATTAAGCAGTGTCAAATAGTATAATTGTATTGAGGTATATAGTTTATAAGTAAACCAAAGTTATAAGTAAAGTAATATAATAAATTATCTAAGCACTAAGACGGTGTTTTTATCATCTCAGAAGTGGGATAACCACAAAAAGGTACGCATATTTACTCATTTATAATCCTGACTAATCTAGATATTGTTTTATTCCATAATAGTGCATTTACTACATTATTGGAACTATTGTTACGTTAGTACTGTGCTATTGTGTTATGATCGTGTAGTGAGGTTATGTGTATGTGTATTCTAGCACGTGGCCAGGGCTACTCTCTGGCAGTGCTGTGGTGCGCATATTATTGCATACGGTTACCGTCATGGCGTATATGTGTGTTGGTATTGTGTATTGTGACACGTGGCTGGGGCTACTCTCTAGCGGTGACATGGTGCGCATGCTACTGCATACGGTTACTGTCGTGGCGTATTTGTGTGGTGGTTGTGTGTGCTGTGACACGTGGCTGGGGCTACTCTCTGGCGGTGACATGGTACACATGCTATTGCATAGAATGTCGTTATGGCGTGTTTTGTGTTGCGATGTGTGTGTCGTGGCACGTGGCCTGGGCTACTCTCTGGCAGTGCTGTGGCGCGCATTTTGTGGCGCACGGTTGAAGTTGTAGGGCCGTAAGCTGAAATGATACTGTGAACAAGTTTAACTCATGGAATAAAACAATATTCTTGTGCTAGCTCTTACCTACTATATGTGAATTGTGTAAACGAGAACTGGTTAGAAGTGCTACTGTGATTGGAATCGGTATACTTATTTTACTCTATAGAACTACTGTAACGATTTACTATGAGTAAGAAGTAACCTATGATTGTTTACTCGATTATTATAGTGGTAACATGTAAGTAGTGGGCGGACTGAGACTTCGCTGGTTTTCTTTTTATGGAGCGAGTATGTGTCTCGCTGGATATTGAGCGAGTCTCTAGCCGTCGGATTTATTAGGGGGCGAACAGTGACTTGGCTGGGTTTTTGAGTGAGTATGCTTCTCACTGGATACCTATTCAGCCGAGTCACTGGCCGTCGGATTTGATAGAGGACGAACAGTGACTTCTCTGGGTTTTTGAGTGAGTATGCTTCTCACTGGATTTTGAGTGAGTCACTGGCCGTCGGTTTATTAAAGTTTGAACAGTGTGACCTCGCTGGATTATTGAGTGAGTAGGTATCTCACTGGTTGCTGAGCGGGTCACATGGAGTCACACATGATCCTACTGTGTAACTAAATCACTGGACTAACGTCATGCCACAGATTACCTATGATAGTTGGTCATGCCCAAAAGCTTTTAATAAATTAGTGTAATTGGGAATTACTGCTTTCAAGGGATATTAATTTCAACCAATTCTCTTTCAATTACTATAATTTATTTTACTAATTGATAGCAATATTACGAGAGAGTCACTTATGCTCTTTGCTGTGTTTTTCTTTTTACGAATAGATTATGGCCGAATCAATTCTTATATATTCCAGTAAGGTGTGCTGAAGATGTCAGAGGTTGAGGGTGCTACTCCACCTGATACGCCCCCAAGACGCCGACGACGTAGACACCCAAAAACGAGGAGTACAAGGCGCGCAAAATCGCCATCCAGTTCGTCTACTAGTTCGAGTGATGAAGCTGTACCTAGAAAGTTCCGTAAGCGTATAAACAAACTTTGTACTGAAGATATTCTTAAGTTGGTTAAACATGTTTCACGAAGCTCTCCTAGACACTCGTGGAATAACAGTAATCTGAATAATGTAATTCCTGAGTCTGATCCGGCAAATCGGACTCAAACCATCGAATGCTGGCTACGCAAAGTTAACGAATGTGCTGTCATATATGGTTGGGATGAAAAACACGTCATCCATTTCTCTTTACAAAAGTTGGCTGGCCTAGCGAAACGATGGTTTGAGGCCTTATCCACTGTTGTTTATACCTGGGATGAGTGGCAGGTCAAACTCAAGAAAGCTTTTCCCAGTGAAGAAAATTATGGACGTCTATTGGAGGAAATGTTAGGTCGCACTTCGCGTAGTGATGAAAGTCTTAGAGAATATTTCTATGATAAATTAGGGCTATTAACTAGATGTGAAATTTTTGGTAAAAAGGCGGTAGACTGCATTATATTCGGTCTTAGCGATCGTTTGGTTAGGAATGGGGCGCAGGCATTGAATAGCTCTGAGCCCGAAGATTTGTTAAATTTCCTTGCATCACAAAGGCCTCAACAACTGTCTGCTAATAAATCACGAGAACGAACCAATCCCAAACCAAGCCATGGTAATTCTAACTCTAATGGTAGTAACACAAGTTCAATTACTTGCTATAATTGTCGTTCTAAAGGTCATCCCTATTATAAATGCACGAAGCCAATTATAAGATGTAAACGATGTAACGGGATAGGACATGATAACGATGGATGCAAACTAGACCCCCTATCTAATTCAAATAAAACTGATCAGACGGTATCCGAAAAAAAGACTTTAAAAATCAATTCTTACAATGAGGCATCGGCCAAATACTTTAAATTTGTTATTATCAACGGTAAAACTTTCAAAGCATATATCGATTTTGGTAGTGAGTGCACACTCTTAAAAAGAAGCGATGCGGAACTATTGAATGTAAGCAAGTATTTTGAAAATGTTCCTGTTGTAAAAGGTTTTGGACAGTCTTCGGTCGTACCTCTGTACAAAACAAATCTAGTAATTAAGGTTGATGAAATTGATTCGGAGATTGAGATTTTAGCTATCGACGATGTGCATATGGAAACATCACTTATAATCGGACAAAATTTTACAGAGTTACCTTTTGTTACTGTATTGAAAGATAGCCATAAGCTTACATTTTATAATAGCCCAAGCTTGGCTGCAATGGAGTTTCCAAAACATATAAATCTGTATGTTGATGGCATATCAGAGATTCTTCACACCAGTACTGTTCCTGTTAGGACCAATTGTGAGTTTTCAGGCGATGTACTTATTGAAGGTTATAATGCCATTAAGGCGGGTGAAGACTTTAGATTGTTACGCGGCGCTTCTAATATGTCTAATGGTACAGGAACAGTAGTTGTGACAAACTTGTCAGCTCGTCCTATGAAATTAAAATCAGGTGTTTTAATAGCCAGAGCCATTCCATTTCTCGAACAAAATTCGTGTCGCATAAATAGAATAGTAAGCGATAGTTCTAGTATACAGCCGCTCAATAAGGATGATATTATTACAGGTCCTGCGTTGGATAATAGTCAAAAAGATAAACTGTACTTAGGTATCGTGATTGTTTCGCGATGAACCTCGGTGAAATAGGTTGCGTGACTAATGTAGAAATGAAAATTGATTTACTAGATAAAAAACCAATTGTTTATCGTCCATATCGCTTGTCACAATTTGAACGCGAACGTGTTAGATAAACTATTGATGAATTACTTCAAAATGATATAATAAAAGAGTCAAATTCCGATTATGCCAGCCCTATTTTAATGGTCAAAAAGAAAACCGGTGAACAGCGATTATGTGTAGACTTTCGTGCCCTAAATAATAAAACTGTCAAAGATCGTTTTCCCCTCCCTCTAATAGAAGATCAGATATCAAATCTCAGCGGTAACACATTCTTTACAACTTTGGACCTCGCCTCGGGCTACTACCAAATACCCATGGCGGAGGATAGCAGACATCTCACCGGCTTTGTCACACCCGATGGACATTTTGAGTTTAAGAGAATGCCATTTGGTCTAGCAAACGCTCCAGCTGTGTTCCAGAGGATGATGACTCAGATACTCGGCAACAAGCGGTTTGAGTTTGCTTTGGCCTATTTGGACGACGTCTTAATTCCATCGAAAACGGTAGATGAAATGTTTCAGAGACTGGAGAGTGTGTGGGAACTCTTTAAGCAGTATGGTCTAACTTTAAAGTTGTCAAAATGTAGATTTTTCGATAATACTATCAGCTATCTCGGATACGAAATATCTGCGTTGGGTGTTCGACCGAATGCAACAAAAATTGCAGCTGTTAAAGAGTTCCCCAAGCCTCGGAACATTCACGAGGTCCGTCAATTTTTAGGTTTGACTGGCTATTTTAGAAAATTTGTAAAAGGTTATGGCGAGGTGGCTCGTCCTTTAACATGTTTGTTGAAGAAAGACAGTGTGTGGCAATGGTCTGAGATACAAGATCAGGCCTTTTCTATTTTAAAAGATAGATTGACTGAGCGACCGGTCCTAGCTCTTTATGACCCCAATCTTGAAACGGAACTTCACACGGACGCTAGTTCCTTAGGCCTAGGAGGTATTCTTATGCAATGGCAGAAAGACTTCAGGGTTCTTAAACCCGTCGCCTATTTTAGTCGACAGACTCCCGAAGAAAAATATTTGCACTCCTATGAATTGGAAACACTGGCCGTTGTGTGTTCTCTTAAGAAGTTTCGTGTATATCTGTTAGGTATGCATTTTAAAGTTTACACTGACTGCGCCGCCCTTCGTACTACACTTACCAAAAGGGATCTAGTTCCCCGAATTGCGAGGTGGTGGCTGCAAATCAGTGAATTTACATTTGATATAGAATATCGACCGGGTATTCAAATGTCACACGTAGATGCTTTGAGCAGAAACACCAAGTTAACTGAGGAGCCAGATGATAATCTCTCTGTATGTGTATACACCATACAGAGGGAGAACTGGCTTTTGTCACTACAGTTGGCCGATCCAGATGTTTCGCGTATACTTAAAATTCTAAATCCTGAAAACGATCAAGAGTGTAAAGACATTCGAAAGAATTATGTAGTAAAAGATCACATTGTGTATAGGAGAGTCGATGATAGGCTGTGTATGGTAGTTCCGCGTAATGCCCGTTGGTAAATATGTAGAGCCAACCACGATGATATTGGTCATCTAGGTTGCGCCAAAACCACAGAAAGGATACAACATACTTACTGGTTCCCAAAATTGCGAAAATTTGTTAAAAAGTATATAGAAGCGTGTTTAGAGTATGCATATAATAAAGATAACGTGTCAAAACGAAAGTCTGGTCATATTTATCCTATAGAAAAGGTAGAAATACCTTTTCACACCATTCATTTGGACCATCTCGGGCCTTTTGTTAAGAATAAAGATGGTAACACTCATATTTTAAGGATAGTGGATGCTTTCACGAAATATGTCTTTGTGAGAGCAGTTAGAGATTTAAAAACCAAAACTACGGTCAAGGTACTGAATAAAATATTTTATGATTTCGGTATTCCAGCTAGGATCGTATCTGACCGTGGCACGAGTTTCACGTCAACAGCGTTTCAGACTTTTTGCAGTGAACATGGTATTAAGCATATTTTGAACGCAGTCGCTTGTCCCAGGGCTAATGGTCAGGCAGAGAGGTATAACCAAACTATATTAAACTCATTGTCACAAAATTCTACAAATCACGAACGCGACTGGGACAAGTGTCTGGGTAAAATTCAATGGGGTATTAACAACACTATTAATTCTTCTACTCAAAAGTCTGCGACAGAAGCTATGTTCGGGATAAAATTTCGCGATATTTTATCGAATAAATTTGATGTTGATAATTGTCCCAACGGTAATGATGAGTTACTAGAAATTAGACAACAGGTTGCTAAAAATATAAAAAAGGATCGAACCAAACAAAAGGAGAGGCATGACGCTAATAGAACTCCTGCTGTAGAATATAGGGTTGGCGATTTAGTTAAGATTTGTCGTAATAACTTTGATAACAATAAACAAAGTACAAAGCTTCTGTCGAGATTTGTGGGTCCTTACAGGATAACTAAGGTTTTAGGCAATGATCGCTATAGAATAGCGGATGTTCCCGGTTTTATCAAGAAGGGAAAACCCTATAAAACTGTAATTGCAGCTGATAGAATTAGACCTTGGATACACATAAAGTCATTGGAACTAAATAGTTCTGATAAGAGTAGCTCCGAGGACCCTAGTCAAAGTAACTGAGCATGTTATGCTTTTAAGTTAAACCCGTGTATAAGATAAAATAAAAATAAATGTCTTCATCATTCTGCATGTACTATCATAATTTTGTATATTATGTTAAATGTTATTATTCTAACAATTGTTTGAATTAAGTATACAAGTATATTGAGAAAATCATGAACAAATTAATTACTAACTTATTTATTAAGCACCAAAAATGTTAAAAATACTTAAATAATATTGAAATATTCATACAGAATTAGTATTAGTATTATTTTTATGCGAAAAGAAACCAACTGCATTTTGTTCTTAATTCATATGTTTTTTATAAGGATTTCAGTCATTATGATTTAAAGTAATTATTATTTATAAGGTATTATTTATAGTAAAGTAAGTATTTATAAAGTAGTTATTTATAAGGATGTTAGTGATTGTGATCTAAAGTAATTTCAATGTCATGATTTTGTTTGATTGCGTGCCAGGAGGCAACACAAGTGTCGGATGGCCGAATGTCATGATTTTAAAAATAGGTTAGTAAAATATAGAAAAAGTATAATAAATGTTCTACAATAAATGCATTTAGGTACATAATTGTATACAAATATTCTAAGTATCTGAAATAAACGGAACTAGAAATAATATGATCATATATTTAAAACCTATTTGAAAGTTGTATTGAATTTCTTGACTTCCGTTATTATTATTTTGTCCACATCCGGCAACGTGTCGTTCGCCAATATTGTTACTTTTAAGACGAGTGAATCATTGTGAGTCAGTCGGAAGCAGAATTTTGAAGTGGAAGGTTCAATATTAAGCAGTGTCAAATAGTATAATTGTATTGAGGTATATAGTTTATAAGTAAACCAAAGTTATAAGGAAAGTAATATAATAAATTATCTAAGTACTAAGACGGAGTTTTTATCACTTAGTTATGACTTATTTTTGTTTATTTTGACTGGACTATTTCTCAAAAATTCAAAGCATTGATTTTATATTTTACTTGACATTGGCGAAATTGCGGTGATTCTACTGCAGAAGCCATTAATTAAAAATTGAATTGAATTGAAGTAAAATTTTGACACGATATACAACTCACCTAATATTATTTATTTTTCACGTCGGTAGATTGCGCTGTAATAGGGTTATAAGATTTTTATTTTTATTTATTATAATAAACGAGTAGACACATAGAACATAACAAAATCTCGCTACGATGTTAAAACACAGATTATGTTTTATTGAGTAATAGATCAATGTTGTTATGCTATGTGTATTTTATATCTTAGAAAATATTGAAATTATAATTATAAACGGAATATTTACCATGTGCCTAGTGGTATGGGTACTGGATTGCTGAGACGAGGTCTCGGGTTCGACCCCAGGTTTTACCATGGCACACACCAATGACTTGTGTCATTGTGCCACTATGTGTGTATTTATCGCAGGTTTATAAGTGCCCGGTTAATGGCAATAGGCTCGCCACCTATTACATTGGGACCTAAACATAAACTGGCGAAATGTGGGTGCTAGCACCTCTGCCTACCCCTTCGGGGATATAGGCGTGAGTTTATGTTATGTTATTATCTTTTTCGAGTATCCGATATTTCAGCACTGTCACAAGTGTCATGATCACGGATGTACTAAAGTTCTGCAAGCTGGTTGTTACTCGGCAAACCGTATCGGTCTTAGAAAATATGTTTTATTATAATCGTATGGCCATAAATATATTTCATAGCATACAGAAAAAGAGCTTAAATTGCCTGATATAATTAATCTCAATCATTATGATCAAGTCATTCAAAGATATATTGTAAGACTCTAAAACCTGAATTAAGTTTACTTTGAATAAATGCTATATACATTGTATTTTTGTACATACATACATAACATCACGCCTGTATACCCGAAGGGGTAGGCAGAGGTGTATTACACACCCACGATTCGCCAGTTATGTTTTTAGGTCCCAATTTAATAGGGGGCGAGTCTATTGCCATCTACCGGGCACATTACTAAGCGAGCGATAATCAACATTTTTAATATACACGTAACTACGAAAAGTCATAGATGTGTGCCCGGGGCGACTGGGGATCGAACTCGAGACCTCGTCTCGGCAGTCCGTTACGCACACCACTGGGCTATCGTCGCTTTTTATTCATAACATAATATGTATTTTTGGGTATTTCACATTCAATCGGTAATTTTTCTACCGGTGAATATTTTTCCCACATTCCACAAACCTATTTAAAAACTGATTGAAAAATGAATAAAGTACTGGTGGAAACTGGTATTTAAACTTCCCAGCAGAATGTGGATTAAAAATCAGTTGAGCTTTTTATTTAATTTAATTTATTCTTTTTTCAACCATTATTAAAATAGGGTTCAAAGTATAAGACACAAAAGATAAGGTACATGAAAAAGCAGCATAAAAAAGGTGCAGCCACCGGATTTCATTCCGAATCAAGGACTAGTATACAGTCCTCATCACCGAATCCGACGATAGCGGCTGCGTCAATTTCATGGATTGTGTTCAACTCGCATGCAGCTTGCAAATCCAAACTTAGTTTTAAAGATGCAGTCAAATGGCACACAGTAGTTTTGTCCCTCCAGGTTAATGGTGCATGAGTAAGAGGGTTTTGGGCAAGTCTAGCAGATATGGCGTTTGGCATCCAAGGTCAACCTTTTTGCAGACAGTGGACCGCCATTCCGAGCGCTGCATTGCTAGTCGCTCGCAACGGTCACTAAGCATATCACAAACCGTGAGGTGGACAAGTACCGTGCCAGCGATAACGCTTGTAGGAGTCCAATGTGCTCTTCGCACTAATAATCGGAAAGCTGTCGAACCCAATACAGGTTTGGAAGGCGATAGATCCCCGTGATGTGGCCATTCTTACAAAACTCTGGATTAAATTATCGTCTTGATCGTCTTGAGAGGATCGGAAATGAGTCCCGTATCCGACAGGAGTGCATACTGTCAAATTAAATGTTAATTACATTAAAGAATTGTCTTCTTCTAAAAAACAATACAAGGTTTTGTATTTTTCACCTGTTGATTAATTGTCACTCACAATATTAGTAAAAGTGTAATCATTAGTTGTATTACTAGCATCATAAGTACAATGATTTAGTTACATAGGTAGAACTACCTTGATCAAAATAGAAGCCGCTCGTTACTGCTTTATACCGTGGACCATAGCTAACTGGAGGTAAATCGTAGTATAGTTTAGGGAGCGTTTCCGTATTGACCGAGTACCGGCCTAGATGATTTATATCGGATAGTGTCAACAGTATAAACCGTATAGATTCAAAGCAAATTTACCGTGTGATGTGAGTTAGACTGTGATATTGACTTGGATATTAATACAATTAAATTTTTAAGCATTTTGTATGCTTACTTTTTTCTAAGGATTTAGATCGGAAAAAGAGAACATCTAGGACGGGACTTGAACCCGCGACCAGTCCCTTACAGGGGGAATGCTCTGACCAACTGAGGCACCTAGACACGTCCCAGATATTCGAAATTCTCCGATATATCATATACGGCTTAAGGCGACGTCTTAGAAAAAAGTAAGCATACAAAATGCTTAAAAATTTAATTGAATTAATTAGGCGGAGTCATCAAAAAACAATGTTTAAAAATGACTGTAAAGTTATTCATTGTTTCCGTAGTTCGCAAGAATCACGGTAGAAGGCTCCAACGTCGCCTTAAGACGTATATGATATACCTATCGGAGAATTTCGAATATCTGGGACGTGTCTAGGTGGCTCAGTTGGTCAGAGCATTCCCCCTGTAAGGGACTGGTCGCGGGTTCAAGTCCCGTCCTAGATGTTCTCTTTTTCCGATCTAAATCTTTGGATATTAATAGTTCAGTACTATGAGATAGAAAGACAGTAGCATAAATAATGTAGAAAAAGAAAGAAAAAATATGAAAGAATATTTATTTGAATATAGCAGATACATATATACAAAACATAACATAACATAACTTCACGCCTGTATCCCCGAAGGGGTAGGCAGAGGTGTATTACACACGCACGATTCGCCAGTTATGTTAAGGTCCCAATGTAATAGGGGGCCTGCCTATTGCCACCTACCGGGCACATAATTGCGCGTGCGATAATTAACATTTATTAATACATACGTTTACACGTTTTCATTAATGCACACATAACTACGAAAAGTCAGAGGTGTGTGCCCGGGGCGACTGGGGATCAAACTCGAGACCTCGTCTCAGCAATCCGTTACGTACGCCACTGGGCTATTGACATATATTAAACAAATAATGTAATTATAGCTTAAAATTATATAAACCGTAAAAAAAACATGATATATTTATACAAGTAACTCTTTATTGTAACCTTGAGTTTAAGTTGTTCTATCATAATAAAAATGAATATATACAGGCTGTTGTCGCACTCGCTGATCTTATCAAGTCTATTTTGTTTACCGAGACAAGCCGTGAGAAACGTGGGGTGTTTTTATATTTAGAAATAATATTACGAAACATCAAGTCAGTGTATATTTTGAGGTGACAACGTCTTATAAATCGATGGAGCCGGCTGCACGCACGAAAAAACTAGACGCAACCTGCCGTTACCTGACGTATGCGGCGTTACCTCGTATGCCGTTACCTCGTATGCGGCGTTACCTCGCTCTGGGCTTGAAGTGCAAGCGATGCGTCCGCGTGGACAGCTGCTATACATATAATTAGTATTTTCTTATGACGTTGTGACGTTCAACTATCGTCTGTACACCGACTTTACAGACAACCGGTTTTTTGACGTGAGAACGTCTTATAAATCGATGAAGCCGGCTGCACGCACGTAAAAACATGACTCAACATGCCGTTACCGGCGTTACCTCGTATGCCGTTACCTCGTATGCGGCGTTACCTCGCTCTGGGCTTGAAGCGCAAGCGATGCGTCCGCGTGGACAGCTGCTATACTCGTACATATAGTTAGTATTTTCTTATGACGTTGTCACGTTCAACTATCGTCTGTACACCGACTTTACAGACAACTGGTTTTTTATCTACAATTTAAGGTAGACGTAAAATAAAGTGAGAGTAAAAAAGAAGAAATAATAAAATACTATGAGAATCTACTTCGAATTCGTGGCATTATTTATTTATTTGTTCTTTTTTAACATAACATAACTTCACGCCTGTATCCCTGAAGGGGTAGGCAGAGGTGTATTACACACCCACGATTCGCCAGTTATGTTAAGGTCCCAATGTAATAGGGGGCGAGCCTATTGCCATCTACCGGGCACATTATTAAGCGAGCGATATTAATAATAATACACACATGACTACGAAAAGTCAGAGGTGTGTGCCCGGGGCAACCGGGGATCGAACTCGAGACCTCGTCTCAGCAGTCCGTTACGTATGCCACTGGGCTGTCGCCACTTTTTTTTTTTTAATCACATATAAATTCAAAACGTCTTTATAGGGTGAGAGAGAGATCCATTGAATGTCACGAATCAAACGAATCAAAATTTATAGATAACGAGGTAATTTTTGCCACTATCCCATGTCAAGATTGAGCTCTAAACATTGTTAAACATTCTGTTTCTATAACTATCAATAAATTTAACGACATCTTCATAATAACCTAAATGCTTACGATAATAATTGTATGAAATTATTCCAAAATTCTAACTTCTTTCTACGTCACGGTGTGAATTTGCCAGCCTGCCTGCAACGCCTGCCAACTCACCGTAGCGGGATAAAACCTGACCCCACCAGGCGAGGCTGCGATGGCGGCCAAAGTTCATCGGTAACCCTGGGGTTACATTTCGATGGCTTGCCCGGGGTGCCCGGCAATGGACACTTGGGGAGGACACCGTGTGATTTTAGTCAGTCCGATTCCGACACGACCATCCCATCGTTGGCACCGATGCGGTGAAGCTCGTGGGGAATTCCACGCGTTAAAAAACACGGTGTGAATTGTTAGTTCTCTGTATTTCAATTATATTCTCGTGCTATTTCTTAGCCGCAGTAGCAACTTCTTATAACATTCATAGTTCAATTTAGTAACTTGATTCTGGTTTCAGTTTATGTTCCGGTTTAATGGTTTTACAGCTCTTAATTGTATTAAACTTTATCTTATAAGCAGTAAAGTGCCCACATTTGTCGTTTAAGTACGCTTGGCGTATGCGAAGATCTGCAGCTATGATAGATTGCTGAAAAACTCAGGGACGACCTGTGTCGCGTAGCGGTAGAGCATTCGACTGCTAAGTCAGAGGTCACGGGTTCGATTCCCGCTCAATGCAAATATGTATATTTGCATTGGTCTGGGTGTTTCTATGTATAATATGTATTTATTTTAAAAAAAGTAAGTATTTTTATCCGCTTTTAATAAACCCATATGACATTATCTTTTTTTATTTTTCATACCACTAAGGTGGCAGACAAGCACACGGCCCACCTGATGGGAAGCGGTTACCGCGGCCTATGGACGTGTGCAACACCAGTGGCGTCACACTCGCGCTGCCTGTAAAGGAAAGGGGATAGGAAAGGAGTTTGGGAGGGGATGGGAAAGGAGTTTGGGAGGGGATGAGAAAGAAGTTTGGGAGGGGACGGGAAAGGAGTTTGGGAGGGGATGGGAAAGGGGTTTTGGAGGGGATGGGAATGAAGTTTGGGAGGGAATGGGAAAGGAGTTTGGGCTCCGGCACTCTCACTCACCAAACGGAACGCAACAGTTCAAATACTGTTACTTGGCGTCGATACTCTGTGAGAGGGTGGTGCTTCCCCGGTCGAGTCGGCCCATTCATGCAACGGCCAAAATGACTGTTGCTTGACTCTACCACTCATCATTACATCTTATATATCATATTATTACATCAGATCTGCGTAGTTTGAGTCTAGATGGCGCTGTGTAACATGTTCCAGAATATTTGTTTATTTATTTAAATTGTCACTTTTCCCGGTAACTGTTCTATCTCGCTAACTGTCCTATCTACATGGGTGTTGCCTCCATGTTCGTCGTAAAGATATTCGCATTTTGAGATTTGGTTATCTACAAGAAGATTCAATATAATAAACGTAGTTGTCGGATACTAAAAACTAATTAAGTTGAAAAAAAGAGTGTGCACTATAATACTCAGCTGCACTGCGTAGGACGAGTCATCCCTTAGACTTCTTTTTTTATGTAGCACAATATTGCCACTAGGGTGCTGAAGCTTTCAATGAGATTACAATTTGCACTAAGCGATTATTGTATGCACCAAGGCCCTTTATTTTATTAAAGCCATCCAATTGAAAGCCACTTTGTACCTTTTTTTTTTTCGTGCGGAAATCCCTTCGGATACCCCCCCCGCCGGGCAGCGGGGGCGGTTATGTCGGGCTTGAACTGACTAACACCGCACGCCGTCTCGGGTCTACAGACGCCGGGGTGTAAGGTTGCCCATAGAGCATATCCCTCGCACCCCGAGCCACTTCGTTCAGAGCTCCCCGACGGTTTATATTTTTCTGACACCTCCAACAAATATCATTATATTTTAGCCAATATATACAAAAACTTAACAAATTATATGATAAAAGCTTCCTCTAAAACCACTCTATCCATGGGTGAAAACAGCATGAAAATTGGTGCAGTAGTTTTTGAGTTTCTCGCGCACAGACAGACAGACAGACGCGGTGGAGAACTTCGTTGTATAATATGAAGTGATTCATCTCTTGTGTGTTTCATTTTTTTCTGATAAGAATAGCTTATTAGCTAATTCAGAATGTAAGCTATTGTGATTGCGAGTTTCAGTAAATTCTATAATAATATTTTAAAGAAAGAGACTGAATTTTGTGAGTTTGTTCATATATGTCTTTTTTTTTTATACCACTAAGGTGGCAGACAAGCACACGGCCCACCTGATGGGAAGCGGTTACCGCGGCCTATGGACGTGTGCAACACACCAGTGGCGTCTCACTCGAGCTGCCGACCCTGTAAAGGAAAAGGGGATGGGAAAGGAGTTTGGAAGGGGATGGGAGAGGAGTTTGGGAGGGGATGGGAAAGGAGTTTGGGCTCTGGCACTCTCACTCACCAAACGGAACGCAACAGTTCAAATACTGTTACTTGGCGTCGATATTCTGTGAGAGGGTGGTGCTTCCCCGGTCGAGTCGGCCCATTCATGCAACGGCCAAAATGACTGTTGCGTGACTCTACCACTACTAACTAATGTCTGAGGTAATCTGTAGAACTATTGCACTTATAGGATACAATCTTTCACTATTTCAAAGGTATATTATCCCTGATGGACATAGGCTATATATGTTATGTAAACTACGCAGGTTTTAGTTTAAAAAAAACTTATAAATACCGAAGCGAGGGAGAGTTACTGTATTTTTTTTTACTTGCGGAAATCCCTTCGGATACCCCCCCGCCGGCCATCGGGGGTGGTATTGTCGTGTATCGACTAAAACCGCACGGTGTCCTCCCCAAGTGTCCGTTGCCGGGCACCCCGGGTAAGCCCTCGAAAGGATAACCCCAAGGCGGCGTTGAGAGTTACAGTATAATATAAATTAGACTTCTAATTCTCTCTAATTGTAACAGGTGAAAAATGATCGCAATTTATTGTGTTAATTATGTATCTAAGCTATTCTAGATATAACCAGTCACATATTGTACAATATTACTCTTCAAATTAGTTTAATTTCTTGAATTACATGTGGGTTCACGTAATCACTAGAAGGGAATTGAACCCACGTCGTCATGATCATACATCCACCAGCTCAACTGCTAGCTATATAGGTAATAAAACTGAATTATTATTAAAATTGGTTCAGAATCGACAAAGAGCACGCGTAACATAAATTGATAAGAACTGCCCAATTCAGAATCTCGTTTTAAACCATAAAGGTAGCAAGTAAGCAGACAATCAATAAAAAGCGCCGGTAGCTTAGTGGTTAAGGAGTCGACCCTATGATCGACAGGTCCCGGGTTCGAATCCTGGTCACTACACTACCCACGTAAACCCACCCCTAACAATTAAGCAATTAAGATTAGCTGGGGGGGTTAGGGGGAATATTAGTAGTTTCAGTTACTAATATTCGTAAAAAAATCAGCAGGATTTATTGTAAGTGATGGGTTTTCAACGTTTGACACATTATCTGTAAAGGGAAGAAGAAGAAGAAAGATAGCCGCGGTAGCCTATTGGTATGGGTAATGGACTGCTGAGACGAGGTCTCGGGTTCGATCCCAGGTTTTACCATGGCACACACCAATGACTTTTCGATGCTTTTCGAAGTTATGTGTGTATTTATCGCAGGTTAATGGCAATAGGCTCGCCACCTATTACATTGGGACCTAAACATAAACTGGCGAAATGTGGGTGCTAGCACTAGGTAGGCAGACTACCCCTTTGGGGATATAGGCGTGAGTTTATGTTATGTTACGTTATGTGGAAGAAAGAATGGTAAATGAAGAGTGGGCAGGGGAATGGAAGGGGAATTCATTCATTCATATCATATTTTAATTTCACAATCCCACTAATATCATAAATGTGAATGTTTGGATGGATGGATGGATATATGGATGGATGTTTGTTACTCAATCACGCCAACGGCTAAACAGTTCTGGCTGAAATTTGGTACAGGGATAGAATATACTCTGGAATACGGCATAGGCTACTTTTTATCCCTGGAATAGGTTCTCATTGAAAGCGGGAATGGTATCCAAATTCCACGCCGGTGGAGCCGCAAGCAACAGCTAGTGCAATCTAACTATTTAGAAAAGTATGTTTAAATTGTTAGATTTTATATGATAAATTACAATTAATAAAAATTAGAAATTCAGAATAGTATCCAATGATTATACCGTCTTAAAGTAACACAAAATGAGAGGGTTTAATTAAATACTATTCAAAATATAGTTCAAGAGTTTAGACAGGTGTAGTCGGACGAAGATAAAACATGAAAATTTATTTACACTTAACACGAGTTGCCTTATAAACATTCGATATAATTACACAAATGAATTTTCCCTTCCCCGCTACCAAGCCAGCCCACCACAAGCATATTTTGGTGAACTTTACAGGAATATTATAATTAATTGCTTCGTATATTACACTAAAACACGTACCATGTTTCGTATTTCAGAGTTCAGGTGACATTGCGTAGCCCTGGAGCTCATAACTTTATAATAAAATTTACGCCAGTTCTCGTCTCTTCAGAGGGAATCCAAGATTGTGGGACGGCAATTATGCAAAGTCCTTCGTACAACTTCCAGCTTTTGTGACTTACTGTCACGGCTTGCGAATTTACTAAAGGCAAAATTAATGCAGCCTCTATTCGATTAGTCAGCGCATTTAATTAAATCAACAAGGATAAATAGATAGGGCAATTTGTACTGTACATTGTCAGTATATTAATGACTAGCTTTGTAACTAGAATTCTGATCCCGTTCCCGCAACCCATGAGAACGTATTCCTGGGATAAAAGTTCTATGTGTCTTCTATGTGTTATTCCAGACTAGAATCTATCCGTGTGCCAAATTTCAGCCAGATCCGTTCAGTCGTTTTTGCGTGAAAGGGCAACAAGGCTTAACAAGGCGTATGTATCTATACATACATACATATTCATCAACTTTCGTGTTTATAGTATTAGTAGGATTGCGCTTGATATGAAACTTTACGTATCATAGGAATGGATTATTCCACTTTGTTAACCTGGGTGATATCACCTAGGTGAACAAAGTGGAATTGATTAGTCTACTTTGATCACCTCGGAAATAAATCACCTGGGTGATATCAGCCAGGTGAACAAAGTGGAATTGATTAGTCCACTTTGATCACCTCGGAAACAAATCACCTGGGTGATATCACCCAGGTGAACAAAGTGGAATTGATTAGTCTACTTTGATCACCTCGGAAATAAATCGCCTGATCCAAGGCGCCTAATAATTACGCGAGATCGAATAACACTTGCTCGAAAACGTTTACTCGATAGTACTTGAAATCAATAAATTATGAGCTCGACAGTTCAATCCCTCGATGAATCAAAATCTCGAATAACAATAAGCTCGACTCATCGGCAGCGCGAAGGCTCATTGTTCGATGTATCAAAATCTCGAAACATCATTTCTCGACCGACCATGTAATCGATTTATAGTACAAAGATTGTTTAGCGTAGGTAATTTATTGTCTCACTTAAAATTCACACCTAAAATGTACCTCGTAAGTTCCTCCTCGTAACTAGTGGTTCCGGCGTTGGGGTCACAGTTCTAACCTAACCTAACCCAGAAGCGTCGGAACCACTAGACTGTTTCTGAGATATTCTATAAATCGATTAGATGGTCGGTGTAGAAATGATATTTCAAGATAATGAGCCTTCGCGCCATTATCTAATATAACTATAAAGGCTCATAACTATAAAGTTATTCGAGATTTTGATGCATCGAGGGAGTGAACTGTCGAGCTCATAATTTATCGATTTCAAGTACTATCGAGTAAACGTCTTCGAGAAAGTGTTATTCGATCTCGCGTCATTATTAGGCGTCTTGGGTCAGGTGATTTATTTCCAAGGTGATCAAAGTAGACTAATCAATTCCACTTTGTTCACCTAGGTGATATCACCCAGGTGAACAAAGTGGAATAAGCGGTAAAATACAAAAAAGGAGACTTAAAAGGACTTGAGTTAGTGTAGTGAGGTAATGTTGCGTAGTAGAGTGATTACTGCTCTTGAAAAACACACGAACAAAGTGCCTCCCTTTTATAGAGCACATAAGAAAAATGTCAACGGACACATTTTTTACCTCATAAGTTTTTGCTAATTAAGGTAAATTTATAGGCTATCTCTGTTATGAGAGAATCATTCAGTTTCATCATAATCAAAAATAATAATATTTCTACTATTATCAACATAACATAACTTCACGCCTGTATCCCCGAAGGGGTAGGCAGAGGTGTATTACACACCCACGATTCGCCAGTTATGTTAAGATTCCAATGTAATAGGGGGCGAGCCTATTGCCATCTACCGGGCACATTTTTAAGCGAGCGATAATTAACATTTATTAATGCACACATAACTACGAAAAGTCAGCGGTGTGTGCCCGGGGTGACTGGGGATCGAACTTGAGACATCGTCTCAGCAGTCCGTTACGTACGCCACTGGGGTATCGCTACTATTATTACATAATATACTGTCTAGTCCGGGGTCAATATTGTTGTTGGCCGTTTTATTGCTGTAGTTATGTTAATATATATGGCCGTTAGTTTGCAAACGAATATACGTTAATTTTCATTATAAATTGTCATAAAAACGACATTTATGATGCAAATAATATATTCTAACCTACAAAATGTTATTTGTCATATGAAAACTTATGGCATCGTTTATTGAAACACTAATTTAGGGTTGTTGTATGCTTTTTAGGGTGCCGTTGCCAAATGGCAAAAAACGGAACCCTTATAGATTCATCATGTCTGTCTGTCTGTCTGTCCGTACGGATCCGTATGTCACAGCCACTTTTTCCAAAACTATAAGAACTATGCTGTTGAAACTTGGTAAGTAGATGTATCCTGTGAACCGCATTAAGATTTTGCGCGAGAGACACTTCCAAAGTGGTAAAATGTGTAACCCCCCCCCCCCGTAACTTCTAAAATAAGAGAATGATAAAACTGAAAAAAATATATGATGTACTTTACCATGTAAACTTCTACCGATTGGTCTGAACGAGATCGAGTAGGTAGTTTTTTTTAATACGTCTTAAATCGTAAACCGCAATTTATCTTACATTCAATCAACTCAAATATAAAAAAAATTACTTGCTGCTACGGAACCCTTCACGGGCGAGTTCGACTCGCACTTGGCAACTTTTTATAACGTCTTGTGTAAATAATGTCTATCCAAATTACTCCTGCAATGTAGACTGATCGAATTACATCTCATTTGTCAAAAGCAAATGAAGGGTTGCAGGGTAAATGAGGAACACCTACTGAAATGTCCCCCTTTAGAACGTCTTTCCATTCCGTTTGATTAACGACAGTATCAAAATAGAATGTGGTTTTATCTTCACATATCTTACAAGGCTAAGTTTAACAGTATTGTGAACTTATACGTCAACATTTAAGCTCATAATTAATTAAACTCGAGTACATAAATATCTAAATTCAAAATAGTTATTTGTGTTTTTGGTTAACCATTAACACACCAAGAAAGTGCTCAAAAACTCCGAACCCTTTAGAAGTTGAGACTACTGCAATATATCCTCCTTAACTTTCCAGACAAGTGCATTCTTCCTAAGATAAGATACCAGCAAAGAGGCACATTGTATTGAAAATCAATCGAATGCAATTTTACGTTGCAATTGAAGTTTGTTATGGAGATTCTTGAAATGTATAAACTTGCTGGCAAATAACGTGGCAAGGTACTAAAATAATTATTATATATATTCTGGACGCAATTAATACTGTTTAAATTTGTTGTGAATACAAAAACTTTCTGTAGGGCTGAGTTTCAATTACGAACTATGATTATATAATAAAATATTTATATATAAGAGTGCTCACTAGTGACGCACACAACCATTAATTTACTTATCAACACGTGGAACTATTTTTTTACGTAGGGAATGTCAATGACTTCACGCCACCTCAGCTCATGGTAAAGGTGAAGTTTCAGGAATGAAGGTCATTATTATTGATGTCGTTATTGGTGTTAAGCTGAAGGCCGTCAATGATGCTACAATTTTTGCCTTAATTAATTTTTAAACTTTCGCGTTCCATAATATAGGTTACACTGACTGAGTCAGCCTGTGACCACGGCCAATGTAACATGGTCGAAACGTCAGGCAACCCAAAGGTATGTATATACCTATAAATGATCGCGTTAATTCCCGTTAAATTAAATTGTTGTATATTTTTGCCTTTAATTTGATAGAACACTTTCTCAGAAACTTTTTTAACTACTATTCCTCAAGTGCGCCTTGCTAAGAAAAACGATACCGAACGACTAAACGGAATCCTTTTACTAAATATTTACCAAAATTTACCAATATTCACTAAATTGCCTATTTTGGTTTAGATGGGTATATATCCAGCAGTTGCTTAAAACATTTACTTAACCCGTGGATTCCGTTACCTATCGGGAGAAATCGACGTGCACTGAGTTGTCATGCGAAGCCATGATAGGTATGCGCACCGAAAAGAAAAAAACATTGAGTCTACTCTGAGTTCATCGATTCGATGAAGATTAGGTGTCTAGGGATAATCAACGGTGCCTAGCTCTCGGCCTGAAGAAAGTTTGTCTCCATAGTTTGTGATAAGTAACGGATGAAAAATAAAAGAAATCTATAGTTCAGGGTCATGAGCTGCAAGTATTGAATTATTTACCTTTTGAACTTTAAAAGTTGTACAAACTCCACCATATTTCAAAATTTACTTCTTTTAAAAATTAAAATCTAAAATATTAGGCTCACTTCACATTTCATGTAATTTGGTCCTCGTTATCTCTAAATCACTTTAGACATTTGTATCGCCCGCAATAAGTAATTTCCTGTAAGTAATAATGTGCATTGAATGATTTTTTAGTGGGTGCCCATTATTGTCATGGTCTTGAATAATTTATTTCAGCTGAGAAATTCTTAATAGCTATAGATTTAGATCGAAAAAAAAGAGAAAATCTAGGACGGGACTTTAACCCGCGACCAGTCCCTTTCAAGGGGAATGATGAGTGGGACCAACTGAGTCTAGGTGGCTCAGTTGGTCAAAGCATTCCCCCTATAAGGGACTGGTCACGGATTCAAGTCCTGTCCTAGGATGTTCTCTTTTTTCCGAATTAAATCTATAGGAGAAGTAAGCATACTAATTTTTTTTAAATTAATTGAATTCTTAGTAGCTATTTTAGAATACAATTGAAAGTTTATTAATAAGATCAGAATTATAGCTGTGTTTTTCTTTATTACGCTTTAGTTCGCTAAACATATATCAAACAACGAAGCGTAAACTGGAATGTTTAATGGGATCGCTACAAGTTAAATATTGGAAGCTCCTAAGCCTGCCATTATTTGCAAGGTTTTGCCACAATATTGAATATTAACCAAACTTGCGTACTACGTTAATTTCACTAACTAAAGTACTAACCACATCCCCAAACAAGTTATGTAAATAAACAATAGAAGCTATTGGTTGTATGAACAGAATCAACTATTTGAATTGTCTATCCTTTAGTGTTATTGTATCCTGCTTGTTATTGATATTAACACAAGGTGTTTGAGAATTGAAAACATATATTTATTACACAAGTTTACAATTTTTATTAATTTTTTAATTTTTATAATGTTTTGTGTTAAACATACTAATAAACAGATTTTTTTATGATATTGTCGGAAGTTTACGCGAATGTCACACATTGAAATAAAACTATTTTTAACGGATTCTATCGCGGATCAAATAAATCGCGATAGAATCCGTTAAAAGTAGTTTGATTTCAAGAAATTTTGATATTATAAAGATAATAATGGATCTTTTTCTTTTTTATATTTAGGACACGTCAATTTGCCTTCACCTCGCCTGATGGTAAGCTGTAGGTAAAGTCTCAGGTTTTTAGGTCCGTATTCTAAGTACAGATTATATTCTGAAACTTAACTTGAGTGGAGATTTTATAAACGCTCAGGTGAGGCCAAATGTCCACGCATGTAGGGGTGGACGAGATGATCTTGGGGTGGTGGATGAGGTGAGTTAAATGACACTCGTAGTCCAATACATGCACGTATAATGAAATAACTTAAGATTAGTACAATATTACTAAGTTTAAGCGGACGGGCACGACGACCGTCCGTCGCAAGATAGCTGTGAGAATAATAAATAAATCTACCCTGAAGTAGTTCTTGAATACAATGTGTACTTAAAACTAGTTTCAAATCGAGACTCATGACTGAGTATCGTTCTAGAATACGGATCTTAATGGACTAATACTGATTAGTAGTGTAATAGTATTATTACTTCAATCAATATCTACATCATTTGTGATGTAATTTAATTAATAAGATTAAATGATGCGATTCAGTAATAAATTATTATAAAATCTCAGCTTTCAGCTTTCATTTTGTGTATAGAGTTTGAGGCAATATTATGTCGTTATTCATTATCTTGAGAAATTACCGGTTCAGAGCTCTACCCGAGATATAGGGCAAGCAAGTTACTTAATATCTTTATTCTGAAACATTAACTGGCGGGTACTCTAACTGTGAATTTATTATATATTTTATTACACGTAGTTTCAAATAAAATATTGGCTAACTTTTTACATATACTGGATGTTAGGGAAACGCTCCTGAAAATGAAGACAGGGGATAGTACTGAAGCTAGTAGCGATTTTTTTCAATCGGCTTATATTCTTTTTAATTAAAAAAAATATATTATTAGCATTATTCACACTCCATCGTGTAAGTATAGCTAGATGAAACATCGCCGGTCATTGACACCACGCGGCGCGCGAGGTTAATGACCGGCGACGTCATACCAATATTCAATACGACATTATTTTTTTAAATGTAAATAGATACATTTTTATGAAATTATCGTTTCATTTTGACGTACTAACACGATGGTGCGTGAATAATGCTAATAAAAATACCTCATCAAAAAAAGGCGCTCAAAATTTTATTTATCTTCAATGCTATCGCCTGTCTTCGTTTTCGGGAGCGTTTCCCTAACACCCAGTATATACGGATGTACAGATACTGTACCTCTTAGACAACGGTTTGATAAATGAGGGGTTTTGTGTGAAGCGATCAATCTTTGTATTTTCGTCATGCCCAGTTACTTGATAACATTGTGAACATATTGATTAGCGGTAGGTATATCACATGATACACAAAATAACAAGCTGCTACATTAATGAATTTGCTTGATATCATGTTAGGTTTTTATAGAGCTTTCAGTACAATACAGCATTACATGCGAGTGATACTTCTGGTAAATACTATCATAAATATCACACGTTGGTGGAGTGCCAAGCATGGGCGAGTCAACGCCGGGATCTCGTTGCGGTCCAGGGCGTGAACGTTCTCTCGCTTGGGAACGGAGAAAAGGAGCAAGTGGCAAGCCGCCGCTGCCGCCTCTTTCTGCGAGCAAGTGATGCGCTCGAAAGTGGCGGCAGAAAGGGGATGGGAGAGAACCTTGCCCCCCGAGTTCCGCGGTCTACGACGAGGACACCACAAACTTGTCTATGCCCAGGACTACTGACCTCCATGATAGGGGCCTGAGGACGGTAGTCGGCCGACCCGCCGTCCTTACAAAGAAGCAGGTCAAGAAGGAGGCGTGTCGTGTGTGTCCTACACACGCCTGCCAACTCACCGAAGCGGGATAAAACCCGACCCCGTAGGCGAGGCCGCGATGGCGGCCAAAGTCCGCCGGTAACCCTGGGGTTGTCCGTTCGAGGGCGCACCCGGGTGCCAACAATGGACACTTGGTGAGGACACTGTGTGATTTAGGTAGTTCGATTTGGACACACCCATCTCATCGTTGGCACCGATGGCATGGGAGTTTTCACACGCAAATAAATAATTTAAATAAAACAACACCCATATTTTGTCACCTATATTTTATGTCATAAAAATGTCTATGAGACATTCTTAGAGTGATTAAGCAATTTTCTATTGGGAACATTTAGAATAGTCCCTTTTTTTTAGAATAGTCCCTATATTTTCGTTTTCTCACCTTATGGGCTTAAATGTTAAAAAATCCTTCCTTGGTGAATATTTACAACATTATACTTGATATTCTCGGAAGTTCACGCGAATGTCACACATTGAAATAAAACTATTTTTAACGGATTCTATCGCGATTTATTGGTAATGATATAAATACGGAAACTGCCTCCCCGTGACCATGGCTGCTGAAAAGCAACCGAAACGTCGGGATCAATGTAAAATATAAAATAACATCAAATAAATCGCGATAGAATCCGTTAAAAATAGTTTTATTTCAAAACATCTACACCGTCAAAATTTTAAGTATGTAGACCCAGCAGTCTAAATCGACACAGAGGTGTTGATGCATCAGTCAGTAAAATAATTTGTATTGTAGATTGTGAAGTGGTTCATAAATACATCCCAAATCATGTAATCAATTATAAGCAATAACGCTAAAATTCATCAAACTGCCAAACACATAAACTAAGTCTACTAATTTAAGTTTACTTTTCCGCAGTCAAACCTTAACCAGTCTGTCGAAGGCAGACAAGGCTGAATAAATACTAATAATTAAAGGGAATTAAATTTAGCGGACTGTTTGTTTGTTTCGTTACCCAACGTTCGCAAAATTAGAGGACGTCTCTTATGACGCGTTAGGTTTGGTCCCACAATTTCGAATCCTCAATAGACTTTCTCATTTGAAATCAACCTCAATAGGCAGTTCTACTGTATGCAATACAACAGAAGCTCTTTTCAAATTAAATATGATGGATATTACAATTTTAAGGCTTATAGTAATTACTGCAAAAAAATCTTTATCTATCCACTAGCTGGTGCTCGCGTAGAATTCCAAAAAAATTTTTGTGTTCAGAATCAGTTTTTTTTAAATATCTACAATATACAGACACAAATCATTTACAATTTTATAATAGTATACAAAAGTATTTATTATATTTTATTTATTTTAGTATAGAAAAGTATTTTATAACATAACATAAACATAACATAACATAAACTCACGCCTATATCCCCGAAGGGGTAGGCAGAGGTGCTAGTACCCACATTTCGCCAGTTTATGTTTAGGTCCCAATGTAATAGGTGGCGAGCCTATTGCCATTAACCGGGCACTTATAAACCTGCGATAAATACACACATAACTTCGAAAAGCATCGAAAAGTCATTGGTGTGTGCCATGGTAAAACCTGGGATCGAACCCGAGACCTCGTCTCAGCAGTCCATTACCCATACCACTAGGCTACCGCAGCTTTAATATAGATAAATACTATTAATAAATTGGTTTTGGAATTCTTGTCTGTTTGTCTGTGTATCTGTTTTTTCTGTTAATTCGCGATGGTTTGCATTAAATTAACTAGTATCATGACACATCTAACCCTTTATTTTATATTACTAATTTCAAAATGACAAGTACAGTCAACAACAAAAAGTAACAAATTCTCTTTTATTGATCACCTTTGCTCTTAAATCTTTCTTAAAGTAATAAAAAATGATCTATACTAATATTATAAAGAGGTAACATTTGTGAGTTTGTAGGCGGTAATCTCTGGATATACTGAACCGATTTTGAAGTTTCTTTTACCAATCGAAAGCCACATTAGTTGTGATCATAGACGATATACCATCACGTTACTACCCAAAGGGAGCGGAGCAGTAATCACAAATGGTAACAAATACAGTAGATTCCCATATATTATATGAAAATTTGTTAATAATGGGTGTATTATGGGTTAAACGGGGCGCAACGGGGTTCGAAATAGACCACGGGTGAAGCCGGGGAAGGTAAGTTAGTATGAAATATATTTTCTTTATCCTCTGTGGATTATAAAACTACTAACTGATACATATATATCAAGCGTCGGTAGCTTAGTGGCTAAGGAGTCGACCCTACGATCGAGAAGTCCCCGGGTTTGAAGCCTGGACATTACACTACCGAGGTGAACCCACACCTAACACAAGCAAATAAGCTTAGCTGGGGGAGTTAGGGGGAATATTAGCAATTTCGGTAAAAGAAAATCGGTACATGTATTCCAAACGTTTGTAAATATTACTTCGGGCCACCAACCAGGTGGACACCGAAGTCTTAAAATCACACAAAAAAATCAAAATTTTACACCCACTTTTTATCACTTTTCTCGACGTTTCACATGATTCTAAGTCTAATTAAGCAAAAAAAATGTTTGTGTCGGTCTGTCTGTTGGTCTGGATGTCTGGATGTTTGGATGTCTGGATGTCTGTTTACGCAATAACTCAAGAACCACTGATCCGATTTAAAAAATTCTCTCGCGAATCATCTCGTTTGGTTAATGGGAAGAACTGATTAGATTTTGGGGTTTGTACGTTCAAGGTTTCGGGTACCTTTTTTTTTTTTTTTTTATCGTGCGGAAATCCCTTCGGATACCCCCCCGCGTGCCAGCGGGGGCAATTATGTCGGGCTTGAACCCACCAAAACCGCACGCCGCCTCGGGTCCACAGACGCCGGGGTGTAAGGTTGCCCATGGTAATGGTAATGTAACTCATATATTTTTTTTAGTTTTATCATTTTTAGAAGTTATAGGCCCCCCCCCTGTAAGGCACACATTTTACCACTTTGGAAGTGTCTCTGGCACAAACTATTCAGTTTGGAAAATAATTATATTAGAAATCTCAATATCATTTTGAAAACCTATCCATAGATACGTATGGGTTTGATAAAAAAAAAGTTGAGTTTCAGTTCTAAGTATGGGGAACGCCCAAATTTTTTTGTTTTTTTTTTTTATTTTTTATTTTTGTCTGTAAATCTTAATGCGGTTCACAGAATACGTCTACTTACCGAGTTTCAACAGCATAGGTCTTATAGTTTCGGAAAAAAGTGGCTGTGACATACGGACGGACAGACATACAGGTTTCGGGTACCTACCATACAAATTGTCCCTAAAAAATCATTTGTTTGTGTTTTTGACGTCGAAGACATTTGATTTGATTTCATTTTCTTCATACTTATTGCTCAATATATAAAGACGCGTCGAATAATATGCATAAAGCCTAAGGTCTGTAATTTTGAATAAAAATACTGCAACAAAAATATCTAAGTTTGGCCCGAAGTTTGACAATCAGTGTGTGATCTCCGACCCACTAGATTTAATACTAAGTATTCAAGTTTGTGACCTGAATATGCCAGCTAAGGAAATTACAAACATTACTCTATTTTCACAAGGGATTGAACTACTTCGGGTCTAGGAACCAGTGATGTAGAAAATGCCTGCTAGTGAAAAGGAAAAGCGAAAAACCGTAAGGTTATCAGGTTCATATATCACGACGGGGTATCCCATTTATTGTCATTTGAAAGATAATGTGATCTATAAAGATGTGTGACTTTTGTTTATACCTTTTTTTTTCGTGCGAAAACCGCACGCCGTCTCGGGTCTTCAGACGCCGGGACGGTGGTGACGGCCGGTGACGCCATAGAGTATATCCCTCGTACGACTTTTGTTTATACCTAATAGTAGGTATTGCCAACGTATTTATAAAATTTATTATATTATTTAGCATTTACATCATTGTAAAACTACCACTACTATAATTGCAAAAATTATGAACTGTGCTATGATTAAATAAAAAAAGTTATTGTTATGACAAAATTACGCAATGAATTTTATAGATAAATTATAACGAGTTGTTGCTCGCGTGTGCAAAACTGATTTCGTTCCCGTTCTGCCGTGATTAACTAACAAACATCCATACATCCAAACATTCACGTTCATAATAGTAGTAAGACTAAATAATAATAACTAGGTCTGTCCATTAATTTTTTCAAAATATATCCATAAACCTTCCTCTGATTGACCTCTTTAATCATGCCAAATTTGGTTCTGATTGGATTAGTAGTTTAGGAGGAGACCTGTGACAAAGAAAATCCTGAAGTCTAGTATGAGGAGCTTTCGCTCGACTTCGTGTCACTCAGCTCAAAAATTTAAAACAAGTTGAATTCCTGAGACGAGCTCAGCCGAATACAAGGGATTTTCGATTTTGCGTTTTTTTTTTTTTGCGATTTTTTGCGATTTTTTCTTTATCTTGCAATGGTTCACCCCAGCACGAATCTATTACCGAAAACAGCAACTCGATAGCTCATCTCCTTCATACCCAAAACCGTGACAGAAAATTGGCAACGACGACGACGTCGACGACAACTCGATAGCAATAGGGCTTTTCTAAAGAAAATCCCTAAAAACTACAGACAATTAAAATCATGCAACTTTGAAAACATATTTTCGCGCCATTAAACGCTATTGTGATATAAGTTTAAATAAAGATAGTAATTTATTTTTTACAATTTTTTAAATTGTATACCTTTTTTTTTTTTTTTTTATCGTGCGGAAATCCCTTCGGATACCCCCCCGCCAGCCAGCGGGGGCGGTTATGTCGGGCTTGCACCGACTAAAACCGCACGCCGTCTCGGGTCTTCAGACGCCGGGGTGTAAGGTTACCCATAGAGCATATCCCTCGCACCCCGGCTGACCCTGGGCCATCTCACCACTAACAGCATCGCTCATCCTGTCTCCTCTGAAAGCAGAGGAGTACGGAGAGCGATGTGTTCCCGCCACGTTGGGTATTGGCCGACGATCAATGCCAACCCTATGAAGGGGTGAAGGGGAAGCCATTGACCGCCGCCCAGGGTGTACCGGCCGCTCCGATTCCGTTCCCCCCGGACTGCAGCGGGATCGGAATCGGAGCGACACTCGAGGAGGTTACCCAACACACACCCCAATTGTATACCTACTGTATTTTTATCAAGTGTATTGTAACTATAATTTATAATATTTATTAGATAAATAAATAGAAATAATGATTGTAAACTTAGCCCTATTGTACACTATTGACGACCTCTGTGGCGTAGCGGTAGTGCGTTCGACTGTTAAGCCAGAGGTCGCGGGTTCGATTCCCGCTCAGTGCAAATATTTTTATGCATAATTATGTCTGTTTGCATTGGTCTGAGTGTTTTTATGTGCAATATGTATTTATTTACAAAAAAAAAGTATTTAAGTATGTTTATCCGCATTCTAGAACCCATATGACGAGCTCTGCTCAGTTTGGGTCTAGGTGGCATTGTGTACTTTGTCCTACAATACTATATTCTGGGGAATAAAGAAATTTCTGAATAAAGAGGATAACCTGTCGCATAAATCGTAGGTTTCAAAGACTAGGTACTAAAAAACTTTGTGATAGAAAATACATGGATGTGTGGTACTACCCATCGCTATAAATTACTAAAGCCCGGGGCAATCTGTCTGCGGACTAAAAATGTATATCGAGCTCGTATACTGCCCGGATGATGCAACGACTGTCGATTTTACTGTGCAATCGCCATTGGCATAAGCTAAACACATTCCAAGTTACCGATCACCGTAGCTCTTACGTAAATACTTGATTTTTGATCAAGTTTATCTGTTAATCTATTTAAAATTCTAATCGTAGATTCTCCTTTTTTTTTTACGTGCGGAAACCTCCACGGTCTTCACCCCACCGGAGCTAACGGTGAGATGGGTATGTTGGACTTGAACCGACTAAAACCGCACGGTGTCCCTCTTGCCTCAGCCATGTGGTACGGGGAATCTGGTGTGCCCTAGGAAGGATATCCCAGAGACCCCGACCGGCTCCGGTCACCAGCGCTGGCGACCCCAACGCATTATTGAGGATGTAATCCACCATCCCCCCAAGAGAAGCGCGCGCGGAAACACGACGCGCCGCCGCCCTGGGCCTACTTCTGCTAGGGTGACAGCTAGCCCCGATCGTCACCCCCAGGCCCGCGCTCATGGAGGACGGAGATCGTTCTCCGATCTCCGCCGCCCGGTGCGCCTTCTACGGCACGGGACAGTGCTAGCTGTCTCCCGTACCTTTTCTGCCGCCTCTTTTGCGCGCATCACTGCCTCGCAAAAGAAGGCGACGGCGTTCCACACACTCTCGCTGCCAACCATGGCCAGCACCAGGGTCTACAGCGTAAGATTTCCCGCTCCGAAGGCTGCTGCAAGGACACGGCGCTGCTCCATCCACTCTGGGCACTCTGCCAGTGTGTGAAGCGGCGTGTCCACGGAGCAGCCCCGGCAATGGTGGCACTCGGGCGTCGGCTCCCGGCGTATACGATGCAGGAACTCACCGAAACAGCCATGTCCGTGAGCACCTGCGTCAGCCGGTAGGAGAGGCTTCCGTGGCGCCTCTCCAGCCATTCCTCCATTGACGGGTCTTACCGCCACAATCGTGGCGTGCCCTGTGCCGTGTGAATCGTAGATTCTCCTCACATTTTAGGAAGAATATCATTTAGGATACCCAGGCCTAACTAACGCTTACATCAATTATTCTCTGTTCCTTTTTATAAAACTATTTATACAAGTAATATCTTTTTGAGACGCGGTGTTAATGACTATATAATCGCGAATGCAATCACTTGGACATGTTTAGCAGTAGTCTAAATGTTTTTGAGACAGAATTACGAGCAATGTTTTCATTAAAGTCAAATACTTACTCCTTTTTTTTTCCTTTTCATAATCATAATCATCATTTATTTGTGGAACATAGGTTAGTTACAGATCTTATAATTAATTATAGTTAGAATGTCCTCTATATTCTACCACATTGTGTGATGTACAAATATTTTAATTTAATACTACCTATGTCAATTCATGCAATGTCAACGAAATAGTAGTATCAAAGATGTCAAACAATTAAATAAGTTAATTGACATAACTTATTTAATTGTTTGACATCTTGACAGCAGTAAACAAAAAAAAAGAAAAATTTTGTTTGTGTTTAGTTTGTTTAGCATGCAAGTGGTAGCAATATCTTATTGTTAATGTAATCGTAATATTTTATGGAACTCCAAGTCATTAAGAATCTCCTCGTTTAAGTGATGAATGTTTGTTTCCTAAATAAATAACAAAAAAATAAAATTAAGTAAATTAATAAGCAAAAATTGAAAAATTTGTCGTCTGAAGGTTAGAAAAACAAATATACCTACATAATATTTTTTTTTTTTTATATTTCAATGTAAATATCGTTTATAGCATTGCTAGTATTTAGTTACTTTAGAGGGTGACTGTAGGTACCAAACATGATATCGATACTACGATAGAGGTAGATGGCTCCAACGTCGCCTTAAGACGTATATAATATATCGAAGAATTTCGAATATCTGGGAAGTGTCTAGATAGCTCAGCTGGTCAGAGCATTCCCCCTGTAAGGGACTGGTCGCGGGTTCAAGTCCCGTTCTGGATGTTCTCTTTTTCCGATCTAAATCTTTATGATATCGATACTTTTCAGTTGTCCCCAACACTTGTCATAAAATAATACTCTCAATTAGCTAATGAAATTTTGGTCATATCTCCGGCTCCACTCAACCAATTGAACAACATTAACATAACAGCATCGCCACGCGGTTTGATGCCCGTAAATCCTGATCCCGTTGGAATATTGGGATAATATGTAGCCTATGTAGCATTCTAGCTTAGGGGTAATGTCGAATTCTAATCATTTATTTACGAGAAAGTAACACTCTATCGGGTATAAAATGTAAACTCAAAAATATTTTTTTAATTCACTGTAGGTGGCAGGAGATCTTTTTTTGTTTTGTAAATTCACTTTTCTTTTCGACTGTTATATCTACTTATAGCGTCTGTTGTTGAGCTGAGAGTGAGATGAAGTTGAGCGAAAAGCTCTCTATACTCCACTGGGGGTATTTCGGTTGTGACGCTATTCCTCCTAAACAATTTTGACCAAACTTGATACCCGGTTTAGAAAAAATAAAATTGAAAATCGAACATACCATGGAGGAATAATCACCCTTCAAAAATTTCATAATCTGATTTCTCCAAAATGTAGTGCACCCTCAGCTCAACATTGCAACAGCATTGTATTGCGCCCCTAGTAATTTATATTCCTATTTTAAGGTTTGATAACTCATAATAGCACCTTCGTGGTGTTTTCTTGCTATCGTTATTTGATTATGATGTAATGTTTTGTTAATATTCTGCCTCTCCTTCTCTCTCTTATTTCCAGGTTGTAGAAATTTGATGACACAAATTTGTCACAGAATTCGGCCGGGTGGGTACCACGATTGCGAAAAACCCTCCATAGTAATCCAATTTCGGTTTGATTTCGTTCAGGGGTCAGCAAGTGCATAGCCGGGCAGGTTGTGGTCGCAGCCGATGCGTGTCACGCAGTGCTGCGACGACAATCCTCTTCTGATGAGGCCGTCAAGCTGAGTGCCACCATTGTTAACATGGTACGTGTATGTAATGGTGACCCTCTTTCCTGAGACTTTATCTTCAGCTTACTATCAGGCGAGGTGAAGTCAAATTGACGTGTCCCAAATATAATGATCCCAATATAAAAAAAAAATGGCGATAGAATTTCGCAAACATACCTTTCTTTCCTATTTTTAATATAAGTATAGATAGAAGATTTGTGTCTTCTATCCTCAACATACTTTTGACATTTTAAGATACTGCCAACTGAAATATGTCTACGAAATGACTTCAAAATCTCAAGTTTATTTTGGAATTTCCATGTAGTGGATAAGTTAAGAAATTGTTCTTGTTTGTATTTTCGTGCAATGGAAACTTGTGTACGGCGCTCAATTTCGAATGCTCGGTGGTGCGGTGTTGTCACAATATTTGCTGGTTGAGCCGTTGTGCCGCAATGCGCCGCGCGTCACACGGAAATTTTTCGAGGCTTTATGTAAAATTTAGATATGCCGCGCATGTGCAAAGTGTGTCAAAGGCGAGTGGAACATTTTTCGGAAGCGGATTGTGGAAACAGCCACATTGTTATACAAAAGTTGACTACAGTTTGTTTATCATGATGAATGTTTGAAACCTTTTTGCGTTTTTTAACATATTTACCTCTAAACACACATTTCTTTAACATAGCGAAACATAGAGAATCTATAATTCAAGGCAAAGTGTGTCTAACAAAATTCATTCACTCGAATGGTAAATAGGGTTCCGTTGCCAAATGGCAAAAAACGAAACCCTCATAGATTCGTCATGTCTGTCTGTCTGTCCGTCCGTATGTGACAGCCACTTTTTCCGAAACTATAAGAACGATGCTGTTCAAACTTGGTAAGTAGATGTATTCTGTGAACCGCATTAAGATTTTCACACAAAAATAGAAAAAAAACAATATATTTTTGGGTTCCATACTTAGAACTGAAACTCAAAAATTTTTTTTTTCATCAATCCCAGCCGTGTGTGGTATCTATGGATAGCTCTTCAAAAATGATATTGAGGTTTCTATTATAATTGTTTTCTAAACTCAATAGTTTGCGCGAGAGACACTTCCAAAGTGGCAGAATGTGTCCCCCCCCCCGACCTGTAACTTCTAAAATAAGGGAATGATAAAACTAAAAAAAATATATGATGTGCATTACCATGTAAACTTCCAAAGGAAATTAATTTGAACAAGATATAGTGAGTATTTTTTTTTAATACGTCATAAATCGTAAAGCGCAATTTACCTTTCATTAAATCAACTCAAATGTAAAAATAAAAAAAAGCATTATTATGTTACTTGCTACTACGGAACCCTTAATGGGCGAGTCCGACTCGCACTTGGCTGCTTTTTTTATTGCTTTCGTCACCAGTTTGACTGTTTTAATACTTATATGATAATAGAATATACTGAATGAAACATAATAAATTATATTCGCAAAAAAAAAATAGAATTTTGACAGCCTCTGTGGCTTAGAGTTAGTGCATTCGACTGCTACTACAGGGGGGGTTCGATTCCCGCTCAGTGCAAATATTTTTATGCATATATACGTATATTTGCATTGGTCTGGGTGTTTCTATGTACAATATGGGTGTATTTCCAAAAAATATGTTCAGATGGTAACCTGCTGCATATCTCATACTACCTACAGGTAAAATGCATTTATCAACAGAGCGTGTCATAGGTACAATTATGTGGGGGTGTGTGTTGGGTAACCTCCTCGAGTGTTGCTCCGATTCCGATCCCGCTGCAGTCCGGGGGGAACGGAATCGGAGCGGCCGGTACACCCTGGGCGGCGGTCAATGGCTTCCCCTTCACCCCTTCATAGGGTTGGCATTGATCGTCGGCCAATACCCAACGTGGCGGGAACACATCGCTCTCCGTACTCCTCTGCTTTCAGAGGAGACAGGATGAGCGATGCTGTTAGTGGTGAGATGGCCCAGGGTCAGCCGGGGTGCGAGGGATATGCTCTATGGGTAACCTTACACCCCGGCGTCTGAAGACCCGAGACGGCGTGCGGTTTTAGTCGGTGCAAGCCCGACATAACCGCCCCCGCTGGCCGGCGGGGGGGTATCCGAAGGAATTTCCGCACGATAAAAAAAAAAATAAAAAAAAAAAAAGGTACAATTATGTGGGGGTGTGTGTTGGGTAACCTCCTCGAGTGTTGCTGCGATTCCGATCCCGCTGCAGTCCGGGGGGAACGGTATCGGAGCGGCCGGTACACCCTGGGCGGCGGTCAATGGCTTCCCCTTCACCCCTTCATAGGGTTGGCATTGATCGTCGGCCAATACCCAACGTGGCGGGAACACATCGCTCTCCGTACTCCTCTGCTTTCAGAGGAGACAGGATGAGCGATGCTGTTAGTGGTGAGATGGCCCAGGGTCAGCCGGGGTGCGAGGGATATGCTCTATGGGTGACCTTACACCCCGGCGTCTGAAGACCCGAGACGGCGTGCGGTTTTAGTCGGTGCAAGCCCGACATAACCACCCCCGCTGGCCGACGGGGGGGTATCCGAAGGGATTTCCGCACGATAAAAAAAAGGTACAATTATGTGTATCAATATAACAAATCAGTATCAATATTGATTTGTTATAATGAGCGTTGCCAGGTTAAAGAAGACCTTATGTAATGAGTACTTTTCTTAGGATAATGTATGTAATAGAATAATGTACCAGAGATTACTGTTGTTTAACTTTATTATTTGTGAAAAACTTTTAATTGGCCGTTATCAAAACTTGTATGTATTTATAGTAGTTTTCTGCTAACTGTAAGTTTTCTAAAATTCTAGAACCCATAACACAAGCTACTTAAACTATACTTACTTTGGGTCTAGAGAGCGCTGTTTGAAATATTGTAGAATATTTAGTTTATTTATTTAAAAGCAACCGAAATATACTCGTTTCAGTGAAAATAATAAAATATTAGCAAATAAATCGCGATAGAATTCGTTAAAATAAATTAAAAATGAAAGTTCCTCTAACACTGGTTGATTAATATTTCGTCTGTGGAGGAAAGAGATGTGATGTTCCTCCATCAAAAAGTGGCCGTGGCTCCATCAAAAAGTGGGTGATAACGCTTGGCAGGCCGTGGCCCAACGGCTGTCGTTGGGAAGTTGTATATATGTTATAACAGCGTGCGTTCTTCTACTTCGCAATTCAAGATCGGTAGTGACGTAGTAGCATCGAAGTAGTTCAACTTGTTGTCGCTAGATGGCACTGGGTATATGTGGTACCGCCACACGTCTATAGTAGTTTATGAATTTGAAAGTAACGTTGATAAAGAATTTAACTTCATGTACCGTAATTCCGAAGTATGGCTGCATAATATGACTAATGTAAGTATGAGTCAACACACACAGCCGCCACATAAAGCTAAGCTGAATTGCTTGTGTTATAAGTGGGTTCTTGTTGATAGTATAGTGACCAGGTTCGAGTCCGTAAAACGCTAAAGCAGCCTCTGGCTTGCAAGGTAGGTAGGAGAAAGAAGGATGAAAATAGTAAGGCAGAAAGTATGGCTTCTGGTAGATTCACAAAAATTACGAGATGCAGTGTATTTTTTTTTTCAACCGACTTGAATATATGACGTATTAAAAAAAACTACTTACTAGATCTCGTTCAAAGCAATTTTCGGTAGAAGTTTACATGGTAATGTACATCATATTTATTTTTTAGTTTTATCATTCTCTTATGTTAGAAGTCACAGGAGGGGGGGGGGGCACATTTTACCACTATGGAAGTGTCTCTCGCGCAAACTATTCAGTTTAGAAAAGAAATATATTAGAAACCTCAATATCATTTTTGAAGACCTATCCATAAATACCCTACATGTATAGGTTTGATGAAAAAAAAATATTTTCAGTTTCAGTTCTAAGTATGGGGACCTAAAATTTATTGTTTTTTTTTTCTATTTTTGTATGAAAATCTTAATGCGGTTCTAAGTATACATCTACTTGCCAAGTTTCAACAGCATACTTTAACTTTATTCTGATAGTTTGGAAAAAAAGTGGCTGTGACATATGGACGGACAGACAGACAGACATGACGAATCTATAAGAGTTCCGTTTTCTGCCATTTGGCTACGGAACCCTAAAAAAAGTATGAATGAAACAAAAAACTAATTTCTACATTGCTATCAACCTTGCCTGATTAGAAGAGTAACATTAATACTGCGTACCTTTTTTTTTTCTTGCGGAAATCCCTTCGGATACCCCCCAGCTGGCCAGCGGGGGCAGTTATGTCGGGCTTGAACCGACTTAAACCACACGCCGTCTCGGGTCTACAGACGCCGGGGTCAGCTGGCCCTGAAAAGGGCCGGTTGGTCAGACTCTTGGCCGTTGACGTTGACGCCAGCTACTCCAGAGGAGCAATCAATGATGCGTCATCGCCCACGTTGCCCAGGGTGCACCAAACTTGGAGGTGATCCAACCAGTCGCACCCCTAATACTGCGTACCTCCGTAAAATATGTGTTGATGACGTGTTTCTATATCCCTTTTTGTTTTCATCAATATAATGTGAACTGCGAACCGCAGAAAGTAACGCGATCGTAAAAAATAAGTACCACGACGATATAATCAAAATGCTTACAGCTGCTCTGGTCTAAATATAATTTATTTGCTTATTTAGAAAGTGCGTAGAAGGTACATTTTTACCATAGGCTTTTAACAGGTGGTTTGGTGTATGCTAGAGATTTCACTTATAAATAATAACTAGGAATTCAGTAGAGGGTGCGACTGAAATAAATTGAGCTGAGCGAGCAGGACTCTTACTTGAAAAATAAGGCATCTTACTACGGTCGCGCGCATAGCTAAGGCCGCGCGCTCGTGAAACAGTTTTTCGATGATTATTCCTCAATGGTACAATATATTTGAACAGTTGACCACTCTAAACACTCAGCGGTGTCTACACTATCACCATGGCAAATTTGGTCAAGATCGGTATTGTGGTTCCGGAGGAGTACAGTCTCGACCAAACGGCCTAGCCACGTATAAGAGCTTCGCCACGCTCAGCTCAATAAAAATGTAATAAATAAATATTCTACGACATTCTACACAGCGCTATCTAGACCTAATATAAGCATACCTTAACTAGCTTGTGTTATGGGTTATAGAATGCGGATAAACATACATAGATACATTTTATTTCGTAAATATATACGTTTTATACATAGAACCACCCGGACCAGTGTAAATAGAGATATTCATGCATACAAATATTTGCACTGAGCGGAAATCAAACTCAGGCCCACCGAATTTTTTTTTTTACGTGCGGAAATTCCTTCGGATACCCCCCCCCCTCCCCCCCCGCCAGGCAGCGGGGGTGGTTATGTCGTGTCTCGACTAAAACCGCACGGTGTCCTCCCCAAGTGTCCGTTGCCGGGCACCCCGGGTAAGCCCTCGAAAGGATAACCCCAGGGTTGCCGGCGGACTTTGGCCGGCGGACTTTGGCCTCGCCTGGTGGGGTCGGGTTTTATCCCGCTTCGGTGAGTTGGCAGGCGTGTGTAAGGGTACACACGACACGCCTCCGCCACGGCTTGCGTCAATAAGGACGGCGATTCGAACGCACTGCTGCTACGTCACAGAGGTTATACTAGTAAACTGACGCGTTGCTCATGGGTGCAATTTGATTTCTCGGTCTTCAAAAGCTTATTTAGAATGAATAAAGTTATACGTTATAAACTTTCTGTAAAAATAACATTATATTTTAATGACCGTGAAAACCAAATCCGTTATGTGGTTAAGTAGAAGATAACGGAGAAATAAACACACACTTAAGCGTTAAAGTATCTTTATGTCATACTAGCATCGCTAGCGGTAATAATGCCGCAAAATTCCTGAACCGGTGAGAATATCGGGATAAAAAATAACCTATCTTTCTCAGGGATGACGTAGCATTCTAATGGAGAAAGAATTTTTAAAAATGGTTCACTAGATCAAAAGATTACCCCTTACAACACACAAACTCTCAAAATTTGCTTTTATATAATATCAGTATAGATATAGACTATGTTTTTATGTATGTACTAGTGCTTTTTTCGAAAAATAACCGTTTTTTTCCTGTAATACCTTTTCTTTTTCGTGCGGAAATCCCTTCGGACCGCACGCCGTCTCGGGTCTTGAGACGCCGGGGTGTAAGGTTGCCCATAGAGCAAATCCCTCGTACCCCGACTGACCTTGGGCCACCTCCGGTTTCGAGAACCACGGGTTTGTGAACCACGGTGTCCCCGTCTTGCCCCGGTTTTGGGGAGGGGCGCTAGTCACTCCGCCGTCCCGGCCTGCTTCTGCTGGCGTGACAGGCGGCGACCTTGTAATACCTTTTTTTTTTTTTTTCGTGCGGAAATCCCTTTGAATACCCCCCCGCCGGGCAGCTAGGGTGGTTGTGTCGGGCTTGATCCGACTAAAACCGCACGCCGTCTCGGGTCTACAGACGCCGGGGTGTAAGGTTGCCCATAGAGCATATCCCTCGCACCCCGACTGACTCTGGGCCATCTCGGTTGCGAGATGGCCCCCTCGGATTTGGGAACCACGGTGTCCCCGTCTTGCCCTGGTTTGGGGGAGGGGCGCTAGCCGCCCCGCCGTCCTGGCCTGCTTTTGCTGGGGTGACAGGCGGCGACCTTGTAATACCTTTTTTTTTTTTTTTTTTTTTTTTATCGTGCGGAAATCCCTTCGGATACCCCCCCGCCGGCCAGCGGGGGCGGTTATGTCGGGCTTGCACCGACTAAAACCGCACGCCGTCTCGGGTCTTCAGACGCCGGGGTGTAAGGTTACCCATAGAGCATATCCCTCGCACCCCGGCTGACCCTGGGCCATCTCACCACTAACAGCATCGCTCATCCTGTCTCCTCTGAAAGCAGAGGAGTACGGAGAGCGATGTGTTCCCGCCACGTTGGGTATTGGCCGACGATCAATGCCAACCCTATGAAGGGGAAGCCATTGACTGCCGCCCAGGGTGTACCGGCCGCTCCGATTCCGTTCCCCCCGGACTGCAGCGGGATCGGAATCGGAGCGACACTCGAGGAGGTTACCCAACACACACCCCACCTTGTAATACCTATCTTTTGTTTTATTTTTGTTGTCTTTTTATATACTCGTAATCTTAACAAGCGCGTGCATATCAATAGCTTGGCTACTATATACTAAATACATAACCATCAAACTATTATATATAAGTGAAAACTTGTAATTGGCCCTCTTCTAGTATCTATCTATGTGTAAACTAACCATTAGCTGTAAATTTCCTTAAAATATAATAAATAAATGATTTACCAAATAATCTAGTTACTGTAGAATGTTAGTAATAAATAGTCATTAAATATCTCAACGTCAACACTTTCGTATCCCTTCATTTTTGTCCTTTATAAGGTTGCCGGTTACAAATTACTTGTGGTGATATTAGCCGTAGAGATAAAGCGGACAATTAATGGTTTGTTGTACAAAAAATGGTTTTGCAGATCTAATTGAACTGGGCAATCAATCCCTCTGCTGAAAGCGTTACGTACAAACATGGAAGGACCAAGGACAGACATCCGTCGGTCTACCCATTGTTGTAAGATATGCAACTACTGGAGCCTAACCAAGATGCTCTTCTAGCAATTCAGTTCGGCTGAGGGAAAGACATGGAACTCTTAGCGCATAACTCCATCTCTCTCCCTCAGCTAAACTGAATTGCTACAAGAGCGTCGTGGTTAGGACCCAGAACGTCGTCGTCCAGTCGACGGCATAAACATATGCTTAAATTGTCACATTATTATGTGTGTATACAATTATAAAATTGTAAATTATAGTTGCGTTAGACTTTGGAGATATGAAAAAATTTTTTTGGTTATGTTGAACTAACGATTCTATCTATCTACCTGCCCATTTTTTTTAATTTTTTTTTACGTGCGGAAATCCCTTCGGATACCCCCCCGCTGGCCAGCGGGGGTGGTTATGTCGAGTCTCGACTAAAACCGCACGGTGTCCTCCCCAAGTGTCCGTTGCCGGGCACCCCGGGTAAGCCCTCGAAAGGATAATGTCCTAAATATTTGTGGTAAACGCAACATGTTCTTCTTCTCCCTTCATTCCTGTCAGATGTCATCTCCTAAGTCATTCCTCTTTCTCACTCTTTCACGCACTTCATCCATCTTTTCTTGGGCCTACCTCTGCTTCTAAAGCCTTCTATATTCATACTTTGAACCTTTCTGACAACATTACTACATCTCTTCTCATGACATGTCCATACCATGACAGTCGCTTGCTTCTCAATTTTTCGCTCACTGGTTCAACTTTCAAACTTCCTCTATACTTACTCATACTCATTACTTAATAATCAATAATATTTTATTGGAATACTTGGATGTTTATCTTGTATGTTTGTCTGTTTGTTCGCGATGGACGCAAAAACAACGATCGGATTATGATGCGGTTTTTTCTATTAGAAAGCCCTTGGTCAGACTTAAAATCTATTGTACGTTTAATTGCAATTGATTAAGTAGATCCGGATATTGGACTAAAAAACGAGATAACTCCATGAGGGCGGGCGGGCAATCGCGCATTAGCTAATAATATAATTATTCATGGTTACATGCTTTACAAGTTAAAGAGACCAGGTCACCTGGTACCTGAAAATATGAGCCAACTGTTGTACTCATATTTATAATCATCACCATTATTTTCAGTGTTAGACCCGTTTACTTTCAAAGCTCGTACGCTATCCTTCTCTTTATCTTAATTTGACTTATCTTGACTATTATCGGAGTGTCTACAGTCTGACTTTTCAATTTTTTATTTATTTACTCCTTCAAATTGACTGCACCCCGCCTGATAGTAAACTGAGGTGAAGTTCATAAAGTAGTGGCTACCATTTCCAGAAGGTTCTCTCTAGAATAGTGGCATCTGCCTAGATGCTTTTTCATGCTTAAATAACCCAGGATTTTGTAGGAAGAAGGGAACACGTGTGTGGGTAAAGCATTCCAGTTGTTAACCATTTTAATTCTTAATTCTTTATTGTACAAAAAGACAAGAAACACAATACAATATAATTAGTACAATTTAAAATTAATGTACAAAGGCGAGCTTAACCACTAAATAGATGCTTTTTCATGCTTAAATAACCCAGGATTTTGTAGGAAGAAGGGAACACGTGTGTGGGTAAAGCATTCCAGTTATTGACCATTTTAATTCTTAATTTTTTATTGTACAAAAAGACAAGAAACACAATACAATATAATTAGAACAATTAAAATTAATGTACAAAGGCGAGCTTAACCACTAAAATGGGTTTTCTTCCAGCAAACCTTTAAGTGATAGAGGAAAGAGATACTTTGGAGGGTAAATGGAAATGTACAATAAATTGAAAATTATAAAGAGGAAAATAAACTACCTATGACTAAATACATATTATAATGTCATGTATACCTATCCTAAATTAAGTGTATACTTTTAAGTATACAATAATATAAACCTACAAACACTGTACATACTATAAATAGAATATAAAATATAGATATTGAATACATATATACTATACAGGGTGGAATTTTGTAATGCCACCTGGAGAGACAGTACTCTTAATACTGCTGATAGAAAATTTTACTCAAAGGAAACATTCCTTTATTTTTGAGTAGAAAGCAAACTGCATTCAAAGATTTTCAAAAATTCTCTTCCACACCCGCGAATCGAACCGGCTAAAATCTGAAAAAAATATACCCTGTACTTTTATTGCATCGATCGTTAGGGTCAATTATAAGGATGAAATCTCTCTAACAAACATGATAAATTAAATGAAAGGAAAACCAGGAAATCTTAAATTAATTTAATTATTTACAAAAAATGGTAAACTAACTAATTAGTTGTTCGAAATGGGCTCCATTCTCTTGGATACACAAATTTATTCTTTTAACGAATTCATTTCTAGTAACCTTTAATAAAGTGTTGTGGTGAATATTATAAATCGTATTCTGAACTTCAACTCTCAACTCGTTGTCATTCGCATAAGATTTCTTGTAAATTTGATTTTTTACATATCCCCAAAAAAAAACTAATGGGGTGAGATCTGGCGATCTCGCAGGCCATCTGATTGTGCCGTTTGTAGAAATCCAGGTATTAAAATGGTTATTAATGTAGGCAGTAGTGATTCTGCTGTTATGTGCTGGAGCACCATCTTGCTGTAGAATTATTTGGTTTCGCTCTTACTCGGGGAAACCATTTAACTCGTTTCTTAAGAGATCCAGTATTTCAATATACTTGACAGTGTTTAAATGACCTTCGTACACGTGGACTAACACTACATTATTTCTCATAATTCCGCACCAAACGTTGAAAGAAAATCTTACTTGATTGTTAGTTTCATGAACACGAACAGGATTCACTCGAGACCAATAATGGTTATTGCGGCGATTGTACATGCCATTATTGCTGAGGTTGGTTTCATCAGACCATACAATGTTACTCAAAAAATTAGGGTTTCGGTCAATTTCTCCAAGCATGTTTTCACAAAATTGTAATCGTCTCTCACGATCCCCAATATGCAATTTTTGCACCAACCGACCTTCACGATAGCATTTATACTTATACTTTTTCAGCACTTTAAGTACGCGAGTGTGAGTTGTTCTTAATTCATCGGCAGCATCTCTACTTGAAGCCTTCGGAAATGATTCAAAGTATGTTAAAACATCTAGTTCAAAATCGAAATAGTTTTGCTGAATAGTTTGGCGTCTCTTCTTGAAACCACCCGTATTCTTTAAATTTTCTACCATTCTTTTCAATACGAACCAAGTTGGTGCCTGTCGGTCTTGATATCTCCCTCCATACCACCGCGGAGCTAGATTCACGTTTTTGTTATTTAAAAAATAAGCTTCCATTAAATCAAACTGTTCTTGATAAGCCATTTTCACCGTGAGACAAAATGTGAAATGAGTTGTAAAAACAATCAAATGTGAATAACAACTATGACAATCTAATTTTCAAATTTTAATCCAACATTCCATATATAAATTACCTCATACACGCGAGATTTCATCCTTATAATTGACCCTAACGATCGATGCAATAAAAGTAGAGAGTATATTTTTTTCAGATTTTAGCCGGTTCGATTCCCGGGTGTGGAAGAGAATTTTCGAAAATCTTTGAATGCAGTTTGCTTTCTATTCAAAAATAAAGGAATGTTTCCTTTGAGTAAAATTTTCTATCTGCAGTATTAAGAGTACTTTCCCTCCAGGTGGCATTACAAAATATATTATTATGATTGAGAGAGAAAATGCTCTTTAATTCTTCTCTTGAAAACGTCTAATGAAGGACTATCTCTAATAGAATGAGGAAGGCGATTCCACCATCAAACAGCGTTTATCGTAAAAGAACCATCGTAACGACTGGAAAAATGAACAGGAGTGCGAAGCAAAAGAGAGGAAGAAGATCGTCCAGGCTTATCACGAGGAACCAAGTACTCAAAGCGTTCACGCAGGTATGGAGGCGCTTTAGGATTATGAAGTATAGAATAGAGGAGAGAAAGGACATGGCTGTCACGGCGCAGACGAATAGGTAACCACTTCAGCCGCTGACGAAACTCCGAGACATGATCATATTTGCGGAGACCGAATATGAAACGGATACCTAAGTTCTGCAGCCGTTCGAGTTTGTTCAGATGTTCTTCCCTAGCATCAAGGAAACAGACGTCGGCATAGTCTAGAAGAGGAAGTAAAAGGGTTTGTGCAAGAGTAACTTTTGTGTGTAATGGTAGGAATTTTTGAAGACGTTTGAGAGACTGAAACGAACAGAAGACCCTCCTGCTCACCTCCGCAATGTGAGAGTCCCACGAAAGGTTCGAGTCTATGATTACACCTAGATCCTTAGCACTTTTTGAGAAAGGTATAGGGACGGCGTCATAAAGAACTGGATGGAGAGACTGACGGAGAGACTGAGCATGTACCTACCACCGATGATCAGAGATTGCGATTTAATCGGGTTTACTATAAGGTCAAATGATTTAGCCCATTCATGCACTCTCACAAGGTCAAGGTTTATAGCAGAGATAGCTTCGGTCAATTCTCCAGCTTTAAAATGACGATAAAGCTGCAGATCGTCTGCATAGAGATGGTAGTGAGACGTTAAAAGCGAAGTTATAGCGTTTATAAAAACGGAGAACAGGAGAGGAGAAAGAAAGGAAAGGAAAGAATCGCCAAACCACTTAGTTCGCGATGGTATCGATTGCACCGTATAAGAATGACACCAGTTGGAATAGCTCATCGAAACAATCACCATGGGATGGGTGATAGAATACTGCCAAGGACGTTAATTCTCTACGCAGCTGCAGAGGCTCTAAAGAATTGATGACCTCAGAATGAACAGAACTATCGGTGATTAAAATTGCCCGTCGCTGCAAGTAATGAGTGAAGCCATCCCAAAGGTGAGAATACTGTTCCACACAGGGACAAATCTGCATCTATTATAAAAGAAACCCCTGCTCCGGCGTGAAAAACCTATTCACCCTGTTCAGTACTCCGAGTTTACGTGAAGTTGTTTTAATAACGCTCTCGATGTTATTTTTGTTGTTTAGTTTGCAGCGGACATCCATACCGAGTATGTTGATATTGCCCTGTAGTTGTGCACCGGTTAGCGGGTAAGGTTGACTTGAGCTTTGCAGAATTTTATGTAGTAGATGTAATATGTAATAAAACAAATGAATTAAATTGAGTGATAGAGTCTTAATTTTACCTTCTCAAATGTGCTGAATCTACTGAAATAATTATTGAATCAGTAACCTATTGTAATCTACTACTGGAAATAGGCTTCTCTCAATGTGCGGTGAAGTACCCAATTTCAAATTAAGGAGTGTCTAGTATCTGCTGTTATTTTAAAATGTAAGCTAAAATTCAAGTTTGTAAGATAAACAGCTCAATTCTTGCTTTATAGTAATCTATTACAAAAGAAACCCCTGCTCCGGCGTGAAAAACCTATTCACCCTGTTCAGTACTCCGAGTTTACGTGAAGTTGTTTTAATAACGCTCTCGATGTTATTTTTGTTGTTTAGTTTGCAGCGGACATCCATACCGAGTATGTTGATATTGCCCTTTAGTTGTGCACCGGTTAGCGGGTAAGGTTGACTTGAGCTTTGCAGAATTTTATTTTTATTTATTTTTATTTTATTTTTATTTTTATTTTATTTTATTTTAGAAATGGAGTACTGCTGTCACCTTTTTGCCGGAGCACCTAGATACCAACTTGACCCGTTCGACTCGGTGCAAAGACGGGCGCTGAGGATCGTCGACGATCCCATACTTACAGGCAGTGTGGAACCGCTTAACATTAGGAGAGATTTCGCCTCCCTGTGCGTTTTCTACCGCCTTTATAACGGGGTGTGTTCAGAAGAATTGTTTGATATGATGCCCACGGCCACATTCTATCATCGCACCGCTCGCCACAGACAGGGAATTCATCCTCGCACGTTGCGACCGGAAACGGTGCGTACAGTTAGATATGGAAGGCACTTCATTCCGCGCACCCTCAGGCTGTGGAATGATCTCCCTGCTGTGGTTTTCCCAAGCGACTACAATATGGGGTTCTTCAAGAAGGGCATTAGAAGGTTTTTACAGGGTCGGCAGCGCGAGTGTGACGCCCCTGGTGTTGCACACGTCCATAGGCCGCGGTAACCACTTCCCATCAGGTGGGCCGTGAGCTTGTCTGCCACCTGAGTGGTATAAAAAAAAAAAAAAAATTATGTAGTAGATGTAATATGTAATAAAACAAATGAATTAAATTGAGTGATAGAGTCTTAATTTTACCTTCTCAAATGTGCTGAATCTACTGAAATAATTATTGAATCAGTAACCTATTGTAATCTACTACTGGAAATAGGCTTCTCTCAATGTGTGGTGAAGTACCCAATTTCAAAGAGTTTAAGGAGTGTCTAGTATCTGCTGTTATTTTAAAATGTAAGCTAAAATTCAAGTTTGTAAGATAAACAGCTCAATTCTTGCTTTATAGTAAAGATTCCGAAACACGATTCTGCAAAGTTACTTGTGATTTCACACTTATCTCTGTCCCGTGAGAATTTGGGTAAATCCTCAACTTATCCATAGAAAGGACATAAATAGTGTGGGAACCTTTCTTTGATATCAAATTGCTAAAACTAAAGTCGGTCGTGAATTTGGTTCATTTAAATATATGTATCTACACTATTATAAAATTGTAAATTAGTTGTGTCTGAAATCAAAAATGTATTTTTTGTATTCTTGTCTGTTTGTCTGTTTATCTGTTTTATTATAATAATTATTATTATTCTTTATAATACACTAGCAGCTTAAAGCTGATGCGTGTATATCACTGCACTTGAGTTCTAAAATTTTTGAAATGTATGTCCAGTCTATTTTTCAAAATGTTTATATTAGGATCACCTATCACATTTCACATTTGCACTACACGATTTGGCAGAAATAACTGAATGGATTTTGATGCCATTTTTCTATTAGAATAGTCTTGGTCTTTAAAATTTTTCTATTAGAATAGTCTTGGTCTTTAAAATCTGCTGTATGTTTGAATGCAATTGGTTAAGCAGCCGGTTTGCTTTTGTGAAGTGAACGATTCTGAACACCGTCTGTTTATCTATATGTCTGTTTGTTCACGATGGATGCAATAACTGCTGAACGCATTTTGATGTGGGTTTTTTTATTAGAAAGGTCTTGATCAGATTTAAAATCTATGCCAGAGATAAAAAGTAGTAGCCTGTAGGTTATTCCAGACTGTAATCTATCTCTAAACCAAATTCCAGTAAGATCCGTTCAACTCAAACGCGTGATTAAGTAACAAACATCCAAACATATTCATGAAATTACACATTTGCTTGTGTGTATGTACAAACCGGTCATATGCGAGTCGGACTCCTGCACGAAGGGTTCACACAAAAAAAAATCTGATTTAAATATTTATTTTCATTTGTTGTATGTTTATTTAAATATTAACTCAGTTATTAGTATTTGTTATAGCGGCAACAGAAATACATCATCCGTACAGCGTCGGTAGCTTAGTGGTTAAGGAGTCGACCTTACGATCGAGAGGTCCAGGGTTCGAATCCTGGCCATTACACTACCGACGTGAACCCACTCCTAACACAAGCAATATAGCTTAGCTAGGGGGGTTAGGGGGAATATTAGTAATTTCGGTTACTAATATTGTTTTTAAAAATAATAAAAAAGTAAAAAACAAAATCTGTGAAATTTTCAATCACGGTTCACGGTTCAAGAGATAGTCTGGTGACAGGCGGATGGATAGACGGACAGACCGTCAGACAGCGTAGTCTTAGTAATAAGGTCTCGTTTTACCCTTAGGGTTCGGAACCCTGGCCAGGACGGCGGGGCGACCCCCTTTCCGGGGCAAGACGGGAACACCGTAATTCTCAAACCCGAGGAAACCATCTCGAAACCGGAGATGACCTAGGGTCAGTCGGGGTGCGAGGGAAATGCCTTATGGGCAACCTTACACCCCGGCCTGAAGGTTGAGGACCCGAGACGGCGTGCGGTTTTAGTCGGTTCAAGCCCGACATAAACTTCACCGCTGGCCGGTGGAGGGGTATCTGAGGAGAAATCCGCACGAAAAAATTAAATAAAAATAGGTTACGACACCCTAAATAGCTATTAACGAAAAAAAATGCTAGAATATAATGCATAAAAATGAACACAAACTACATTCATAGAAAAATAATAGCGAACTAAGCTATCAAACTCCGGGACTTATATTGACTATCATCTGGGATTTGGACTGCCCGATAAATGATAATACGTTTGCCCATTGTCATTTTGAGCGCCAATACAGTGGCTGCTAACTGCAAATTGGCCAATCCATCAGGGATGCCACGGTTAATTGCAACTCTGACAAATTTTACACTTGATTATGTATACTAGCTGTCCAGTAGTGTTGCCAACATTATTTTCTTTCTTCTATTATTAGATTAGACATACTTACATAAACGTATGTCTATACAACCCGTAGTCTAGAATGATACTCAGTCATGAATCTCGACTTGAAACTAGTTTTAAGTACTGTAAATAAATAAAAAATTTACGACATTGTACACAGCGCTATTAACACCCAAAGTAAGCATAGCTTAACTAGCTTGTGTTATGGGATATGGAAACCAGACCAATGCAAATAGACATATCCATGCATACAAATACTTGCACTGAGCGAGAATCGAACCCGCGTCCCCTGTCGTAGCAGTTGAACGCACTACCGCTACGCCACTGAGGCGTCTATTGTAGGTATATAGCAAAATAATACAAAACATATCGCTCGTTTTATGATATTTTGCTCGCTTTTAAGCTGATTTTATATTAGGAAAGAAAGCCCCATGGCTTGCTTGTGGAATGTGGATTCGGCAATTATTGTTCCGATAGTTGTATCAATTCACGGACTGATTGCCAAGAGCCTTGATCAAAATCTCAAGAGGCTCGCGTTAGGCAGTTGGGTCAAAGGCTTGATGCAGAAGGCAGTGCTCCTCGACACGGCACGGTCGGCACGACACGGCTAGAAAGCGTTGTGTAGAATGTCGTAGAATATTTATTTCTTATTTACTAGCTGTTGACCGCGGCTCCACCCGCGTAGAATTCTGATACCGTGGGGAACCTATTTCCGGGATAGAAGTAGCCTATGTATTATTACGGACTATAATCTATCACTGTGCCAAATTTCAGCCAGATCCGTTCAGTCGTTTTTATGTGAGCAACAAAGATACATACATACATACATAAATATTATGTACTCACAAACATTCGCGTTTATAATATTAGTAGAATTTATTTAATTTTCTAAATATAAAAAAACAAGTTGAATTCCTGAGACGAGCTCAGCCGAATACAAGGGATTTTCGATTTAGCGTTTTTTTTGCGATTTTTAGGGATTTTCTTTAGAAAAGCCCTATTGCTATCGAGTTGTCGTCGACGTCGTCCGTGTCGTCGACGTCATCGACGTCGTCGTTGCCAATTTTCTGTCACGGTTTTGGGTATGAAGGAGATGAGCTATCGAGTTGCTGTTTTCGGTAATAGATTCGTGCTGGGGTGAACCATTGCAATAATAATAAAGAAAAAATCGCAAATAATCGCAAAAAAAAAAAACGCAAAATCGAAAATCCCTTGTATTCGGCTGAGCTCGTCTAAGGAATTCAACTTATTTCTTTATCTTGCAATGGTTCACCCCAGCACGAATCTATTACTGAAAACAGCAACTCGATAGCTCATCTCCTTCATACCCAAAACCGTGACAGAAAATTGGCAACGACGACAACTCGATAGCAATAGGGCTTTTCTAAAGAAAATCCCTAAAAACTACAGAATCGTTTTTAGTATAATTAGAATCATTTTTATTACCCAATCGTTCGTTCCGTGACTAAAGACTAAAGTTTGAACTTCCATTCTGTTGGTGACTAACTAAATTTATTATCTGAAATTGCTCCAACTTTAGTGGTCTTCCATTGCACTGGATAATAATTGTACTTCGAGTCCAGTTTAACTCCGTAATGGTTTAAGTAATTAGGCAAATTGATTCCTAGAGCAATAAATGAGGCAATTAATTTTAGAATATTTAATTTTCACCGTTTATTTATTTACTCCTATACTACTTAGCACTATATGTTAAAAAAAAAGTTACCCGCCGCGTCTGTCTGTCTGTCTGTTCCTTATGAACTTAAAAACTGCTGCGGCAACTTTTTATGCTGTCGTCACCAATCGATAGAATGGTTCTCGAGATAGCTAGTATATAATTTGTCAAGTTTTTCTATACATTAGCTAAAAAAAGATTCTGGGAGCTTTAAACGAAAAGCTTTTTAAATAAAACAAAATTATGTATGGTAGAATTGTGTATCTTATAAAGGTTGTGGTGGTGGAATAGAGTCCCATGGGTAGCGGGAATAGGATCAGAATTCCACGCGGGTGAAGCCGCAGGCTACAGTTAGTAATATTATAAATGTGAAGATCTTTGTAAGATTGGATGTTTAAAATTACGCTCTAATTGCTGAACGAACGTGATTTTGTAACAAACATCCAATCTCTGAACGAACCCTGGGGTTATCCTTTCGAGGGCTTACCCGGGGTGCCCGACAATGGACACTTGGGCAGGACACCGTGCGGTTTTAGTCGATGCACGACATAACCACCCCTGCTGGCCGGCGGGGGGGTATCCGAAGGGATTTCCGCACGTAATAAAAAAAGTGCTGAACGAATCTGGCTAAAATTCAGTTTTGGGATAGATTGTTGTATTACACATATGCTACTTTTATCCCTGAAATAGATTCCCATGGATTGCAGGAACGGGATCAGAATTCCCCGCGGGCGAAGCCGCGGGCAACAGCTAGTAAAAGATAATTGCTATAATAATTAATTATTCTAATGACGCAGCCGGTAACAATCAGATAAATAGGTACTGGCTTCAAAACCATTAAGAACCATTGTATAGTTTTCTATTGTAAAAATAAATTGTTTAATTGAGCTTATTAAAATTACGTTCGTTCTTCATCCACCGAAACACTGAACACGAAAGTAAATTATATAACCATGCAAATACAGCCTCTGTGGCGTAGGAGTAGTGCATTCGACTGCTACGACAGGGGGTGCGGGTTCGATTCCCGCTCATTGCAAATATATGTATGCATGAATATGTCTATTTGCATTGGTCTGAGTGTTCATATGTATAATATGTATGTATTTACAAAAAAAAGAAGTATAAAAGTATGTTTATTCGCATTCTGGAAGCCAAAACAAAAGCTAATTAAACTATGCTTACTTTATATGATTTTAGATTGACATGGTCATTTACATTAAAATTATAATTATTAACGGGATATACCATGTTTATAATAAACATGATAAATATCCCGTTAATAATTATAATTATGCTTAATTTGATCTAGAAAGTGCTGTGTAGAATGTCGTAGAATATTTATCAATACAAAATGTTAAATTGACTATTAGTAGTGGGGTGGAATATTATTATGATTCGGCGTCTGTAGACCCGAGACGGCGTGCGGCTTTAGTCGGTTCAAGCCCGACATAACCGCCCCCGCTGGCACGCGGGGGGGTATCCGAAGGGATTTCCGCACGATAAAAAAAAAAAAAAAAAAAAAAAGTTATAATGATCGGTAAACAACTAGCTAAGTAGCTGGAGTACACTCCTAACAACGCAGAAAGCGACTCAGACGTCGGAGGTCGCTCAATGACCTCCGCCCTCCATGATCGCAGGTCTGGGGGCGACAGGTGGAGCCGCCTGTCACCCTAGCAGAAGCAGGCCGGGGTGGACGCAGGTTGCGCCCCCGCCCTCCTTTTAGGGAGCAAGACGGGGACACCGTGGTTCCCAAACCCGAGGTGACCATTTCAAAGCCGGAGATGGCCTGGGTCAGTCAGGGTGCGAGGAAAATGCCTTTTAAGCCACCTTACAGCCCGGCGTTCGGTTCGAGCTATATAGATAACCTCCCCCCCACCATCCAGGTGGATTTCCGAGGGGATTTTCGCACGAAATAAAAAAAAAACGGTCTCTTTGGTGGTTGCGTAGAGTGTGACGGCCGAGGATCGCCAATCAATCAATCAGAGGTTATATTTAATCAATCACGGGCGCAATGGACTCGCTTGATTGACCAGTCTTTTTATTGGCTTTTTGGTTGATTCGTATTCGTACATAATAATTTACGTAAATATATGGCATCTAAACCCAAAGTAAGCATAGCTTAACTAAACCCAAAGTAAGCATAGCTTGGGTAGCGGCGATAGCCCAGTGGCGTACGTAACGGACTGCTGAGACGAGGTCTCGAGTTCGCTCCCCAGTCGCCCCGGGCACACACCTCTGACTTTTCGTAGTTATGTGTGCATTAATAAATGTTAATTATCGCTCGCTTAATAATGTGCCCGGTAGATGGCAATAGGCTCGCCCCCTATTACATTGGGACCTTAACATAACTGGCGAATCGTGGGTGTGTAATACACCTCTGCCTAACCTTTCGGGGATACAGGCGTGAAGTTATGTTATGTTCGTATTCGTACATAATAATTTAGATAAATATATGCCATCTAAACCCAAAGTAAGCATAGCTTAACTAGCTTGTGTTATGGGTTCTAAAATGCAGAACATACTTAGATTTTTTTTGTAAATATATACTTATAGAAACACCCAGATCAATGCAAATAGATAATTTTAATTTATGTATACAAATATTTGCATTGTTCGGGAATCGAAACCGTGCGAACGCACTACCTACGCACATGTGCGAACATTCCGACTTTTCTTCAAGATTTTCCTTGCTTTGTCGGCACTTATACTATATCGGCTCACTATCATAATATCTAAATCTACATTAATGTTATAAAGAGCAAAAATCTGTATTTTTGCATTCTTGTATTTGACAACTAAACTTAACTACTACTTAAAAAAAAACTAGAAGTTTTTAAATCGATCCTATTTCAAAAATTCTTTTACGGTTAGAAAGACACATTATCATAGAGTAACATAGGCTATATTTCTTACTAGAAAAAATAGCAATCCCTTCTAAAACCAACCCAAGGTGTAAAAAATTAGTCATAAAATGTCTTTCATCGCATGCGCTGAGGAAAGTATTGATGATAGAACAATAAAAAATGTTCAATAATTTAATTTTTTATATTTGGGAAACCAACAGACAAGTTACAACAAAATAGGTACATATAAAAATAAGTGACAGAGAGCCAATTATAGGTTTCCACGAATAGATTCAGAACAGTATCAGATGTCTGAGAACAGAGTTAAACAAAAAATAATATGAGTGAAAAATAGGTACGTTATTTAACTAAAACAAGTCATGCTTCAAGAAACAATCCAGACTGAGCACTCGTCTCACAGGTTCGATACTAGCTAAAAACTCTCTGAGGAACATTAAAGCTAATTTTGGACAGCAAAGCTGGGCAATCAATAGACTTGTTGAATACTTTTAGAATGAAGGCAACATCAGCTATCTCGCGGCGTGCGGTCAAAGGAAGACTGTGGAACCTAGCGCAAAGTTTTAAATAATCATCTGATGTATATTTTGTTCTCAACTGATAACATATATATACTTAATAAACTTTTTTTGTATATTTTCTATACGGGTGATATATATATGTCATATCTAGGGTTCCACACTTGACTAGCATATTCAAGAATACTACGTACAAATGTACAGTAAAGTATTTTCATAGTTTAAGCCTCTTTAAAACTATTCGAGGTACGAATTACGAATCCTAGAGCCCGATATACCTTGTTAATAATATGGTCTATGTGGTCGTTAAATAATAATTTAGAATCGTGAACACGCCTAGGTCACGTACGTTATTGCAGCGTTGGATTTTACACCCCTTTAAATAATAGTCCGAAGCTATATTGTTTGTCTTCCTACTGTATGTTACTACTGAACACTTAGATGGGTTTAAATCTAACTTATTTCGTATGCAGTAGTCATCCAATCGCGCTAGATCATTTGGAGTGCAACAACATCAGCAGGAGTTGATATAGACATGAAAATTTTCATGTCAACAGCAAAACATAACAGATGAGAGTTAAGAAAGCACTTATTGATGTCGTTTACACAGATTAAAAACAATAAGGGCCCGAGCAAGGAACCCTGGGGCACACCACTAGGCACTATAACCCAACTGGAAATGTAATTTTTAACTACAACGGCTTGGGAACGGTTAAGTATATATGATGAAACCCACCTAAGCAAGTCGCCCCTTATGCCCATATGCTTCAGCTTTGAAATTAGCATGGTGTGGTCAATTCTATCGAAACATTTGCTATAGTCTGTGTAAACCGTGTTGAAAACTGCTAAAACTACTTTTTAATGCCGCATATAATTGATTGTATATAATTTTTTCCAGCACCTTTGCCAAAACACATAATTTTGATACGGGCCTGTAATTAGTGACTTCCGTTTTGGAACCTTTCTTGTGAATTGGGATGATGAAGACTGCCTTCCAGACTGACGGTACAGTACATTCAGATTTTTAAATAATAACGTTACAGGCACTGAAATAGAATCGGCACATCTAACTAAACAAGTTGAATTCCTGAGACGAGCTCAGCCGAATACAAGGGATTTTCGATTTTGCGGTAAAAATTTTTTTTTGCGATTTTTTGCGATTTTTTCTTTATCTTGCAATGGTTCACCCCAGCACGAATCTATTACCGAAAACAGCAACTCGATAGCTCATCTCCTTCATACCCAAAACCGTGACAGAAAATTGGCAACGACGACGTCGACGACGACAACACGATAGCAATAGGGCTTTTCTAAAGAAAATCCCTAAAAACTAGGTGGTATTTTGTCAGGTGCCGCCGACTTATTAATATCCAGAGATTTAAGGATTTAAATGACTTCTGACGTATCGGTGTGGATGTGAGAGATTTCCGACAACGAGTCACTGCACTCATAGACAGGGTTACCTGCAAAGTGCGATGAACATTGTAGGAAAGTAGAGTAAAAGTAGTCAGAGAATACATCACACACAGCCTCACCCGTATTCGCTGTTATATTACTATAATTCTCAGATCCTGGTATATTATTTGACTTACGACGCTGCTTGATTTAAGTCCAAAATGTTTAGGATTATTCCTAATCGACTTTTCAACCGATAATATGTAACTACGGTAACATACAAACTCTAATCTCCTAACCCTTTCCCTTAGCAATTTAAAAGTCTCAAGGTCAGATCTATTACCGTATTTTCGATGCTTATCAAAAAATTTATATATTTCCGTAATACACTTTATCAATGACGGAGTGTACCATACAGGAAAATTGCGGGTCCGATTTGATTTAATTGACGATATATGCTTACTAATTAATTGATTTATAAAAGTATAAAAATAGTCCACCGATCCCTCAACATCCCTATTAGATAACTCACTGCCCCAAATATTGCTTTGAATTTCTAAATTAATAGCGTCATAATCACCTCTTTCGAATTTATATCTGATACTCGCGGCCGGTTTTAAATAAGTAATTTCTAAAGATTCTAATGTCACAATAATTGCCTTGTTTTTCGGAACATATCAATATCTACTAAAACTTCTTATGTCCAACTATTGTAGATAAGTCACTATAATTACTTTTTTAAAGTTGATACAAACGCCGATCAAAATCAGACCATGTTATCCATACCTTTGTATTAATTCTTATCCAAATAAATGATTTCACATTCAAGACTCTTTCAATACATTTTATTTGCTTTTTGGATTATTGAAATCGGATATCCCATTCAAAAGATATTACGAAATTAAAACTATTAAAAAAATTTAAATTGAAATTTCGACCTCTGTCGGGGAATAGTGAATAGTAAATAGTGAATTTAATCCCCACACAAAGTTTATCTTCAACCTTCGAAAATATGACCATGTGTCTTCTTTCCGTTCCCAACTTAATTGGTTGCCTATCCGTCATCGCCGTAAGTTACGCTCACTTACTACTCTTTTTAATATTCTTAACTCTCCTACATCTCCTACTTACTTGACTTCTTGCTTCCAACTGTTATGTACAAACCACGACAGAAATCTTCGTTTTTCGAATAACCTTCTTCTCTTATGTCCTTCCCATACCACTAGTTTCTTAGGCTCCTCTTTCTTCATTCAATCTGTTCTTCATTGGAATGCACTTCCTCTTGAAGTCAGGATGAGCAGAAGTCGTGATGTTTTCAAGTCGAAAGTAAGGCTAATACTCTTTCAGGAATTGGCAGAGTCATCTCAACATATGTAATTATTCTCCTTCATTTAATATTGATATGCGTGTATGTTTATAGATATGGTATGTATATTTATATATTATAAAAATGTATATATATATATATATGTTTCTGTAATATATGTATTTATGTTAAATATATATGTTTTATATATGTATTGTTTTGTTTTTTGTATGTACCTATTTATCTTTGATTTCATCACTTATACTTCATTTTTATGCCTACCTCGTGATAGCTCTGCACCACCCTATGGTTGACTGGTAGAGAATGCCTATGGCATTAAGTCCGCCAATGTACTATGTGCATGAAGATTAAATAAATAAATAAATGATAGTCCCTCCATGATCGGGGCCTGAGGACGGCAGTTGGCCGACTCGCCGTCCTTACAGAAGCAGGCCGTGGCGGAGGCGTGTCGTGTGTGCCCTACACACGCCTGCCAACTCACCGAAGCGGGATAAAACCCGACCCCACCAGGCGAGGCCGCGGTGGCGGCCAAAGTCCGCCGGCAACCCTGGGGTTATCCTTTCGAGGGCTTACCCGGGGTGCCCGGCAACGGACACTTGGGGAGGACACCGTGCGGTTGTAGTCGAGACACGACATAACCACCCCCGCTGGCCTGCGGGGGGGTATCCGAAGGGATTTCCGCACGTAAAAAAAAGAAAAAAAATGATAGTTCGTTGGTCGCGATAACCGACATCTAGGCGGGCGGAGCCGTGGGCAACACCTAGTCTTATATATGAAGGTGAGTGGTTAGCGTGTCCTATGAGTGGATACAACTAATGGAATAGGGTGAGCCTATTACTGTATGCCGGACACGTTTCCCGATTTCGTGATGCGCCTGAAAATGTTCTAATAAAAAAAAAACAACACTAGGCTTTTGCATTCAGATTTGCACGCGAACATAAAATATTTTAATACTTGCTCATCTTAAAATCAATAAATAATTTGACTTTTTTTTTTACCGCATTATGCTTTTTTATTCTTAATTCTTTGTTATTTACTGTATATACCTATATAGTGAAACACTAGCTCGTGTAATACAGTTTTTCGAAACTAGCTCAGGAGCCAGGGATTTTCCAACATGTTAAATGTATATTTGTGTCAATAAAGTTTATTATTATTATTACTTCGGTCCACCAACCAGGTGGACACCGAAGTCTTAAAATCACGCAAAAAAGAACCAAAATCTTACACCCACTTTTTATCACTTTTCTCGACGTTTCACATGTTTCTAAGTTTAATTAAGCAAAAAAAAATGTTGTGTCGGTCTGTCTTTTGGTCTGGATGTCTGGATGTCTCCAACTCAAGAACCACTTATCCGATTTAAAAAATTCTTTCGCCAATCATCTTGTTTGGTTAACGGGAAGAACTGATTAGATTTTGGGGTTTGTACGTTCAAGGTTTCGGGTACCTACCATACAAATTGTCCCTAAAAAAACATTTTTTTGTGTTTTTGACGTCGAAGACGTTTGATTTGATTTCATTTAGAGATAGGATTAGTGGGTATGTGGGAGGGATACGACTACTTATTATTAAAAACCATTTTGAATAAAAATACTGCAACAAAAATATCTAAGTTTGGCCCGAAGTTTTAAAAATTACAAATATGAATTTTATGTACATAGGCAAGCCTAAACCTTATGAAGCGTCATAGATATTAACAACAACTAGATAAACATGGTGTACAACCGGAGGAATAATATACATACCTCTATACTATTATAAAATTGTAAATTAGTCGTGTCTGTACATTTAAGATATTTACAAAAAAAACTTAGGTTAAGTTAAATAAACGATTCTGAACACAAAAATATTTTTTTGCAATTCTTGTTTGTTTATATGTTTGTCTGTTTGTTCGCTTTGGACGTAAAAACTACTGATTGAAGTTTGATGCGGTTTTTTATTAGAAAGGTATTGGTCAGACTTAAAATCGACTATAATATGTTTGATTGCATTTGGTTAAGTTAGAACCGGAGTTAAGACCAAAAAACGATCACAGAAATAAGCGCGGGAGGAGCAGCGAGCATCAGCTAGTTAAAAATTAAATAAAAGAATTCATTTATTTTTTATATACATATACTTAATTTACTTTACTCATACACGACGAGTTAAGGCTTTATTTACATTTTTTTACCAGCAACAAAATAACTACGCACAAAATGAACAAAATAATTACAGCAATTTCTGTTATTTATTCATTTAAATACTAGGTAGTTCGTATTAGTACTCGTATGAATAAATAATATAGGCAGCCAACCCATTATCAAAGAACGCACAGTAAAGTGATTCATATTTATGAAGTAAATTAAAATATATATTATGGAAACTACACATTATTCTAGAAAATTCTACATAGCGCTATCTAGACCTTTTTTTTATATTTAGGACACGTCAATTTGACATCACCTTGCCTGATGGTAAGCTGAAGGTAAAGTCTCAGGAAACAGGGTCACCATTACATACACGTACCATGTTAACAATGGTGGCACTCAGCTTGACGGCCTCCTCAGAAGAGGATTGTCGTCGCAGCACCGCGTGACACCCACCGGTCCCCCTAGTGCTGCGACCACAATCCCCCTGCCCGGCTATGCACTTGCTGACCCCTGAATGTAATCAAACCGAAATTGGATTACTATGGAGGGTTTTTCGCAATCGTGCATGGTGGTACCCACCCGGCCGTATTTTGTGACAAATTTGTGTCATCAAATTTCTACCACCAGTAGAAAAGACCTAAAGTAAGCATTGTGTTATGGGCTCTGGAATGTGGATAAACATCCCTAGATGCTTACAGTTATTTGGAAATATATACATACCAGCTAATTCCCGCGGCTCCTCCCGCGCGGAGGACGGTTATCGTTTTTTGGTCGTATCTCCGTTTCTTCTTAACCAATTCTAATCAAACTTACAGCAGATTTTAAGTCTGACCAAGACCTTTATAATAAAGAAACCGCATCAAAATCCGTTCAGCAGTTTTTCCATCCATCGCAAATAAACAGAAAAAAAAAGCGGCGATAGCCCAGTGGCGTACGTAACGGACTGCTGAGACGAGGTCTCGAGTTCGATCCCCAGTCGCCCCGGGCACACACCTCTGACTTTTCGTTGTTATGTGTGCATTAATAAATTGTAATTATCGCTCGCCTAATATTGTGCCCGGTAGATGGCAATAGGCTCGCCCCCTATTACATTGAGACCTTAACATAACTGGCGAATCGTGGGTGTGTAATACACCTCTGCCTTTTTTTTTTTTTTTTTTTTTTTTCGTGCGGAAATCCCTTCGGATACCCCCCCGCGTGCCAGCGGGGGCGGTTATGTCGGGCTTGAACCGACTAAAACCGCACGCCGTCTCGGGTCTACAGACGCCGGGGTGTAAGGTTGCCCATAGAGCATATCCCCTGCCTACCCCTTCGGGTATACAGGCATGAAGTTATGTTATATAGATAAACAGAAAAACAGACAAGAATCCCATAAAAATAATTTTTTGTGTTCAGAATCGTTCATTTCATATAACTCAAGTTTTTTTTAAATATCCAATGAACAGACTCAACTAATTCATAATTTTGTGATAGGATAGATTGTACATAAAAACAGTCTATTCCCAGTTATCGCCACTGGCTTTGTCGCCACTGCTGATAAATGGGAAAAATATTCACGACTGTCACCAGTAATGACGATTGACACATACTTTCCCAGTTGTAGCTACTAGCTTTGTCGCCAGTGGTGACAAATGGTAAAAAAACATCCCCATTATCACCAACACCTAGCCCAATGCAAATATTCATAATCGTGCATATAAAATATTTCAACAAAGCGGGAATCGAACCCGCAAACTCTGACAAAGCAGTCGAATGCTCTACCGCTACGCCACAGAGGTCGTTATTATTATATACACACGAGAAAAGAAAAATAGGCCATTCATGCATTGTTGGTATAACAAGCTGCGAATACGTTGATTTAATAGTAATCATTTAATATCAATCAATCAATTGTTTCTATCAATCTAATAGCAATCTCAGAGGGAGGCGTTGGTGCGAAAACATAACATAAACGTATAGTCAACGACAAAAGTTGCTTAACACTAAAATATTTACAAACTTAGGTGTGTAGGTGGTAGAGTCAAGCAACAGTCATTTTGGCTGTTGCATGAATGGGCTGACTCGACCGGGGAAGCACCACCCTCTCACAGAATATCGACGCCAAGTAACAGTATTCGAACTGTTGCGTTCCGTTTGCTGAGTGAGAGTGCCGGAGCCCAAACTCCTTTCCCATCCCCTCCCAAACTCCTTTCCCATCCCTTCCAAAACTCCTTTCCCATCCCCTTTCCTTTAAAGGGTGAGCAGCGCGAGTGTGACGCCACTAGTGTTGCACAAGTCCATAGGCCGCGGTAACCGCTTCCCATCAGGTGGGCCGTGTGCTTGTTTGCCACCTTAGTGGTATAAAAAAATAAAAAAATAAAAAAGGAAAAACCCTTTTTTTAAATAGGAGTACATGATCCAAAAATGGATGTTTAAGTAGTTTTATAATCCCCAAAGGAAAAAGTTAAATTTATTCATCTTTTATTTAGTTTTATGAAAGTGTTAAGAGCTCAAGTGATCAATAGATTAAAATTTGTTAAGCGACTCCAGTCGTTTACTGTACGTGATGTACTTAACCTATGCTTACTTTGGGTCTAGAAAGCGCTGTCCAGAATGTCGTAGAATATTTATTATTATTAGTATTGAAAAAAAAAACCCTCCAACCCATATTGTCGGCAAACCTGAGACTTCTAATCCTGTTTCAACTATTATGATTTTACAATGTGCCTAAATCACGTGGTAAATGATTAAACTCCTAAACAATAATAATATTTATCAATTTTGTAAATTCCCCTTTTATTTCAACTCTATTTTTAGGCTTCAATAAAGCTATAATCTTCATTATATACCCGTTCATAAAATATAACACCAACACAATTACGCTTAAAGTAAAATTCTGAAAATCTGAAAAGTAATGTGCAATTTTCACCACCATAAAACTACTCGGCATGCAATATCATTTAATCTTAATTACGTCTTTATAACCTAACAAGACCGAAACATGCAATTCTTCGTACACACCCGCTAATTTTGAGAAATGCTAAGTGAATTTTATAGGACTCCCGTTCTTCAAACGTAATCATTCTTTATGCTTTGCTCACGCTACACTTAATTCCATAGGCACGAAAACCTGAATGTTAATTTGTCTACTATATTGCTTTGATTGCGACCCTTCGAATTATACCCTACGATTATATATAATATAAAAAAAAACTGAAGGCATTTCGAAAGTAGGAGGATTCTTTAAAAGAGAACATCTAGGACGGGACTTGAACCCGCGACCAGTCCCTTACAGGGGGAACGCTCTGACCAACTGAGCCACCTAGACACGTCCCAGATATTCGAAATTCTCCGATACTTTAATACGTCTTAAGGCGACGTTGGAGCCATCTACCGTAATTCTTGCGAACTACGGAAACAATGAATAACTTTACAGTCATTTTTAAACATTGTTTTTTGATGACTCCGCCTAATTAATTCAATTAAATTTTTAAGCATTTTGTATGCTTACTTTTTTCTTAAGATTTAGATCGGAAAAAGAGAACATCTAGGACGGGACTTGAACCCGCGACCAGTCCCTTACAGGGGGAACGCTCTGACCAACTGAGCCACCTAGACACACACAAAAAAAAAAACAATTTTAAAAATGACTGTAAAGTTATTCATTGTTTCCGTAGTTCGCAAGAATTACGGTAGATGGCTCCAACGTCGCCTTAAGACGTATTAAGTATCGGAGAATTTCGAATATCTGGGACGTGTCTAGGTGGCTCAGTTGGTCAGAGCGTTCCCCCTGTAAGGGACTGGTCGCGGGTTCAAGTCCCGTCCTAGATGTTCTCTTTTTCCGATCTAAATCTTAAGAAAAAAGTAAGCATACAAAATGCTTAAAAATTTAATTGAAAGGATTCTTTAACTCAAAATCACTCAGCGATCAAATAACAGGTGGTATAGGATTATTACGTAAAACGTATCATGTACTGCCAAATAAATAATACTAAAATGCTAAGAGTAAAGTAATCAAAATATTTAAAAAAAAGTTATGGTCACTCATTTGCTACTTCATTCAAAAAATGTATAGTGACTAGCAAGTGAGGTTTACCAAGTCGACTAGAAGGTCAATTCTCGTAATTAAAAGATGTTCAAAATTCAGTCTCAATCTAGTCTCAATCTCATGTCGATCTCCCAAATGTCAAAAAAACCGGCCAAGTGCGAGTTGGACTCGTCCATGAATGGTTCCGTAGCAGCAAGTAAAATTTTCATATTTGAGTTGATTGAATGAAAGGTAAATTTCGGTTTACTATTTATGACGTTTTAAAAGAAACACACATTTTACTCTCTATCGCAAACCATTCAGTTTAACAAAAAGTGATATTAGAAACTCCAATATCATTTTTGAAGACCTATCCATAGATTTTTGAGTTTCAGTTCAAAGATTTTTTTTTTCTATTTTTGTGCGAACATCTTAATGCAGTTCACAGAATACATCTACTCACCAAGTTTCAACAGCATAGTTCTTATAGTTTCGGCAAAAAGTGGCTGTGACATACGAACGGCCAGACAGACAGACATGACGAATCTATGAGGGTTCCGTGTTTTGCCATTTGGCAACAGAACCCTAAAAAGGTGTTCTCGTAACAAAATTTTCCATATTTTCAACAAAATGTTATTACAAGAACACCTTTTCCGTTAAAAAAAGGAGTTCTCGTAACATTTTCAACACAATTTTGTTATGAGAACACCTTTTTTGACATAATATGGAAGATCGACATGAGATCAAAATTAGATTGAGACTGAATTTGGAACATCTTCTCATTACGAGAATTGTCCTTCAGGTGTCACTTTAGGCCCTATTGCTGACTTACACATTGGGGATATATTTCCTCTCAATTGTATATTTTACAGCGGCGATAGCCCAGTGGCGTACGTAACGGACTGCTGAGACGAGGTCTCGAGTTCGATCCCCAGTCGCCCCGGGGCACACACCTCTGACTTTTCGTAGTTATGTGTGCATTAATAAATGTTAATTATCGCTCGCTTAATAATGTGCCCGGTAGATGGCAATAGGCTCGCCCCCTATTACATTGGGACCTTAACATAACTGGCGAATCGTGGGTGTGTAATACACCTCTGCCTACCCCTTCGGGGGTACAGGCGTGAAGTTATGTTATGATATGTTATGTTATGTTGTATATTTGCTCTGTAATTATGACAGAATTTATATCAATGTACATAGTGGGGAGCACTGACGCAAATAATTTAGGGATCTAAAATCATTCACATTCAAACATTAGCCAGTAACACCGTATCAACTATGAAATCAGATTAACAGAGAGTTACTAATGATGACGAATGGCTGTATCGTAGGTTTCTATTTCATAAGTTTGCACTTGTACTTAAGGCCATTTTCCACTTTTATTAGTGCGAGTGCAGGTGATTAGAAATTGTAAGTGATTAATTCAATTAAATGTTTAAGCATTTTGTATGCTTACTGTTTTTTTTCTAAAGATTTAGATCGAAAAAAGAGAACATCTAGGACGGGACTTGAACCCGCGACCAGTCCCTGATAGAAAAAAAAGTAAGCATACAAAATGCTTAAAAATTTAATTGAATTAAAAAGATTTTAGATCGGAAAAAGAGAACATCTAGGACGGGACTTGAACCCGCGACCAGTCCCTTACAGGGGGAATGCTCTGACCAACTGAGCCACCTAGACACGTCCCAGATATTCGAAATTCTCCGATATATCATATACGTCTTAAGGCGACGTTGGAGCCATCTACCGTAATTCTTGCGAACTACGGAAACAATGAATAACTTTACAGTCATTTTTAAACATTGTTTTTTGATGACTCCGCCTAATTAATTCAATTAAATTTTTAAGCATTTTGTATGCTTACTTTATTCTAAAGATTTTAGATCGGAAAAAGAGAACATCTAGGACGGGACGGGACTCCAACGTCGCCTTAAGACGTATATGATATATCGGAGAATTTCGAATATCTGGGACGTGTCTAGGTGGCTCAGTTGGTCAGAGCATTCCCCCTGTAAGGGACTGGTCGCGGGTTCAAGTCCCGTCCTAGATGTTCTCTTTTTCCGATCTAAAATCTTTAGAATAAAGTAAGCATACAAAATGCTTAAAAATTTAATTGAATTAATTGAATTAATTAGGCGGAGTCATCAAAAAACAATGTTTAAAAATGACTGTAAAGTTATTCATTTTTTCCGTAGTTCGCAAGAATTACGGTAGATGGCTCCAACGTCGCCTTAAGACGTATTAATGTATCGGAGAATTTCGAATACCTGGGACATGTCTAGGTGGCTCAGTTGGTCAGAGCATTCCCCCTGTAAGGGACTGGTCGCGGGTTCAAGTCCCGTCCTAGATGTTCTCTTTTTCCGATCTAAATCTTTGTAAGTGATTATTTCAAATGTGTAGTGTGAGTAGTGTCCAATACTGTTTAGTGGTAGCGCTTAGTTAAAAATGTCATTTTGTCATTTTTACAAGCGAGCGTACACCCTAAACACTAACTACTAAACAAACATGTCCACACGGGTTTTTAGTAACAGGCATGCTGCGAGTGAAGGGGAAGGAAGGGCGCGCGGGACGTGGCTACTCGCAAAAAAATAGAACACGCTTCTATCCACTTTACTACGCTGATTACTAATCACTCACACTAAGCACCTGCACTAATTATTACCTGCACTCGCACTAATCAAAGTGGAAACTAGCCTTTACATGCGATCACCTCTTGGGTACGAAGGGTTCGAGGGATATGCTCTATGGGCAACCTTACACCCCGGCGTCTGCAGACCCGAGACGGCGTGCGGTTTTATTCGGTTCAAGCCCGACATAACCGCCCCCGCTGGCCGGCGGGGGGGTATCCGAGGGGATTTCCGCACGAAAAAAAAAAGGGTACGAATCACAGATTGAATAATTGTTTGCATTTTTCTGTGAACAGTCCTGTCCTATTTCTCACTAATATAATATATCCTATCCCTACTATTATAAATGCGCATGTAAGTTTGTTTGTTACGCTTTCACGCAAAAACCACTGAACCGATTTTGCTGAAATTTGGTACAGGGGTAGATTAGACCTTGGGAAAGGACATAGGCTATGTTTTGTCGCGATAACCGACATCTACGCGGGCGGAGCCGCGGGCAAAAGCTAGTATTATAAATAAGAAAGTTAGTGAAGATGTTTTGATGTTTGTTACTCAATCACGCTCAAACTGCTGAACGGATCTGGCTGAAATTTGATATAGGGATGTATTATAGTCTGGAATAACACATAGGTTAGAATGTCGTATAATATTTATTATTATTATTATTATTATCTCTGGAATAGATTGCCATGGGTAAGCGGGAACGGCCATCAGAATTTTACACGAGCAGAGTATTTCATAAATCTTTTGACGAATTGAGATAAAACTATTTTTTAACGGATTCTATCGCGATTTATTTGATGTTATTTTCCCTCCCCCCATGACCATGGCTGCAGAAAAGCAACCGAAACGTCGGGTTCAATGTAAAGTATAAAATAACATCAAATAAATCGCGATAGAATGCGTTAAAAAATAGTTTTATATCAATGTGTGACATTCACGTAAACTTCCAACAATATCTTTTGACGAAGTTTTTTACAACTAACTTTATTTTCCTGTTTCAAAATTTCGGTATACTAAACATCTCAATATTAAACTCTACGACTATTCTGGTTTCTATTATAGTAGCAAGCTTTTGCTTTCAATAATATCCACTTCGAACTACTATTAACTTTTTATTTCCATGTATTACACGCTAACGGTTTTAAGACCCTTATGAAAATCGCATTAACCCCGAAACGAAAGGGTGACTAGCATTGACCCCACTCGGTGCACTAGCGGCGTACACCCCCTCAAGGCCCACTCCTAGCAGAATCGTTCAACTTAGTTGTAAGGGTTAGCCACGGAATGTATACTTCTGTCCTTAATATTATAAAGAGGAATGAAAGCCCAGTAGCGTATGTAACGGATTGCTGAGACTAGGTCTCGAGTTCGATCCCTAGTCGCCCCGGGCACACACCTCTGACTTTTCGTAGTTATGTGTGCATTAATAAATGTTAATTATCACTCGCTTAATAATGTGCCCAGTAGATGGCAATAGGCTCGCCCCCTATTACATTGGGGCCTTAACATAACTGGCGAATCGTGGGTGTGTAATACACCTCTGCCTACTCCTTCAGAGATACAGGCGTGAAGTTATGTTATGTTATGAATGATTTGTTTGTTTGTGTCAGGGTCTCTGCCGCCATCACGCCCCATGTACTTACTTTGTACTGTTGCGCTGATATTACAATATATCATTGAATATCCAAGAGTTGTATTCATTCAGCTGCTCCTCTCCAAGACCCAACCTTATAGTTTGTAATCGATAAACTCTGAAACTACTAAACTGATTTCAGAAATGCTTTTACCATTACGATGCTACATTATCGCTGAATAACATAGGCTACTTCTTATCCGGATATTTTTATGGGTCAAGGCCTTACGCGGGTGAAACCGTGTGCTAATGCTAGTATAAAATATAGGAGTATCTATCTATCTTGCAGTTATTGCTTTTATGTCACAATACTGTGAAGATGTTTTACATTGACAGAAATTACTGAACTTTCGATTTATATCGAAAATATCAATATACACGATGGGACTTAAACCCGGGATCCTTTCTAGGGATAATACTTTGACCTACTGAGCTGCCTGGATACATCCTTTTTTTTTTCGTGCGGAATATCCCCCCCCCCCCCCTCGGATACTACATCCTAGCTTTCAAAATTCTTTAACACATACGTCTTGGGGTAACGGTTAATTGATCTACCGAAATTCTTAGGAACTGACGAAAACAATAAATGATGTTAAAATCATTTTTAGGGTTCCTTTGCCAAATGGCAAAAAACGGAACCCTTATAAATTTGTCATGCCTGTCTGTCTGTCCGTCCGTATGTCACAGTCACTTTTTTCCGAAACTATTAGAACTAAGCTGTTGAAACTTGGTAAGTAGATGTATTCTGTGAACCGCATTCAGATTTTCACACAAAAAAAGAAAAAAAAAAGAAAAAAAATTGGGGGTTTCCCATACTTAGAACTGAAACTCAAAAATTTTTTTTAATCAAACCCATACGTGTAATCATTTTTTTCTAAACTGAATAATTTGCACGAGAGACACTTCCAAAGTGGTAAAATGTGTCCACCCCCCTGTAACTTCGAAAATAAGAGAATGATAAAAGTAAAAAAAATATATGATGTACATTACCATGTAAACTTCCACCGAGAATTGGTTTCAACGAGATCTTAAGTAGTTTTTTTTTAATAAGTCATACATCGTAAACCACTATTTACCTTTCATTCAGTCAATTCAAATATAAAAATTTTACTGGCCGCCACGGAACCCTTCATGGGCGAGTCCGACTCGCACTTGGCCGGTTTTTAAACATTGTTTTAGGGTTACTCGACTTTACACTTGCAACCATTTTTTTAACTTATTATAATATTTACACGGTCCATATAAATGATTTAGGTACGAATAAAATTTACATAATCATTATTTAAATACCAAACCTTACTTCTATTGTATTTAACTGTATAAATCTCTGACAAAATGAGGATTTGTTGCATGAACCACACAATCATAATACGTGGAAGGGTGCAATATTTCAAATGCTTATAAATAAAATTTATGGTTCTAATAAAATGCGACCTAATGAAATGGGAGAAGGAGCATGAAAGTTAACTGAATGCTGTGTAAAGAAGAAGTCTGAGAAGTACCATTTATTTTTTCGTGCGTAAATCCCTTCGGATACCCTCCCGCCCGCCAGCGGGGGCGGTTATGTCGGGCTTGAACCGACTAAAACCGCACGCCATCTCGGGTCTTAAGACGCCGAGCATATCCCTCGACTGACCCTGGGCCATCTCCGGTTTGGAGACGGTCCCCTCGGCTTTGGGAACCACGGTGTCTCCGTCTTGTCCCGGTTTGGGGGAGGGACGCTAGCCGCCCCGCCGTCCCGGCCTGCTTCTGCTGGGGTGACAAGTTCTGTTTTATAAGTAATTTTATTATGATGCTCAAAATCTTTTATTATTATTAAGGTTTTTTGAAATAAAAAGACCAATTGTCTAATTGTCTGTGATGATTTTCAATCGTAATTTTAAGTTATATTTTTGTTATGTAGTTAGATGCTCAAATCTTTTGTTATTTGGTTATTATTAAGGTTTGTTCAAGTAGAAAGTCGATTAGTCTAATTATCTGTGATGATTTTAAACACTTAAATAAAACAAATATTATTTACATTAACAACACTGTTTTTCTATTGACTGTACTTGCCTGTAAAAAAGACTAAGGGGATCAGACCGGAATGAAACAGTTTACGGTGGATCAATCGGGAATTAAAACATAATAACAATCGGCAGGGGATCAGATCAGGGGATCCAACCGGAATAACTCTGTCACCCCCAGGCCTGCGCTCATGGAGGACGAAGGTCGATAGCTCGAGTGACGTTGATGGACCGAATGAGGAACAAAGTGATAACGGAAGTCTATGGTTGAAGATGTAGTGACGAAGGTAGAGAAAGAGATGCTAAGATGGTACGGACCTGTAGGGAGAATGATTGAAAAAAAAATTACGAAACTAATTTATGATGTGAGGGTGAATGGGGAGCCAATATTCGAGTATGCTAAACAGATCGTAGATGTTTTAAACAAAGGCCAGGTCAAGAGTACTGGCAATCGGCGTGTTTTGCCTGTGGAAACCCCCACGGGCTTCACCCCATCGGTGCTGACGATGGGGTGGGCGTGTCTGAATCGGGCCGACTAAAACCACACGGTGTCATCCCCAAGTTTCCATAACAAACAATTACGAAAGTTAAAGAAGCGAAAGGTATGTACCAGGATTATAGCAAGTAGAAAGACGTCTGTTCAATCGGGTAGTTCTGCAACACAATAGAGTGCTATAAAATCCGTATATGCTACAAATATTAGTTATAACGGATCTTATCTAATATATTTAAAAATTTGAGCTCAATTGATGCCGAGCTTTCTGAGATTTGAAGGGTACACTAACCAATTTAACATATTTTATAAGGTTGCCGCGAATTTGTACTCGTTAACTTCGGAACAAATCAAGGTATGTTTATTAATGCAGTCTCGATACAAATACGTAAGTAATTAAGTTGATTTATTAAACGGGCCGGATGAGGTGACAATTCCTTAGAAATAATTAGAGAAATATGTAGCATCGAAATCAATCCTGCCCGATTCCTTAATATAATAGCGTGATGATATTCATTATGAAATGTTTATGCGTTTTTAATCAACTATCTTTTTTACTCTGAGGAGTTTCGAGATTTCACATTTTACTGCTCAGTACCTTTAAGGTATAGTGTGATTAGTTACAGTCCGGATTTTGACCATGTCAAAGTTCTGCAGAATTATAAAATTTCGTAAAGATCTCATCACCGCTAAGTTTTCACCTTACTATTTTATTATATGTATATATATATATAGATTATGTTTTTCCCAGATGTTTTAAGAGATAAACGTACGGCACGCTCGTTGAAAATGTTCCCTAAAATATTACCAGAGCCTGACGTAATGTACCAGAGAAGTAATCCTTTCATTCTTAGTTTCTTTTGTTTCACTTTTTATACTGTACAGCGAACTAAGTGTTCTTCATCATAAGAATTCGTCGACAGTTAAATAAGAAGCAAACCTTTTTTTTTAAATAAAACGGTTTCTTTTACTTATTTTATTTTCAAATATTTTATATTGATTTGTTCGGCCATATTGAATTTGTATCTTTTTTTTTCATACTGTACTTTGTTCTATTATATATTTACTCTAATATATCTTTATCCCTTTCTTTTGATACCCGTATTGAGGGTTCGAATGTAAGCCGCCATTTTGTAGCGGCGGCCATCTTAGATTTACAATGATACTAATTATAAAAAGTGGAACTCCCTGCCTAAGTCTGTGTTTCTAGAAAGCCATAATAATAACCGTGGTAGCCTAGTGGTATGGGTAATGGACTGCTGAGACGAGATCTCGGGTTCGATCCCAGGTTTTACCATGGCACACACCAATGACTTTTCGATGCTTTTCGAAGTTATGTGTGTATTTATCGCAGGTTTATAAGTGCCCGGTTAATGGCAATAGGCTCGCCACCTATTACATTCGGACCTAAACATAAACTGGCAAAATGTGGGTGCTAACACCTCTGCCTACCCCTTCGGGGATAAAGGTGTGAGTTTATGTTATGTTATGTTAATTCATAATCTGGGAATCTTCAAGTCTTGAGTGAGGTTCCTTCTAGGCAAACATGTTTCATCGTAGATCATCATCACTTACCATCAGTTGAGATAGAGGTCATATCAATGATAAAGAAAACATAAAAAAAATTCAATTCATATTTTTACCATTTATTTTTTTATTAATGATGTTTCGTGTTCTTCGTAATGTTTATGCGTCCGCGTATCATTAATCAAAGTTTTGTTATAATAGCGACATTCCGGTGTTTGGCCTCGAAAATTTTATTAGAATGATTAAAGACTACAATGGTGCGTATAACAAAATAGTTACAAGATTTTGATAGGGATTACACTCCCATACCCATCTTACTGTTAGCTCAGGTGAAGCCCGTGGAGGTTTCCGCACGTAAAAAAAAGGGTTAACACTTTTTTTTTTAAGAATAATAGTAACCGAAATTACTATTATTCCCCCTAACCCCTCCAGCTAAGCTAAATTGCTTGTGTTAGGAGTGGGTTTACGTCGGTAGTGTAATGGCCAGGATTCGAACCCGGGACCTCTCGATCGTAAGGTCAACTCCTTAACCACTAAGCTACCGACGCTTCAACGTGACACTGACACGTGACTTCATTGTATGATGCCTTCTAGTAACTTTACCGGGATTATTGTGAGTTTCATACATAAGTCTAGCTCCGTGCAGGAAAATTTCCTACAAAATTCTATAACGTCATTGCAGCGCTTATCGCAATCGAATGAACGGTACGGTAGCATGTGAAATATGTACAAACAAACCTTCATTGATTTTTAAAGTATTGGATTCTTAAGATAAAATTGGATATTTTGAATTAGACATGTGTAACTGACGGCCTCTGTGGCGTAGCGGTAGAGCATTCGACTGCTACGTAAGGGGGCGCGGGTTTGATTCCCGCTCAGTGCAAATATTTGTTGTAGCATGAATATTATGACTATTTGCATTGGTCTGAGAATTTCTATGTATAATATGTACATATTTACAAAAAAAAGCTATATAAGTATGTTTATACACATTCTAGAACCCATTATACAAGCTAGTTAAACTATGCCTACTTTGAAAGCGCTGTATGCTGATATGCTGAATGTCGTAGAATATTTATTTATTTATGTAGCATGCAAATTAGAATCAATATATAAAAAAATCATAATATTGTTATTCACTACATTACTTATTGTTATTTACAGTGTGAAATATAATATAATTTAGTTCATATTTTTATTTTATGAAAAATGTATACCCACTTACAAAAAATTTAATACCATACCATTGCTGGTTGTGAATGTAGCCAGGACCAACTTGCTTCAGAGAACGCCTCTTAGCAGGTCCATAAAAATAATCTATGGAATTAGAGAATGGAGGGCTGGCCAATGGAGTGAGCTCGCTAGGGTTTCATTATATGTTATATGTTGCAGTGGTTCATAGTATGTAAGTATATTTGATTTTTTGTTATTTACATAACATAACATTTATTATGTTTATGTTATGTTATGTGTTGTTTTTTGTTATTTTTGAGTGTTTAATTATTTAATTGCTTATATGTGTGTTAGTTGTCGTTGTCCATTATTGTTTTGGGGGATACCCTGTTAAGATAGTGGAAAAATATTAAATAAAAAAATATATATTACAGTATACAATACATTTTTTTTTTATTTATACCACTCAGGTGGCAGACAAGCTCACGGCCCTCCTGATGGGAAGCGGTCACCGTGGCCTATGGACGTGTGCAACACCAGGGGCGTCACACTCGCGCTGCCGACCCTAAAAAAAAGAAATTGCAAAGCAGGAATAGCCTTTAGTCTTCCGGGAAGACAAAAGGCTACTCCCGCCTCTCCCTTCTTTTTTAGTTTTTGTGCTGTCAGAAGGAAGACTCTTCCCTCTGACAGCACAAAAACTCTCAGTGAGCTCTGGCTACCCTACTCACCGCCGGGAACACAACACGAGGTTATTATGGCCGCGGTATTCTGTAGGGCGGAGGTACTTCCCCAGTCGGACTGCTCAGTTGGACGGGAATACCGTCATGTCCTATCTCTACATATTTATATATTTTTTTGTATATACTTAACATGAAAATGAAAATTGAAACCAGACATTTCCCTGCCACGAACATACCCAACGAAGAGAGATAACATTGAAAAGGGGCGCTCTATCAGTTGCTGAAGCTCTGAAGCTTGAGTTAATTAGATTCATATAGGTGACTCGTAATCTGAGCAGTACACACAGGACGTTTTAATTGTATTATAATGTGGTCATAGTATAAAGGTACATCAATTTTAAGATGACTGTGATTATAAAACTAGGTATGTTAAAAAAATTATACATGAATGTTTATCCGCATTCTAGAACCCATATAAAAATAATAAATAAATACTCTAGGACATGCTGCACAGCATTATCTAGAAACAAAGTAAGCATACTTTAACTAACTTGTGTTATGGGTTGAAAAAACTAAAATGCGAATAAATATAGTTAGATTTTTTTTGTAAATACAATACCTTATATTTATTGAAACACCCTGAACAATACATTTATACATTTTCGTGCATTTGAATTTGAATCTAAAAAAAAGGTGGTGCTGTATTCATTTTGATTAATTTAATTTAATAAATTAAATCATAATAAACAAATAGTAAAATAATAATAAAAACAAGACTTTTTTTTCAGCCCAGTTGATAAATTTTGGTAGTGGGCTTTTCAGATAAAACTCGCTTTATATGAGTGGAATAATTAATCTTGTAATAGCATTCTACATTATAAGACCGAATTTTCATTGATCAAATTTGCATAATTCATTACCCAAAATGTTTAATTTGATGTCATTAATATAAATTATGTTTGAGGTAGGTACTGATGATAACTTTGATGTTAAAAGCAGTAAATTGAAATTTTATATGTAGAGCTCTTTAGTCTACTGGACCCAGTTGACTTAATCCAATTTTGAACCGGTCTACTGGGTCCATTGGCAAATTTACAGTCACGATAAAAATTGTTAGAGATTAATATGAGGAAAAGTGGATGTTTCCGCGACTACGTCCGTAATTATTTTCAATTATTTTGAAAACTAAAAAAATATTATGAAAACATAAAATATAGCATAGAAAAAAGAAAAAATAGCATTAAAAGCAGAAAATATTTTAGAGTTATGAGGCTCTTGTAGCAATTAAAGTTTCTACATTATTTTCAAATGATTTTAAAAACCGGATAAAAATTACAACATAAAATTAATTATAGAACAATGAAAAAGTAGGATGAAAGACAGAATTTTTTGGGGTCGTGAAAGGTATTATAATAAAATCAATACAATTTTTGTGTTAATGTTAGTTGATTCAGTTGTGATGTTATTTTTTCCAACCTCAACTGATAAGTCATCGTAAAATGCGAAATCCATGGTGAGTGTCTTATGTCTCTACGGTTAATATCACATCGTTTTATGAGAAGGAATGAAAGTATACGCTGTCATTGATCCAGCCATTTACATTTCTAATATATAAAGCGTCATATTCAGAATGACAGCCACTAATATATTTTATATTTATACCTCTGCATCCCCAGGTTAGGTGAGATCGGTATTATTATTTAATTTCCTTCCCTACAGGTGAGTCCCGGTCTCACGATTTGTGATGTGTTACCTTGTATTCAAGTCAAGTTATATCATCAGAAGCCTATGTAAGGATACTTGGTAAATCTCGCTTTACAAGAAGAGTTTTTAGTATCTAAAAAAAAGAACAAATTTGCCTTATCTAAAATATTCATCATTTCGATTTTTTCGATCAAAAATCTATGTTTGATAGTTTATTTGTTCGTATTATATGGACTGCTGTACTATTTATTTGATGGCAATATAACTTTACTAGCTTAAGGTGTTGGCAAAAAGACACATTAAGGTCTTGGTTCTTGAAGAAATTGGAGGAAACTCAATTTTCAGTACTAACATTTTTGCATTTTTTTTAGGAATGATAAATCCAAATTTTATGTTTTTTTTTGTGTATGAATGAGACAACATTAAGCTAACAAACAGCAATGTTTATTACATTTTTGAAAAGTGACAGCTGCTGTTAAGTAATAAGAAATTTATCATCAAAATGGATAGCACTTAGGAAGTACTGTTTTTGAAGATCGAATTAATTTGTCAAGCGGCCAATAAAACCAAAATTTAATACAGAGTTGTAAAATCAACTTTCAAACAAAATATAAATATTGGAAATAGCTAGTAAATTACAGGAATAACGAACTCATGAATTTGTAAGAACATGGGTAAAGACCTATTATTAAGTAGCACCGCAATCAAGTTACAGGACTGACTGAGAAGTTAGGCTTCTCATGGGAAAATCCTGTAACTTGAGTCTTTACAGATCAGATATTTAATGTATAAATAGATGAAATATTTAAAAATCAATTCGAGGAAGGGGACAAAATCGGAAGTTCATGTGCCATCATCTCTCCAAGACATACATTATAGAATTTACATGACGAACATAGGAAGACCCAAAACTGACGGTAGAACCAAAAACTCTTCGTATGACTGAGAGATGATTTTTTTAATTTCACGTAGTGGAACTCTGTACTAGTTCCAAAAGTAGATGATTATTAACAGATCAAAAAATTAAATACTTATCTACATGAAAATTATTAATTACTTATATGTTATTCAAAATTAGGACATACACTGATCAAATTAATGAGGTATTGATAAAAGGGCAGATCACAAGCACCCGAAACCGGCGGGCTTGCATGAAAGGTTTAATGACAATGAAGGATGCTCGTTAAGTATGTAAGGACAGAAGCAGATGGCGGGCAGTTGTCTCTGCCTACCCCGGAGGGCAAAAGGCGAGAGTTTAAGTATGTATGTATGTAAAAAATATTTTTTGAGCCTATTAAATAGTTTAACATCATTTTAAATAATAAATAATTACTTGAGTAAAAAACTTATATTCATTTACGTTTACGTTTACGTTTGGTTGGAACTTCTTCACATTGATTGTAAACCATGTCCTTAATTTTAAACCACGGTTTCAATTTTCAACCACGTTTTTTATTTCAAAACCACTTCCTTAATTGTAAACCACGTCCTTAATTTCCAATTTGCGTGTAGTACATTTTATCATGTTTTTACACAATGTCACGAGGCCAATGACTATTACGAACAAAAAATCATATTCCAGACACGCTCTAGAAATGCGTGTCCTAGTCTATTAATTATTGTACCCACGCCCTCGAAATGTTACGTAGCAAACCCTAATTACTCTTCCGATTACAAGTATTACAAGTTTGAACATTACAGTCATTACAGTGTGGAAGGATTCACTTCACCTGTCTATGGGCTGTGTTAGTTTATTATATTTATTACTTTATAGTGTCTCTTCATATTATTTGTTACTTTACAGTATGTTGTAGAAAGCGGTTTGTTAATTTGTAACACTTTACAACCACTGCATGTAAAACCAAGATGAATAAAATTATAGTAGTAATGTCATCATACTCTCACAGATTATAACAAATCGCGTTATACAAAACAGGGACGTGATTCGTTACAATTTTGAACATAGGAGTCAATCAATCAATTAGCCTATTGCAGTCCACTGCTGGACATAGGCCTCTCCCATTGTACGCCATAGCACCCGATCCTCCGCCTTCCGCATCCAGTCTATCCCAGCTACCTTTTTCAGCTCGTCAATCCTTTATATAGGATTCGCCTGGAATTAAATATCAGCTATTGTGTTGCACATTATGGTGATAATGCTGAACATCTTTACAGCATTGTGCAGATTAGTTGCAGTTGCTTCTTCTGGGCTTTATATTCAGTGTTTATAATCTTAATTTAAAATTATCTCCTCTTATATATTTTTTAAGTTTCAGATTTTTGAAGTGAAAACTTCTTTAGCGGCGTTGTGCACTTTTTTTTTGTAATGGGTAAAAAAGGTTGAACTCGCGTCAGGACACGTGAACTGATTCGAAAATTCGTAAGACGTTTGCAGACAAATATAGAAGCGCTAATTTCACACTGTACTTAACAACACCTTGGTGGCACGTTCGTCTAATGAGTGTTCGTTGATTTCGTCAAGACTGAGATCGATTCCGAGCGAGGCACAAGAAACACTTTTTATCATCATGTAACTTTTTGTAATATTTATTCTATTTTATGCCAAATGTAAATTAAACAAAGTGCATCTATTACCACATAAATGATAGTACTTTTATTCTAATAATTAAAGCAATACGTGCAACATTATTCCCTAACCATTCCAAAATATCAAAAATGCACAACGTTAATATTCAAGTTTTCACTTCTGCCGGCACTCCCGGAGTGCAACCCGTCGTTTTTTTGATGAGAGATAATTGATGTTAAAGATTTTTAGTCCAAATGAATATTAGTTACCGAAATTTGCTGTGTTAGCAGTGAGTTCACAACGGGTGTCAATAACTCATTTGAATTACATTCATAAGGTCTCTCTGATTGCAGGGATTATAATAAATTTTAATTGTGATATAAAATGTTTATTTGAACTTTATGTGAGTTGATTGAATGAAAGGTAAATTGCGGTTTACGATTTATGACGTATTAAAAAAAACGACTTACTAGATCTCGTTGAAACCAATTTTAGGGGAAAGTTTACATGGACATATATTTTTTTTAGTTTTATCATTCTCTTATTTTAGAAGTTACAGGGGGGGGGGAGTGGTAACACATGTTACCACTTTGGCAGTGTCTCTCGCGGAAACTATTCAGTTTAGAAAAAATTGGTATTAGAAACGTCAATATCATTTTTGAAGACCTATCCATAGATACACGTATGGGTATGATCAAGAAAAAATTTTATGAGTTTCAGTTCTAAGCCCACAAAATTTAGTGTTTTTTTTTTCTATTTTTGTGTAAAAATCTCAATGCGGTTCACAGAATACATTTACTTACCAAGTTAACCACACCATAGTTTTTATAGTTTCGGAAAAAAGTGGCTGTGACATACGGACGGACAGATAGACATGACGAATCTATAATGAAAGATTTGTTTGCTTGTAATCGATAAACTTTGAAACTACTGAACCGATTTCAAAAATTATTATAAATTTGATTGCTATGCATGATCCTTAAATAACATAAGCCACTTTTTATCCCGACATTCTCACAAGATCAGGACTTACGCGGGTGTACTACGAGTATAATATAACGTTACAAAGTATAACACTTATGTTTCTAAAGCCTACAGCAAAGATTACATCTTCTGGTTATTTCTGATAGAAGTTGAGATTAAGCTGCTTTTGTTTCGCTATGGCTTCGGGGCCTGAGGACGGCAGTTGACCGACTAGCCGTCCTTACAGAAGCAGGCCGTGGCGGAGGCGTGTCGTGTGTGCCCACACACGCCTGCCAACTCAGAAAACTAAAAAAAAATTGCTTACTTTAAAAGCGTTTTAGATATTTAATTCTAGTTCATCTTATCTATTTATTGTAATGCTGCCATCGAGCATGAACGTGGAACTGCACATGACAGATCTTAGTTACGAAATTTTGGTGAATCAAATTTGCGTACCTTCTTTTTTCGAGTGGAAATCCCCTCATATCCGCCAGTCAGCGGGGGCGGTAATGTTGGGCTTGAACCGACTAAAACCGCATGCCGTCAGCGTACCTACCTCAAGATGTTGTTGCATTTGTTTGCTGTTAGAATTTGTATATCTTTCGGTACCGTTGCGGTCGGGTATACTCTCAATAGTTAAAATTAAAATTTGAACATTTACATTTTACAACCTTTTATTTTAAACGACCTCTGTGACGTAGTCGTAGTGCGTTTGACTGCTAAGTTAGTGGTCGCGGGTTTCATTCCTGCTCAGTATAAATTTGTATATTTGCATTGGGTTGCGTGAATTACGTTTGCTGCGATCGGAGGATCGAAAAAAAACCGAAATGATTTTAAATAAATTTAATTACTGAATTAGTATTACAAAATTAATCCTATGAATGATGATTCTAAATCGAAGTAGGACAATAGAATGATCATTCTTACAATTTATTGAACAAACAACAACTTGCGAAATCGATTGACGTCATAGGTGCATCAGCGATTAAGTAAATTTATAAGTAGAGCGCGAATGCAACGTCAGCGATCTTCATATAGTGGCGCTATGTAATTCCTCCCCCCTTAGAACGGCGACTATTTTAACACATTGAGTGAAAATGTTGCCGGAAGTTCGTCAGGACTTTCATCCTTTTTCAGGGTTGCGGCTGGTGGTTGCTGATCCTTTTTCATAGTGTTAGTACATCTGCGTAGGTAGCGCCGGCACATTGCGATGATAACGAGTACGCTGGCACTCAATAGTATTCCATAAAATGGGATTGTAGTGTGGTAAAGTGCGTCTGTCTGCACGTTCTCAAGTTGAACCGGATTCTGGATCATAAGTTGGTCCTGAAAGCTGTGTAGGCCTTGGAGATCAATAGAGTTCAGGTTAACGTGGGTAGCTGTAGTGGCCTGTTTCTCCGTGTCATAGGGTATCTTTAATAACTTCAAGGGTTGGCCGTTAATTTCGTCGTAAACGTTTGCAATGGTGAACTCTTCAGATTTCAGATAACATCCAATAGGAATCGTAGCAAGGTAACTACCCTGGAGCGATGTGTAGTCTTTCTGGTTGCAGGTTAGTTGTACCTTCGTTTCTTGAGGAAAAGATAAGACGTAATGTTGGTCATCGAGCTTCTCCATGGCTTCTCTCATCAAGGTGATTGTGGTAAACTTGCAGGAGTCTTGTAGAACTTGGTTTATGATTAACTCCTGGATACAGTCAGCTTTGGTGCGAGTCTGGTGGGAAATATCTTTCTCACAGAGGTACCAGTCCTTCAACTTCGGGCATTCAGCCTCTATGTACACATGTAACATCTCGTTTGTTGCAAGGAAGGGAAAGGGTGGAATAAGGGCTTGTGCATGTCTATTAGGTACTACAGAGAGTCTATAAAAATCGTAACTAGTTTTAGAAAAGATTGGAAATTTAAATACGAATACTATCTGCTTATCTACATAATATGATCCCGGTTTTATAATATCATAATAATCTCTAAGTTCTAGATCTAAGATTTGCTCTTCGGCGTATATAGTCCGAAGTTTTCTTATCATTGACTCTAATATCTCTATGTCTATCATAGAGTGGTGTGTACTACTCGCACGAACGAAAGCTAAACTATTCTCTATCCTAATTAATTCCTGAGTTAAATCCTCTACATTATCGCTTATAACTTCTAGTAGTTGGGCAAAATGAGCATATTTTATTAAACTATTTTCTCTTAATGCGTTACTTTGTAATATAGTCTCTAAGGTAGTGTTAATTTTATTCTGGTTTTGTACTATCTGTGTAATTACGCTATCGTATTTGGACATCCACTCTTTACTTATACTGATATGATCATTGAATTCGGTTACTAATTTGTTTTGGTTACGTTCTAAGATTTTAATTGCCTGATTATATTTTAGCGCGTCCTCGTGATCTAGGTTCCCGGTTAGGCTTTTTATTATTGAACCTAGTCCGTCCACAAGACCTCTTTTGGCTCTATTAGGTTCTAAGGATCGTAATTGTTTTAGGACATTGCCAAGTTTGCTATCAAGATACTCCAATTGAATTTCATATAGTGCATAAGTGTCATTAGACATTTGATTCTGACAGATCGTTAGTTGAGTCTGTAGGGAGTGAATATTGTTTTCGATATTACTTAGTTGTACGTACTGAATGAAGGTATGATGATGAGTCGTAATTTTCATTTGTCCAAGTTTAAAGGGTAGAAGTCCCGGTCCGTCATCGAGGCTTTCGAGTCTTATCTCCTGAGGTCGCGTCATTGGGAGAATTGTTATCAGTAGGATCCTGTAACAATTTTGCTGGTTTAGGTACACGCTTAAGTCTTGACTTGGCTATGGGGCCACGTTTTTTTGAAGTATAAATGTGAATCGGCAGGTCTGCTAAAACTGTGTCCTGTGTATATCGTGGGGCCGTCTTTTGTCGACTAGCAAGAGGGTTTCTTATAAATATTTGCTGTTGGGGTGCGTATTCTATCTCGGGTTCACGGGTTTCATTCCTTTTCTCAATTATCGCAGTGCGATTAGCAAGTGATGACGAGTTAATGATGTCATAAACATGTTTCATTTTATCTCTATGGATTTGCGTGTACTGTTGTAATAAATGTTGTGTAAGGTCAATGTCTTTACAGTCTCGGGGGTCAAAATGACCAGTCAGTAAGTCAAAGGGTCGACATTTTGTGAAACTATGTATAGAGCTATTATAAGCTATTAGAGCATAGGGCACAAGGTTGATTATTGGTTCGTCTTTGTTCTTTAACTTAAGGAGTCTAAGATGTTCTAAAAGGGTTGAATGAAATCGTTCGATATTTCCGTTATCGTTAGGAGAGTGAGCTAATACTCTATGATGGATAATTTTATGAAGCCTCGTAAATTCCATGAACAGTTGGTTTGTAAACTCAGTCCCGTTGTCAGTGATAATAGTCATAGGGACGCCGTGGTGGGTACAGTACTGCAAAAGGGCTTGTAATATGCTAATAGCTGTTCCGTCACGTAGGTGATAAGCTTGTCCGTACTTTGTAAATACGTCGATAAATGTTACGTATTTTTCACCCTGTGCAGTGAATAGATCCATGTGGATTGTCTCAAACGGCTTGGTAGCCGGTGGTACAACGTTAAATTGGGGTCTTATCGGATTTCTATCGTACTTGGCTTGACCACAAATCGTACATTCATTTATAAATTTGGTTATCTGGTCTTTCATTTTTGGCCAGTAATATTTACGAGATAAGGCTAAATGACACTCGGTAATTCCACGATGGTTAGTTTTACCGTCGTGATAGCATCGTATTATCTCCTGTTGTCGAAGATAATCTTTGACATTTTCTAGTTCAGATTTAGCTAAGATGAGATTTAAGGATGAGCTTTTGAATTTGTCCTGTATAATCGGTATAATTGAATACATGGCTAGGGGTGGATTAATTAAAAAAGCTGTCTTAACCTTGGGGTTAACGTACTCTTTTACGGCACAGATCACATCTTCCTCTAAGTTAGATTCCGATAGCTGGATACTTATACGTGTATGGGTGTCAAATGGCTTAGTAACTACAGGCCGTTTTTTAACGTCATTTACAATAGTGAAACATATCTGTCTGTTAAACTTATTTAATGGCTCGTCAGTTATGGGGATTTCTAAGATAGGGTTCTCAGCGTTTGTATGTATTGTTTCGGTTGAGGAATTTGGTTCACCAATGATAGTTTCTGATGGATTACCCATTAAGGAGTTAAGTTCATCAATTTCCTCCATTAAGGACACGGCTTCTTTAGTGTGAATTTCAATACGAGAAAGGGCATCAGCATTTGTATTGGATTTCCCTTTTTTATAAATAACTGAAAAGTCATATTCACTGAGTCTAAGTCTCCACCTTGTCAGTCGGGAATTGGGTTCTTTCATGTTTAATAGCCATTGTAATGGTTTATGGTCAGTGAAAATTTTGAATTTACGTCCGAATAGATAGGGTCTAAAATATTTCGTAGCCCAAACTATAGCAAGTAATTCCTTTTCTATCGTGCTATAGTTCATCTCGCTTTCATTTAAAGTTCGAGATGCATAACAGATAGGTTTGTCTGAATTTATAGGTCCTTGGGATAAAACAGCGCCAATGGCTACATTCGAAGCGTCTGTCGTCAAGTTAAATTCTTTACTGAAGTCTGGATATTGTAAGATGGGGTCATTAGTCAAGAGCACCTTGCATCTTTCGAAACAATTCACGTATTCGGAGTCAAGCGTGATTTTTCGTCCTTTTTTCAAGCATTGAGTAAGTGGTTTGGTAGTTCGGGCAAAGTCAGGGATAAATTTTCGGTAATAACCGAGGAGGCCCAGAAACTGTTTGATTTCTTTCGATGTTTTTGGAATGGGATACTTCTTAATTGCGGATATTTTATCGGGATTTGGCTTAATGCCGTCTTTACTGATAATGTGGCCTAAATACGCTGTTTCAAGTTTAAGGAATTCTGATTTGTCCATCTGGATTTTAAAGTTGGACTCTCGAAGTTTCTGGAATACTTTTTCGAGATTAATTATGTGTTCCTGGAGGGATGTACTGAACACTATTATATCATCCAGGTAGACCAGGCATATCTCGTTTTGGAGTCCTCTAAGGACATTGTCCATCACACGTTGAAATGTGGACGGAGAATTTTTTAAACCCATCGGCATTCTGAGAAATTCAAAATGACCGTGTTCTACATTGAATGCAGTCTTTTCTACATCCTGGGGGTGCATTTCAACCTGATAAAACCCGCTTGCCAAATCTAGGGTCGTAAAATAGTGGCATTTACCTAATTTGTCAAGAACATCATTTATGTTAGGTATAGGGTACTTGTCGTCCAGTGTCTTTTCATTTAACTTACGAAAATCAATTACGAGACGCCATTTTTGCTTTCCTGAGGCATCTATCTTTTTTGGGACTACCCAAATAGGGGAGCTCCATGCAGATTCTGATGGTCGTATGATACCCTGATCAAGCATTTTAGTTATTTGGTCCCTAACTTCTTGGCGGTGTACGAATGGGTACCGAAATGGGAGGATCGAAAAAAAACCGAAATGATTTTAAATAAATTTAATTACTGAATTAGTATTACAAAATTAATCCTATGAATGATGATTCTAAATCGAAGTAGGACAATAGAATGATCATTCTTACAATTTATTGAACAAACAACAACTTGCGAAATCGATTGACGTCATAGGTGCATCAGCGATTAAGTAAATTTATAAGTAGAGCGCGAATGCAACGTCAGCGATCTTCATATAGTGGCGCTATGTAATTCGTGTTTCTATGTATAATATGTATTTATTTACAAATATAAAGTATTTAAGTATGTTTATCCGCATTCTAGAACCCATATGACAAGCTCTGTTTAGTTTGAGTCTAGATGGCGTTGTGTATCTTGTCCTAGAATATTTATTTCATTTATTTATTTATTAAACATTTGAACAATCGATTTTAAAATATTTTCACGAACCCGTAGAGCATACGACTGGTAAGAGGTCGCGGGTGTGATTTCCGCTCAGTATAAATATTTATATGCATGAATGTGTATATTCATTGACCTGGGTGTTTAAATATGTATGTATTTACAAAGAAAATCTACTCCGATACTTTTAAGAATGCTTCTAGAACCCATAACACAAGCTAATTCAGTTAGGCTTACCGTGGGTCTAGAAAGCGCTGTGTAGAATGTCCTATATTAATAAATTAATCATCCATATAACATCTGATTTCTGGTTTTACTAGTAAAGTACCCGTAGTTTTTACCCAAGTGTCCGCACTTAATGTAATAGTACCAAAATCAATCTCGTATTGAAGCTATAAACTCGAAGAGAACATTTTGAAATCCAAAGATGTAACATTTCTTTCTTGGTGTTAGTGTAATGTGCTACCTAAGTGTGGTGGCAGATGGTCCTAAATTATTTCAAAAAGTTAACCCTCAGAGAATAAAACGTTTACGCAGACTAAGCTGCGGTATTAAATATTTATATTTGCTCATAAAATAAGTACTAGCTTTTACGCGAAGTGCCCCCTCCGTGTTCAGTTCGGTTCATACCATCTTTGAGGTATATTTTGCGTTTGCATTACTGATATTTAATCTGAGTGCCTAGTGCGAGTTTTGTTTAATTCGTCTCACAAAACGGCGTTCATTTTGTATGAGAAATTTGTAATTTTAACCTAATTCTCGCGTTTGTCGCTAGATGACTCTGTATCGTATTCTATTCTTTATTATCTAGGTTGCACTGTTTAAATTCCCATACAAAAGAATCTTCACGTATACGCACGTTTTTGTAAGACGAATTAAACAAAACTCGCACTAGGCACTCTGAATGTCTTCACACCTCTAGGCCACGTAAAAATTCTTGCAATGTCTGTAGGAAAACTTATGAAGCTTTTACTTAAATTTAGTCTGTAATATTTGAAATGGACACTTGGAATTTGGTATTTAATATTTCACAATAAAGCATTGTTTACGTATGATATTCAATTGTTTTTTTTAGTCAATTAGTATGCTTCCTTTTCTTATAGATTTAGATTGGAAAAAGAGAACATTTAGGACGGGACTTGAACCCTGAAGGAGGAATGCTCTAACCAACTGAGCCACCTAGACACGTCCCAGATATTCGAAATTCTCCGATATATTATATACAGACCTGGAGCGACACTGGAGCCATCTACCGTAATTCTTGCAAAGTACGGAAACAATTAATGACTTTACAATCATTTTTAAATATTGTTTTTTGATTACTCCGCAACATTAATTCAATTAAATTTTTTAAGCAAATAATATGCTTACTTTTATTTATTTATTTATTTATTTATTAGGGATTTACAAACAGTTACACACTAAATATAATTACAACGAATAGATAAATTAATAATGACTAAATGTGCACTTACAGCGTAATCCACAGAATATATGTTGAGTAATGACAATTTTTAATTATACAATTTATTATAGATGATGGTCGCGGGTTCAAGTCCCGTCCTAGATGTTCTCTTTTTCCGATCTAAATCTTTATGATACGTATGATATGTTCTTAGGTATTAATGAATGTTATTTAAGGTTATATCGGCGGCTTGCTAGTCATTGCACCTTCTAAACAACGGACGAGGGGCTGTTTCTCTCGGGGTTAGGAAGTCATCGGGGTGCGAGGGAAATGCCTTATGGGCCATAACCTTTTACCCCGGCAATACTTTTTGTTTTATTTTATGCGTGGAAACCCCCACGGGCTTCACCCCATCGTTGCCAACGATGACACGGGCGTGTCGGAATCGGATCGAGTAAAACCACACGGTGTCCTTCCCAAGTGTCAATTGCCGGGCACCCCGGGTAAGCCCTCGAAAAGATAACCCCAGGGTAACCGGAGGACTATGGTCGCCAGCGCGACCTCGCCTGTGGGGTTATCCCGGCGATACCTACCTGATATCTAAAGGCCCGAGACGGCGTATGGTTTTAGTCGGTTCAAGCCAAATTCAATAAAAGGTTAAATAGTCTACATTTTTATTCCGGAAATAGGTTCCTGTGGGTCGCGGAAACAGAATTAAAATTTCACGCGGGCAGAGTTTATAGCTAGTACATAAATAAACAAATAAATAATAAATATTTTAGGACAAAGTATATAACGCCATCTAGAGCCAAACTAACCAGAGCTTGTCATATGGGTTCTAAAATGCGGATAAACATACTTAAATACTTTTTTTTTGTATGTAAATACATATTATAACACCCAGACCAATGCAAATATATATATATATATATCTGCACTGAGCAGGAATCGAACCCGCGACCTCTGGCTTAGCAGTTGAACGCACTACCGCTACGCCACAGAGGTTGTCGGATCTATTCATATGGAACAATTTCATCATAAAGAGATCCTAATTACTGACTGATCATTCCGTATATAGAAGCAAACAAAATATTTTATTAGACAGTCTGTGTTCCAAATTTCCACAACATACCAAAGTGCCGTTTTATTTCCATTCTTCAGCATCCATGTAAAGTTAACAGTCACGAACAGAAGTTACTTCATTGATTCGCGAATTTATGGCAACTTTCTTTCCCTACCGATATCAGTTTTGTGAAGTTAAAACTTTGCGTTTGGAAACCTTGTCGTACTTAGTTTATATATTACTCGCTACGGTCCTTCTCTAAGTATTATTCCATTCTCGACTTACGTACTCATATTGCCGTAGTAATCGGTTACATAAATGTTTAATAACTTTTTTGCTATGTTGTATGTTTAAATAGCCCATTGATAGAACAAGACGGCTGTGCATTGTGACAACAGTTTGGCAAATTCATGCGTGTATGTTATATAGCCCATTGGTAGAAAAAACGGCTGTGCGTTGTGACAACAGTTTGGCAAATTCATGCGTTTATGTTAAATAGCCCATTGATAGAACAAAACGGCTGTGCGTTGTGACAATTACAGTTTGGCAAATTCATGCGTGACTCCCATGGGGGTTGGCGAAACGTTTGTGCGGGATGTGGTAACCTGACGTCCCGCGCGCACGTTTCACCACCCCTCCCCCTTGTCGCTGGTCGGCGGGGGGTATCCGAAGGGATTTCCGCACGTAAAAAAACCCCTCCCCATTGCCTAACACCCCTCATCCCGTGTGAACCATGGGAGTGTCACGCATGACTTTGCCAAGCTCATCTTTCCCAACTCCATGGCCAAACTATATGCTTATTATTATTTTTTAATGTTCAGCAATAAAAAAAAAGATTTCATTCCCACGTTTGGGTTTATTGGTGCTATGGTTGTTTCAAAACCAGTAATACTGTTTGGTTATAAAATGAAACTGGAGCTCTTCAAAGCAGCACGGCAAAAATCTAGAACAAGTTGAATTCCTGAGACGAGCTCAGCCGAATACAAGGGATTTTTGATTTTGCGATTATTTTTTTTGCAATTTTTTGCGATTTTTTTTTATCTTGCAATGGTTCACCCCAGCACGAATCTATTACCGAAAACAGCAACTCGATAGCTCATCTCCTTCATACCCAAAACCGTGACAGAAAATTGGCAACGACGACGACGTCGACGACAACTCCTTAGCAATAGGGCTTTTCTAAAGAAAATCCCTAAAAAATATTCATATGAATGAATTTCAATGTCATTAAATCCGTTCGGAGATGGACAAGGTCGGGAAAAAGCTTTCGCCTACCCAACACATTTTAACTGCCAACTGAGAGGACTGAACAGATTTTCTTTACCCGTAATACAGTGAAAAATAAAACCTGAAGTGGGTATTTTTGTCGAGCCTAAATTAGTCTAACGGCGATTGTTTCTCGATAGAGGTCTTATTTCTACTCCAAAATGAAGACCGTGCCAAATACGATGGAAAAAATGTGCATGCATTCGTAGTATGCGCTGGCAAACCACCTCTCCCAGCAATAAATATAAGCCGGTTTGATTCCAACATAACCAAACCATCGTGATCACGGCAGGGTGATTAGCTTAGGTTAGAGGCAAGGGTGCCCATGATGATGATGTTAGGCGGCGGTCGCGGGTTCGATTTCCGCTCATTTGAAATATGTATATGTGCATTGGTCTGGGTGTTTTTATTTAAAATATGTATTTATCAAAATAACTTGATGAAAAATAATAATAATAAATGTTCTAGGACATTTTATACAGCACAATCTAGACGCAAACTAAGCATAACTTGAAATATGGGCGCGGAAACATATACTTGGATAGAAATATCAGAATGTAAATTAAAATAATTTTAAGCATTTTATTTCAACGTTTTTATTTACTTGAAAAAGAAAAAAGCAGCCTATCTCAACATGAAACTGACACTTTTTACCTCGGCATGATGACAGTGTCTAATGTTTGGACAAAGTACGTAAAATACCTTTCATTGTGAGGTTCAAACGGAAATGTGGATTGCTATTAAAACTCTCTAGAGAAATAGTCACAAATATATTTTTCAATGAACATGATTTCAATTCTAGGGTGTATGTTGACTATCATACTGAATTTCGAAGTTCAAAATAGCGATGAACTGTAGCCCTAAAGTACCGAAAGTGCGCCACATCGATACCCATAATTTCGAATGTTTTCCACCGCGAAGCACGGTAGTGCGGAAGTATTCCACGTCGATTAAAGGGGGTTTTCATTATTTTTTCATGTTATTTGTGTTATTTATCTGGCACTCGGCGGCCGCTGCCTGTGCTTGTTGTGGTCACAGTTCTAACCTAACCTAACCCTGCCGATTTCAGTGATGTAAGAAAATCATATTAAATTAAATCAAACCATTGTTGTTACTCATACGGTAATGCGACAATGATTTGTTGCACTACCGTAGTGTCGAACTACCATAATGTCGAACTACTGTCGCACAATCGTTTGTCGCACGAGAGTAATGTCGACCTACAGTGTGTCGCACTAGCGTGCATTCGAACTATGGTGAGTCGCAGTACAGTTTTGTTACACAATCGTTAATCGCACTTCCATTTGTCGAACTCACGCAGTACACCCATGTATGTTCTATGAAAAATATCTTTAATTATATTTAATTATTTCAAACTTATATTGTTTTGAAACCTCCTTTAACTTATTAGTATATAATAAAATTATATCCTTTTGAACCGACTTCAGAATAATGTTCTACACAATAAATGAATGTTATGAAAGGGCTTGATATTATATTTATTCACCATATTATAATAAATATATAATATAATATAATAGAATATAACCGAGGTAGCCTAGTGGTATGGGTAATGGACTGCTGAGACGAGGTCTCGGGTTCGATCCCAGGTTTTGCCATGGCACACACCAATGACTTTTCGATGCTTCTCGAAGTTATGTGTGTATTTATCGCAGGTTTATAAGTGCCCGGTTAATGGCAATAGGCTCGCCACCTATTACATTGGGACCTAAACATAAACTGGCGAAATGTGGATGTTAGCACCTCTGCCTACCCCTTCGGGGACATAGGCGTGAGTTTATAAAAAGAAATAAAAAAAAAATATAATAAACGCCTAACAGAAATTCACCTATCTTACTACCAATAAATTAGATACGAGTATACCTGCCAGAATGTATAAATATGCTCACTAAAATTGTTAAATGCCTGTCAAATTGTGTTTTACACTTTTGCTTCGCATGGCTTCTATTTCAGGATGGTTATAAAAAAAGCGGCCAAGTGCGAGTCCGACTCGCTCATGAAGGGTTCCGTAAAAGCAAGTAACATTATAATGTTTTTTTTTAATATTTGAGTTGATTGAAAGGTAAATTGCAGTTTACGATTTATGACGTATTAAAAAAAACTGCTTACTAGATCTCGTTCAAAGTTTCGGTGAAAGTTTGTACACCATATATTTTTTTTTAGTTTTATCATTCTCTTATTTTAGAAATTACGGGGGGGGGGAGGCACATTTTACCACTTTGGAAGTATCTCTCGTGCAAACTATTCAGTTTAGAAAAAAAATATATTAGAAACCCCAGTATCATTTTTGAAGACCTATCCATAGATACAAGTATGGGTTTTATGATAAAAAAAAATTTTACTTTCAGTTCTAAGTATGGGGACCCCCAAAATATATTATTTTTGTCTATTTTTGTGTGAAAATCTTAATGAGGTTCACAGAATACATCTACTTACCAACTTACTACTTACTTACAGCACAGTTCTTATAGTTTCGGAAAAAAGTGGATGTGATATACGGACGGACAAACAGACAGACATCTATAAGGGTTCCGTTTTTTGCCATTTGGCAACGAAACCCTATAAAAATTAACACGAAGGTTAAGGTGACAGCTTTTTAACGTTATCTGTCCAAGTCTAGTTACTTACTGTTTCAGTTAAACAATATTTCGTAAGCTTTTATCCAATTTGGTGAGCATTTAAATCGTTGCCTCAAAAAGTATATTCCAAACGTTACGTAATTTTAAAATTTAAATCCTTTCACTAATGTTTTCAATTTGTCGTCTTAACAACTTTATGATGCACTGACTGCTATTCACGGTTTTACCTGAGGTTTATTCTTTGTAATAAAAACCCATGCGTTAATCCAGGATATAAGCTATCTCCATTTCGAATTTCTCTCAAATCCTTTGAGTCTTTGCAGTGTGAATAATTAACAAGGTATACATACATTTACTCGGTTAATAACGAAGTATCTTTATGAATATTATAAAGAGAGAGGTCGAGTTTTGTTAGTTTGTTTGTTTGTTATATATATGTGGGGTAATCTTCGGCACCACTGCACTTATTGAAAAAATTCTTTCACTATTTGACTATGTCCATCAAGAATAATGTATAAATCAATCAATCAATTAGACTATTGTAGTCCACTGCTGCATATAGATCTCTCCCACTGTATGCCATAACGCCTGATCCTCCGCCTTGCGCATCCTAAACATAACTGGCGAATCTTGGGTGTGTAATACACCTCTGCCTACCCCTTCGGGGATACAGGTGTGAAGTTATGTTATGTTATGTAAATTATGATGGCATGAGTAAAAAAACATCAAATAAACCGAAGCAATGCGATGGTGGGATGCTGGTTATACCTATATATTTATATACAAACATTTTGTATGATATAATTTCATCTCGCAGTGTTTCAGGATCACCTTCAACCAATTTAGAAGCTTACCGTTGTAATCCGAATAGCTCAAATACAGTGCTGCGAATGAGTGACATTCAATTTGCATATAGTGAACATGCGGATTGTTTGAGCGGCAATCTGGAAACACAGGATTTGTAATTGAAATCACCAATTTAACTTTATCTAACTACAGAGAACGGTTTTATTTATAGATTAATACTTGACTTCAGAGCAGAACTTTTGATATAAACAAAGACACCTACTATACATAGTTTTGAATTGAATTAAAACTTTTTTAATAAACGCAACATCTCCTCAGGAACTTTAACGAACATTTAGAATTAACGGACCAAAGTATAAGAATACTTTTACTCAGATACCTTTGAATATGTAGTGTAGTATAGAATAAATCAATTGTTAACCTTTATTAATCGATTTGAGGAACATATTCCTGCCTTAATAATAATAAATATAATAATAAATTAATTTATTTCTATAAAAAGGTACAAAATCCTCCCTATGAAGTGGTACAATATTAGTTGCCTAAGAATTTATATTATGAAGGGAGTGCTTTCGCACTCGTACTATCACTGAACCCTGTGTCACGAGCCGTTATCTTCCTTCATATCTGGTAAATTATTACAAAGTTGGATTCAATTGAATAAATAATTAATAAATTTAAATGACATATTTTATCAAAAAGTATAATATTAATTTTTAAGTACCTATAGTTATTAAATATTATTGCAGTATAATGTTCACTGTGTGTGTGTGTATGCGTGCGTGGTGCGTGTGTACGAGTGAGATTGAATATAAGTGTGTGTGGGTGTGTGTGTGTATGACGGTGTGAGTTTTTTATGTAGCTATATGGAAAAGGTTGTCGGTCTCCTCGTAGGTCTTGAGCCGATCCCTAACTACAATCCTGCAACAATATCGATTGAGCGTGGCTATATTTAAATGTTGGTTAGCTTTATTATAAATAAAAGATGTGTCATCAGCGTATGTTATAATTTTAGTGTGGGGCAGGATGAGCTTGCATAGACCATTAATGTATACTAAGAACATTGTTGGACCCAGCACATTGCCCTGGGGAACTCCGTCAGTGACCAATTACTTGTCGCTAGTGACACTCCCTATCCTGACACATTGATGTCTTTCAGTAAGATAGTTACGAAAAATGTCAAATAACACTCCTCTAATGCCTACTGATTATAATCTACCACAAGGATATACTATAATCTGTAGGCATTTGAGGGAATCGAAACCGTGTGGAAAGCCTTTGATAGGTCAAGAAATATGCCTAAGCATTTCTTGCCGGGGTCAAGTGTCTTAATAATATGATCTGTCAGATCAAACAGTGTTTTTTGTAGATTTACCTTGTCTAAATCCAAATTTATTCTGAGATATAATATTATTTGCATCTAGGTAGTGTATTAGTGGGGTGCTTGGTTGGGGACCTCCACGCGGTGCACCCTGGGCAACGGGGATGGAAGCGCCTCTCTCCTAGGGTGGGAGAGACGCTGCCGCCTACGGCCAACTCCGACCGAGGCGAGGACGGCCCTGTTGAGGGCTGTTCGGAAGCTTTCCACGTGTCCCTCTGATTAGCAGATGGCACAGTGGAGAGCAAGTAAGGGGGCCATCTCGAAACCGGAGATGGCCCAGGGTCAGTCGGGGTGCGAGGGATATGCTCTATGAGTAACCTTACACCCCAGCGTCGTCAAGACCCGAGACGGCGTGCGGTTTTAGTCGGTGCAAACCCGACATAACCGCCCCCGCTGGCCGGCGGGGGGGTATGCGAAGGGATTTCCGCACGAAAGAAAAAAAAAAGAAAGGTAGTGTATTAGTCGTTTATTTAATGCTTTCTCTATGATTTTAGACAGTGTAGTTAACACTGAGATTGATCTGTAGTTCGTAACACTGCTTCGATCCCCAGCCTTGTAGATTGGATGTATGAGTGACTTTTTGAAAATACCAGAGAATGCACCCTGCGAAAAACACAAATTGACAATGGGCATCGATATTATGATGTTGCGCACTTCCTTCAGGAGCTTAGCTGGAATACCATCCCAGCCAACCTTGGTTTTATAGCCGAGAATTGGTTTTATATCTTTGAGATTGATGTTTTTATCGCCTCAATAAACAACGTATAACACAGCAATAAGGTAATTATTTAAATGGCTATGCTATTTAAACTATGATTACTTTGGATTTAGACATCCATGTCCTAGTATTTAAATAAATAAATAAATATTCTACGACATTCTACGCAGCGCTCTCTAGACCCAAAGTAAGCATAGTTTAACTAGCTTGTGTTATGGGTTCCAGAATGCGGATAAACATACTTATATACATTTTTTTTGTAAATATATGCATATTATACATAGAAACACCCAGACCAATGCAAATAGACATATTCATGCATACAAATATTTGCACTGAGCGGGAATCGAACCCGCGCCCTCTGTCGTAGCAGTCGAATGCACTACCGCTACGCCACAGAGTCCGTATTAGTCGTATTATATTTCTCGAAGGCAAGTCAAATCAGAACCATTTGAATTTACTTCTATCTGTATCATACTTTGTGTTTTTTAGGTTACTACTAATAATGTGAGTGGAATTGGTTAAAGTACACTGATAATCTACTCCACATTTCAACGGCTAATATCTATGCATTATAATAATGTATGAAAATATCGATAGTACAACAAAGACTATTCGGGCATGACGGCTCTGTTGACCGTAAAACGATGATTAATGATACTGAATTCATCTAATTATCAATTGTATAATTCACTTATCGTTCTGTAACAAAATCATGTCCACAGTGAACTCTAACCAGGGTTAGTTGTTTTTTCTTGCGTTTAGTCCATCAATTGACTGTACCCCTCAAGTCCAAAAGATATGGGCCACTATCCCAGACGCTGGCGCTCCTAAAGGTGGTCACTACCTTGACGGCCTCATCAGATGCTTTTTCACGCCCCGCTTGAAGAAACCTGGATTGTACGATGAAGGAAACACGTGTGCGGGTAGAGCATTCCAGCTCTTTATCATGCGACAAAGAAAGTACACTCGTGTTAAACAACAAACACAGGCATTACCACAAGTTACAATACAATGAAAACGTCATACGCTCAATTTCGATAACGACTTTCTACCTATTAATTAATCTAGAAAAATACACAATATTATTACTATTTTTAAGTCTCAACTTGAAAACACTGATTTTATAAGTTTCGTGTATGTATATATGTGTCTGTTTGCGGCATCCTAGCTCCTTAGTGAATGTGATTGAGAGGTTTCTTAGTTATAATTCGTCAAGATCGGTTCAAACGTTTGAAGATCATAAGCTCATATCAAGATTACCATATGGCCTGCCTGTAAACGTTTAACAGCCAACGGACGCTTTGCTTATTCACTAATGTTTCAAACGTTGCAGGTCCTATAAAATTATTTATGTTCTTTTGAAGAATTCCACGTTCTAGAGATCGTAAGTACTAGGATAAAGTTATATTGGTGCTTCGACATTAACCATTTAATTAACATTTTATGATCGTTTCTTGGTCCCGTAGCTTATATGCTTAAATTAACTTATGAGCTTGACTCCTTAGGTTTCGTTCCAGTATCGAGTAAATGGTTTGTGAGTTAATTTAATGGAAAATAGTATATAATCGTTATGAGGGAACGAATATACACAAATTCTCAGTGCCATTCGATTTGGTTAGTTGAAAGACTATAGGCCAAATGGATAGGTAATATCTATAGCTTAGCAAATTTCTACACGACACTCCCATGGTTCACGCGGTATGGGGGGCAGGGGCTGGCGAAATGTACGCGCGGGGTGGCCGTCAGGTTACCACGTCCATATGAGTGTCACCTAAGAATTTGCCAAGCCATAGTAGCACAGTAATTATAGAAATGGTCGTGCAGTACTTCTTCAATAGGTCATTTTTTTAAACATTTATTTATTCATTTATTTAGGATCTGTGGGAAGGATCGGAAGGATCGGAAGGATCCATAATATTATAATAAATTATCTGTCTCATAGAGACTTCAGAAACACAATTCACAGATACAAGATATCCCCAAATTTAAAGACTTGAGTGTCTTGAATTACAAAAATCATTGTCGCGTCTACAAATACTAATATTACTTATACTCGACGCAGTACATCTCAGTAACCGAAGCCAGTGTAATTTGTAGTTACTCTTTGTAATATACAGTTAGACAGTCTGGTCCATTTTTAACCAATTTTAAAAATGTTTATATATTTTTATGAATGTTCGGGCATAACTCATGTGTAGATGTATTTTCAAAATTACTTTTTTCGTTAGCATGAACTTCCTTCCTCTTATTCCGAAATGGTCCCATTTCAATTTCGTAAAATATTGTGATAAATTTTGGAGCAGACTCTTCAATAAGTACCAGCATATCAACCGCCATTGCTACCACTAATCTAAGTATTATTTATGCTTTTACACAATATAACATCATGCCTATACCTGCTAAATGAGTTCACAGATGAGTACAGCATATTTTTTCGCCGTTTGTGAACGGATTTCAAGTTTCAAATTTACCAAGCTATAGTTTTGGTCTAGTTTCAAATTTGTCTCATATTAATTTAATTGCTGTTGCTATTGTTTTGTAATCGAGAATAAAAGCAGGAAAGCAGACCCTTTTTTTTCGTTCGGCTATCCTCTCAGATACCTCCACGCCAGCCAGCCGGACTCGCAGCTAGCAGACTAAAACCGCACGCCATCTCAGGTCTTCAGACACTGAGGTGTAAGGTGGGCTACTTTACACCCCAGTGCCAAAGGCATTTCCCTCGCACCCCGACTGACCCAGGGCCATCTCCGGTTTCAAAATGCCCATCTCGGGATTTAGAAACACGGTGTCCCCGTCTTGCCCCCAGATGAGGGAGTGGCGTGCAACGCACCGCCGCCGCTTCCTGCTTCTGTTAGGGTGACAGGCGGCTCCACCTGTTGCCCCAGGCCTGCGCTCTTAGAGGACGTGTCGTTGAGTGACCTCCAACATCTGAGTTACCTCCGCGCCTCACGGGAGGAAAGCAGACTCTAGGCTCTGAGGTGTAGTCTCGGATGCAATCAGGACAAAACGTTCAAATGATGATGACGATCGTTTTGAAACTTAGTAAACTAAAATAATTTCAGTCCATAAAACTGTACACTATCAGAATATCCATGGATAGGATTAGATTAGAGAAGATAGGATTAAGTAGATGATCGTTGGTGAACAGGTCATATAGCCTCAAAGATATTTGCGTGTTTAATGGGCAAAGTCTAATCTCCAAACTGCGAGGACTGCGGCGTCATTGAAGACGTTTAACACATTCTTTGCGAGTGTGTACGGAACAGAGCTTACAGAGTTATGCATTTTGGAGTCGCGAGAGATTTGAATATTGGCATTTGTAATAGTCTCCTGGCCAACCCTGCGTCGGTTGAAGCCCAGAAATTGTATAAATTAGCAGAATTAGGTTTTAGTAGTAGGGACTAGATTTTATTATTATATATTATGTCAGTCGTCACGGGGCGATGGGGTCGCAAAGCGACAAAGCCCTTCAATAAAAAAAAATAAGAAAAAAAAACTGTACACTAACCTGTACACGGGGTTGTCATCTCTATACCACACAACTAATAGCAGACTATCGTTGTGCATTGGTGGTCGAGTATCACAAGGCAAGTTCGCCTCGGCACCGACGATTGCTGGTACCCGTGTCACAGTAGCTGCTACTGGAGAATTGATTATTCCTCCTGTGAAAGAAGAATACAAGAAATTAATAAAACATTCTGCCAAGGCTACAATATTTTCAACAGCTAATTCAGGGTAGTGTTGAATAAAAATGGTACTATGATGGTATCTTTTATTAAAAAGAGGAAAAAAGAGGAATTATTTTTGTCAAATTTGTTTTTAGGGTTCCGTAGCCAAACGGCAAAAAACGGAACCCTTATAGATTCGTCATGTCTGTCTGTCTGTCCGTCCGTATGTCACAGCCACTTTTTTCCGAAACTATAAGAACTATGCTGTTGAGAGAGACTTTGTAAGTAGATGTATTCTGTGAACCGCATTAAGATTTTCACACAAAAATAGAAAACTGACAATAAATGGGGCTTCCCCTTACTCAGAACTGAAACTCAAAAATTCTTTTTTCATCAAACCCATACGTGTTGGTATCTATGGATAGGTCTTCAAAAATGATATTGAGGTTTCTAATATTATTTTTTTCTAAACTGAATAGTTTGCGCGAGAGACACTTCCAAAGTGGTAAAATGAGTGCCCCCCCTCCCCCTGTAACTTCTAAAAGCTGTTCTTGGTATATATAAACGATTTGCCAAATGTGACCCCAAACCCTTGTATTTTATACGCTGACGATATTTCTCTTATCATGACATCTAATTATTCCGATATAAATTACATATAGACATAAATAATTCAATTGACTCTATAATTCAATGGCTACATGATAACAATTGGCAAGTTAATATGACTAAAACTCAATACATTCAATTTGGTACTTACGGTAAGAAGATGCAAAATTTGGATATCAAATATTTGACTGAAAACTTAATAAAAGTAGACAAAACACCCTTTTTGGGCATCATTATTGATAACAACCTTAACTGAAAGGCACACGTAGAAAAGGTTTGCAATAAAATAAATAAATTTGTCTATGTTCTGGCTAAACTAAGAAAGACCTCAAACCCTGAATCAGTCATCATGGCCTACAATGGCTACGTTGCCTCAGTTCTAAATTATGGTCTAGTAATTTGGGGTAACTCTATGGACGTGCATAGAGCCTTTATTGCCCAAAAAAAATCTCTCCGAGCTATGTGTGGTGCTGCACCATGGCACTCGTGTAGACCTATATTTAAAAAGTTGAATATGTTAACGCTCCCCAGCATGTACATTTATGAAGTTGCTAAATTTGTTAGGCAATATCCTAGTTTATTTTCGAAGGCACGTGAGGTTTATCCGAGGAGCACTAGAAACCCGGATAGAATTGTACTACCACGAGTACCAAAAACGACTCTCTACCAAAAAAACTGTTTTGCGATGTGTGGTCGTATTTATAATGCAGTCCCAAACAGCTTAAAGCAATTTCAAACCTCTGTGTTTCTGAGGAAGTTGAAAGAATGGCTCATCCAGAAATGTTTTTATACGGTAGATGAATTCGAAAAGTGTAATGGTAAATTATAGAAACTATTTTTTAAGAATTAATTTAGTAATGTAATAATCATTTAATAGGTATTATTGACTTTTGTTATTATATTTTGAGTTTTTGAGTGACTTGCATGTGCTTAAAAAATTTGTACACCAGTAATGGTAGAATATGCTGAACCTACCCTTTAATATAAGACCTGTATTGTACCACCATATTCAGACAAATAAAGATTATTAAAGAAAAAAATATTAAAGAAAAAAAATAAGAGAATGATAAAACTAAAAAAAATATATGATGTACATTACCATGTAAACTTCCAACAAATTTGGTTTGAACGAGACCTAGTGAGTAGTTTTTTTTTAATACGTCATAAATCGTAAACCGCAATTTACCTTTCATTCAATCAATTTATAATTTATTTTTTATTTATTAATTTACAGCGTCGGTTTTTTTTTGGTTTTTTGTAAGTGAATTCTTGTCACTAATTTCTGTTACATTGACTAAACTAATTAGATAATTATTTAAACTAGCAGATACCCCGTGTGGATGTTGTGTGATTATTTTTTTGGTAATATTATTATCTCCGTCATATCATTTTTAATCTGACTGAAACCTTCATTTAGTCAAAAACTGTTCAGTAGTTTTTGCGTCCTTCGCGAAAAAAAAAACAAACAGACCAAAAAAATGTTTGGGTTCAGAACCTTTATTTGACACAATACTCAAGCTTTTTTTTAAATATTATCTCCAATGTAATATAATATAATAAGAAACAAGACGGGTGACTCCCGCTCCGGCTAGGGACAAGACGGGTGACTCCCGCTCCGGCTCGTATCTGGTGCAAAGGTTAGCCATCGCTATTCAACGGGGCAATGCAGCCAGCGTAATGGGCACCTTTGCACCGGGTACGGTGAGGGACGGGTTAATTTAATTATTTATTTATTTTTTATGTGTGACATCTTATAAATTTGACATTCATCTAATTATGTACAATTATTAAATTTGAAATAGATACCTAGATAAATAAATAATGATACCAGATATAAAACGAATAAAATGACCAAACAGTTTCCATATTTAAGTGGCACTTGGGACCGTTGGCATTTATTCCTTCTATAGTTACTTTTATTGCCGAGCTCGTAATGCAATAAATACATTCTGAGCATACAACTGGGATACAAAAACAGCCATATTTCTTTCAGTACCTTACAATTACGGTGTGTTTATGTTTATCCCAATTAGTAAGTATAAGTATTTTTAACCCCCGACACAAAAACGACGGGTTTGAAAGTTTGACGTGTCTATGTGAGCGTGGCATCGTAGCTCCAAAACGGATGAACCGATTTTGCTTCTTTTTAGGGTTCCGTTGCCAAATGGCAAAAAACGGAACCATTATAGATTCGTCATATCTGCCTGTCTGCCCGTCCGTATGTCACAGCCACTTTTTTCCGAAACTATAAGAACCATGCTGTTGAAACTTGGTAAGTAGATGTATTCTGTGAACCGCACTAAGATTTGCACACAGAAATAGATAAAAAGCAATAAATTTTGGGGGTTCCCCATACTTATAACTGAAACTTTTTCATCGAACCCATACGTGTCTATTTATGGATAGGTCTTCAAAAATGATATTGAGGTTTCTAATATCATTTTTTTGCTAAATTGAATAGTTTGCGCAGAAGACACTTCCAAAGTGATTAAATGTGCCCCCCCCCCCCTTGTAACTTCTAAAATAAGAGAATGATAAAACTAAAAATAATATATTATGTACATTACCATGTAAACTTAACTAAAAATTGGTTTGAACGACATCTAGTAAGTAGTTTTTTTATAATGTCAAAATACGTAAACCGCAATTTACCTTTCATTCAATCAACTCAAATATAAAAAAATTACTTGCTGCTACGGAACCCTTCATGGGCGAGTTCGACTCGCACCTGGCCGGTTTTTTTTGTTTTAAAGGTGAATTTAGTCGGTAATGTTTTTAGCCATGTCGAGGGTTTTAGGGTTTTTTAATTTTATTTTATTAGTATGCTTTATTTTGGTATGTATGTTTGTAAGTTTCAATGTATTTTGGTATGTATGTTTGTAAGTTTCAATGTATTTTTTGAAGTCTATTTTGGAGCATTTCCAAATGTTGTATTGATCTAAAATTTTGCACACTTATCAAGGACCGATGACAATACAGTAATTAAATAAAAATTGAAACTTAAATAATTAATAATAATAAGTTTCTAACAAGGCTTATTTTTTAAAAGATGAAGCTTGATAATAATTCCTAGACCCAATTTATTTCCAATACAAATGGTCGTTTTGACTCAGGTGCGGTTTTAGTCGGTTCAAGCCCGACATAACCTCCCCCGCTGGCCGGCGGCGGGGTTAAATCCGATTCTGATTTCCGCACGAAAAAAAAAAGGTACCATCTGCTCAGGGGTGTGTGTTGGGTAACCTCCTCGAGTGTCGCTCCGATGCCGATCCCGCTGCAGTCCGGGGGGAGCGGAATCGGAGCGGCCGGTACACCCTGGGCGGCGGTCAATGGCTTCCCCTTCACCCCTTCATAGGGTTGGCATTGATCGTCGGCCAATACCCAACGTGGCGGGAACACATCGCTCTCCGTACTCCTCTGCTTTCAGAGGAGACAGGATGAGCGATGCTGTTAGTGGTGAGATGGCCCAGGGTCAGTCGGGGTGCGAGAGATATGCTCTATGGGTAACCTTACACCCCGGCGTCTGAAGACCCGAGACGGCGTGCGGTTTTAGTCGGTGCAAGCCCGACATAACCGCCCCCGCTGGCCGGCGGGGGGGTATTCGAAGGGATTTCCGCACGAAAAAAAAAAAAAAAGGTACCATCTGCTCACTTAAGAATAGTGTCAAACTGCTTAGCAATTTTTTTTTTTTTCAAAATTTTATAATATTCAAGGGATGATGGGCCCGGAAAATCTCTTCTTGTTTATAGGAAACGGTAGCTCAACATAATGGGGAAAATTCTAAAAGACAATTTATCCTTATTTGGAAGATATTTGACTCATCTTATCTCCTAACAGCCATGGTCACGGGGAGACTGTCCCCATGACCATGGCTGCTGTAAAGCAACCGAAACGTCGGGTTCAATGTAAAATATAAAATAACATCAAATAAATTGCGATAAAATCCGTTAAAAAATAGTTTTATTTCAAAGTATTTTTTTATATTCAGTTCGTCAATTTATTGCACCCAACTGGATTTTGAGAAGCTAGGGTGAAATCCAGAAGATACGGGCCACCATTCCAGATGCTGACGATCCATTTTAGGATCGGCATTAACTGATGCTACTTCACGCCCCGCTTAAAGAACCCGGGACTGTAAGAAAAAGGAAATATTAAAAACACACCAGTTTTTAGGGTTCCGTTGCCAAATGGCAACCGCTGCAAAACGGAACCCTTATAGATACGTCATGTCTGTCTGTCCGTCCGTCCGTATGTCACAGCCACTTTTTTCCGAAACAATAAGAACTATGCTGTTGAAACTTGGTAAGTAGATGTATTCTGTGAACCGCATTAAGATTTTCATACAAAAATAGAAAAAAAACAATCAATTTTGGGGGTCCCCATACTTAGAACTGAAACTCAAAAAAAAATTTCGTCTAACCCATAAGTGTGTATCTATGGATAGGTCCTCAAAAATGATATTGAGGTTTCTAATATCATTTTTTTCTAAACTGAATAGTTTGCGCGAGAGACACTTCTAAAGTGGTAAAATGTGCCCCCCCCCCCCCTTTAACTTCTAAAATAAGAGAATGATAAAGCTAAAAAAAATATATGATGTACATTACCATGTAAACTGCCAACGAAAATTGGTTTGAGCGAGATCTAGTAAGAAGTTTTTTTTTAATACGTCATAAATCATAAACCGCAATTTACCTTTCATTCAATTGAGTCAAATATAAAAATTCAAAAAAACATTATCATGTTACTTGCTGCTACGGAACCCTTAATGGGCGAGTCCGACTCGCACTTGGTCGCTTTTTTATAATGCGATCGGGCAAGAAGCACCGAGCCACGGAGTTCCGGACAGTATTAACGGGGTATATCAAAAGCCAAAGGTAAAAAGGGAATATCATTTATAAAGATAAAGATAAAATATTCTTTATTGTACACCATAGCATAGCAGTATAGTCCTATATAAATAACATTCAACTTAAGCTAAATGTACAATGGGCGCCTTATCGCTAACAGCGATCTCTTTCAGGCAACGTTTGGATGGATAGAATGATGATAGATAAGGGCAGTGTACAATTAACCTTAAAAAAGAAGAAAAAATTATAAATATATTAGATAAATAAGCAAAATTACATATACTATAGATCAGTATCAATCGATCAATTTATTTTGGGGATTTGACAAAGAATAGATGATATAGATGACAGAATAACTACGAACTGGACCACGATTCTGCTATCTTAGGTTAAAGCAAGTCACTGTCATCTACTGACACTAAAAATACCATTTAATTATAGGCTTTATGACTATACACTTAAAGTCTAAAATTAATTGTGGAGAGTTCATTATACAATGTCATTCCTCTACAAAATGCTTTATTTTTTCAGACTTTATTTTAATGACGTTAAAGTCTTAAATTAAATGGTATTTCTTTAGAGTGTCAGTGGAATGATATTGGCTTGTATTAACACAACATAGAAGGATTGAGGCCCTGGTTGTTGTCGCGATGTCCAGTCCAGTCCAGTGTAGTATTTTGATTAGTTTTTGTATATATAGACATTTATTGTACTTAATAACATTATATTACTAGGGGCGCAATGCATTCTGCTGTTGCAATGTTGAGCTGGGAGTGCACTACATAATTACCTACAATTAACGCGCAATTTTTTCTCAATTGAATACCATTGAATTGTATTTTTGGTGATTATTCCTCCGTTGCTAAACCGATTTTTAAATTTTCTTTCTCTGTCTTAAGCCAATAGTTAAGTTGTACATTTTGGCGCCAAAATCGTGGTCTCAACATTGATCATTTTGGAGAATTCACATTTTGAAATTTTTGAAGGGTGATTATTCTTCCATGGTATGTTCGATTTTAAATTTTATTGCAAGTAAACCTTCCGGGTATCAAGTTGTATTTACATGCCAAGTTTGGTCAAAATTGGTCAATTAGTTTAGGCGGAGTAGCGTCACAACCGAAATACACCAATTGGAGTATAGAGAACTTTTCGCTAGACTTCGTCTCATTCTCAGCTCAATAAAGTGTGTCAGAAATAACTAAGGATTATTTATATGCATTATATGTATGTATTATATGTATGTATTATATGTATGTATTATATGTATGTATTATATGTATGTATTATAATATAATTAACTTTATCCGCATTCTGGAACCCATAACACAAGCTAGTTAAACTATGCTTGCTTTTGGTCTAAAAAGCGCTGTGTAAAATGACGTAGAATATTTATTATTTTATTCATTATTAAACGCCTGGACGTAGTCGTATGTAGTTTCGAACGCCGCTGTGGCGACACACGCTGTTGCGAATTATCTTTTCACTGCCTCACAGGTTCGAAAGCTCATGGACTCGAATGAAATAGTCGCGAAAGACGCTGTTTCGAAACAGCGTGCGTCGCAAGGACGGCATTCGAAACTACATATGTATCCCACGCATGGAATGCTGAGCCCGTACACGCGACCCACTGCTATGTATTCCTTGCATAAAAGGAATATAATATCTACTATTTAGTACAATACTTATATATTTTAATAAAATTTTGAAACAACTAGAATGCTAACTTTTGTCATAGATTCAAATCGGAAAAATCTCTGTGACAAATTTCATCAAAATCCGTTCGGCCGTTGTAAACGTCATTGAGCTGCAAACATTCAAATTGATAAATGTTTGTTTGCTACTCAATCACGGCCTTCATCATTCACATTCATTCATTCCTTCATCTATTCAAACTATCGCATATAAAATAGTAGTAAGATTGTCACCTCTACGAAACCTACTAAAATTCAAAGAAACCCAACTTTTGAATAAAGAATCTCCCATTTTGTTCTTAACGACGGTAGTACGAAAAATTTTTTTTACCTTTGTGAATCTACCTTCTTTCAAACAAAATACGTATTATTATTAACCTAGGGTTGACGTTTCAATAGCACAAATCGTAGGCTTTGATGGGCTATTACAGTACATAAATTTCTGGGTTAGAAAAATTCCAGCAAAGAAAGCAACTATGTTGTAACAATAATGCGGTTGATGGCAGTAATACCGCTGGCATGTTTCGTAAAAACATTCCCGTCAAAGTATCATTTTGATGCGAACCCCAATGAAACTCAGTGTTTATCTCCTAAAAGCCTTATATGAAACAGTGTTACATTGTAAGCGCACAAAATCCCTTGACGTGAATATGTGTGTTGTCAAGTTATAGGCTTAAGCGGATGCAAAACATAAAACGAAAAATAAATTATACATGAGGCGAGCGAGTTTATTAATTTCATCCTAAGAATAACTGTTATGTTTATGTAAAATAAATGTACAGCTCTGAAAATATGTAGTGACGTTAGTGGAAGTTTGTAAGATGTCTAGAATCCCTACCTACCCTGGTGGAAAAAAGATGATGAAGATTCTATTTATATAACAAGTAGCCTAGTACTTGACATTCATAATTGTTACTATTGACGTTCATAAATGTTACTCTTGACGTTCATAAGTGTTACTTGGTATCCTATATGAATGAATATATTTTAATTTTGACTGTGCATGATTATTACACAGATTGCTTTCTGCAATGCTGGTAAAGTATTTGATTAAGTATTATGTATTTTACGTATAACATACTGCATTTAAGTATTCGCTAGTCATATATTAAGCTATATTGGCAGACTGCATTATGTAATGCAGTTATGTATATGATCGATTCAACGGTTAGAATTTGAGTAATATTTGAAATTTTATAGTAATTAGTGTCTATACTAACTTCTCCTATATATTCCGATCTGAAACGCGTCGTCCTAAGAAGTATGCTCAGGAGAATTTCGAATATCCAGGACGTGTCCAGATAGCTTGGCTAGAGTTTTCCCCCGGAAAGGGACTGGTCGCAGGTGCAACTTCCGTGCTAGATGTTAACTTTTTCCGTTAAATTTAAGTAACATTTGGAAGAAAATGCATTTCTATTAAATTACCTGCTTTCAATATTCATTTAGACCACTACTCACAATGTTAAAAAAAAAGAAAATGACATTTGGTAGGTACATGTGGTGAGCCGATCTAAACCGGACAATGTTGTGGGCAACACGCACACCTGTTTAACAAAAAACCTTTTTGGTTACTCAGTACAGTATATAGAAGAAACTGGAAGGAGGGTCAGGTAACAAAAAAATATTGGACCCTCAGTGATATAACCTATATTATGTAATAACGAGCCTTCGTGACAATGTTGGGATATGTGGGTATTGTGATAATCGTATAACTCCTTAATTCGCGACGGATTTAATATTCCAATTAGTCCTATGGTGATATTTGCAATGTGTTTGTGTTTGACACATGGTAAGAATTAAAACTAAAAGATTACTGAACCACTGAAATCCTACTAGTCCTACTAACCTACTATCCCTAATATCCTACTAGTTCTACTATCTTAACTAAGTTTGTGAAATGTTTGGATGTTTTATTACTCAGTCACGCTCCAACGGCTTAACAAATCTGTCTGTAATTTGATACAGGGATAGACTACTGTCTGGAATAACACAGAGGCTACTTTTTGTATCTTGAATAGGTTCCCATGGAATGCGGGTACGGGATCAGAATCTCGCGCGGGCGGAGCCGCGGGTAACAGCTAGTACATTATTATACCTGAAAATTAATACCTAAAAATAAAAGGATTATAATATCTAATACAAAAGCTTCAGAAAGTTAATAAATCCGCTTTCCTTTTCTTAGATGCCGTAAATCTAACTTCCTGAGCTTACCTCTTGCATATTAAGCTCCTGTTTATATGAAAATTGTTTGTATTATAATTAAAATACATCATATTTTTTCTAAACAAATATTTTGTATTATCGTTCATAGATTTAGGTAAGCTCTCGTAGAAAATCCAAATTCCTACTAATCTTGTAACGATTACATTACTGAATATACAGAATTAATTGTTATATAGAATTAATTGTGGTTAGCGCCATCTGTAGGACACGGTCGCAACTACGGTGGTTGCAATCGATGTGGTGGTCTGTAGCAAATCCCCGTCAGAGGGCGTATGTTATGCGGTCGAATTCATTTTTTTCTTTAGGTCATTATTATAGAATATTCCAGTGGAAATATATGCACCGGTATTGTTCTCAAAAGGTCTAGAATTATTTGTGTATATAAGAGTGATCGTAGTGACACGATTTTTTATTTGTTATTTAAGAGGTCATTAGTCCTCTACTCTGAAAATTTATTGTCTGAAATACTTATAGTGCAACAAAGAATACCTTCAGTTTGGAGGTTATAGTTTGTGTGTGTTCCCAGATTTGATCTGGTAAGTTGTTCTTTTAATTGCTGTTAATCTATTCGCATAATGGAGATGTGTTATTGATAAAAGTTGTGTATCTTCATAACAGGGTCATTAGTACTGGGAGAAAACCCCGTAAACAATTTAAAAAGACAATATATACTCTGAGGTGTTAATTGTGCTGACTTGGAGGCCTAGACCTTGGACAAGCTGATCAATAGGAAAGCTCCGGAATCAGCTCTACCGGTCCCCAAGCACTGACGGTCACAAGATTACCTGAACTGAACAAGGTCATGTATCCGTTCCTTTAATCATTACCTGGTTACTTAAGTACTGCTGACCAGCGTGAGGCTGGTGTATTATACATCTAAGTGTGCCACTACTGGCTGGCATCAGGTAAAAATACACACCCTCAACATTGTATATATCTAACTGTGCCAATAACTGGGCGATGCTGCCTTGTTGAGAAGATTTGATATGTATGTTGAAAATTGTTATCTGTTTAAGTCTATATCATTTTAGAGCTGCTAAACTCACTTCTATTTCTATCTATGTCTCTAATTCCTGTGTAATACTTCTGTGTAACCATCTGTGACTCTGTGTTCTCTCTGTATGTAAATATATGTATGTACAACTGTATGTTGAGTTTCATTGGAGATCAGCTGACCTGTGCACCACCTAGAACCTCTGTGAAAGGCGCCCTGGGATTAGGAAACTCTGTTGCTCACCTGGACTAGCTGGTGAATAACATTAGTGAGAAAAAGTGTTATAATCTTACTAATCGCACTTTCTACTATACTATTTCCTACTAATACTACTAATATTATAAATGTGAAAGTTAGTGAATATATTTGGATGTTTGTAACTCAATCACGCTTTAACGGCTGCATGGATCTGGCTGAAATTTTTTGTAGAGGTAGACTATAGCCTGGAATAAAACATAGGTTGGTTTTAATATTGATCCCTGGAATAGGTTACCATGGGAACCGGGAACGGGAATAGAATTCCCCTTGGGCGAAGTCGTGGGCTTAACTTAACTAACTAAAATAAAAAACAAGCTAAAATACCCGGTCTATCCCTCCTCGATAGGCCCTAGTGAGACCGTACTGTGTTTACCTAAAGAGCAGAGGTTTAGGTAATTCCAAATTCCCCCTACAGATACAACAACCTCATAAAATTACTAAACGATCTTTTTATGGCACCCTTAATGAGTGTGATAATTTTATGAAAATCACCCACTAACTTTGCGGCAAAACGCTCAGATGTCTTTATTAAGCTAATAATGATTTTATCCTTCTCACCTGGTTATATGGCGCAGCCAGCGAGTGCGATTGTTGTGCAAGAAGTCCTAAATTGAATTCTCCGATTGTGTAGTGCGTTATAAAGTTTTTTTCGTAAAAACTCTCAGTAGCAAGTTTTAGTCCGAAAAGTACCTGTGTTAATAGCAAAAGGTTAGCTTTTTAAACTTAATATCGAAAAAAGTTGTTAAAGGAACCTTTTTTCTCGTGTGGAAATCCCCCCCACATACGGATACCCCTCCCTGCCGACCACCGGGGGTGGTTATGTCGGATTCGAATCGACTAAAATCACACACCGTCTCGTGTCTTCAAACACCGGGTACGCCCCGGTGGCTCATAAAACATTTCCCTCGCACCCCCACTGACCCAGGGCTATCTCCGGTTTCGAGATGGCCCCCATGGGTTTGGGAACCACGGTGTCCCCGTCTTGCGCCTGGAAATAGGGGGAGCGCGTAACGTACAGTCACCCCGGCCTGATTCTGCTATGGAGCCACCTGTCACCCCCAGGCCTGCGCTCATAGAGGATGGAGGTCGTTCAGCGACTTCTGACACCTTAGTCGCCTACGGGCGTCGCAGGTGGTTTTGGAGCCTGTCTTACGTTAGGATCAAGAGGTCCGGGGTTCGAATAATGACCATTACACTATCGACCTGAACCTACTCCTAACACAAGCAATTAAGCTTAGCTGAAAGACTGCAAGCTGGGGGACTGAAAGCTGGGGGATACTATAAATTTCGGTGACGAACATCCTTTGAAAAAAGAAAGATGAAATATAGTTAAAACGCATACGGAAACTGATACAACTATACCTACCCTATATCTATATTTTACCGGAATAATTAATTAAGATTCTATTGGATCTCGAAGGGGTAGGCTCAAGGGTTTATAGGATAGCTTAAATCTTACAAAGTAAATATTTAGGAGGTGGATACGATTGTAAATCACTATTCGTTGACGATGTATTGTCCAGACAATCTGCAGAGGAGCCTGTCGGTGTTTATTGAGGACTGTAGCTGTCTGCTATTGAGAAATGTTCTGCAAACCAAGCTCGAAGACATGCAAGGTACGCTACGGCTGTAAACGCTAGATTGATGCCATTTGTATACGACTACATGTAAACATACTTATATACTATTTGTGTTACCATTTCTGTTCATATTACGAACAGAATTTCATTGTTTATGGAACCTATTTATTAAAATACACATATCTTTTCTACTAAATATCTATAGGTACCAATTTATACTAATATTATAAAGATAGAGGCTGAATTTTGTGAGTTTGTTGTAATTTTGTTTGGCGTAATTTTCGAAACCACCGCACTTATTGGAAATATCATTTAGGTGCCATTTGAAAGGTATAATATATAGGGTTTACTAATGTTTGGCAAATAACGTTCCTCAAAGTATTACATGCCAAAGTATGTTTCCCAAATTTTCATTTGGCAAAAAAAACATTTGGCAAAATAAGTTTTCGCAGTTTTACCTGTTAGCAATACTATTTTTGGCAATTTATTGTTAAACAAATAATTACATGGCAAAGTTTCATTTTACCAAGTATTAGGTAGTCAAATATGGTTTATTTGTCATTTTGCATTTCGAAAAAGCTAGTATTTCAAGTTTAAGATCCAATTTTGAAAATACACTGCTGCATGGGTGTTTGTTTCATCTCGGACAAATAATTTGCAGGTCAGAACTTCTATAATAATTATATTGCTATTATACAAATCAATTCCGGCGCTTCAATTCTGTTGAGGCCACAGTTCTAACCTAACCTAATCCACTTTTCTGGCAGTTCCGATCTAGCCTACGTAACTTATATGATTTTTTTTTAACAAACTTACTTTTGGAATATATTTTTTTCCAAAATAAAGCATTTGCTTAATGTATATTTGAGTTAATAAAAATTGAGCAAGTAAAAAGTTGCCAAATGAATATTTGACGAAGTGATTAAAATGCGAATTATTTTGCTAAAGATTCTTTTTTGAAATGAAACTATGTGATAAATTTTTTGGGAAGTGCAATTTGACGAAACATATTTTGCCAAACGGCAGGATCCCAATATATAGTTTTAAACAGTAACAAATTTAGTTGTTTCTAAGGGAAATCCAACATTCAGCTACCTACTGGAAAATAATCATTTACTAGCTGTGGCCCATGGCGCCGTCCGCGTGGAATTCTAATAATGTTCCCTGGTATATATTTACGTGTATAATTTAATAAATTTAATTTCAATTTAATTCTATCGCTATGGATTTATTTTAGTGTAATGTTCCTAAATTGACGATCCTAAAATGGTGGTTGAATCTAAAACGCCCCGCTTGAAGAACCTGGGAGTGTAAGAAGATATAAACACGTGTTTGGGTAGAGCATTCCAACTCTTTTTCGTGCGACGGACAAAGAAAGCAATACTCGATTTCCTTTTCTCAAATGCCTTAAAGCTAACTTCCTTAAACTAAGTCCCTTTCAATAAAATACTTAGTGGTCTTGACTCAATATGAAACCAATGAACAACCTACAAATTTGATCTCGTATTTTCGGCTTCATTTCTTTGAGACAAGGCATACATTTTTAAATGAAAGATTTTTTAAGGCGCAGTTTTTCTACCTGAAGTTAAAGACAATATTATTTTGAACTACCTGATGCCCGCAACTACGCGCGCGTGGCTGTCGGTCATCGCGACTTTTGGTCATATCTTCGTGTTCTACTTAAACAATTGCAATCAAACATATGGCAGATTTTAATTCTGAATCGTTAACTCAGCATAACCCAAGTGTTTTTTGAGCTGAGCGAAGCGAAGCTCTTATACGTGATTAAGCCGTTTGGTCGAGACTGTACTCCTCCGGAACCACAATACCGATCTTGACCAAATTTGCCATGGTGATAGTGTAGACACCGCTGAGTGTCCAAATACAATTTCAACTGTTCAAATGCAATGTACCATTGAGGAATAATCATCGAAAAACAGTTTCACGAGCGCGCGGCCTTAGCTAAGCGCGCGACCGTAGTAAGATGCCTTATTTTTCAAGTAAGAGTCCTGCTCGCTCAGCTCAATTTATTTCAGTCGCACCCTGCACTGAATTCCTAGTTTTAATATCCCCAATGCACAAGTATTACTAATTTAAAATTTTATAATAGTATAGAAATATTATTGGGAGCCGGCACAGAAAGCCATTTATGAACAACAATAATGTCAAACAACTATATTCAGATCTCGCGTTCACTCTGATACAGGTTGCATAACAAAAGTGGTATCTGACAATTCGTTCAGTTCGCTCAGCTCAAACCATAATATTGCGCTAGACGCAAAAATAACATCATGAACAGTTAAATTCTCTCGCTTAAATAAATATGTACTGACATGTTTGCTTATAATTATGTATTCCATGTACGCTTTAATTGGTGTTGAATGAAATGTATTGCTATTATTATTTATACAACTAGTACTTTGAGCTTGAGAACTGGCAGTCTACGAGTGGCGTCACCGGATAGATAGTGCTACTGGCATGAGTTTGCAAGTCACAGCAGTTACAACAGTTCTACTTTATACAATAATTTAACGGGAATTAACGCGATCATGTATAGGTGTATACATACTTTTGGATTGCCTGACGTTTCGACCAGGTTACACTGGCCGTGGTCTCGAGCCCGTGAGGTACAAAGTTCTTCTTCCACCCGCACATTCTCGATATTTGTCATATTTAAGCAAACTGACCGGTGTCTATCCGACTGAGCAGAAAAGTTTGTTTAGAGAATAGGGACACTGTAAGTGTAGTATGTGACGGTACATGGCGAAATGTAAATATGAAAAATATCGAGAATGTGCGGGTGGAAGAAGAACTTTGTACCTCACGGACTCGACGGCGGAGGACGTGCACCACTGCGCCAGTCAACCTGTGACCACGCCCAGTGTAATCTGGTCGAAACGTCAGGCAATCCAAAGGATATGATCGCGTTAATTCCCGTTAAATTATTGTATATTATGGAACGCGAAAGTTTAAAAAATAAATAAATAATAGTTCTACTTTACGTTATTTTTTATTAAAACCTACTAGATATTGTAAATACAATGAATTTGATTTTTGAACTTCATGAAAAATTCGTACCACTTCCTTTCCTTTATATTTGGTCGATTCCGAATTAGGAACCAAATGCATCGAAATTATGATTTTTAAATCAGAATACATTTTAAATAATTTTCATAGTTAAACTGTTAGTACAATTAAAAAATAAGATAACTTACAATTTATGATAAATATAGGCAGTCACTACAGAAAACTGTAATAAATAGCTAATTCTTTCAAGATATGGTGAAAATACCACGGAATAAGGTGCTAAAGGCACCAGGACTAGCACTAGGAGATCCAACTTGCCAGTTTGGTGTTAATTGTCTGTCTTTTCTAATTGCTTCGGTGATAATTACAACGAAGTCTATTTAGCGTTTGTATTTATAATTATTACCTAAACATGTGTACAGAGCGTGATCGGCTTTAATAGAATCGTGTGGGTGGTTTTCTGAAGTGCGCAATGAGGTTGTGGGAGGTAAGAGGTAATGTACCAGCTCCCTCCTGCCTCCCCTTCGAACTCAGGTGGAGTTGGAAGATTCAGTATTCACTTACTTTCTTTTTTTATTTATTTGAAAAATAGTGTTTTCATGACTATTTCTGTTACCTAAATTATTATGTCAGAAACCCTTTTATTGGTTTTGGCATTCCATAATGGAAAATTATATACTAACAATATCTATTTTCATAGAGGAAACGGTGATAGCCCAGTGGTGTACGTAACGGACTGCCGAGACGAGGTCTCGAGTTCGATCCCCAGTCGCCCCGGGCACACACCTCTGACTTTTCGTAGTTATGTGTGTATTCAAAATGTTGATTATCACTCGCTTAGTAATGTGCCCGGTAGATGGCAATAGGCTCGCCCCCTATTACATTGGGACCCTAACATAACAAGCGAATCGTGGGTGTGCCTACCCCTTCGGGTATACAGGCGTGAAGTTATGTTATGTTGTTTATTTTCATAATTTAACAGTATCTGTTTTATTTTATATTATGTGTATAATTCTATTATGAATTGTAAATTTCAAATCTTTATTGTGAAAATGTTATATTTAAAGCAAAAATGTACAATGAATAATTATAATTAATGATTGTCCATGTGAGTGATATCTGTACCGTAAATTAATTGTTAGAAATACGATACCTATTTAATGTAACATTTACTAAACGTACTGATGTTTTGAAGAAAAATTCTACTAATATTATAGTTCGGAGAGTATTAGATAATTCGAATGGATGTACGAATGAATATTTTACACAAAATGGCTTGACGTACCTTTTTTCTTTTCTTCGGGTATCCCCCCCGCCGGCCAACGGGGGCGGCTATGTCGGGTTTGAACCGACTAAAACCGCATACCGTCTCGGGTCTACAGACGCCGGGGTGTAAGCCCCGACTGACCCTGGGCCATCTCCGGTTTCGAGATGGCCCCCTCGAGTTTGGGAACCACGGTGTCCCCGTCTTGCCCCGGTTTGGGGGAGGGGCGCTAGTCGCCCCACCGTCCCGGATTGCTTCTGCTGGGGTGACAGGCGGCCTCACCTGCCACCCCTAGGCCTGCGCTCATGGAGGACAGAGGTCGTTAAGCGACCTCCGGCGCTTGAGTCACCTGCGACGCGCGGCGAGCATGTTGCGGGCTCGGCGGGCCGGGAGAGTTCTAAATCTCTCCCGGGCGCGCAACGCCATCTCCTTCGCGAGCATTACATGCTCGCAGAAGGAGATGGCGGCGGCCCACGCGCTCGCGCTTCGCACCATTGCCGCAATCATGTTGCCGAGCGAGAGGACTCCCACCCCTGGCTTGACGTACCTAAATGAAATTTGGCATAGATATAGATGTATAATCAGAAAAAAAGTCCAACAATAAAACCGTAGTTTGATACATTATTAGTATTTAATGACATCCTATTGGCTTAGCCTTTGGTGAGATCCGCTTGTAGTTCAATTCTATCTTGCGATCGCGCACTTCTGAATTATGAAATGCGCATACCTATTAGAAATCACACTATCACTTCAATATTGAGTCTCAAAGTTTTGTATAGCCTCAAGTACATTGTGACCTAACTCTTCTCAAAAGCTGGCTAGATTAGTGGTCAACAGTGAGTTAGATTATTAAAATAGGGCGGTAATAATAGCAATCACATAAGTCGGTTAGAGCTTTTCTAATAAAACGACGGTTTGACGACCTCTGTGGCGTAGAGACAGTGCGTTCGACTGCTAAGTTGGAGTTCACGGGTTCGAATCCCGCTCAGTGCAAAAATTGTATGCATGAATTTGTCTATTTGCATTAGTCTGGGCGATTCTATGTATACTATGTATGTATTTACAGAAGGAAATGTATCCAAGTATCTATATCCGCATTTTAGAACCCATAACTAAAGCTAGTTAAGCTATGCTGGCCGTGGCGGAGGCGTGTCACACACGCCTGCCAACTCACCGACGCGGGATAAAACCCGACCCCACCAGGCGAGGCCACGGTGGCGGCCAAAGTCCGCCAGTAACACTGGGGTTATCCTTTCGAGGGATTACCCGGGGTGCCCGGCAACGGACACTTGGGGAGGACACCGTGCGGTTTTAGTCGGTTCATGCCCGACATATCTACCCCCGCTGGCCGGCGGGGGGGTATCCGAAGGGATTACCGCACGTAAAAAAAAAGAGCTGTGTAGAATGTCGTAGAGTATTTATTTATTTATTTTATTTTTGGACAGTGGAGCAATTCAAGAAACTGTGCAGCTAACTTAGTAATTTAAGAGAACAAAATGTAAAGTTATTTATGCTCATAAATGCCCCTTTATGCACAGACACTAGGGATTTGTTTTTTCAGTACGCAAACCTGGGGATGGCAGTTGAGGCCGCCTGTCACCCCAGCAGAAGCACGCCCGAGCGGCGAGGCAAGATGGGGATAAACCGAGGGAGGGCATTTCGAAACCGGAGATGGCCCAGGGTCAGTTGGGGTGCGAGGGAAATGCCTTATGGGCCACCTTACACCCCTGCGTCTGAAGACCCGAGATGGCGTGCGGTTTTAGTCAGTTCAAGCCCGACATAACCACCCCTGCTCACCGGCGGGGAGGTATCTGAGATGATTTCCGCACCAAAAAAAAAGGGTTTGTAGACCCGAGACGGCGTGCTGTTTTAGTTGGTTCAAGCCCGACATAACCACCCCCACTGGCCGGCGAACACCAAAAAAAAAAGGTACGCAAACCCTAAGAATAATTATTGTTGTGATTGAAAGGCAGTATCGTACATTAGCTCTAATTAAATTAAATTAATTTGAATAATTAGCATAGAACATAGCTACGCTTGATTAGAGATTAAATTAATGTTCTCCTTATGCAAGTTTCTTACTGTCTGACAGCATAATGTCAAACTTTACCCATCTCTGCACAAGCAAACTGGGTGTGAACAATGTTACTCGAACTAATATAGAGGGTACAACTTAACGATTCACTGTTTGATGTTTCATTCGCATCTAGCAGAAAATGAGCGTATAATATGGTAGCAGTCAAACTTCTTGTTTTAGAATAGAATAGAAATAAACTTTATTGTACACCAATCAGAGTATGCATAGGTACTTGGAATACACAGTCAAAATATGTACAAATGGCGGCCTTATCGCTAAAAGCAATTTCTTACAGGCAACCTTTGGATGGACACAAACTGGAACATTTATGGGTAGTTATTGGTGTGGTTAATAGGAAAAAATAAATAAAAGACAAAATAAATAAATAAAAATATTGTTCATTCATATAAAATAAATATCGATGTCAACTTATAGGGTATATACATATTATACATGCATAAACATACATAAATACATAAGATATATACGATACACAATAAGAAACTAAGAAGCTTAGTAGTGATCCTTAACTATCTTTTTAAAGGTGGCCAGAGATCGGGCGCGCCTGATGTTTAAAGGCAGTGCATTCCACAGCCGTACCGCCTGTACTGTAAAAGATTTATCATAAAAGTTTGTGGAATGCTTGGGTACTGCCAATTCCAATGATACTGATGACCTCATGGACCTCGAATGTGTGTCATTGTTTTAGATTATTTATATATTCATATTATAATTGAAATTTGTGCTATATTATGCGTTAGAGAGATTCAAAATATTGTTATGTTTGTATAATTGTACAAGGCTGCTTTCAGAGGAGACAGGATGAGCGATGCTGTTAGTGGTGAGATGGCCCAGGGTCAGCCGGGGTGCGAGGGATATGCTCTATGGGTAACCTTACACCCCGGCGTCTGAAGACCCGAGACGGCGTGCGGTTTTAGTCGGTGCAAGCCCGACATAACCGCCCCCGGTGGCCGGCGGGGGGATATCCGAAGGGATTTCCGCACGATAAAAAAAAAAAAAATAGGGTGCACTACGCCCATAGACGAGGCCGCGGTGGCGGCCAAAGTCCGCCTGTAACCTTGTGGTTATCCTTTCGAGGACTTACCCAGGGTGCCCGGCCATGGACACTTGGGGAGGACACCGTGTGGTTTTAGTTGGTCCGATTCCGACACACCCATCCCATCGTTGGCACCGATGGGTTGAAGCCCGTGTGGGTTTCCACACGGTAAAGAAAAAGAAGGGTGTAATACGTACAGGATTCTACCAACATACCTGAAGCCCAAGATAACCTCATCTGCAAGTTGGTGCACCTGCTCAACAACGGTCGAGGCTCTAGCACAGGTTTTCAGGTTTTTCTCTCAGGGTTAGAAGGTCAGAGGAATTCGCTTACGGAAAAGTCGACATACCGATGAATAACAATAAGCAGACCTTTTTGTTATTTTTTCGTGAAGAAATACCCCCCCCCCCCTGCCCCGCCAGCCTACGGGAGTGGTTATGTCGGATTTGAACTGACTAAAACCGCACGGCATCTCGAGGCTTCAAACTCCGGGGTGTGAGGTGGCCCGTTAGGCATTTCCCTCGCACGCCGGCTGACCCAGGGCCATCTCCGGTTTCAGGATGGCCCCCTCGGGTTTGCGAATGGCGTATGTCAAGATCTAAACTTCCCTCAATAACTTGTGTATAATATGTTTAATTCAAATATATGTATACAAATTATTCGAATATTCCAATGAAAACAAACATATATATTTTTATATTTAAATTCCGTTTAAAACAGAACATCACTTTTTTATCCTAAAGACAGTTAGACTGTATAAAAGAGTTTCTGGATTTAATGAGAAAATCCTGAAGTATAATTTTCTTTTTAACAATCATCTCACACATGTAAACTCGGGTTACTGCGTAGAATGTCTTTAATGTAGCATAACGCCTGTTGTTATGCTAACAGAATAGGTATAATTGAACATCGCCCGCACATTCCAACCGACCTGTGGTGCTACAATGGAGATAATAATTGCTATCGTAATAAATTAATGTCCATATTATAATGTTAGGTCAGGTAATTGTAGTATATCACTGATAATTTATCAATGAGAAGTTTCCAGTGAATGGATCTCATTAACAATTTGAATATAGACGGATTTGATTAATTTGCATGCAGAAGTGTAACCTATTAATATTGTTAAAATGTTATGTAGCTGCAAACTGGTTTATTCTCGTCATAAAGGCCACGTCTTTCTCATTGTATTTAGGGTCGATGCTTTCAGTTAAAATTTCATTCAGGCAAGAGAGAAAACTTCAATTAAATTAACAGCAGAAGGGGTTTTACCGTCTGGATTCACCAAATATTTAGAATTTGGCACTCCTAATGTAGCCGTCGAGAAAACTAAACTTCAGGCAAAAGGGTCATGAGAAACGCAAATTCTCAAAATCATTTTTGTCATGATCCAAACATATGATGTATTTGTATGAAAGAAAAACCAGTTCCATGTTAAAATAGAACAACAAAGTATTCTTGTCATTGATGGTGTCCACTCTAAGTTGTTCTTAGATAAGTACTCGTACTAAGAGATGTTAAACCTTTTAAAATGTAATCAAATGCAAATGTAAATTTATTGTGGGAGAAAATATTAGATATAATTTACTAGATATATAACCCCACACTTTTGTCTGCAGATTAACAATATAAAAGTAAGAAATTGGTCAAACTGTCGTTATGATGTAGTATGATGTAGTCAAGATCTCATACTAAGAAAATTATGATTATGTGGAAAATGAAGTTCATATATTTTTTTTATATTTAGGAACGTCAATTTGACTTCACCTCCCCTGATGGTAAGCTGAAGGTAAAGTCTCAGGAAAGAGGGTCACCATTACATACACGTACCATGTTAACAATGGTGGCACTCCGCTTGACGGCCTCATTAGAGAGGATTGTAGTCGCAACACCGCGTGACACCCACCGGTCCCACTGGTGCTGCGACCACAATCCCCCTGCCCGGCTATGCACTTGCTGACCCCTGAACTCAATCAAACCGAAATTGAATTAATATGGAGGGTTTTTCGCAATCGTGCACGGTGGTACCCACCCGGCCGAATTTTGTGACAAATTTGTGTCATCAAATTTCTACCACCAGTAAATCTCGCCATCTGTATCTTAGACTTACAAATGACTCGACTTTTAAACTGTTCGTTAGATAGCCCAAGTTGTCAATTACATTAAAAAGCGGGTGGAGGCGACGAATACCCTGCGTCGGTTACCAAGTACCCATGTAGAACATTATAGGGGTATGTGTACGGGCACCTTTCGTGGATGAACAATTTTAGGCGCTATAATAACACAACTGATTGGTAATTTTAAGGCAATCATATCTATTGTTACATATAGCATCATGATTTTAAGAAGTAGACGTCTAGATTGCAATGTTAAAATGCTATATTGTTTTAGTAGCAATACATAAAGAACCCTTAATCAATAATATTTAAAATTTATGACACGTAATTCTTTTGCACTGACTCTAGACTTTGAGTGTATTTAACAAAGAGAGGATTCCAGATTGAAATGGTGTATTCTAATTGCAGTACTAAGGTTTTGTACAAAAATAAAAGTGTAGAAGGCTGCACAAACTCACGAGAGGATCTTAAGTCAAATCTGTAAATTTCACCGGCTTTATTAATTATGTAGTCAAAGTGCTGATCAAAGTATAAAGAGGAATATTACAGAATACCCAAATCACGAACCAGGCCGATCTTGTTCAAAACTATATTAATAATGGAGTACTTATATTGCAGTTTGCTACTGCTTTTTTGTAAGAGGTCTCGTTACATTGATGGAATGTGGAATAGCATATTTTACTTACAGTAGTTACTAAGCCTATTAAGATCATATTGGAGAAGCATTCATCAACACAACACAAATATAACAAAAAGAAGTTGACCTAATATAGATCCTTGTGAAACTCCAAAATTTACATCTATAAACTCAGATTTGAAATCATTTTTCACAACCCTTTGAGTTCTGTTCAAATATAAGAGACAAACCATCGAAGTAAATTACTGCATATTCCATTAAAGGCAATTTTATCTAATAGCAGTGCGTGATCCACTTTATCGGAAGCTTTCTGAAAGTCTGTATACAGCATAGACTTGCAGTCGTTGATCTATGTTCTTAAACAGGTGGTTAACTAAGCACATTAGGGCAATGTCAGTCAAGCGACGCTTCGCAAAACCACGCTCTTCGGGTGTAATCATTTTATTAATGCGAGGATTCAAGCAATGTAAACGTATCAGATATTTTTACCAAAAAGGACGGTGACAAGCCATTTAGACCAGCACCTTTTGAAAGGTCCAACGATAAAATAGCTTTCTTAATTGATTGCTCGGAAAGGTCAAGATCTGATACACAAGTGGAGTTATCAGAGGAATGATAAGATGGGGTTGACGGTTTGTTTGTTTTTTTGTTTTGTTTTTGATGTTAGATTTTTTGTTTTGCTTTTTATTTTTATTTTGTTTTATTTGCTGTTTTTGTGTTTCTTTTTCTTTTTTGTTTTTGTATAAATTTTTTTAGAGCTCATAATATCTGTTTGTCGGATGTCCTCCATATAGGAGTCAGTTGAAAACCAGCGCCAGGTACTTGTACCTGGCATTACGCTGAACTGGCTCCTTTTTTGGTGCAATGTGGCATATATGTTTTTATTCTTTAAATCGTGTAAATTGTATTGCACCAGAATAAAGAGATTTTTCTTTTCTTTCTTCTTTCTTTCAAGGGTGCCCAGTTTCCGGATATAGAGTTGAAGGCTCGTACAGAACTAAAAAAGGAAGAAAACAGGTAACATAAGTATATTTATAGGGTTCTTTGATGAGGCATCCTTATAATATTATTATTATCATTGGTCTAAACTATGTTCCTAAACTAGTTAATACAGAGAAAGGGGGGATGATGTTAAATAACATTTAATATAGGACTGCACCACAATGTCCCAGAGTCAACGTTGGAAATAAACAAGTGAAGTATACGCCAGACGCAACCCTGCCGCCGGCAGCCCCCCTCTTGCCGTCGTTGCAAGGGGTCCCGGCTGCGTGGCGGCGGCGGTTGGGGATATAGCGGTCGTGGCCGCTTATATCACGCCGAACCGAGACCAAGCTGCATATGAGCAATGGCTCCGTCAGCTGGCCGTCGTCGTCAATGCCTGCCAGCCCCGTCCGGTCCTTGTGCTCGGGGACTTCAACGCCTGGTCGTTTGCCTGGGGTTCCCGACACGAAAGGGGCGCGACGGGGCATAGAGGCAGGGCACTGGTGGACTGGGCCGCACGACTCGGCCTAGTCCTCCTAAATCGGGGAGCCGTGGACACGTTCGTGACCTCGAGGGGTAGCTCCATCGTGGACCTATCGTTCGCGAGCCCCTCGTTGGCGCGACGTGTTCAGGGCTGGCGCGTCGTTTTGGGGGAGGACACAAGTTCGGATCACCGATACATTCGGTTTGACGTGTCCCCCCCTGCGAGCGACGCGCCGGCTGCACCGGCTCCACCCGAGCCACGTTGGGCGCTTAAGCGACTTGATCGGGAGCTCCTCCTGGAAGCCGCCATTGTACAGGCCTGGGCCCCTGCGCCGGACAGGCCTGTCTGCATAGACGATGAGGCGGAGTGGTTCCGGGAGGCCATGACCCGTGTCTGTGACGCGGCGATGCCTAGGGCTCCGCCCTATAATCAGAGGGGTCAGGTCTACTGGTGGTCGTCGGAGATCGCGCAGCTCAGACGGGGCTGCGTGATCACGCACCGCCGGTGGGCCCGATTCCGTAGGAGGCGTCGCCGCCCCGCAGATGCGGAGGCCCGAGAGGCGGAGTTGTACGAGGGATACAGGGAGGCCAGACGAGCCCTCCGAGCGGAGATAAGGCGTTCCAAACGGGACGCCTTCCGCGAGCTGCTGGAGACGCTGGAGCGGGACCCTTGGGGGCGGCCCTACCGGATGGTGAGGGGCAAGCTGCGCCCCAAGGCCCCGCCGTTAACCCGGTGTCTCCAGCCGGATCTGCTCGGAGGAGTTGTTGGCTCCCTGTTCCCAGCGCGGGCGGTGGAACATGTTCCACCGCAGATGACTCCGCCTCGGTTGCGCATGGCGCCCGACGTGGAAGACGACGACGTGCCCGAGGTCACTTGGGTAGAACTAGAGCTGGCGGTGAGAAGGCTAAGAGCCAAACACACCGCCCCGGGACCCGACGGCATTCCAGGCCGAGCGTGGGTCCTAGCTCTAGTCGACGACGCTCTCGAGCCCCGACTGAGAGGGCTTCTCAGCGCATGTTTGGAGCGGGGCCAGTTTCCGAAATTGTGGAAGACGGGGAAACTGGTCCTCATCCGAAAGGAGGGGCGCCCGGCGGACTCGCCGTCCGCCTACCGGCCCATAGTGTTGCTCGACGAGGTGTGCAAGCTCTTTGAAAGAGTAATTGCGAAGTGCCTCGTCGAGCACCTCTCAAGAGTGGGGCCGGACCTGGCGGATGGCCAATATGGCTTCCGCCAGAGACGCTCCACCGTGGATGCCATCATGCGAGTGAGGGCTCTGGCAGAGGATGCAGTAGCCCGGGCTACTGCATCCTCTGCCAGAGCCCTTTGTACAGGCCCAACAAGGCGCCAACATCACCTCACCCCGGGGTGAGGTGATGTTGGCGGTGTCCCTGGACATCGCCAACGCGTTCAACACCTTGCCCTAGAGTTGCATTAGGGAGGCGCTCGTGTATCACGAAGTGCATCTCTACCTCCGCCGCATAGTCGGGGCGTATTTGACGGAGAGAGCCGTCATCTACCCAACCGTGACCGGTCTCGGTCGGCGTGAAATGTCGTGCGGTGTTCCACAGGGATCGGTCCTGGGGCCGCTCCTGTGGAACATCGGATACGACTGGGTGCTTCGCGGTGAGCTCGTAGGCGGTGCCGCCGTCACGTGCTACGCGGACGACACGCTCGTGACAGCGTGCGGGGCGCCGTACCGCGAAGCGACCCGAAAGGCCACGACCGCGGTTGCCCAAGTCGTTAGGCGGATCCGGCGGCTGGGTCTCGAGGTGGCCCTGCACAAAACCGAGGCCCTGTTCTTCCATGGGCCTCGGAGCAAGCCACCCGAGGGATCCAGTCTCATCGTGGGAGGAAATCGCATCGGCATCAAGCTCCAAATGAAATATTTGGGGCTCGTGCTCGACGGCCGATGGGACTTCGGAGAGCACATCCGAAGTCTGGCCCCCAAAGTGAAGGGCACAGCTCTTGCTCTGGCTCGGCTGTTGCCCAACATGAGGGGGCCCGATGACTCCTGCAGGAGACTCTACGCGGGGATCGTGCGGTCCATGGTCATGGGTGCCCAATATGGGCGGAGGCCCTGAGGACCAGAACTGTGCAGATGCTGCGCGCTCCGCAGCGAGTTCTGGCCATCAGGGTCATCCGAGGGTACCGCACGATCTCCGACGCGGCGAGTCTCCTTGCCGGAACTCCGCCATGGGACCTGGAAGCGAGAGCCCTTTCGCAACTGTACCAGTGGCGAAAGGAAGCGCGGGAGCAGGGATGGAACCCCGAGCCTCGAGAAATCGAGGCCGTGCAGTCCCAGCTCCGCCAGGCCATCGTGGTGGAGTGGAAGGAACGACTTGGGCGACCAAGCGCAGGGCACGCCACAATAGCGGCGGTAAGGCCCATCATGGAGGATTGGCTGGAGAGGCGACACGGAAGCCTCTCGTACCGACTGACGCAGGTGATCTCCGGGAAGGGGTGCTTCGGGGACCACCTGCATCGGATCAGGAAGGAGCCAACGCCTGAGTGTCATCACTGCGACGCGAGCGAGGACTCAGGGCTGCACACGCTGGCGGACTGCCCGGCGTGGGAGGCGCCGAGGCGTGACCTCGTGGCAGCCATCGGGGTGGGAGTCCTCTCGATCGGCAGCATGATTGCGGCAATGGTGCGGAGCGCGAGCGCGTGGGCCGCCGCCGCCTCCTTCTGCGAGCATGTAATGCTCGCGAAGGAGGTGGCGGAGCGCGCCCGGGAGAGACTTAGAACTCTCCCGGTCCGCCGAGCCCGCAACTTGCTCGCCGCGCGTCGCAGGCAACTCAGGCGCCGGAGGTCGCTTAACGACCTCCGTCCTCCATGAGCGCAGGCCTGGGGGTGGCGGGTGAGGCCACCTGTCACCCCAGCAGAAGCAGGCCGGGGCGGTGGGGCGACTAGCGCCCCTCCCCCAAACCGGGGCAAGACGGGGACACCGTGGTTCCCAAACCCGAGGGGGCCATCTCGAAACCGGAGATGGCCCAGGGTCAGTCGGGGTGCGAGGGATATGCTCTATGGGCAACCTCACACCCCGGCGTCTGTAGACCCGAGACGGCGTGCGGTTTTAGTCGGTTCAAGCCCGACATAACCGCCCCCGCTGGCACGCGGGGGGGGGTATCCGAAGGGATTTCCGCACGATAAAAAAAAAAAAAAAAAAGTATACGCCAGACGGTGTTCAAAAAGGTATTAAATTGCAAAACATTTACATGTAGACTAAAAATTCAACAATAATTGACCGACTGAATCCAAGGAGGAATCCTTAAAAACAACGATATGGTTTCTCTGAGACAACCAGTCAATACTGGGAATGTTAAAATCGCTTAAAACAAAAAAATACACGACTGAGGGATCAATGTCCCGGTTCTGGAACAAATCTTAGCATTGAGCACAGCACTGAGTATATGGCATTTATTGACTTCAGACGTGGTAAGATATATCATATTTTTTCAATATGAGTAGAGTATAATCAAGTTTTGTTGTCACCCTGGTCAGTTGCAGCTCATGGCGTATTGTTAATAGACACACAAGTTTGTAAAATTATACGTCACCTAAGGTTAAATGATATGCCTGTTTCTCGATCCAAGGTATCCTATATTCGGAAAACAAAGAGATCATGGGTAAATAATGATTAGATAATTGCATTCTGCTTTTACCACATTTTACTCATAGTATTATAATTACTAAGTTTTAACCTTCCACATAATAACCATTACACTGTTAACTGTTACGTTTATTTGTGAGAAACATGCAACTGACTTTCAAGAATAGCAATTTCATTAAATTTCTTGGAAATTACTGTGTTTTATTGTGTTTTAGAAATTAGTTATAATATTATAATGATTTTTTTTATTTCCTCGTTATAAACTTAAATAAGCTTTGTGATGGCTTATTCTAGGCAACCGTAGTTTTGTAGACATTCGTGTTTTATAAAACCCAACATTCTTGGCTAAACTGCAATAATAAATATAAAAGTAGCAAATTTATCAGTTAATCGATTTTCCTAAGATGACGCTTAAATCACGGGTGTCATTTGCGTGTTGGTTGGCAACCCTGTTAAAAAAAAAATATTAGCCTTTTATAGGCACCTACGATTTTCATCAGTAACTATTTCCGAATGAAATTCAGGTCAAACAAGGTTCAAAGAAAAACAAATTGCTAAGACAAGATCAAACGACATTATTAGTTTATAATGTCATTTGATCTTGTTGGTGTTTTCTTTGATCTGCAACTTATTCTGCTGTTGCAAAAATTGAGCGAAGCTCCCCGATTGATAACCATTATCAGTGTAATTTGACGTGAACTGTCAATATTGCGGAATCAGAATTTGAAAGTTTTGTTCGGTGAGTATTCCTCCGTGGTACATTAGATTTCAAAATTTCTTATTTTGATCGACTCCACTTTAAAAGTTACGCATTTTGGCGCCAAAACTGTGTGTCTAACCTTGACCATCATTGCGGAAACCGATTTAGAAAATTTTATTCGGTGATTATTCCTCCGTGGTACCCATGAATTTTTAATAAAGTACATAGCCTTTGTCCTTCCTTTCAGTAACATCTTTGCTTGTGGGAAATTTCAATAGAATCGGTTCAGCCGTTTGGGAGGAGAATATGGTGTAACGAAATACATGAGTCGTCTAAAAGAGAGCAAAGGTCTGACGATCTTCGCTCAAAAATATATACTCCAGGATAACTAATGATTTATTTTTATATCACTAAGGTGGCAAACAAGCACACGGCCCACATGATGAGAAGCGGTTACCGTGGCGTATGAACGTGTGCAACAACAGGGGCGTCACACTCGCGCTGCTGACCCTGAAAATATTATCTGTCTAGATGGGAACAGACACACAAAACATATCCCAGTCGTATTATTACAGCTTTAATATTAACCTAATATAACATTAATGCCCGTATTCTAGAACGATACTCAGTCGTGAATCTCTACTTAAGACTAGTTCTAAGTACAGGCTGCATTCTAGAACTAAACTTGAGTGGAGGTTTTATGAAAGCTTAAGTGATTTCCGTTCATAAAGGCTGCACTCGAGTTTAGTAATGGAATACGGCTGCAGCCATAGGAACCTAGTTCAGTATCTGCCAGACGACAAGGACCTGACGCTGGTTTTAAACTGGGCCCTAATGTAACGTGTAAAACTTCTCATCACACTCATCACCATTATCTTCCTGCCCTTATTCCGTATTTATAAGGGATTGGCACAAAGTATGTATGTGTTTCTTCACTACATAGTATAAATCAAAGTCGCTTTTCCCGTGTCTGTACTTTTTTTCTATTGTTTGGAAATCCCCTCGGATACCCCCCCCCCCCGCCCCCGCCAGCCAGCGGGGGCGGTTATGTCGGGCTTGAACCGACTAAAACCGCACGCTATCTTGGGTCTTCAGACGCCGGGGTGTAAGGTTGCCCATAGAGCATACCCTCGCACCCCGACTGACCCTGGGCCATCTCCGGTTTCGAGATGGCCCCCTCGGGTTCGGGAACCACGGTGTCCCCGTCTTGGCCCGGTTTGGGGGAGGGGTGCTAGTCTCCGCCTGCTTCTGTTGGGGTGACAGTCGGCCTCACCTGCCACCCCCCCGTGTCTGTCCTCCCTATGTATGCTTAGATCTTTAAAACTACGCAACGGAGTTTGATGCAGTTTTTTTTAATAGATAGAGAGATTCAAGAAGGAGGTTTATATGTATAATACATGCATAATATCACGCGGGCCAAGCCACTGGCATCAGCCAGTTTTTTTTATAAAGAGTATGTATACTAGTAATCGAAATTACTAATATTCTCGTAAACCCCTTCAGCTTTGCTAAATTGTTTGTGTTAGCAATGGTTTCACGTCGATAGTGTAATGGTCCGGATTCGAACCCGGGTCCTCTTGATCTTAAGGCCGAATCCTGAACTACCAAGCTATGCCGATGCTGTCTATTAATCTCTACTTGCAGTCATCTCAACACTATCATATGTTACTCCCTTCCTGGCAATATCATTTTAATACCGTTCATTCATCTTCTCTTAGGTCTTTCTCTGAATGGATGTTTGTTACTCAATCACAACAGAATGGCTGAACAGATCTGGTTGAACTTTGGCATAGAGATAGATTATAATCTGGATATAATTTTAATACTTTTATCCCATGAATATATTTCTGTATGTCGCGAGACCAGGATCAGAATTCTAAATAGGCGAAGCTGCGGGCCACAAATAGTATAATTAAGTTTAGCAATTGATTTTTGGTATCGTAATTAAAGAAATTTATTTTAAGAATCCAAATAAAACTTTATAGTACAATCATTTGAAGAAAATGATCTTCATAATGTTCATAAAATTTTAGATTATTACCTCCATAAAACACATAATAAGCAAAAAAAAGAACATTACGCGTTTACCCCACAATTCTACATCGCATGCGTATTAATGAGTATTACTTAATACATAGTCAAAACACACCCCGAAGACCATTTAGGAGTATTATTGATGATATTAGGCGGGGCTCAGGCAAATTTCACCCATAATACAGAATGAAATTTTTGAGCTGAGCGTAGCGAAGCCGTTTGGTCGAGACTGTACTCCTCCGGAACCACAATACCAATATTGACCAAATTTGCCATGGTGATAGTGTAGACACCGCTGAGTGTTTAGACGGGTCAACTGTTCAAATACAATGTATTGAGGAATAATCATCGAAAAACAGTTTCACGAGCGAGGCCTTAGCTATGTGCGCGACCGTAAAGAGATGCCTTATTTTTCAAGTAAGAGTCCTGCTCGCTCAGCTCAATTTATTTCAGTCGCACCCTGCACTGAATTCCTAGTTACTTTAATACGTCATTGTCGGTACGTTAGAATAATAATGACTTATGAGTTAAGAATAGTGAAAAGAATACCAGATATTCGCTTCGCTTTTTTCAAGTCCGTCAAGTCGTTCAAGTCCCCGCAGATACCCCCGCCGGCCAACGGTGATGGTTACGTCGGAGTCGAACCGACTAAAACCGCACACCGTTTTGGGGTCTTCATATAAGTGAAAGGTGGCCCTAAGGCATTTCCCTCGCAGTCCGCCTGACCCAGGGCTATCCCCGGTTTATAGATGGCCCCTTCGGGTTTAGGAACCACGTTATCCCCGTTTTGCGCCTGGGTAATACCCCAGGCCCCGGCCTGCTTCTGCTAGGGTAGGTAAGTTAACGGGACCACCTGTCACCCCTAGACCTGCGCTCATGGAGTACGAAGATCACTGAGCAACCTCAGACGTGTGAGTCGGATCGGAACCCCCCGTAGTCTCCTGCAGGAGTCATCAGGCCCCCTCATGTTGGGCAGCAGCCACACTACAGCGTTAGCCGTGTTCTTCAATTTGGGGGACAGACTTCGAAGATGGATACCCCGAACTCCCGTCGGCTGTTGAGCACGGTTGGGTAAATGATGGCTCTCTTCGACAAATACACCCCTACTATGCGGCAAAGGTAGAATGTCACTTCGTGATACATACTATATACCTAAGCAACGACGAAATTACCTTCCTAACTGAAGCCACAAAATAACCCCGAGTAGGGTACTTTGATAGAATGTTGTGGAATAGTTTTGAATACACAATACGCGGCCAGTGTACGAACGACGCTACAGAATCAATAATAGTGCGACGTATTTCACAGCCACGGCCACATAATAATGTGCAATCTCACAACAATGCAAGATCAAATAGTTTAAACTCCAACATTCAGTTCGAACGACCTAGAATGTGGCATATTAGCGTATATGCCAGGGTTTTATTTGATCTTATCACTTTTGGTATGTACCGGTCTGTATGAGAAAGTACTATCGTCTAACACTACTATTTAATACCAACTGTTGTATTTTGTACGATTGGACTTTCGTATATGGAGTGTCGGTTCGTATTATGGGATCTTCAGGACCCAATTCTACCTCACCGGCTAGTCGATTCACCTGCTAAAAAACGGACGAGGCACTGTTGCAGGGTTTCCTCTGTCTCTCCAGAAAAAGCCAACATACCACTCAAAAATATAAGCAAATAAGCAGGCCAAGATGGCGGTGTGTCGCGTTTGTCCTACACACGCCTGCCAACTCATCGACGCGGAATCAAAACCCGGCCCCAAAGGCGAGGCTGTGATGGCGACCAATGTCCGCAGGTTACCCTGGGGTTATCCTTTTGAGGGCTTACCGTGGGTGCCCGGAAATGGACCCCTGGGGAGGACACCCTTAGTCGGTGCGATTCCAACACACAAATCTCATCGTTCGGCACCGATGGGGTGGAGCCCGTGGAGGTTTCTACACGTAAAAAAAACCCCGAGCTTCAAAGTTCAAACTTTGGACGCAACTGAGAACTCGCTATGAGGAGGATGCTAGTCTTTTGTATAGGTACGTCCCTTAATTTTACGACCTCTTTCAATTTCTTTGTTTTTTTTTATGTTGGTCACGTCCCCTGCCCCCGAGTTCCGCAATCTGCGGCGAGGACGCCGCAGACTTGTCTACGCCCGGGACTACCGACCTCCATGATCGGGGCCTGAGGACGGCAGTTGGCCGACTCGCCGTCCCTACAGAAGCAGGCCGTGGCGGAGGTGTGTCGTGTGTGTCCTACACACGCCTGCCTTATCACCAACGCGGGATAAAACCCGACCCCACCAGACGAGGCCGCGCTGGCGGCCAAGGTCCGCCGGTAACCCTGGGGTTATCCTTTCGAGGGCTTACCCGGGGTGCCCGGCAATGGACACTTAGGCAGGACTTAGTCAATGCACGACATAACCGCCCCCGCTGGCCAGCGTGAAGGTATCCAAAGGATATTCCGCACGTAAAAAAAAAATTTTGGTAACCGTCAATATTTCTTAATTAATTGCGTATCTGGCATAATGATATACAGACGTTGATAATTGTTTGTCGATGACAGAACTCCATATAATTGACAATCAGTATCCGTCTTCCCGTTTAAAATTTTCTTATTTCATTACAACCGTATGATTGAAAGTACATAATATTTATAGTATGAATGTAGATAAAATTGTACATTTCAGTGAGCATGATACACTCTGACTGAGGTCTCAGGCGATGGTATTAAATTTTGTACGTGCTTACATTACACTTATGAGCCCGAATGTCTCTCAGAGTTGAAGCAAATTTACGCTCTTCGACTACTGCATTAGGGCCGGACCTACAATAAGAGATTTTCTATTATTTGAAACATGTTATTAGAATACTATTTTAAACCAGTACAAAGGATTGTTTATATTGGAAATGGAAGAAATATTTTTATCTACACTCAAATCGAAAAATTCGAATTACGAATTCAAAGACGATTCTATACATACGCACTTTATAAACGCATATATATAAAATTAAAAATAAATCTTATTATAGTACTGCCAACTGTATCATAAAACTCATTATAGTATCGCTATCTTTTTTTATTCATTAAACTAGTCTAAGGTTTTAGGCTGAATATAAGAAAAAAGGCGCACGCATGCGCAGTTCGAACTGTGAAAAAAATGGCGCCCTTGTAACCTACCTACTTTGTTTAATTTCAATTTTTCCTATGAGTGAAGATAAAGTAGTTTATGAAACTGCCTATAAACAGACTCTCGTGTTTTAATACCCCTTCTTATATGACAGTTGCATAAACTACTCTTATACAAATAAAAGGTATTTTATATAATTCTATTAAAAAAATTAGAAGTAAATATGAGCACCTAAAATATAACGGGCTGTGGTTTTGTTAAGGGGTCCTGGTTAGAGTCCTATTCCAGTACGCCTCTAGCCGAAAAACACTGTTTCATTATCACTGATTTATAAAATTTCATTGTATTATTTCAAAGTGAAGTTTATAAATATTGCGAGTTTACTATGTTACTTTCTTTAAAATGACCAGAAAAACCAACAGAACCTAGTTCTTTTTCAAGGTTCTGTTGCGGCCTGATCACTTGGTGTGACAGTATTGATCGATAAAAATAACACGCATGAGTGCTGTGTTATATAGTAGAATTGAAATTTACTTTTCAAATAAAAATCTATTATATATTAAAATACTATTAAATAAAGTTAAAGAGTTTGTTTGTTGGGTTGAACGCGCTAATCTCAGGAACTACTGGTCCGAATTGAAAAATTATTTTTGTGTTAGATAGCCCATTTATTAAGGAAGGTAGGCTGTATATCATCACGCTACTACACAGGAGAGTGAAGCAGTAATCATAATTGTCAACAAATCGGACCAATATTCTTTCAGTATTGTAAAACGAATAATTTATGTTTCATATAAATGGGTGCCATAGGGGCGAAGTATGCCACGGGCGAAGCCGCGGGGCACAGCTAGTAACGGATAAACTTTCCAACTTCATCAATGATTTAGTATAAATTTATGCACGAATAACAAATTTGTTTCGGAACCGTGTGCATGTTATCAGTTAATTAATACAATGATGTGGTAAAACTATTTATTTAATTGAATATAAAATGAACAACAGCGAGCATACCACGTCGCGCAAAAGCGATTCAGTTTTGGGCAGCGGTTCAGAGGGAATTTAGAATAGAATAGAATAAAAATAAACTTTATTGTACAGCAATCAGAGTATGCGTACTTGGAATACACAGTCAACATATGTACAAATGGCGGCCTTATCGCTTAAAGCAATTTCTTACAGGCAACCTTTGGATGGACACGAATTGGAACATTTATGGGTAGTTATTGGTGTGGTTAATAGGAAAGGAAAAAAATTACTAGGAATTCAGTGCAGGGTGCGACTGAAATAAATAGAACTGAGCGAGCAGGACTCTTACTTGAAAAATAAGGCATCTTACTACGGTCGCGCGCATAGCTAAGGCCGCGCGCTCGTGAAACTGTTTTTCGATGATTATTCCTCAATGGTACATTGTATTTGAACAGTGCTAAATACTCAGCGGTGTCTACACTATCACCATGGCAAATTTGGTCAAGATCGGTATTGTGGTTCCGAAGGAGTACAGTCTCGACCAAACGGCTTAGCCACGTATAAGAGCTTCGCTTCGCTCAGCTCAAAAATAAAAGTAAATAAATAAATAACAATATTGTTTGTCATATACTCTTATCTTATCTATACTCTTATATACTCGTAAAATGTACATGCCTGCATAACTCTATCCCTTTTCTTTTGAACCGCTGTCCAAAACTGAATCGCTTAATGTGCGTCGTTGAACGCCCACACTACCTTTTTTTTTTTTTTTATCGTGCGGAAATCCGACTGAAACCGCACGCCGTCTCGGGTCTACAGACGTCGGGGTGTAAGGTTACTCATAGAGCATATCCCTCGCACTCCGACTGAACCTGGGCCATTCGCAGTGTCCCCTCTGATAAGAGCAGTGGGGTACCTGGAGCGAACCCCCCCCCCCGCGGGCCTTGCAGGCCCGCCATACCACGACCCCCTCGTGCAATGGGGTCAGCTGGCCCTGAAAAGGGCCGTTTGGTCAGACTCTTGGCCGTTGACGTTGACGTTGACGTTACTCCAGAGGAGCAATCAATACACAGTTTTGTAATTTAAAAATGCATTATTTAGTTACTTGCTGCTACGGAACGGCCTTCATGGGCGAGTCCGACTCGCACTTGGCCGCTTTTTTAACAAATCTTATAGTAGACGTAGACGTTCAACAGCGTCCGTTCAAAATCCGTGTAAAATTCGCATATAAACTTCCAACAATATCAACATACTTTATGTAAAACAATACATATAAAGGTTTAATAGAATACTATCGTTGCGGCTGCTGTTGGAGATAAAATCAGAAAGAACATTAACTGTAATTCACCCTTTTATTAGCGAGCGGCTACATACACTGCTATCTTTTAACCCGGACTCTCACTGTGAAAGGGTAATTGCGGAGTCCAACTAGCTCAAATAGGTTTTACTTCCCATTTAGAAAGATTTGAGAATTACTTTTCGTTGGAAAAGCAAAAAATTTAACCCAAAAAGGGAGCGTGAAATGTCATCTGTAGAGGCCGTCAAATTGAATATCTGCATTGTAGTACTGTTTGTATCTATAATGATGCCCCTTATTTCTGAGATTCACCTTTAGATTATCATCAGCCAAAGGGAAGTTATACTAACAAGACCTATCAAAAAACCCCGGCCAAGTGCGAGTCAGACACGCGCACGAAGGGTTCCGTGGCATTTTCTATAAAAACATCAAGAATATCACGTTTGTTGCGTGGGATTAATATTTGTTTTATTTTAATAAATGATTTATTTTTAAAGTGAATATATTATTAAATATTGTGTAAAAATGTCACCTGTTGCCGTTATCAATATCGGGCAAAAACGAGGAAAAATAATCACTTTTGTGTACTGCGGTAATCCCTTCGGATACCCCCCCGCCGGCCAGTGGGGGTGGTTATGTCGTGTCTCGACTAAAACCGCACGGTGTCCTCCCCAAGTGTCCGTTGCCGGGCACCCCGGGTAAGCCCTCGAAAGGATAACCCCAGGGTTGCCGGCGGACTTCGGCCGCCACGGCGGCCTCGCCTGGTGGGGTCGGGTTTTATCCCGCTTCGGTGAGTTGGCAGGCGTGTGTAGGGCACACACGACACGCCTCCGCCACGGCCTGCTTCTGTAAGGACGGCGAGTCGGTCAACTGCCGTCCTCAGGCCCCGATCATGGAGGTCGGTAGTCCCGGGCGTAGATGAGTCTGCGGCGTCCTCGCCGCAGACTGCGAAACTCGGGGGGCAGGGTTCTCTCCCGCTCCCTCTCCGCAGTCTCTTTAGCACGCATTACCTGCTCGCAGAAAGAGGCGGCGGCGTGCCACTTGCTCCCGTCGGAGACCACGGCCCTCACTATGGGAGCCCCCTTAAATATTTATTTTATTCTGCTTTTTAGTATTTGTTGTAATGGCGGGAACGGAATAGCCTCATCTGTTTAATTTCAACTGTTTTAAGTAAGAAATGGAGCTACTGAGGTTATTACAATGTGGTTCCTGTGGTCCCAGGGAAAACTTATTATTACAAAACTAAATAAAATTAAAATTATAATATCTAATTGGAAATGTTTCAAACTATGAATGATTCTGAATCAACGCAATCCCGAAGTATTATTATTATATATTTTTTAATTTTTCGTCCTAATCGAAATCTAATCGCGTGATTTCACGCGTTTTGATAATGTGGCGTTACTGAATCGAGCCCCAGATCGTATAGTATGGAAAAAGTATTTTTTCAGCTGAAGTGAAAAAAGACGCACGTATCGGTTTCCTTCAAAAGTGATAAAGGAATTGAGAGTCGAGTGGCGGAAGCACGTAACAAACTTGTCACTGATAATATGACACAGCGATAGTTATTACCCGTTTTTATTCGATTGGTTCACTTCGCTTACTTCTTCGCCGATAGAAGCGAGATAATGTTATTCTCGATTGCTAGCAGAACGAATTCCGTTTACTTGAAGAGATCGAGTTTCTGTTTTTGAATATTTTCATCGACTCAGTTATTTACGCTAGACTTTTTCCTGATGGAAGTGCTTACATGCAGTCTAACGTTACTAATTAAATGTAATGGATACAAATGTCATTGTACTCTCAGCGGAAGCGAGATTTAAGACACACACAGCATTCTGCTTGCACATTTTAGGTAGATTCCGATGAAATCGATCTACCTAATGGTTTCTTGACTACTGTCGAATTTAAAAAAAAATTCATCATAGGAGGTCTAGTTATGACCCCCTGAGTCCGAAATGACCACTGGTCAAAAAGTTTATATATTTATATATGTATGGTTCCACTTCCCAAAAATTTGCGGCACTCTCACGGTCGCATTTTTGCCCCGATCGCTTTCAAACTGCGGTCAAAAATTGCTTGGGTGTAAACTTAGTTTAAGTTCGTGAACGGGTGGAATCCGGCCTAAGGACACGGTAGGGCCTCACTTTTTGTGGAAATCAGTTTTTCCTCAAAATTTCACGTTCCATGAAAGATATTCGAACCGTTCTAATTTTATCCCATAGTATACATGAATACCAACAACTTTAAATTATGAACCTATTTGCGTCGGCAACATTTTTAATCGATAGGCCATTTTTAAGTCTAAAATAAATGTCTGAAAAGTTTTTCGCTAAAAGTTACCGTTTTCGAGAAAAAAAAATTACACATGTTAAAAATGTTACTGTGTTTACTTGTGTGTGTAAGTCCGTAGTTCTCTATATAAAATAATATTAATTGCTTCACGAAATCTACCTGTGCGTTCCCCCTGCGGGAACGGATTTTTTTATCTGCAGGCTTACCGCCACGATTTATAAAACGGTTCAGTTTCGGAGCAATCTAATACAAGTTATTAGGGAGAGAGATGGTGTTTTACACCCTTTATAACTCCATCCCTGTCCATCTTCATAAGGGCCCAAAATATGATCGCTCATAAGCGAGTCATAGTAGTGTACGATAGAATAATCAACACAAGCATCGGGTTCCGCCGATCCGTGCTAATTCATGATTTAATTTGATTAGTACTATTTCGATCATCAATGGGGTTCGATTCCCGCTTAGTGCAAATATTTGTATGCATGAATATGTCTATTTGCATTAGTCTGGATATTTCTATGTATAATATGTATATATTTACAAAAAAAGTATATAAGTATGTTTATCCGCATTCTGGAACCTATAACACAAGCTAGTTGAACTATGCTTACTTTTTGTCTAGAAAACGCTGTGTAGAATATCGTAGAATATTGATGTGGGATGTAGATCAGAGTGAAACAGCGAGAAATATAAAAAAAAACTATTTATTTAAAGAACACCAAAATGCACCCGGACATTACTTAGTCGCCATCTTAAGTAAAAGTCCCCTCCTCTCTCTCTCGCATATCCTCTCACTCCCTCATACGTTCCGTTTCCCATATTTATATTTATTTATTTAACAAATTCCCTGTACGGCTACCAATGACCGTACATTGTGGTCCTTCGAGCCGGATATTAACGTTATAGTGTGTTCAGTACGCAGATAAAATGTAGTAAATCGATGCTTCTGTCGGAATAAGTTAAATCACTTGTGATAGGAGTTGGTTTACGTGGGTAATGTAATGGCCAGGGTTCAAAACCGTGACCTGTTTTTACGAATTCGAGGTCTAAGCATTTAGAGAGAGAGTTTCATTTACTCTGTCTATTTTTTTTAAAGCCTTCGGTTACTTAAATAGTAGGCAAAATTATAATTTGTTTCACATACATTTTTTCACATAAACATAATTAGACATATTTATTATTTATCCATACAATGCATTGATAAAATTATTATGTTTAAGCACAATAAGTTACTAAATCCTTATGCTAACAAGCAATGGCAAGAAAATTATGCCTTAAAACGTATGCCGAAAACATGACGTGTATCGTTCATTAGGAAAAATATGCCACTATTAATTATGACATTGAATTTTATGCCGACAAATAGGGACCCATTACGAAATTCTACAGAGTATAAAAAATTTAACGAGCCCAATGGCTGTATAATATCGGGTATTTAAATATTATAGCCTGTGCTTTGTATACGGTCCAATAAAACGTCATAATCATTACAGAAGCTTAACAGAGAAATTTATTACTATTTTTAGGGTTCCGTACCTTATACCTCATAAGATCACTCTCTTATCCGTCTGTCTGTCCGTGTTACCACCGATTTTCTCAGGTATGAGTGGACCAAGCAAGTTGAAATTAATACCAGATTCTGAGATTTATAGTCCCTATTAGGTGTATAAAAATCAAGGTCCTGAGTCATCACGATAAAAAGAAATGGGCACATTTGGATTTTCGCGAATCCTAATTAAGTACAAAGGATTACCTTAATTTTCGGCTTATTTCCCTTTTTTCCCTTTACTTCTGCTGTACGACCTTGCTTTCACTCAAAATTAACGGTTCTAGGTCAAGTAGTAAGCATCCTAGGTTTCAGGTCGTAAACCTATATTGTAGTTCCCGTTGACCGTTTCGTTTCTATAGATTGGTACGGAACCCTTCGTGTGCGAGTCCGACACGCACTTGGTCGGTTCTTTATTTGCGGTCTTGGTTTTGGAAAAGACAAAATAATGAGTTATTTGAATGAAACACATGAAAAATTTGAATTTCATCGTAAAAATTTAAGTTACTAATAAAGTGAAATATATTATATAAAGGGCGTCCCACGGCTAAGCTACATGGAAACTATGTTAAATAATGTAGATAAAATTTAAGCTGTTTTTTGAACACATTACAAAATACAAACTAATTTTCTGAAGAACATTTTATACTAAAATATTTACACAAAAGGAGGAGGGTTTAGTCTTCAAAGAATTCCTCCCCATCAATGTCGACTGGTAGCGTACTCGAAAGGCTGGCGGCATTGCCTTGTTAGATGGCAATGCTTATTCTTTGCGCAAAATCCTATAAATATAAAAGAAAAAGTCAATATCCAGGACAGACCTAAGGTAACTGAGCTACCTTGAACCGTCATGGGTAGATGAAATTCTCATCCACATGGGTTTATTTCTTCTACTATCATCATCCTTCTCATTGCGATTTCTCAGTGGCTGTTTTCCCAGTGGTATGTTGACTTTTCCAGGAGAGATTGCCTTCTAACCGCCTACTATATACCTATGCAGTTATTTCAGTTTATAAAGTTGTAGACACATAGGAGACACATGGATCCTCTTAGTTGTCCATTGTAAGTTTCCACTCACAATCTGCGTGGGTAATCGGGCAAAAAGATCAGACATCTCGATACATGAATCACTATATTTCAATTTCACGAATCACTTATCACTCGTTTATAGAAATAAACTTGCTACAAAGTCTAATTAAAAGATAATATCGACGTTCTACAGAACGCGTGTTGCTCGGACGAGATGCAAACGGATAATGCCAAGCCAAGTCAACCATCTGTCAAACTCAAAGTGACGTTTTTGGAAAATGGCCGTCCGAATGAACCGATGTCGGCATTCAACCAGAGAGCACCATCGTTCTGTATTACATCAGAGTGAATTTCATTCACTCTAATCACAAATAACAAGCGCTGTTAAAGTCATATTGTTTGAAAACACAAAACCCAAAGCCATAATAATAAGTAGAAAATTAACAAATTTTCGTGATATTCCGAATTTATGTCTTGAAGTTAGACATGACTTCGCACAGTATGCAACTTAAATATGCAACTATTAACTATGTAAGCCGCTACTTGGTTCTAATTGACTCATTAGCTAGTTACCTAATGAGTTTCCTCTGACCTGGTTTGCTTTATCTGACCTCAGCAATTTACTAGTTATGCTACACGTACTTATAATTTTCAAATTCTCATTGAAACATACAAAAGTTGTAATATAATGGTATCCACCAAAACTAAACGCATACAACACTTGTTTGTTAGTGGGAACAAAACGTCATAAGTACAGACGGTGGTAAAACAGCCATTACATACTAGCCTAAGTTTGTATGCGTTTAGGCGTGGCTACAGACAGTTGCAAAACGACTGAGAGATATGGAGGGTTGAATGAGAGGTGCAATTCGCCCTTGCGCTGAGAGCTTACGCGTGCTAAGATCGTTGTAACAAAATTAAAAAAAAAGAACAATATAGGATTGCATATAAATTTATTGAGTTTTATTGAGAATAATACATGGCGCAGCCGAATACCGAACCAAGAAGGAATTATTGATGAGTAAAGAAGATAAATTATTAGAAGACGTGGACATGGGCTCACCGATAGAATACAGAATGCCATCACCACTTAAACTAGATTCAATTGAAGAAATGTTGCCCAGGTGGAAAGGTTTTAAACAACAGCTGAAAGTTTTCATATCTGCGGCTGGTTTGGAAAAGGTAACAGAAGCAAGGAAAGCTTCCATCTTACTCAACTGCATAGGGCAGGAAGGTCAAGACCTTTACTTTAATATTCTCAAAGGTAATGAAGAAAGTCATAAGTTTGAAGAGGTGCTTTTATTGTTTGATCAGTATTTCGAACCCAAACAGAACGAACTCATCAGTACATTTAATTTCTTTAAACGTGACCAGCAAGAAGGTGAAACATTTGATAACTTCTACTGTGAATTAAGAAGGCTGGTTAAAAATTGCAACTTTAAAGATGATGCAAGAATGTTGAGAGACAGGATTGTTATGGGAGTGTATGACAAGAAAATACAGCAAAGGCTCTTGGAAGATAGCGGATTAACACTTGAAAAAGCAGTTGACAAATGCAGATCCACCGAGTTAGCTAAAGAACATGTGAGAGCGATGACAAAACAAGAGGTTGCTGTGGCAGTCGATGTGCTTCAGAACACAAGTGGGAAGGGCTCCCAAAATAAACTAGAAGCTAAGTATATCAGGAATACACATAATAAAATCAAAGCTAACAATAAAAATAGTGGGTTTTATCTTTATCAATGTTTAAAATGTAATAGACAGCATGGGCCAAGACAGTGCCCCGCTTTTGGCAAAGTCTGTTCTAAATGTCAAAAGTTGAACCATTTTGCAGTAGGTTGTAAAAGCAAATCAGTGAATTTAGTTAAAGAAATAGAAAAGCCAGATGATAATCTTGTTCATGATTTGTGACTAGTTAAAATGTGTCATTCCATTGGTAATAATAATAAGAATTTACAGGAATGGCTAACAACATTAAAAATTGAAAATAAAAGAGTTGTATTAAAATGTGACACAGGAGCACAAGTAAATGTATTGTCATTAAAAGATTTTAAATTGATTGTCGATGATGAAAATCCTAAATGGTCTGAGACATCAATTTTACTTGAAGCATTTGGGGGTCATAAGATAAAACCATTGGGTAAAAGAATATTAAATGTTCATATAAAGAACAATAAAACACTTAAAGTAGAATTTATAATTATAAAAAATGATGTGCGTCCTATATTGGGTTTTAACTCCCTTATAGATTTGGAATTACTAAAGAACTATAATATTAATAGCTTATGTGTAGACAAAAACAGCATTATTAATCAGTATTCTGAACTTTTCCAGGGAATAGGTGAATTTCACACTCCGCTGGAACTGCACACCCAGGTTGATGCACAGCCAGTAGTCAAACCACCACGTAGAGTTCCCCAGGCATTGATGAAAAGACTGGCGGACAAATTAAAGAGTCTGCAAGAACATCAAATTATTGAGAAAGTCGAACACCCTAAATCTTTTGTGAGTAATCTTGTTATAATTGAAAAAAGTGATGGCAACTTAAGAATTTGTTTAGATCCACAACACTTAAACAAAGTATTAGTAAGACAATATCATCTCATTCCGACCTTGCAAGAAATAGTAAGCAAGTTAAGCAATAAAACTGTGTTCTCAGTACTTGATTTGTCAGATGGATTTTATAATATAAAACTAACAGAGAAATCAACAGATCTATGTACATTCAGCACCCCAATGGGCTGCTATAAATTTCTTAGATTGCCATTCGGGATATCAGTAGCTCCCGAAATTTTCCAAAAATACACGGAGAAAGCATTCGGGGATATACCCGGTGTGGTAATTTATTGTGACGATCTGTGCATATGTGCTGAAAATGAAACCGAACATGATAAAATACTAAAGCAAGTACTTGAAAGAGCTAAAGAGAACAATGTAAAATTTAATAAAAGAAAATTCCAGTACAAACTAAAGGAAGTTAAATATTTTGGACACATTTTTTCCAGGGACGGAATGAGAATTGATAGTGATAGGGTAAAAGCCATATTGAATATTAAAAGTCCAAGGAATAAAAAGGAATTGCAGGTATTTTTGGGAATGATAAACTATTTAAGAAATTTTATTTGTAATCTAGCAGAGTTAGTATCACCTTTACAAATGTTATTAAAAAGAAATACATCTTGGTTATGGACAGAAATTCATGAAAAGGCCTTTGATAATATTAAAAGATGTATAAGTTCAGCACCTGTTTTACAAAACTATAATGATAAATTGCCAAATACAATTCAATGTGATGCTTCTAAGGATGGACTTGGTTGTTGTTTAATGCAGAATGGCAAGCCTGTCTGTTATGCTTCTAGAAGTCTAACAAGTGCAGAGAAAAATTTTTCACAAATAGAAAAAGAATTGTTAAGTGTAGTGTGGGCCACAAAAAAGTTTCATTATTACATATATGGAAAAAAATGTAATGTTCTAAATGATCACAAACCTTTAGAAACATTGTTAAAAAAAGGAATACATGAAATTCCATCAGCAAGACTACAAAGATTAAAATTAAAGTTATTAAAGTATGATATTGATTTTAAGTATCAGAAAGGACGACTAATGCACATTGCAGATCTGTTATCCCGCTCATACTTGCCTGAAGTTGATGAAGATCAGTCCTATATGTTTGAGGTAGTGCATTGTATTGGTTTGGCGACACATCTGCAATGTACAGTTGAACAAAAACAAGAGCTTGTAAGAGAAACAAACAAAGATGAAGAATTAATTCAATTATCTAATTTTACTTTGAATGGATGGCCAATTAATATAAGAACCTTATCAGTAAATCTAAAAAATTATTACAAATTCAGGGAAAATATAACAATTGATAAACAACTAATTTTTATGAATGACAGATTAATAGTTCCACAATCCTTAAGAGTTAAGTTCTTGAATAAATTACATGAAGGACATTTAGGAATAACTAAAATGAAACAATTAGCTAGGGGTTTGTATTATTGGCCATACATTGATTCACAAATAGAAAGAATAGTAAGTAAATGTTATATTTGTCAGACTTACCAAAATAATAACATCAAAGAACCTTTGTTGTCACATGTAGTACCAGATTTACCTTTTTCAAAAATTGGTGCAGATATTATGGATTTCAGAAAGAACAGTTATCTTGTTGTATATGATTACATGTCAAAGTGGTTAGATATAAGAAAATTAGCTAGCAAGTCTGCACAATCAGTAATAAATGCACTGGTTGATATTTTTAGTTGCTTTGGCATACCATCAGAAGTAGTAACAGATCATGTTCCATTTGACTCTTTACAGTGTAACAAATTTGCAAGTGACTGGGGTTTCAAATTTACTTATTCAAGTCCACGTTACCCACAATCTAATGGTATGGCAGAGCGAGGCGTTCAAATTGCTAAGAAATTGTTAACAAAATGTCACGAAGACAAGACAGACTACAGACTAGCATTGTTACAGTATAGGTCATCACCAGTTTCAGGTACACATTTCTCACCAGCTCAATTAATTATGAATAGAAACCTAAAAACTAAGTTGCCATCCACTCATAGATACTTAGAGCCTAAGTTAAATAATAATGTAAAAATGGAATTTAGTAAAGTAATACATAGAAATGTAAATAACTATAATAAGAAAGCGAAAACAAAGGGTAACTTTTGTGTTAATCAAGGGGTGTGGTTCTTAAAAGATCCAACAAAATGTAAATGGTATTTGGGTAAAATTATAAAAGTTAATAATAACAGGTCTTATGTTGTAAAAGACACTGAGGGTTGTGTCTATACAAGAACATCTTATCATATAAGATCTCAATAATTTGATGAACTTGGGTGTGTGGTTCAAGGCAGCATTAGGTTAATTTGTGTCTTAATTTATAGTACCTATTAAAACTTAAGGTTTTTCTTTATTTCATAAATACTTACTGTGTAACATACAAACACAATTTATAACAGTTGTTTTTATAGGAGTAATAAGAGTCATATTGCGATTATATAATATTTTCTTGTGGAGGGCGATATCTGTAACTTTTTTTTTTTTTTTTTTTTTTATTTTTTTTAACGAAAGGGGTATGATGTAATATAATGGTATCCACCAAAACTAAACGCATACAACACTTGTTTGTTAGTGGGAACAAAACGTCATAAGTACAGACGGTGGTAAAACAGCCATTACATACTAGCCTAAGTTTGTATGCGTTTAGGCGTGGCTACAGACAGTTGCAAAACGACTGAGAGATATGGAGGGTTGAATGAGAGGTGCAATTCGCCCTTGCGCTGAGAGCTTACGCGTGCTAAGATCGTTGTAACAAAATTAAAAAAAGAACAATATAGGATTGCATATAAATTTATTGAGTTTTATTGAGAATAATACAAAAGTATCTTAAATTGTGTTAGGGATAAGATTCCTTGATAACAGAAAAAAAAGAAATGAATTATTATTGTTATTACAGCTCTTATACTCGGCATAGCCGTTTGTTGGTGGCTGAACTCCTCCGTAACCAATCGCGCGATCTTGACCAAATTTACCACGGTGATAGTGTGGACACTGAGGAGTGTTTCGAAGTGAATGGTTCATGTCCGGTGTAACATTGAAGAATAATCACCGAAGAACAGTTTCACGAGCGCGCGGTCTTAGCTAAGCGCGCGACCGTAGTAAGATGTCTTATTTTCAAGTAAGAGTCCTGCTCGCTCAGCTCAATTTATTTCAGTCGCACACTGCACTGAATTCCTAGTATTATCATATTAGTTATATTCAAGCAATCCATGGGAATCTATTTCGCTATTACAAGTAGCCCGTGTAAAAAGATAAAAATTAATACAAAACTTCAGACTATAATCTATTCCTGTACCAAGTTCCAGCCAGATCCGTTCAGGCGTTTAAGCGCATTTAGAGCGTGATCGAACAACGAACATCCAAATATCTAAACCACGGCACCGACACAAGTTTAGTGGTTAAGGAGTCGGCCTTACGATTGAGAGGTCCCGAGTTCGAGTCCTGGCCATTACACTACTGACGTGAACCCACTCCTAACACAAACAAATGGAGGGGTTAGGAGGAATACTAGTAATTTCGGTTACTAATATTCTTTAAAAAAAAATCTTCCCTTCAAAAAAAAATCCCGGAGACACTTACTCTTGCTCCTATTGATTTGGCTTACCTCCCAACCCCGAGGGAAAAGCTTGCGTCAGAGACTCGTCCGTCAAAAGCTTGGCTCCGAAGATTTTGGTCGGCTCCTCATTTGAACACCCATGTTGACATTCACGATCTGTTTGCTATATTCTGCCTATTAAGGGCTTTTAAAGACCCAAAGTCTGCGGCGTCCTCGCCGCAGACTGCGAAACTCGGGGGCAGGGTTCTCTCCCGCTCCCTCTCCGCCGTCTCTTTCACGCGCATTACCTGCTCGCAGAAAGAGGCGGCGGCGTGCCACTTGCTCCCGTCGGAGACAACGGCCCTCACCCTGGTCTCCAACGAGAGAACGTCCACGCCCAGGACCGCAACGAGATCCCGGCGTTGACTCGCCCACGCAGGGCACTCCACAACGTGTGGAGCGCCGTGTCTTCGCCAGGATCCTCGCAGTGCTGGCACTGCGGCGTTGTCTCCCGGTAGATGCGCCACAGATACTTACCGAAACACCCGTGTCCGTCTGGCACATCTGGTAGGAGAGGTCCCCATGGTCCCTCTCCAACCACTCCTTCATGATCGGTCTCACCGCCGTAATGGTGGATTCCCCCCACCTTTGGTGCTCAAGTCGCACCCTCCATGTCTCCATGAGTTCCTGGCGGAGCAGGGACCGCTGAGCCCTGATTTCTCGGGGCTCCGGCCTATGGCCCCGCTCCAGCGCCTTCTTGCGCCACTGGTACAGCAGCGCAAGGGCTCTCGCTTCCAGGTCCCATGGAGGGGTCCCGGCTAGGAGACATGCCGCCTCGACGGAGATCGTGCGATACCCCCTGATGACTCTGACGGCCATCGCTTTTAACGGGCTGTTTAATACAGCCACGTTGCGGGCCGCCAGAGTCTCCACCCATACTGGGGCCCCGTACAGGGCCATGCTTCGCACGATCCCCAGGTACAGTCTCTTAGTGGGGGCGTTGGGTCCCTTAACATTGGGCATCAGCCGCGATAGCGCGGCCGCAGCCCCCCTCAGTTTCAGGACCAGACTTCGGAGATGAGGTCTGAAGTCCCATCGGCTATCGAGTACGAGCCCAAGGTACTTCATCGTGGGCTCGATGCCGATGCTTACGCCCCCTACGGTTATGCTGGTTCCCGCAGGTGGCCCCCTCCGAGGCCCGTGGAAACACATAGCCTCGGATTTGTGGAGAGCCACCTCGAGTCCCACCCTTCGTATTCGACCCACGACTTGAGCAACCGCTGCCGTGGCCTTTAGTGCCGCGCTTTGGTTCGTTGCTCCCCGCGCCATAACGAGGGTGTCGTCAGCATAACACGTTATCACAAACACGTGTCAGAATAACACGTTATGCTGACACCCTCGAGCAACGAACCGCGCAGCTACCAGTCGTATCCGATGTTCCACAGGAGTGGCCCCAGGACCGACCCCTGCGGAACACCGCACGACACTTCTCGCCGCCCTGGCCCTAGCCAGCTCGGGTAAACTATGGCCCTCTCGGATAGGTATGCCTCGACAATGCGGCGGAGGTAAGGAGGCACTCCGTGATACGCGAGCGCCTCCCTAACGCAGCTCCAGTGTAGGGTGTTGAAGGCGTTGGCGATGTCGAGAGACACCGCCACCACCACCCCACCCCGTGAGACTACTTCCTCCACCAGGCGCCTAACGAGCATGATCGCTTCCACGGTGGAGCGCCCCCGGCGGAAACCGAACTGGCTGTCCGCCAGATCTGGCCCCACGTTCGTGAGATGCTCGGCGAGGCGCTCTGCAATAATCCGCTCAAAGAGCTTGCACACCTCGTCGAGCAACACGATCGGCCAGTAACCGGATGGCTGGTCCGCCGGCCGCCCCGGCTTCCGGATAAGGACCAGTTTCCCTGTCTTCCAAGCATTTGGAAACTGGCCCTTGCGAAGCATGCGCTAAAGAGCGCCATCAGTCGAGGCCCTAGTTCCTCCAGGGCCAGGACCCATGCTCGGCCTGGAATGCCGTCGGGTCCAGGGGCAGTGCATTTCCGGGCTTTAAGCCGGAGCACTGCTACCCCCAGTTCACTCTCCCTGACTTCGGGCACATCGCTCTCGCTATTATCAGCGTCAGGCGCCTGAGGCGGAGCCATACGCGGAGGGACATGCTCCTCCGCTCTCGCTGGGAACAAGGAGTACAGTATAATCTACAGCCGCTACGGCTGGACCCAAAGGAAGCATAGTTTAACTTGCCTGGCAATGGACAATTGGGCAGCATAGCCACCCCCGCTGGCGGGGTATCCGAAGGAATTTCCGCGCGTAAAAATAAAAGCTTGTATTTTCAGATTCAGATTCCAGAATGCGGATAAACGTACTTATATACTTTTTTTTTTGTAAATACGTACATTTTATAGATAGAAACACCCAGACTATTGCAAATAGACATATTCATGCATACAAATGCCCTAGCAATACCACTACGCCACAGAGGCCGTCATATATATTATTTTCAACCTTATCATCATATAAAGTAGGTATGATAATAAAAAGCACTTGTCTACTTGGTACTTGGGTTTCAAAAGGTACTAAGAGTCTATATATATATGGATACTTTAGTTATAAAGGAATGAATTCAAATTGACGAAGGTTTTCGCACTGCGATTATAAGTTTCATTAGTCGAGACACGACATAACCACCCCCGCTGGCCGGCGCGGCGGGGGGGTATCCGAAGGGATTTCCGCACGTTAAAAAAAAAAATTAAAATACCCTCCCTAGAACCATAACAGTTATTCCTTATTCAAAAACTGTGAAATTATTACCACATCTATTAGGTACCTGTTTTCGTGATGTATGATTATAGTAATCGACTTGTAACGATGGCTGGTGCAATTTGAAACAAGGAACTAAAAAATTATGTGTGATCGTTTTAATTCCCGTGACTTGCCTTGGCCTGTGATGACGAAATAATTGTATTGACTGCTGAAAGTTAAAAGCTTTTAAGCGACGTCGCGCGTTTGTTCGGAAAGATTCTTTTTTTTTTAAAGAATATTAGTAACCGAATTACTTATATTTCCCCTGACCCCTCCAGCTAAGCTTAATTGCTTGTGTTAGGAACGGGTTCACTTCGCTAGTGCAATGGCCAGGATTCGAATACGGGACCTATCGATCGTCGAGGTCGACTCCTTAACCACTAGATCTAATAATGACTTCAACTTAGGTACTCAAAATACTGGGGTTGGCAGGTGAGGCCGCCTGTCACCCCAGCAGAAGCAGGCCGGGACGGCGAGGCGACTAGCCCCCCCCCCCCAAAACCGGGGCAAGATCGGGACACTGTGTTTCCCAATCCCGAGGGGGCCATCTCGAAACTGATGATGGCCCAGGGTCAGTCGGGATGCGAGGGAAATACCTTATGGGCAACCCTAAACCCCGGCGTCTAAACACCCAAGACCGCGTGCGGTTTTAATTAGTTCAAGACCGACAAAACCTCCCGCGCTGGTCGGCGGCTATCGGAGGGAATTTCCGCACGAAAAAAAAAAGTACTCAAAATACTACACAACTCTAGTGATAATGTATATGATAATTAACCTCATTGAGCTCATAGACGGCCGTCCGCAAACGAATTACAACCACATAACAAAGCCAAAATCCTGAAACTTCGTACGGCCATAGCTCGTTAGCGATTGGTGGCTCGTGGGAGCGCTACACAGTAGTACCCACTACTGTCGAAATCTATTGTCAAATACCAATGTCAATTCTTAGTATCGATACTGGTTGTTATATTGAATTGTTTCGAGAACAACAATACTATGTGCTCTATATGTACTCTTAGATATACATGACGAAACGTCTTCTGAAAATAATTATATTTAGTTAACTACCAATTCGTTACACTAACACTTAACTGGCTCCATGAAAATTAATAACTCTTGTACTTTTTAGTTTTCGCATACAAAAAGTGGTGTTTAGTCACTATTTATCTTCACGAAAGTGGACGATTCACGAAAATCGAATTTAACATTTCGTCACTTGATCTAAATGAAACGTCATAGCTATTTTACTACCGTGTATGTGTGAAAACAAAAGTGATGCTAAGTGAATCGTGAAACAAACACCTAAGAAATTTGCGATTGAAATAATCCGACACACTATACCATTATAAAGTGTTAAACAATGAAAAAGTCGACCAATATACCAATTTATATCAAAACTGTATATCTATAAAGTGACCCAGTGCACCAAATAAGTGAATAAATAGCAAAAAAAAGTGTAAAATAAAATCATCGTCTGTTCAAACTAACAGACTTCTCGTGTACTTAAGTGCAAAAAATATTTGCAGCATGAGTCATACTATGGAACTACTCAATACTAAATACATTAGCAGTGCACTGATTTGGTAACTAAACTACATCACTCCGTGGCGCGTTGGATAGCGCTGCCGGTAGCAAAGTTGATCATACATGGTCGGGGTTTCAAATCTTCTCAGAGAATATTCTTTTTGTATGGTGAATCTTGCTTAACATACTCGTTTTATATGTGAAATACTGAAAAACTGCACAGCAACTGTCAAGACCGGCTCTGTGTTTTTCTTGCGAAATTAAATATAAAAAACGCGAAGTTACAGTGAAACTCCTATCGGCTAAGAACTTTAGTGTGCATTATTCAAGATCAAAATCATAATAGCAACAATAGTCTACAAAACAGTGCAGAAAACAGTGCTTGCATAATCTACGTACTCAGTGACTTTACTTGACTAAACTGTGAAAATAGAGAAGTTTATGCAACGTTACGCATCGTCAAACTACTAGTGGCTAGAAAAACTGTACAGTGATTTAGTGAAAATTCAACACAACATAACCTAAAACACAAAACCACTAAAAATTCCCGAATCATCGTACACTAACGCCATCTATTGACGAGTAGCGGTATTTGTCAAAGTCGACTAAATAAACCTACGTACAAAGTTCCGGCAGTTGAGAAAAGAGGTCACTACTAAAAGATTTATTAACCGATATTGTCTTCCTACTAAGTTTCGAAGAGCACCAATAGGGGTCACTACCTGTATGGTAAACAAAGTACTAATACTTTTAAAACTTATTTTTCTTCACAATGGAGCAGGTAATGGCCGCACTTCTCTCTATTCAGAAAGAACTCGATGAACAGAAAAAACTCATACACAAAAAAGGGGAAGAAGTGACGGAGAAGGTAACATTAAATATTAACAAAATACTAGAAGAAAAATTAAAAATTTTAGAAGAAAAACATGAAAACCTTAAGTCGAGGGTGGAAAATCAAGAGCAAAGATTATACCATATGGAGAGACAATCAAGACAACGCAATCTAGTCTTCTTTGGGCTGGATGAACACGAAAAATCCTACTCAAATTTAGAAAATATTATAGTAGACTTTGTACATAAATATTTCGCAATACAAATAGACCATAGAGACTTACAAGCGATCAGAAGAATAGGGAAAAAGACTGAAAGACAACGCCCGATAGTTATTACGTTCACGACACTTGGTAAGAAGATCGACATCTTAAAAGGCAAAGGAGCTCTAAAAGAAACACCGTATTATATAAAAGAAGACTACCCGCAATCAGTCTTACAAAAAAGAAGAGAGCTACAGGATCAAGTAAAAGCAGAAAGAGAGAAGGGTAATATAGCCATCATAAAATACGACAAGCTTATTCTACTAAATAACTCATCCAAAGAACTGAAAAACAATAAAAGAAATTTATCAAAATCTCCAGAGAACAACACAAACACCCTTGCCGAGCAGATATCTCAAGCAAACAAAAAGAACAAAACCTCGGCCGGCCACACAGTACAAAGGTCTTCAAGCTTTTCCGAAGGCGTAGTAAAACCGAGCATACTAAACTATCTAACAAATAAAAATAACAACAAGAACAAACCAAACACACAAGCCAACACCACAAATATATAGCAACGAACCGGCCAGCCCCTTCCAAAAAACAACAAACGAACTGAAAAACCTACATCAACACATAACACACATCTTCCAAGCCGGCTGGTCCCCGTGGAAGAGTATGACCACAACCCTCCAAGAAAACCACAAAAACAAAAAACCACTAAACTGGACAAAGACTCTAAGAATTGTTTAAAAATTGGAACTTATAATGTCAGGTCTTTGTCATCTATACACCGATACTTAGAACTCAATAATGCACTGAAAGATATAAACTGCGACATACTAGGACTCTCAGAAACAAGGAAAATGGGTTGCCACATAGAAGAGTATTCAGACTATGTTTTCTGTTATATAGGAGAAACAAAAGGATTGTATGGAGTCGGATTTCTAATAAAAAAGGCATGGAAAAATAATATAATAAGCTTTACTGGCATTTCGGAGCGAGTAGCGTTATTGCAAATGAAATTTGGCGGACTAAACATTTCTATAATTCAGGCATATGCACCCACGGAAAGATCAGACGATTCAGAAATACAAAAATTCTACAACGACCTGAAAAAGGCTCACACACTAGCCGATGAGAAAATCATAATATTAGGAGACTTCAATGCAAAAATAGGGCAACCCAAAAAAGAAGAAAAACTCGTCATGGGACAGTATGGGCTAGGCCAAAGAAACGAAAGAGGTGAAAGACTAGTAGAATATGCATTTGAATACAAACTAACAATAATCAACACTTATTTCAAAAAAAGACCCAGCAGAAGATGGACTTGGAAGTCACCAGACGAAAGTGTTAAAAATGAAATCGACTACATCATGACAAATGTCCCAAAAATTTTCCAAAATTATGAAGTTCTCAATAACGTGAAGTTCCGAACAGACCATAGACTACTTAGAGCAACAGTCCTACTGAGCCAAGTGAGAAAAAGTAGAAAAGGCTTTAAACAACCACCAAAAATCCCGAAAACTGAAGAGGAAACAAGACACTACATAGACAGCCTCAAATTGAACATCGAAAACGAACAAGTAGATACCAGAAACGTTCAATCGTACTACGATGCGCTAGAAGTAACTATAACAAAAAGTTTAACTAGCCAAAACAATCCTAAAAAAGAAAAACGACACAAAATATTTAGCGAAGAAACAATAGCTTTAATTAACCAACGCAGTGAACTAACTATAAGAAAGAATAAAGATGCTAATGCAACGAAAGAACTAAGCAAACTATATAAAGAAACTAGCAAAGCGATTAAAAGAGACTATAGTAATCATAGACAAAAGATAATAACAGAAAATCTAAACAAATTCAGAAGCACAAAGAAAGCATTTAAAGAATTAAACTTAAGAAAAACTTGGATACAAAAATTAGAAGGTCAATATAAAGAAACTAAAACAAGACAAGAAATCATACAGCAGGCAACCACTTTCTACCAAGAACTATACAAAAACAAAAATAAAACCATCGAGGAAGCCAACGAATCACACAATTGTCATAACACGGAAACAATTAGACCGATAGAAGAAAAAGATATATACACCCAGCTGAAACAGCTAAAATCAGATAAAAGTCCTGGTCCCGATGGAATAACCAATGAAGCTTTGAAAGTAGGTGCAGCAGTTTTACTTAAACCTCTCACAGATTTATTCAACCTCATACTAGAAGCTGAAATCGTACCAATCCAATGGTGCACGTCAGACATCATACTATTATATAAAAAAGGAAACCCTCTCGACATCAACAATTATAGACCAATTAGTTTACTGGCAAACATATACAAAATCTTCTCAACCATAATTCTTAAACGCATAACACAAGAAATTGAAAATGCACAACCAATAGAACAAGCTGGCTTTCGCTCGGGGTTTAGTACAATAGACCATATACAGGCACTGGAACAAGTTATAGAAAAATACGAAGAGCATAATAAGCCACTCTATCTAGGTTTTATCGACTACAGCAAAGCATTTGACAGCATAAGCCACAACTCTATATGGAAATCACTAACAAAACTAAACATAAATTCTAAATATATTAATATTATAAAATACATATACAACAACAGCGTTAGCAAAGTCATGCTAAAATCTAGAGGTGATGCAATTAATATCGAAAGAGGAGTCAGACAGGGGGACCCCCTGTCACCTAAATTGTTTATTACGGTTTTAGAAGATGTATTTCGAAACACAGATTGGAAAACTAGAGGCATAAAAATAAACAACAGCTGCCTAAGCCATCTCAGATTCGCGGACGACATAGTTATACTGTCTGAAACAGCAAATGAATTACAAGATATGCTCCGCTCTCTTGCTGAGGCAAGCTCCCAAGTAGGATTAGAGATGAACGCTCATTTGAATTTTGAAAAACCAAAATCATGACCAATAGCATAGAACGACCCATCAATGTGAAGGAAAAATCTATTGAATATGTCCACAATTACATCTATCTAGGCAAACAAATATCATTTTTGAAAACGCACAATGAAGATGAAATTGAAAGAAGAACAAACATAGCATGGAAGAAATTTTGGTCATTCAAAGAAATTCTGAAAGGCGATTACTCAATAAACCTTAAGAAAACGGTATTAGACACCTGTATACTGCCTTGTCTACTGTATGGCTGCCAAACTTGGATATACACGACTAAAGCAAAACAAAGAATCACAGCAAAACAAAGAGCTATGGAGAGAAGTATCCTAAACATAAGAAAAATACAAAAAGTCAGGAGCACAGTAATCAGACAGAAAACAAAGATAACAGATGCCCTCACACAAGCTCTAAAATTGAAATGGCAGTGGGCAGGCCACATATCGAGATACACAGACAACAGGTGGACAATTAATACAACAAGGTGGAAAGGGCCAATCGGCAAAAGAAAGGTAGGGAGACCGAAAAAACGATGGGCTGACGATATCACCAAATTTATAGGGAAGAACTGGCAAACTATCGGCAAGGACAGAGATAAGTGGAAAGGAATGGAGGAGGCCTTCACCCGAGGAGGGATCCATACCCAATAGTAAAGAGAAAACTAACTCTAACTAACAATTAGACAATAAGCAAATACCTAACTAAACACTAACAAATAAAACCCACATTTAAAATGTAAATTAAGGATATGGAAATACAGGCTTTTTATTATATATTATTATAACTACCAATTCACAGATATCTAATCTTATTAATATTACAAATGTGAAAGTTTTGACGGCCTCTGTGGCGTAGCGGTAGTGCATTCGACTGCTACGACATGGGGCGCGGGTTCGATTTCTGTTCAGTGCAAATATTTGTATGCATGAATCTTTCTATTTGCATTGGTCTGGGTGTTTCTATGTATAATATGTATGTATTGACATAAAAAAGTATATAACTATGTTTATCCGCATTCTGGAACCCATAACACAAGCTAGTTAAACTATGCTTACTTTGGGTCTAGAAAGCGCTGTGTAGAATGTCGTAGAATATATATTTATTTATTTATTCGTGAAGATATTGAATTTTTAACCATTCGTTCGGGATGGGAATCCTCTCGCTCGGCAGCATGATTGTGGCAATGGTGAGGATCGCGAACACGTGGGCCGCCACCACCTCCTTCTGCGAGCATGTAATGCTCGCGAAGGAGACAGCGGAGCGCGCCCGGGAGAGATTTAGAACTCTACCGGCTCAAACACAAAAAAAAGTAGCACTTAGGCTGAAATTAACCAGTGATAATCCTTACAACTAAGTTGGGTTCTAGGGCCCACCAAGATCTGGAAGGCGAAGCCAACCTCACCTGCAAGCCGGTGCCTGCTGATTACTGGATGATTTCCCCTTAGGGTTGAGAGATCAGATGGTAGTAATAGCCAATTGTTGTCGTAGGTATATCTCAAATACCAGCTAGCAGCAGTTTGACTTGGGCCCCGAATATTCTGGTAGAGACCCCCTAATTTTATCCTGTAGGATACCCTCGGTAAGGAACGTCTACCTTACTTAGAACCATTTTATTTCATATTATCGGAAGTTTAACACATTGAAATAAAACTATTTTAACAGATTTTATCGCGATTTATTTCATGTTATTTTAATATTTACATTGAACCTGTCGTTTCGGTTTTCAGCAGCCATGGTCGCGGGGAAACTAAAGATGGTTGTTGTCTTGTAGTTTGAAGTGTAAGTTATCTCAAAATACCCGAACTGTGCTGGATTGTTGGTGTTACTATTTACTCAGAATGAGCTCACAGTGTTATGAAGTCTTGTTATAAATAGTATTATTTCAAAATATTTTTTGATCAGAATCGATAAATTACAACAAAGTATATTTTATTCATATCTCCAGTGTACAGACACAACTAATTATATTTGAAAAGCATTATAAAGTTCATAGTTGAAACTGTTTAAGCTTTCAGGTCAAATGCTCCCGTAAAATAGTTTGAGCTTCGACATATTAAGTAATAAAAAGTAACATGATCATAGCTAAACGCTACCAGTACACGTAGTAAATTCCCAACATCAACATACCAGTCGTAAAAAGTTATGAGGATACGGTTTAGGTAGTAAAGATACGAAAATGTGTACAGCTTCTTTAAAGAATTAAGATTTAATGCCTTAAAGGCAAATTGAGGTAGCAATACGATTCTCGTCCGGCGGGGCGACTGGCCCCCCCGCCCCTTTCCAGCGCAAGATGGAGACACCGTGGTTTCCAAACCTGAGGGGGCCATCTCGAAAAATGCCCCTTTGGGTTTGGGAACCACGGTGGCCCTGTCTTACCCCCGGGAAAGGTGGGGTGGCGCCCTACTGCCCCGGCCTGTTTCCGCTAGGGTGACAGGCGGCTCCACCTGTTAACCCCAGGACTGCGCTCATGGAAGAGCGTATAACTGCTTCATTAGCATACCGCGTGGCACGGGAAAGCCACATGGTTATGCTGAGCTCTCATCACACTAAAACAACCTGTCGTGAAGAAATACTACGCACAGCACAACGACGGCTTACCCATGCACCGGCCCGCAAGGTGCAGTGCGGGCCCGTCTTCGGTTGGGCAATGTCCAGGCGTGGCCTGGGCTCTAGATGGAGACAGCCTCACTCAACCAGGGTGCTACGGTGCTACCACCTCTAAAATAGAGAGACAATTGGTATACTCACCGCGTTGGAACTATTCAACAGCTGACTATCCTCTTACTATGAAGGTGGTATTAAGTTGAAACTTTTGTCGTATATTATTAAGTACTTCCGCAAAAAAGTTTCAACTTAACCGAATTTGGAACATACTTTTTCTTGTTATGTTATAAATGATAAGAAAATCTATTTGAGCTCAAAATTTGTTTAGCCATGTCAATATAATAAACTATCAACGTTTTATATGAAGTAGGGCAGGGATATATGAAAAAAAGACACGTTGTTAGCTGCAAGTTGTTCAAATTAAATTCTTTAAAGTTGTCTAAAGGTGTATTTTTCTTCTAAAATACCGATGTGCCCTGATCCCACAACTTGAGCCTTGTCCGGGATCAATAAAGAAAAACAATTGAAATGTTTTAAGTCCAATTAGTAGTTGGTGAAAAAACTTTTCTTATTTATTACCGGGTCGGTGTAGTAAAAGTTTCTAAATCGATGAAATGAAAAAATACGTAGGTACTTTATGTAGATTTAGAATCAATAAGTTAAACAAGAAACAAGGGTTTATGTTACAATTAAAGTTTTATAAAAAATATGAAACCTTGTCGTGGAAACTCAATATAAAATTTTAGGAATGTTAATCTATATTTGAAATTGTCGGAAGTTTACGCGAATGTCACACATTGAAGTAAAACTATTATTAACGGATTCTATCTCAGTTTATTTGATGTTATTTTATTACTGAAATATACAAAACTATTTTTAACGGATTCTATTGCGATTTGTTTAGTGTTCATAATAATCAGGGTAAATAATAAAATTACACCAAATAAATCGCGGCCGAATCCGTTACTTATATCATACAGTTCCATTATACATACATATATATTACATTATAAAGCAGTTTTTTTTATATTCATTCTGTCAATTGACTGCACCCCGCTGGATGGTGAGAACCTAGGCTGAAGTCCAGAAGATATTGCCCACCATCCCAGATGCTGACGATCCTAAAATGGTGGGCCCAACCTTGCGGCCTCAAAATATGCTAACACTAATGTATGTAAGCTGTAACTTCTCTAATTAGAAGGAAAGCCATGTCATCCATAATAGGATCCCCACTAGGAGACTGTGCCAGAGGATTGTGCGAAGCATGGTCCCGTAAGGGGCCCCCGTATGCCCATACGGGGGAGACTCTGGTGGCGCGTAACATGGCTGTTTTAAACAGCCGGTTAAAAGCGATGGCCGTTAGAGTCATCAGGGGTTATCGTACGTATTGGTACAACGACACCGCGGTGTCTGAGAAATCAGGGTTCTACCCGCAGCAACGCCGCAGTGCCAGCACTGCGAGGATCCTGGCGAAGATACGTCGCTCCACACGCTGGCGGAATGTCCAGCGTGGTCGAGTCAATGCAGGAATCTCGTAGCGGTCCGGGCGTGGACGTTCTCTCGCTGGAGACCATGGTCGAAGCGCAACTGAGTCGGCGGAGAGGGAGCGGGAATGAACCCTGCCCCCCGAGTTCCGCAGTCTGCGGCAAAGACGCCGCAGATTCGTCTACGCCCGGGTCTACCGACCTCCATGAACGGGGCCTGACGACGGCAGTTGGCCGACTCGCCGTCCTTACAGAAGCAGGCCAAGACGGAGGCCTGTCGTGTGTGTCCTATACAAGCCTGCTAACTCACCGACGCGGGATAAAACCCGACCCCAGCAGGCTAGGTTGCGGTGGCGGTCAAAGTCCGCTGGTAACCCTGGGGTTATCCTTTCGAGGGTTTACCCGGGGAGCCCGACAATGGATACTTGGGGAGGACACCGTGTGATTTTAGTCAGTCTTATTCCGACACGCCCACCCCATCGTTGGCACCGATGGGGTGAAGCCCGTGGGGTGTTCCACACGATAAAAAAAAAGCTTGGATAACAGAGATATAACCTAAGTGACGTTGGTTTCAATTTTATATTTGCTCTGTAATATTTACTCCGTGTATTCCTACGTGTACTGTAATGCAAAATTGTAAATATGGTAATATTTTTTTTTATGTTTAGTACGTCAAATTGACTGCACTCCGCCTCATGGTAAACTGAGGTGAAGTCTAAAAAGTGGACCCCCACCTAGACGGCCTTGACAGATTCTTTTTCACGCCCCGCTTAAAGAACGCCGGATTGGTATATGAATTGGTATTGATTATAAGAAAGTAATTATATGTGATTACAAATTTTATAAAACTATTTTTAACGGATTTTATCGCGATTTATTTGATGTTATTTTACATTTTACATTAATCCCGACGTTTCGGTTGCTTTTCAGCAGCCATGGTCACAGGGAGACCAATGTAATATATAAAATGAATAATCGTCGGGATCAATGTAAAATAGAAAATAACATCAAATAAATCGCGATAGAATTGGTTAAAAATTGTTTTATTTCAATGTGTGACATTCGCGTAAACTTCCGACAATATCATACAAATTTTATATTTGTGGTTACATCATCGATCGAAATGTAAATAAGGAAGAACATTTTTTACATTGCTACTATAATTTTTTCCTCCAATTTAACTTACATTTTCGTGAAGTTTGGTTAATTAATCGGTGCTTACCGTAGTTATAATTTATGACCTTGTACGTTAATTATTTCGGTGAATGTAGGCAGTTACCTTACTGCTCATAATGCTATAGGTACTTATTGTATAGACATTAATTATACACCCTGTTTGGTGTGTAGGTCGGTTTGAATCCTATATGAGGGAGGCTACCATGGAACGTACATTCGAAATTTCGAGACAGCACGAAACGGGTAGCTACATACCATGAAGTTACTTCGGATTTCTTTCGACAAAGTTTAGGCAAAACAAAGTGTTCACGTACCGTTCTATCGTAAAGATTTTTTGAAACGTCGGATTTACATTTCATAACATTTGACAACCTCTGTGGTGTAGCGGTAGTGCGTTCGGCTGCTAAGCCAGAGGTCGTGGGTTCGATTCCCGCTCAGTGCAAATATGTATATTTTGCATTGTTCTGGGTGTTTCTATATATATTATGTATTTATTTACAAAAAAAAAGTATTTGAGTATGTTTATCCGAATTCTAGAACCCATATGACAAGCTCTGCTTAGTTTGGGTCTAGATGGCGTTGTGTACTTTGTCCTATAATATTTATTTTATAAAGGTGTCGCGAGCTCCATATGCCCAGCATAAATATTTATAAAAAAAAACTGAAAACATGACTATTCGTTATACAAACTGTGCTTATTTTGGGTCTACATACATGCCAGGGCCTTGGTTCCTGACATTTTGGAGTCTGACTTTGACTCCATTTTGGTTTACCTTGACTTTTACCGGAGCAATTTTCATCTCACCCCCCCCCCCCCCTCGGCCATACCAAGACAAGAAAACCTTACCAACAGGCTAACTATTCTTCAATATCCTCCTAGCCTTGTCTCAAATAAGTTGGGGTCGGCTTTCAGTCTAACTATGGCTAAACGGCTTAACTTCGATATTTTTCACGAAGTGAATTCCATCTGACCACAACCCATTTGTCTTTGTCCATTTGCCATCGAAGTTAATAGGCTGACTATTATGCAATTTAATATTGATTTTACTATCGCATTGTCGCTGTCGCTTTTAAATTATTCATCCATTTTATCAAACGAAACTATTGAAATAAACTTGTTATCGCAATTAACAATTTATTCGTGTATTTCTGTGTCTATAACCTATTTTCAAACATATTTTTCGCACAAAACATACATTCAACATGACAGTTGTATAAGATGTTCTATTTCTTATGTGAATGTGATGGAAGGTATGTAGTTGTGTGGTATACCGCCTTCTTATAGTTGATATTTCGCTCAATTCTTTAGAGTTATTTATAGTATTCTTACGGTACCCTAAAAGCATGAGTATTTTTTAGGTTATTCAACTTTTTAGAATTCATGCCTGTCTGAATGTTTGATACCTCATCAGGCAGAAACGGTTGAAGGAAGTCCAAATACCTTATTATTGATGTAGCGATTATTTCAATGTTGACTGGTACAATAAACACACAATTAAATCTTGAGCTTAAGAATATATGCGACAGTATATATACAAATCAAGGCCGCTAGTAATTGTTTCTCTGAAATAATGATTACATCAAGTACTGATGTTTATTTTTTTTCTGTTCTTAATATTTTCAAAAAGGTTGTAAGATTGAATTTGTGCTCCATGGAAGGGGGGGGGGGGGGGCGACACGTAAAAAATATACCATAAATGTTTCATATGTTCCAACAAAATTCGACAGATCATGCTATCGATTTTATTTTATTGAAAGATGAAAAAGTTTTGAGTTTGTTGAAAGGGTAAGGTAAAGAAAAGATATCGCTGTTATGAAGGGGTTTGAGAGTAATTTTTCAAAAGTAAGAGTCGCGTCACTAGAACTTATACTTATTTGCCGGCTGTTTTATAAAAGGTGTAGACAAAAAATACCACATAATTAATCAATCAATCAGCCTATGCAATAGTCTGATTGATAGAAACGAGTATCAATCAATCAGATCAACTAATCAAAGGCCTATATCCACTGCTGGACAAAGGCCTCTCTCTTTCTCCGAATGGGCACCACAGCACCTAATGCTACACATTCCGCATCCAGTCTACCCTTTTCAGCACATATAGTACTGGTGTAATTTTGAAGTTAACCTATTATTTATTTATGCAATGATGTAGAAGCTTGTTTTTAAGAATATTAATAACTTTAATTACTAGTATTCCCCCTATGTGGGTTCACATCGGTAGTGTAATGGCCAGGCTTCGAACCTGGGACTAACCCGGGACTTCTCGATCGTAAGGCTGACTCTTTAACCACTAAGCTACTGGCTAAGAGGAAAATACATGTCTGGATACCCTTTTAGGAAAAAATAATCGTGAAAATATATTATGTGAAATGTTAAGTGTTTCTTACCAACAATATTGTATAGTCAATTGTGTTCGTAGAAATAAAACTGGCAACAAAAGCGAACTAAAGTAGGTTATAATACAGAGGCCAGGTAGATTGATTTTTATACCATCAAATTATAACAATTCATGTATTATTCAATAATGCTATCTATTCGGCCTTTTTGTTTGACAAAGAATACATGTCAAACATGTCAGTCGCGTAAGTCAGTCTTACTTTCACATTATTATCTGATAATAATGTAAAAGCAAGGCCTAATTGACTTACCTATGCTCAAAGTAAACTATTTTTATTATAAAGGTCAATGAATTTCAGTGGACGTTGATATTTAAATTTGTCTGTGGGCGTGACAAGTTTGAATTATTATTTGAACAATAAAAGTAAATATAATTTAGTAAAAGAATTACTAAAATGTTTAAACATTGATTCAACTGAGTTTTATGAATATATGAACTGTTATTTAATACTGTTGTACGGTTCACTGAGTAAGTCAGGGAAAAATATTACTTTGGTATTTAAGGGATTTTGGGTACGTAACGGACTGCTGAGACGAGGTCTCGAGTTCGATCCCCAGTCGTCCCGGGTACACACCTCTGACTTTTCGTAGTTATGTGTGCATTAATAAATGTTAATTATCGCTCGTTTAATAATGTGCCCGGTAGATGGCAATAGGCTCGCCCCCTATTACATTGGGACCTCAACATTACTGGCAAATCGTGGGTGTGTAATACACCTCTGCCTTCTTCTGCCCCTTCGGAGATACAGGCGTGAAGTTATGTTACATGTTATGGTAAGGGATTTTAACCAAACTGCCATTTTGCCATATTTTCCCATAAGGCTCTTTACCAAATGGTCTCAAAACAGTGTCTCCTAAGGGAGACTGTAACATACACGTTTCCTTCAAAACCCTTCATGATGACATATGTGACGTAGCGCTAGAGCATTTGACTGCTAAGTCAGAGGTCGCAGCTTCGATTTACGCTCATTGCAAAAAATGTTAATTGCATTGGTCTTAGTGTATATGTATAAAATGTATGTATTTATTTAGAAAAAGAAGTACCTATCTAAATATATTTATAACCATATGTATATTAGCCATGAGGCATCCATTATGACACCGATCCTCTCTAATTTCACAGTTCATATAACGCGACAATATACCGCTCGTTACTCCAAAATGTTGACTAAGGGACGTTCCATGTTTTTGCTGACTACTAATTTCATTGTGTTATGAACAGTTTTTTTTATACCACTCAGGTGGCAGACTAGCTCACGGCCCACTTGATGGGAAGCGGTTAACGCGGACTATGGACGCGTACGACACCAGGGGCGTTCACACTCGCGCTGCCGACCCTAAAATAGTATATATAATTTTATAATTATATTTAATATTATGTATATTATGTAACTATAATTTTTCGAACCCACATATAGTGTTGTCTATAGACAGAGAATCGCTTCGAAAAGTCACTATGTCGCACCTCACCGTCAAGTAAATAATTTGAAAAATATTTTCAGGGTGTTTATATGATTTACAGGATCACTTCATTGTCCGTCTGGCTGTCCATCTACCTGTCAAGACCCTTTTCTCAGAAACGTATAGAAGCATCAGTGCCTTGAAGCTGTGACGGTTGGATTCACCGCTTTCATATGATTTTTTCATAGTGCTATCATAAGAATATGTATTGCCATTTACAGTTATAGTTTCGAGAGTATTTTTATGAGTTATCTACATATTTTGAAGCTACCCACACATAATAAACATTAAAAAATCCGTTCCCGCAGGGGGAACGCACAGGTAGATTTCGTGAAGCAATTAATATTATTTTATTAACATGTTTAATTTTTTTTTCTCGAAAACGGTAGCTTTTAGCGAAAAACATTTCAGACATTTACTTTAGACTTAAAAATGGCCTATCGATTAAAAATGTTTCCGACTCCAAGAATGTTCACCGGCTAGAAGTTATGATTTTTTTCCCGAAAAATTTTGGTTTTTCCCCCCTCCACTTTTAGTTAAAGTTTTAATCTTATAGGTTTTTAATTAAAAGTTGTTGGTATTCATGTATACTATGGGATAAAATTAGAACGGTTCGAATATCTTTCATGGAACGTGAAATTTTGAGGAAAAACTGCGACCGTGAGAGTGCCGCAAATTTTGGGAAGTGGAACCATACATACATATATATATATATATATATAAACTTTTTGACCAGTGGTCATTTCGGACTCAGGGGGTCATAACTAGACCTCCTATGAAGAATTTTTTTTTAAATTCGACAGTAGTCAAGAAACCAATAGGTAGATCGATTTCATCGAAATCTACCTAAAAGGTGTGTCTGCACTTATGTGCGTACATAAGTGCAGACACACCTTAGAGAGAGAGAAGAGAGAAGAAGTTATAATTCTTGAAAGCAAAATTTATGAAATTTTGAGATTAATTATATGACATGGATACTCCTTTGTGAATACGTTCGAAAGAAATTGGGCTATTTTGAATGAACGATCCTGTATATATATTCTTGTATATTTATCTGTTTGCTCGCGATGGACGCAAAAAATACTGCACAGATTTTGATGCGGCTTTTTCTATTAGGTTTTTTCTATCAGACTTAAAATCTCCAGTATGTTTGATTGCAATTTGTTAAGTAGAACCGGAGATATGACCAATACCGAAAACCAACCGCCGCGCATTCAATAGCAAGTACCATAAGGTCTGTAAGTTTTTTTTACAATCATTGCTATATGAAAACCTTACCGTCCCAATGTAGCCCAAATATTACAGATTAAAAAATAATATTCCCATAAAAGATATTGGTATAACCGAAATTATTGCGGTGTAAAGTTCTAGGCAATCCAGGTAATGTAATATTCATTACTTCTTCAGTATTTCTAATAGCTTTATTACATTTGGAACTATAAGCTCACCAATGAGCTTTAGCAAATGAACAGTTAATTAAGCATAACGTAGCTCTCGAAGGCGTGTTAGACTTAGGCTTAATTTACATTACCGCGGAATGGAATGGAAGCCCACAAAATTATACATAGCATATTTGAACGTTTTGTCAATTGTATAATATACAAACCAACACGGTCGCTTTACAAAGAAATCGGTAAGTGACTGGTCGACGCTTCGCGTGACCAAAATGCTGGCTTATTGGCATTGCCATCCAACGTGGCAATGCCTTTTGGGTACGTTACCAGTTGACATCGATGGGGAGGAATTCTTTGACAACTAACACATTTTGTACACACTCTTTTTTAGGATGTAAATATTTTAGGTTATATAATTTTGTTTCTAAAAAGGACTGATGATCTTCTAGTTACAATGAAATTTAACAAAAGAGAAAAGTTACATAAACTAACAAATAAATAGAGGTTGCATCTTCTGCGGTATTCAAAATATAAGTAGCGATATTTATGTTGTTTTTTTTTAACAATAGTTTTAACAATAGTAAGAAAATAAGTGGTTATCTTTGGAGGAAAATATATGGTCAGCACGGTAGTGAAAAAAGTGCTCAAAAGTGCTAACACGGCTTTTCTCGATATTAAATAAAACTAGAGGTCGTACAAAAAAATGCTCTACCTAAACATTTACAATTTAAAAAACATCTAAAAATCTTTGTCGGTCAGTCTATAACTACTGTTGGTGCCGTTTGTGGAATAAGATTAGATCATAGCGCAATTGACATAAAGTTTATTACGTTATACATAATTTTGTTACATAAATTGGCTTCCATGAGCCTTAAAGCAGTATTTGCAATTGTCTTTCAGCTAAATTTATTTCAGTATTTTAAGAGGATATTACCGGCGGCGCGCTCCATTCAAAGAACAGATAACTCATACATATTTTGATCAATAATTAAGTGATTACGTTTCTAGAAATATTGTAAAGAGCATAGGTCTCTAGTGGCATCGATGTTAGGTACAGACAATTGGTATTGGTTGGATCACCTCCAAGTTTGGTGCACCCTGGGCAACGTGGGCGATGACGCATCATTGATTGCTCCTCTGGAGTAGCTGGCGTCAACGTCAACGGCCAAGAGTCTGACCAACCGGCCCTTTTCAGAGCCAGCTGACCCCATTGCACGAGGGGGTCGGGGTATGGCAGGCCTGCAAGGCCCGCGGGGGGGGGGGTCGCTCCAGGTACCCCTCTGCTCTTATCAGAGGGGACACTGCGAATGGCCCAGGGTCAGTCGGAGTGCGAGGGATATGCTCTATGGGTAACCTTACACCCCGGCGTCTGCAGACCCGAGACGGCGTGCGGTTTTAGTCGGTTCAAGCCCGACATAACCGCCCCCGCTGGCCGGCGAGGGGGTATCCGAAGGGATTTCCGCAGACAAACAGACAAAAATGTAAAAAATCACATTTTCAGCATCGGTTTCACTCCTAAAATTCGTGAATAGTCTTTTTTAACTTTCAATGTGCAGTTTTCACTTCGTTACGATTTTTTTATATGTATAGATTATAATTTTGGGGTCCCGCTTACTTAAGTTTTAAACTGCTATTAGTATCGCGAATCACTATTTTATTTTCGTGCGGAAATTCCAACTAATACCCGGTTATGTCGAATTCGAAAGGACTAAAACCGCATGCCGTCTCGGATCTTCAGACGCCAGGGTGTAAGTTGATATCGCGACTCGAATGTTCTATTAAAATAATTTTATAATTTAAACAATAGTACGCGTAGTCCCAAATTCACATAAAAAAAAACAGTTTACATCGAACGATCTGCTTCGTTCATTACACAGGATTGGTTTAATTTCGACCAGATGTATCTAATTAAGTAGCACCATTTTCACAAAGAGGCCGTCTGACCTTCGCATCCCAAGAGAGATAGAGACAGAGTCAATTAACTTAATTACTTAAAATCATAGGTTACCAATTTTTGGCTAATACTAGGAATTCAGTGCAGGGTGCGACTGAAATAAATTGAGCTGAGTGAGCAGGACTCTTACTTGAAAAAAAAACATCTTACTGCGGCCGCGCGCTCGAGAAACTGTTTTTCGATGATTATTCCTCAATGGTACATCGGACATGAACCATCGCGCTTCAAAACACTCCTCTGTGTCCACACTATCACCGTGGTAAATTTGGTCAAGATCGCGGGAGTGGTTACGGAGGAGTTCAGCTACCAACAAACGGCTATGCCGAGTATAAGAGCTTTGCTCGCTTCGCACGCTCAGCTAAATAAAATGTAAATCAAACGATGTAAGTACACTACAATTTACATGCAAGCAACTCTTAATTGAGTTCAAACTGTAATTCAACAGCTTTGAAGAAGTAACAAATTCCAAAGTTTCAGTTTCCGTTTCGCGGTAGATTAAGCTTTAGGCGCGCAATAAATCACAACGAAAAGAAGGTGAAAATGTAAAGCAGGCCAACCCGTTTTAACAAAATCTTCTTTATCTACCGAAATAAATGCATAATAATAAAGCGTAATTAGAAAGCGTTTCGGCGACACATTTATTATGCGTACAGCTAAGGAGTGGAATTGCCTGCCTGAGTCTGTGTTTCCGGAAAGCTATAACCTCGGAATCTTCAAGTCTCGAGTGAATAGGTTCCTTCTAGGCAAACGTGATCCATCGTAGACCACATCGTCACTTAAGACCAGGTGAGATAGAGGTCAAACGTGAGCCTATCGTCCATAAAAAAAGAATATTTTTCTTTATCACACACAAGAAGCTAGCCCATCACAACATACAAAAGCCTAGCGATCAATATAGATGGAAAATAAACATCTCTATCTCTATCTATCTCTCTCCTCACCGTATTCGGCTACAGTGACTTGCCACTAACTATTGAGCCCTTCGTTGGTGCGCTCTCAGGAGACTGGCATAGCCTATTTTTGATGTGCATTACGACCACATATGCTACAAGTCAGTACCCCTCCGACGTAATTATATTGTATGGCCGCCGAATAGTCGGGCCTAGAGCTCGTCAGGTTTTACATCCTCTCAAACTCTGACACCATGGTGTGTGCATACCCTATTTAAGAAACTTCATAGTATAAAATACCATGTCTATATGGTTTAAAGGTTCAATTTCAAAAAACAGGCATGATTAAAGTATTGGAATCCGTCGCTTGCTTCATCGTGAGGAAGTCAAAGTCAAAGTCAAAAACCATTTATTCTGTATAGACCACTAATACGGAACTTACAAAACGTCAAAAAAAAAATCATCTAATGTTTGGCAAATGAACCACCGGTTCGAAACGCGGCCCTGGCCTGAGAAGACTCCGGCAAGAAACTCGGCGGGCTGTTTTTTTTTGGTCTATTTACAAACATATTTACTTAACCTAAGTACAATATTTTGTTTGAGTAGCATAGAGAGAGAGCAAATAGTTCATATGCAAGCTTGTTTGTCGTCTAAATAGTCTTGAATTTTATAATAGCCTTTTTGGCAGAGTTTACTTTTATTTTGGCTATACTAAGGAATGTGTGTAGAGCACAAACAGTAGAGGCTGGTATACCGGTACCACCAGCACGAGTCCCATATAAAATATAGAATATATATTTTTGAAGTTATTCCTCTGTAAATGCCACTTCTAGGATATATAGCTCTGGCTGCCTCTGTTAGAGCAAGCCAGTGTTGTGCGATTTGCGACACTCTGGGATTCTATTTCTTAGACTTTTACTTTATTTAACTTGTAACAATTTTTATGCATCTTAGCGACATCTATTGATTCGTCTTAACAACTTAACAGTCGTGATATCGATGAGGTCTCTGAATTTTACGCTGCTGGGCGCGAGATGGCGCCTGTAATTTGTAACTCCGCTTATCGTGTCTGTTTACATTTTGTTGTAAGGCGATTAGTATTGTGTCTAGAAATTTCCGTTTAGTTCCGGTGCTGACGGATTTCGAGAGGATTCTAGTAATAAGTAAGGCTCAGATGGAAGCCGGATGTTGAGTTAGTTGTTCTGGTAAATTCGGTTTCGTGTGTTATAAATACGGGTCACGAACGTTAGTCAGGACTTTTGATCTGTTATCTGTGGAGTAAAGGAGTTTGGTCTGTCATTTCTGCTGCGTAATTTATTGTGAAATTAATTCTTGGTTGGAGAGAGTATCGAGCATTGTGAGCTGTTCATCACCCTGATCCTAGGCATTGCGTGCACTGCGACACCTGGAAACACCTGAAAATCAAAGAAGCTGGAGACGTGAACTTTGTCAGGAAGAGGTCGGATTCTGTACACAGATTGCACTGGTTCACAAGGTCACGTACTGATTTTTTATTTAATTTTACATAACCTTACTCGTTAACATAAATAAGTAAAATTTCAGCCCAACGTTTTGCTGCTCCAATAAGGAGTTCAGGAGAGTATCAAGGTGTGAATAACCTTCTCCTAATAACTGTTCCACCATAACTCAGACCAGCATCGTTGCTGCTCCGAAAGTGAGCTAAAGATTGTTTGAATTATCTGATATCTCAAGAAAACCCAGCCAAGGACTTATGTATAACTATTGTGTATTATTTTCTGTATTTAGATTAGCACTGGCGTTCTGAGTTGCTGTATGTGTATGTAATCTTTGGACAATTATATGTATGAAACCTCCAATTTGTTTCTTTGAAGGGTCCCCTTGACATGCACAAATATACTTAATTATTTGTAGCTTATTTTTGTGATTATTGTTACCTAGTTAGGTATTTATTATCGTTGTGAAAAGGCGCCCAGGGATAAGTGAGCTGGGGTGCTTGGTTGGGGACCTCCACGCGGTGCACCCTGGGTAACGGAGACGGCAGCGCCTCTCTCCTAGGGTGGGAGAGACGCTGCCGCCTACGGCCAACTCCGACCGAGGCGAGGACGGCCCTGTTGAGGGCTGTTCGGAAGCTTTCCACGTGTCCCTCTGATTAGCAGATGGCACAGTGGAGAGCAAGTAAGGGGGCCAATCTCGAAACCGGAGATGCCCAGGGTCAGTCGGGGTGCGAGGGATATGCTCTATGGGTAACCTTACACCCCGGCGTCTTAAGACCCGAGACGGCGTGCGGTTTTAGTCGGTGTAAGCCCGACATAACCGCCCCCGCTGGCCGGCGGGGGGGTATCCGAGGGGATTTCCGTACGAAAAAAAAAAAAAGGGATAAGTGAGCTCTTGTTACCATACCGTCTGGGTCAGCTGGTGAGTATCCAGGATAGGAAAACTGGCTATAAACTATAACCCTTGATCTTCTAGGTACAACTGTTAATACAGTTAAACAGCTTTAACTTTTATTATAATTATTAGAAGATTAATTGTAATATTTTTTTTTGTAAAACTTTATTTTTCATATAAGGTTTTAAGTTAACTAAACTAATAATCTTCAAAATTATAATATATAAAGAATGATTCTTTAAGAAGTCTTAGTAATATTTTAACCCTTAAAATTTGCAATTTTATATCATTATTTAATATAAAGCTAAGATATTAGCTTAAATATAAAGTGCTTTAGACCAGCTGATAAATCTAACTATTTATAATGTTAACTTCATCACAGTGACAGTAACAAGTTAATATTGTGGAAAAGTACAAGTGTTTTAAATCAATACGTTACATCTTAGTTTTTGGCTACGGATGTTTTTTTGCCATCTACAGTGTTTTTCATTACCTAGAACCGTAATCATTCGCTCCTGAGCATTTTATGCGCTGTAAAATTTTGAAAACAGAATGCGTCTCGTAATATTTTTCATTTTGTTGTTTAATATACTCGGAAATTACACAACCCCATCTATATACGAACTAAGCATAGTTTGTAATATTGATTCTAGAATACTTTTTTTTTTACATCATTTTTTTAATATATAAATATTATACACCATGAAAAACACAGACATATTCTTGCTAAGAAATGTTAATATACGTAGCAGAAATTAAAACCATACCCCTGATGTACCCAGCTCTGCTGCCACACCACTCACTGCAGTCCAATACTATGTTCAATTGATGAAAAATATTATGTAAAATAAATCGTTACAAATATCAATAATGTAAATGAAATGTAATGTTGTGTAATGCAAAGCGGCTGAAGGGAATATTAGAGAATCTCAAACTCGATGGACTACCGACCGTAAGTAATCAATATTGAAAAAAAATTGCTACCGCCATTAGGGTTAACACCCCGTCTCAAAGCATTCCAATTCGGAAAGGTAGCTTTATTCGGATAGATTATATATAGCGTTAGGAAAAGGAGCGTAAATGGAAATTTATTTTTATAACAGTCGTGTTTGGTCTCGCCAATATGTTAGATATATGGATAAGGCAGAAAGACTTCAAGAATGTTTCTTAATACATCTTTTTTTTTTTTTTTTATACCATTAAGGTGGCAGACAAGCACACGGCCCACCTGATGGGAAGCGGTTACCGCGGCCTATAGACGTGTGCAACACCAGTGGCGTCACAATCGCGCTGCCGACCCTGTAAAGGAATGGGAATAGGAAAGGAATTTGGGAGGGGATGGGAAAGGAGTATGGGAGGGGATGGGAAAGGAGTTTGGGAGGGGATGGGAAAGGAGTTTGGGAGGGGATGGGAAAGGAGTTTGGTCTCCGGCACTCTCACTCACCAAACGGAACGCAACAGTTCAAATACTGTTACTTGGCGTCGATATTCTGTGAGAGGGTGGTGCTTCCCCGGTCGAGTCGGCCCATTCATGCAACGGCCAAAATGGCTGTTGCTTGACTCTACCAACTTTATCTTTATAATATTTTATTATCTTAACTTCAAGACAAGGAGACGACGTGTAACATATGTTGATGACTATTAGCAGTATAATCTGCCTCTGTCTAGTATGCGCGTGTTACTAGACATGAGTTTTTTGTTGAAAGGCGAAATTGATAGTATGGACCTTCTATTTAATATAAGTTTAAATGCACCCAATACTCGTAGGTACTAGAAATACTCGCCTGTTCAGTATTCCTCTACATCGCACTAATAACGGTAAAATGCAGTTCTCACACACATATACTAAGTTGTTGCAATGACAATTTTGATAACATTGACATCTTCCAACTCTCAAAAAGTGATTTAGTCAAAAATATATTATTATGTTAAAATTTAACTTGATTCAATCATCATCTTCTAAAATATGTTTAAAAAAATGTTAGTATCATACTTGCCCAAATAAATATTACATAAGAATTGTTAGAATAAGATAGTAAGAATATTTATTAGTTAAAGTATTAGTTAGTATTAGTAAAATATAATAGTAATAGTATTAGTAAGTATTTAGTAGTTAAGAGAAATTTTCTACCTAGGAATATTTCAAATATTAATTTTTATTTTAAATATATACTATATATTATTAATTAATATCTTTGAAGGCATTTTTTTACAGAGAAGTGGGATAGTTTCTCAGTAAAACGTACCACAAAAATGCATAGATTGTAGAATAGTGATAGGGCTCGCATAGCTCGCTCTGATACACTAGCTGATGCCCGCGGCTCCGCTCGCGGAGTTCGGTTATCGGTTTTTGGTCATATCTCCGATTCTTCTTAACCGATTGCAATCAAACATATGGTTGTGTTTAAGTCTGAAAAGACCGTTCTAATAGAAAAAAACCGCATCAAAATCCGTTCGGTAGATTTTGCGTCCATCGCGGTGTTTGCCAAGAAATTCGTATATCCATCCTGCCAACAAATGTTGGAAGTTTTTACGAACCGTGAAGTCCTCAAATATTTGCGCGGGTTGAGTTGAATCTACGAGTTCACGATCTTAGGATTTAACAGTAAACAGTAGTGGATGTTACTCCATTCAGTTTCGAGGGGTACTCGTAGAGCGATTGCGGAATAAGTGCATTTTGATATGTATGGAATAGTCCTAATAATATTATGAACGCGATAGTTTGTGAGTATGGATGTGTGTATAAATGGCTGTTTGTTACTCTTTTACTCAAAAAAAATTGATACAGGCATAGATTATAATCAGCAATAACACATAGGCAATTTTTTTTAATTCCTGGAATAGGATCCCCTGGGAAGCCGGAACGGCACCAGAAATCCACGCGGGTGACACCGTAGGTGAAAGCTGGTAGATTATAGCTAATTTTTTTTTATTTTTTTTTTTTATTTAGGAAACAGACAGTCCTATACAGTTTTTACATCAAGAAGAAAAAATATATACTTATAGACTTAGAGTTCCATAATAGTTTAAGGTAGTTTACGGTACATTACAATTAATACTGATACATACAAGAAAGAAAAACAAGAGTAGTTAGGTACATACAAAACATACAGTCATGTACCGAATGAAGACAACCGTCACAATTAAGTGCTAAATAACAAATATAATGATTTATGTGGTTAGGAGTTGCTTGCGTAATTTTATTTTGTAAGCAGCCAAACGATTACTGAATATATCTAATTCTTTAAAATCATCATTACATGTGTCAACACTACGTCTAAAAAAGTTATTACTGGTATAAATTGTTCTATAAAAAGGCACCGAAAACAAGTTCAATGAACGAGAACCAGATCTTGGTACTTAAGAGTACTATCTTTTCTAGAATGTGAGGGGCGTCGATATGGTTATTTAAAATTTTAAATAGAAATACCTAATTCTTCAATCTTACTAGTATATTATAAATACGAAAGTTTAGGGGAATGAATAGATGGTTTTGTTACTCAATCACGTCAGAACAGCTGAACAGATCTGGATAAAATGTAACAGTCGAACGTTTGCCACTACTCCACAAATATCATGAAATATTATGCTGTTTTTAGGGATTTTCTTTAGAAAAGCCCTATTGCTATCGAGTTGTCGTCGTCGACGTCGTCGTTGCCAATTTTCTGTCACGGTTTTGGGTATGAAGGAGATGAGCTATCGAGTTGCTATTTTCGGTAATAGATTCGTGCTGGGGACCATTGCAAGATAAAGAAAAAATCGCAAAAATCGCAAAAAAAAAAAATCGCAAAATCGAAAATCCCTTTTATTCGGCTAAGCTCGTCTCAGGAATTCAATTTATTTTTTAAGATCCTGCTACAATAATGAAAAGAAAACTGCAAAACTAAAAGTATAACGCCTTAAGTGTCATAAATTATGAATATAAAAAATACTTTCTTTTTTAAATAAGCTTTCTAGTAAGTGTATAACAAGATAAATTTAATGACCCCAAACATGACGGGTTTATCTGGTTTAGTTCAGCAGTTCCTATAACTGCCTACCGTCACCATCTTCTGACCCTAGGTATCATGTTACATCAGCGAATTGGCCAAAACAAAACAAATGAGTCCTAACTCGATTGTTTTATCGTATCTAGTTCAGGAGCTCCTATGTATACCTTCCGAATCCATGATCAGACCAGTTTCATAGTACCATATTATCGCATGCTGCCTTTGCCGGGTCCTGGTAGGAGGGGTAGACCCAAGAAGTGCTGGCGTCGTAGAAGATGACATGCGTGCCAATGGTCTCACTACCATGGATGCCCAAGATCGTGTGAAGAGGAGAAGTAAAAGTCAGAAAGCGGACCCCGGACTTCGAGGAGACAGCCTCGGGTACGACCGGGACCAACTCTAGGACAATGATGATAGTTATGCCTTTTTTTTTACGTGCGGATACCCCCCCCACCGGCCAGCGGGGTTGGTTATGTCGTGTATCGACTCAAACCGCACGGTGTCCTCCCCAAGTGTCCGTTGCCGGGCCCTCCGGGTAAGCCCTCGAAAGGATAACCCCAGGGTTGCCGGTGGACTTTTGGCAGGCGTGTGTAGGGCACATACGACACGCCTCCGACACGGCCTGCTTCTGTAAGGACGGCGAGTTGGCCAGGCCCCGATCATGGAGGTCGGTACTCCCGGGCGTAGATGAGTCAGCGCCGCAGACTGCGAAACTCGAGGGGCAGGGTTCTCTCCCACTCCCTCACCGCCGTCTCTTTCGCGCGCATTACCTGCTCGCAGAAAGAGACGGCGGCGTGCCACTTGCTCCCATCGGAGACCACGGCGCTCACCATGGTCTCCAACGAGAGAACGTCCACGCCCAGGACCGCCTAAAGAAACAATATGCCATAGCATCGTCATTTGAAAATCATGAAAGTAGAGTGAATAACGTGGAGATGCGGTCATTGTGTAGTATGTGTAAAGTAAGGTTGGCTGATAGGAAGAGGAATACAGATATATCGGAATGGTGTGGCCTGAAAGAGAATGTTGTTACAAGAATTGAAAAGGGTATGCTAAGGTGGTTTGGGCACTTGGAACGAATGAGTACTGAGCGGATGACACACCAAGTATATAAGGCAGATGTAAGTGGGCAGGCAAGCCGGGGTCGACTTGGCAGAGCATACACTGATCAAATTAATGAGGATTTGAAAAAAGGGCAGGTCAAAAGCACTCGAAACCGGTGCGCTTGCATGAAAGGTTTAATGACAGTGAAGGAAGCTCGTGAAGTATGTAAGGACAGAAGCAGATTGCGGGTTGTTGTCTCTGCCTACCCCGGAGGGAAAAAGACGTGAGTATATATATGTATGTAGGTATGTATCGTTATGCTAAAGGATTGTTAAGCCTTTATATTTTATGCCAAACTTATTATGTTTAAGTAAATTAGGTCAAAGAAAGTTATGCCAATTTTAACCTAAGTTTCGTTGTCTCATAAAAATATTGATGTGTACAATGAATTGTATGAATATGAATGAACTGAACTGTTATTTATTTTGTATATGAATTCGACAGCCATGCAAAGTTTAGCAATGGCAAAAAGCTGCCCGGCAACTTTTTTTGCGCTCCATTTATCAAACAGACCGACCGATACAATGACAAAAGTTTTGTCAATTGAGTACTTTTTGTTTGTATAAAAACTCCAATACTGTTCTGAACCAGACTTCCTCATTTAAACAGCGAATTTTAGTTAAATACAAATAGAATAAGAACTATTTATATATCTAGTTTAATGAGTACTAGTTGTTGTTGGATTCTGATTCCATTCTCGCAACTCATGGGAACCTATTCCAGGAATAAGCCTTTATATTATTCCAAGCTATAATCTATAACTGTACCAAATTTCAGCTAGATGCATTCAGCCGATTGACTGTGATTGAGTAACAAATATTGAAAGGTCCATACATCTTCACAAGTTTTCATATTTTATAATATTAGTAGGATGAAAATTTTCTTTAACCAATACTCTTTGATCGGGGCCTGAGGACGGCAGTTGGCCGATTCGCAGTCCTTACAGAAGCAGGCCGTGGCGGAGGCGTGTCGTGTCTGCCCTACACACGCCTGCCAACTCACCGAAGCGCGATAAAACCTGACCCCACCAGGCAAGGCCGAGGTGGCGGCCAAAGTCAGCCGGCAACCCTGGGGTAATCCTTTCGAGGACTTACCCGGGGTGCCCGGCAACGGACACTGGGGAGGACACCGTGCGGTAAACCATTTTTCTTAACTTTCTTTCTATTCACATAGACGTATAATATTTATTTACATTTTTAATACATATTTTAATACTACAATAGTTCACCCAACATCCACAAGACCTGCGTAATTATTTAGCAAAGCTATCCGGGGAGCCTCCTTTAAAGTTCCTTCTCAAATATTATGCATACATTGTAGACACATAATATCAATGATATTTTTACAATTTATTGTCCAAATTTAAGACCTCGCTAAAATGACGTACTTGTTGGTCTCGTGGCGCTTCATCGTCTATATAAAAAGCATCGCTCTGTGCAGAACACGTTGTTCACATGAGAGTACAGTCAATATGGTATGTTGTTCGATCCGATTTTTTAAACGTTAGCGTTTAGAAACGGATTGAATAATAATAACATTTTAAATCAGACTCTTTTAAAACACAATATCAAAATCGTTATACTTATATTAAAAAAGTGATTTATAATTATTGTATAAAATGAACTACATCTACACAACATGCATTTCGTATTTAGTTTGAAACAAACAAGTACTTAGGTTAATTTCAAAATCATAATATTTTAATCACTGCCAAATCACTAAAAGGCAAAAGTGTAATTCTATAAAATAGATGCCTATGTAGGCATTTACTAACTTCAACGCTTAATAACTTCAAAATAGTTACCTGATGTAACAAAGTGAAAATAAAACACATCACATAAAACATTACTTCAATTCTGGATCCCCGAAGGGGTAGACACGTTTCGCCAGTTATGTTTAGATCCCAATGTAATAGAGGGCGATCCTATGACCATCTAGCGGGCACATTACTAAGCGAGCGAAAATTAATATTTTTAATACACACATAACTAAGAAAAGTCAGAGGTGTGTGCCCGGGGCGACTGGTGATCGAACTCGAGACCTCGGATCGGCAGCCCATTACAAGTACTTAGGTTGATTTCAAATTAATGATGTTTTAATTACTGTCAAATCACTAAAAGGCACTGCGGTCGACATCTTGAGTGGTATAGGTCCGCGTGGCGACGAGTGCGTAGAACTCTCCTTTGGAACGTTTGGAATACAAGTTTCATATGGACCACGGCCAAACAGCCCGGAAGCAGTACATTTTACGTGCAACGTCGGCCGTGAAAGCCTAAAGATTGATATTCGTGTTTGAACAGTTTTCTAAAGATGCGGGTTGGATCTAGCAGTGCAAAACTACGCACTTAATTATTCTGAAAGGACATGTAAAATAGGGGTAACTTATTGCCAGGGGCCTTACCACAACACTCTCATAGCAATTCAAAAGCAATACAGTTCAGCTGAGGAAGAGAGATGGTGCTATACACCGTGTATAGCACCATCTCTCTCCCTCGCCTGAACTGTATTGTCTATATAAGGCCCTAGGACGTTCATATAAATTCTTACATATAGAGGAGCGCCTGGGGGTTTCGACCTCAGACTTTTGTAACAGTGAATGTATCCATATTATTCAGATGGGATCTTGTCCTTTATGCTCTAAATTGCAAAGTTTACCGGAAACTTTCTTGTGCTATTGTTTTTTTTTCGGTCAAAAAAAAATAAAAATTGAATATAAATATTTGCCAAATTGAAACTATCTTTGTCATAGTAAGATAAGCACTCAAAAAAAGGAATTATTTGATAACTTAATATTTGTCAAAAAAGTTCGAATTGGATGAAACAGGGTTAGCTGTAGCGTGTGACCTAGTTAAACCAAGGTAATGAAAAACACCAGCTATATATGCATTTCATTGGTGAATAAATGTATTCAAACTAAGAATAAATAAGTGGGTTTTCTTGTATCTTGACTGTGTAGCTTGATTGTATATCCTCTGTGGCGTAGCGGTAATGCATTCGACTGCTACGGCAGTGGGCGCTGGTTCGATTCCCGCTCAGTGCAAACTTCACGCCTGTATCCCCGAAGAGGTAGGCAGAGGTGTATTACACACCCACGATTCGCCAGTTATGTTAAGGTCCCAATGTAATAGGGGGCGGGCACATTATTAAGCAAGCGATAATTAACATTTCTAAATGCACACATAACTACGAAAAGTCAGAGGTGTGTGCCCGGGGCGACTGGGTACCGAACTCGAGACCTCGTCTCAGCAGTTCGTTATTTACGCCACTGGGCAATCGCTGCTTACAATCGTCATTTACGCACATGATGTAGAATTGCTTTTATGCTTGTTCTTCAACATGCCCACCTTTTCACTTAATATCGTTTTAAAATAGCTGTATGCTGTATTTCGTTTGTGGATTGTTACAATGGGATACTTTTGAAGGTGTAATTGTGGTTAGCGCCATCTGTAGGACACAGTCACAACTACTGTGATTGCATCGATGTGGCTGACTTTACCGATTCCCCGTCAGATGGCGGGAGTTATGCGTTCGGATCAGTCAGGTCATTCTCAGAGAAGTTTCGAGCTAGGTATCTTCACGTAAACAATTCTAGCAAGATCTAGAATTAATTTGATATATAAGGATGGTCGCAGTGACCCTATGATTCATTATTTGTTTGAGAGGTCATTAGTCGTGTCCATACAAGTCATTATTGTGAATGGTTATTATTGAGAAAAATATATTACCCGATTTGGAGGTTATAGTTCGTGTTTGTTCCCAGATTTGATCTGGTAAGTTATTTTATTCCAATGCTGTCAGTATATTCGCATAATGGGGATGTGTTATTGATAAAAGTTGTATATCTTCATCACAGGGTCGTTAGTTCTTGGAAAGAACCTTTAAAAACAATTCAGACGGCAGTGACTCTGAGGTTGTCAATCAAGGTGGCTTGGATACCTTGACATTGGGGAGCAGATCGCAAGGAAAGCTCCGGGATCTGTTCTGCCGGTGCTCAACCACTGTAGGCCCCGCGGATACACGAGATCCATAAGGTCAAGATATCTTTCTTAATGTAATTGTTCATTGCATTACTGCTGTCCGGCGCGAGGCTGCTGTATGGTATTACTGAGCTGTGCCACTACTGGCTGGCATCTGATGAGAATCACCCCTGGGTACGGAAGTAATTGCATGTCTACATATGGGTGTACCTGTACCTGTGTTCTGTTGTATCTTGCTGTGTAACTTATTCTGTGTATCTGTCGGTGTGCTGTGACCTCTTAACCTAACTTATATATATCTGTATTCCTATTTTATGTGTGACTATCTACTGTATATCTATCTGTGACTTTTCTATTTCTCTGTTTATAAATATATGTATGTACAACTGATCCTTGAGTTTCATTGGAGATCAGCTGACCTGTGCACCACCTAAGAACCTCTGTGGAAAGGCGTCCTGGGATTAGGAACTCATTCTTTTGCTCACCTGGTCTAGCCGGTGAGTAACCTATTAAGAAAAAAAGGTTCCAGGATTCTATACCACCCAGGTTTTCCTCTTCACAATCTTCATTACCCCTCGCTCAGTGATAATAAACCTTTTACCATTAGGTGGGTTTATTTCCTACCCTTGTAGTAAAAAACCTCAATAAAGATAAATAAATATCGTAGGTCAAAGTACACAACGCCATCTAGACAAAAACTAAGCAGAGCTTGTCATATGGGTTCTAGAATGCGTATACACATAAGTAAATACTTTTTTTTTGGAAAAAAAAAATACATATTATACATAGAAACACCCAGACCAATGCAAATATACATATTTGCACTGAGCGGGAATCGAACCCTCGACCTCTGACTTAGCAGTCGAACGCACTACCGCACACAGAGGTTGTCAATAAAATAGACTGACATCGTTCCATACCCATATACATGATATACTTCTATACAAACAAATAATATATGTAGGTATATGGTATAACCCCGTTGGCTGGCGGGGAAGGGTACACGTGGGGGTTTCCACACGAAAAAATAAGATAGATAGTATACAGACGAATAGCAAGGTATATATCATAATATTTACTACACACCTACATATTGTGTGTCATAAACAAGGATGAATAATGGTTTCCATTTATTAATATATATTACGTCTTACGCAAAGCACGTGATCAAAGGTAGGTGCGAGGGAAATGCTCTATGGGCAACCTTACACCCCGGCGTCTGAAGACCCGAGATGGCGTGCGGTTTTAGTCGGTTCCAGCCCGACATAACCACCCCCGCTGGCCGGCGGGGGGGTATCCGAAGGGATATCACACGAAAAAAAAAGGTATTTTTACGTTTTGTTGCTTTGAGAAGGCGTAAATGATTACTTCTTTCATCTATAAGCACTTCGAAATTCATCAAAACTCATTAACTACTTCGCATAAGTATGTCTTTCCAATCGAAAAGTTCCTAGAACGAATTAATTTTCGTTGATCAAAATTGTTCGTGGCTCAAAGTTTTAACTCTACACCAACAATTAAATATAATACAAGTTTTATAACAAACATGTAAAATACTTATAAAAAACCGGCCAAGTGCCAGTCGGACAGCCGCACGAAGGTTTCGGTACTATTATCTATACGATGGGAGCCCACCTTTTTTTTTTTTCACGTGCGGAAATCCCTTCGGATACCCCCCCGCCGGCCAGCGGGGGTGGTTATGTCGTGTATCGACTAAAACCGCACGGTGTCCTCCCCAAGTGCCCGTTGTCGGGCACCCTGGGAACCTAAGCCCTCGAAAGGATAACCCCAGGGTTGCCGGCGGACTTGAATGACTTGAATGGGAGCCCCCCTTAATTTATTTCGTTTTAAATAGAATCCTTTGATTTTTGTCAATGTTCAAGCTTTTCAAATTTGAAACTTATAAACCGCTCTCCTGTAAAATTGAATTTTTGCACTTATGCATCGTTGATTAGAAAATAACGCGTAAAGCATACTTCTGCTACTGCAAACTTTCACAGCTTACGTTATAACTTACCACTCTTTCTTGTCATTCTTTAGAAAATAAACTAAATATACAGCAGTTTATGCATCTTCAAACAGAAACATTTAATTGTAGAACTAATTGCAATTCACGTAATAACAATATAAAATAACATTCAGTTTTATTCTGAACATATTCATAATTTGAAACGGCCTTTACCATTGAACCCGCGTCTGTTTTTATTTAACGACGTATTCTAAAATTAAACCCAAAACCCTAAGTCACAGATGCACGTAATTGTTTTAATTTCACCCGTTTTATCAAAAAATTGCAACCAAATGAAGAGTTTTAACAGTGAATAATAAAAATACGACAGCAAAAGATTATGGTGTGTAAAGCCGGTCAAAGTTTTTAACTTTAGAATTACTTGTAATATGAAGCAACGACATGACGATATTAAGCCTATAGAACTTTTGTTAATATTGAGTTATTTATTTATGAGTAACTTTGGGAATAATCCCAAGTTGAATTCTAAGGCATAATTGAATTTCTAGAAAGTTTAACGGCTCGAGTTTGTGGTTCGGTAGTGGAGGACTTAACGGGTATATTCAGTGTCTCCGTTCCAGTGGTTAGTTGTTTCGAAATTCGGACAGAATTTAATGTTGTAGCAATAAATTCTTTAGTTTATGACATTAATATATATTTAGTCTATCTCTCTGATATCAAATTACTGTTACGTTCTAAGCCATTTTGTAGTTTTACAGTGAAATTAACCGCTATACTTAATGATTAAATAAATAGCTGTGACGTTTATATTTTAACATTATATTCAGCTCCTAACGAACCTTTTGTATCAATTTCTGTGGCAATTTTTGCAATAATATAATATTTTATCCTCAAAACTTTAAAAAATTAGCGAATAATCTTAATTAATATTATAAAGGCAAAATTGTTGTTTAGTAAGTTTAAGTTTGGTATAGAGATAACTCTTAACCTAAAAATAAATTAAGTACTTTTTGCTTCGAAAAAATAGTAATATTTCGCAGTAAAGAATATTTAACGCAGGCAGTGTTACGGGCAACATATATAATATTTTAAGTTTACCTCAATTTCCATTTTCAATTTTCAGTGTAAATATCACTGTGCATTTAGTTAGCTTCATTAACTTACATTACAATATTCAACGCCTTTTAAAAAAGAACATTTATATTAGTCTATTTATACTTGTTTAGTATCTAGAACAAAGTGATTTAATTGTATATTAATTAATTAATTGTGTTATTTTTTGCACACGGGTTTTACCTTTGGTCTTGTGAATCTAGTTGTAAATGTAGAAGCAGTGATTTTGACGTTGAATAATCATATTTAATTTAGACTGCACTCTCCACTCTCCGCTCTCCGCTCTCCGATCGCCGCTCTCCGCTCTCCGCTCTCAGCTCTCCGCTCTTCGCTCTCCGCTCTTAGCTCCCTGCTCCCCGCTCTCCGCTATCTACTCTCCACCCTCCGCTCTCCGCTGTCCGCTCTCCGCTCTTCGCTCTCCACTATCCGCTCTCCGCTCTCCGCTCTCCGCTCTCCGCTCTCCGCTCTCCGCTCTCCGCTCCACTTAGCTTCGCTCCACTCCACTCCGCCCAAATTCGCTTCACTCCGCTCCACTCCACTCCACTCCACTCCTTTTGTTTTGTATACTACAAAGATTGCTAGTATAATGGTATTAGATGTATCGAGTGAAGACTGTTTCAGAAGGATACACTTCATGCCCATATTGCTTGTTCCATTTATATATTCATCGCAAATCTGTGTTAATAATAAAGGAGCCTTTGGAAAGTTAATCTGCATTAAGAAGGAAATTAATAACGTGGATATGGAATTTATGATAACGGGGAAAAGTAAAAAGGATAGCAAGCCACCCTGCGTTATTGTTGTGGTGTATAATATTATTGTGAACATTTTGAATTTTTTCTGCCTTAGAATCAAGTTATGTTGGTTACCTTATCAGCTGAATTTATTTCGTAAATATCTCCTTGCACCCGGCATTGAAGACCCGACACGGCGTGAGGTTTTGGTCGGTTCGAGTCCGACATAACTACCCCCACTGACCGACGTGGGGGGGGGGAGGCGATTTCCGTAAAAAAGCACAGAAAGGCACAGTACCAACCTATAGTTGGATTCAAATCCAAAAAATCAAAGATCATGATAATCAGTCCACCCGTTCTTGTGTTCCCGATCATCACTAATACGACGATGTATCACTAATATGATGATGATGATGATGACACATATAGATAATATAGAATTATCATCATAATCACCAATTATTTTTTTCGTGCGTTAATACCTCGGATACCCCCAGATAGCGAAGGAGGTTATGTCGGATTCGAACCGACTAAAACCGCACGCCGTCTCGAGTCTTCAGTAAAGTGGCTCACCCGGAGAGAGGGCGGGCGCGCAGCGCCCCGCCGTCCCGGTCTGCTTTTGCTTGGGTGACAGGTGGCTCCACCTGAGCGATCTAAGACCTGAGTCTCTCCCGGACCCGTTCCGCCACCTCCTTCTAGCGAGCATTAATAGCTATCATCATAATCACCTTGAGACTCCTCTCTCGAAATTGTTTCTACTGATTGAATAACCTAGTGAACCTAGTGCCCTAGTGACGAACCTTCAATTGCAATTAGTTTCGGTGTGACATGTTCGTTGAATATAACCTTGGTTTTGTCCAAGTTCACACCAAACCGACGGGTCGAGAGGCTCCATTCAGGCTGTGCAGCATCGCGCCCAGCAGCTCCAGCGACTTTGCAACTATGACGGTGTCGTCGGCGAACCGAAGATGCGAGATTTACTCACCGTTTATGTTTATATGCTACCCAGTTCAATCCATAGTTTTGAAGACGTCCTCCAGCGCGTTGGTGAATACTTTGGGCCCTATAACATTCCACTGTTAATCAATTAAAATTAAAAGCAAAAAATAATCTTCCAAATCAGTTCCGGCGTCTTCGGGTTATCGTAGAAAATACATAAATAAAAAAGATTCAGCCGTATTGAGAACCCTCCACCTTTTTGGAATTCGGTTAAAAAACAAAAAAAAAACATAATAATCGAAACAGTTACTCTATACAATTGAACCGAAATTAGCCATAATTCTGAATGTAACTTGGCTCTTTCTTCAAGAAATATCTTCATCAACTGAGCTACTCATATCTGTCCTAGATATTAACACAAATTCTCGCCTACATTATATTTTAAGCAAAATATATTATTATGAAAGTAAAACAAAATCTTCCTTCTATTGAAATTGAAGTGAAATTATTATCTTTGTCCTTGTATTTATTTCGAATTATACAGTCTATCCAGAAGTCAATTTGAAATTATAATTAAATATGAAATATAAATTAAGTAGCTATTAAATATAAATTGAGTACTGGAGATATTAAAGAAATAAATCAGACAGATCTTGTCAGCCGTCCATTCCTTCACTCTGCAACCGATTTAACTGGCCAGTTGAACCAGAAATGATTGTCTAGATACCCGAAAAAAGGACACATATATGTTCGGATTTTGAAGGTTTATTTTTTGTGCGAAATCGATTTTGTATAAATTTTATTAGAAAAAGTAGGAAATTAAAATGATTTCGCGCTCAAATATGGAGACATCGTACTCCAAAAGTTTTTGATGTCCTTGGTGTACAATAAAGAGATGTTATTATTATTATTATAAAGTATCTCCAAAAATAGGTACAAAAGTTGATAACCATAGGTACTCAAGATGGTAATGTACCAATGTGCCAGGTCGCTTAACGACCTCCGTCCTCCATGAGCGCAGGCCTGGGGGTGGCATGTGAGGCCGCCTGTCAACCTAGCATAAGCAGGCAGGGACGGTGGGGCGACTAGTGCCCCTCCCCCAAACCGAGGCAAGACGGACACCGTGGTTCCCAAACCCGAGGGGGCCATCTCGAAACCGGAGATGGCCCAGGGTCAGTCGGGGTGCGAGGGATATGCCTTATGGGTAACCTTACACACTGGCGTCTGACGACCCGAGACGGCATGCGGTTTTTAGTCGGTTCAAGCTCGACATAACCACCCCCGCTGGCAACCGGGGGAGCGGGGGGTATCTGACGCTTTCCGCAGGAAAAAAAAAGTACTCAAGATGCCTACGATTATCTGCCATTATCTCATTTTACTTCTGTATTATATATACTATATGCTGACTCATCACTGACTCATTCATCTTTGTTTGACTTTATGGGTTCGACAACCGTCTGACCTCCCAAACCTGAGAGGAAACCCTGCACTAGAACCTCGTTCGTCAATGAGCAGGTGTCGGTACACGTGCTAACAGGTGAGCTGGGGCTTACAGGTGACGTTTGGGCAATGAAGATCTTGGAGGGGCCCCCAAAAACCAGTAGCAAATGACCTTATCATGAAAAATGCAATGCAAATAAGACTATACTCCAATGAAACTAATAATTTACTGTACGTAAACTAGTTGTTTACCGACCAGCTCTAAAACGTTACATAAAATAATATACAAGAATCGAAATGTTAAATTCATCCTCTGAAGATTACAAAAATAAATTAAACAACAATTATTCATTAATTCATTCCAATGTAAATATCGTTTGTAAAGTTAGTGTTCAACAATTTCTGAGGGCGACTGTACATTGAACTTCGAAAACAAACAATTCAGCCTCTGTCTACAACCATCGCTGAGATAGGGTTTTTACCAGATACCAGTGCGGTTGATAGAGATATAAAGCCTCGCTAAGATTAAGATAAACGTGGTAACGCCTCAGTTATAAATCTTTCAGTGGGTGGATAAAGGGCTAGTCACGTGGACTGCGTGCTACTGATTGTATTCGATGTCGGCTCCGGACATTTCCTTGTTTTAATGAACTTTATATTTTGTTGTTAAATAAAAGGAAAAATTGCCATTTATTTCTCTTGATAAAAAGCACGTGTTATTTTAATTGACTTCAAACAGAACATGGTTCTCAAGGAGGATGTCTTGTATTTTAGTGTGATGCAATATCTTCGCAGATTGTGAAGAAATTATAATGAGTTTTTCTTTATTGACACAACAGGTTAGACTATATTTAGATGGCAACCATTTCAAAACATATTTTTAGCTTATTTACGCGGTAAATTTGTGGAAGCCGGTTGGAAGAAAACAGATTGTTATATCACATTATACAATCAAAAGAATTGGTAACTAGAATTCATTTATAAAATAGATTTTTTTATAGTGTAAGGGGTTTTTTCTCTAGCCTATTAAGACCTACAGTACCTACTCGAAGTCGGAGTAAAAGAGGACACGGGGAAAAACAAAGGAAGGGAGGTGGGCCTATACACTGAATACTACTGAAAAGCAATTTTAGAGGCATACCCGACCGTACTCTAATGGCCTAGCGACCGCTAGGCCACTGGAGTACGGAAAAATCATTGCTCTTAAATACAATCTCTAAAAAAATATATATTCACCGGCTCTTAAGCAAAGAAGACATGATTGTGAAGTTCATTATGCAAATAAGGGTTAAGGACAGTCGTCAAACAAATGGTAGAGGCATGACTGGTTTTTTTAACTTTCAGGACAATTTTCAGGCTGGTTTAAGTTTTTTGTTACAATTTTATGAACGACTAGCAACCCGCCTTCTTTTTATATGAGTTTTTTTTATATATTGCTTTATCGTAGACCTGTATTTTATACAGCAAAAGTGTTAAATAAAGTCTTGTAATGTTGCACATTTGAGTAAAATACGTAAACAAATTTAAAGTTCGGTCACCTTAGTCTTCCCGAAGTTACGTCTGCTGAAAAGCAACTGAAACATCGAGAATATATTTTAATTCAATATATGGAACACTTGATTTCAATATGAAAACTACCCCTATTACTTTACACATATGAAACTTCATATACATTTAATATATTCTTATAATAAAAGCCACACATCAATCGTAGGAAACAAACCCTTTCACAGAACACAATCAATCACTAAAAACACAATGTACGTGAAAGAAAAATCGACACTTATTTCCCTAAAATACAAACACAAATAAAGAATACAAACCTACAATCTCTTGACATGTATTATTCAAAACCAGAATTTGAATGTTACCAGACCATTTTTAAATATTGGTATCCTTTTTTCAAATCAGTAGTTTTGATCTGTAGAAATTCGGTACTTGTTCGGCACGACCCATGCTCTCGGTATCTGACGTGGGCTCAAGATTTATATTCCATAATTTCTGCTAGACAATACGTTCGGTATATTTTTCTTAACGTTTTGAACGCTCTCACAAAACAATAATATATTGGTTATCAAAATAACGCGATTTTCGTTATTCAAAACGGAATATTCTCAGCCATTATTAGGTTCTAAGTACACAATATTATTAATATATTCGTATCTACTGAAGTTACACGTAAGTTTCTGACTGGAGGCCTTATGATTGTAGTTATAAATAAATGCAGAAACACTACCAGTTAGTTAGTACCAGTAAGTTTATGTAGTAAAAATTGGTTTATTATTCTGAATTAAATAGTTTGATAATCAAAACTGAACTATTTGATGTGTTGGTAGAGCGTTCGTCTGTTACGTAAAGCATCGTGGGTTCGATTCCCGCTCAGTGCAAGTATTTGCACGTATGAGTATACCTACTTCTATTTCGGCTTTTCTTCTAACAATAGATTATATTTTTATTTTATAGAATACATATTTTTTCAGTGAACACACAAGTCAGAATACGGATATTACTCCAAATTAAATTATATCCTGAAATTGTATCCTTAATTATTTGAACAAGAGAGGGAAATGATCATGAATGAGCAATCTGCGTTTATATGAATACAATAAAGTCGTTTTCACATGCCCTATTTCTTCAAAACGTTTCCACGCGTGTTAATTTACAAGAAATTCATTTACCGCACCGTAACCTTTATAATTTTACTGCTTTATGTTCAATGATTCTGCTTCATCTGAGCAAGAAAATATAAAATTTGTATTACCTGAGTTATGAGATACGTCTAAAGGGTCAAAAGGTTTTTATTCTTTGATAAGCGAATTTGAAATTTTGAAAGATTTATCGATAGATTCTATTTATATGTATTTTTGGTCATATATATAAAATATATGGCCTAAAAAAAGTTTGCTTTTGTATCCAGGAGCACGGTCCCCCATCCTATTTTGTTGTATGGGCTTTGATAACGGTGTTCCATGAAATTTGAAAGCAAACTTTTTAAGGACATTTTTTTCATAATAAACTTTAGGACAAAGACAATTTTATTTTGTGTACTTGTGATTATTTCAACAATATTGGATTGTTTTCTATCGTCTAGTTTCTGGGAAAAAAGTTTATGAAAATTCAAAATGTCAATCATACGAGTATGATACCTAATCGATGACACACTCAAAAATTGTTTGTTTTCACTAGTTATATTCATTAGTTCGATCGTCGAACTAGTGAGATTTTTTTTCTCATTAGTTCCACCGTCGAACTATTGAGACTTTCAACGCGCGCCCCGACATGGATAGATATAGGTGAGAAGGGTTCGTGTTAGGTCACTTGTGATAATGCACGTATAAATAGCACCGCTACGCGGGGCTCCGTCGAAATCATTAATTAATAATCGAACAAATGAGAAAAAAAAGTCTCAGTAGTTCGACGGTCGAACTAATGAGAAAAAAAATTCTCACTAGTTCGACGATCGAACTAATGAATCGATCTAGTGACAACAAACTACAAAAGTGGCAATTTTAGCTATGAAGAAGAAAACTTCTAAAAATAATTATGATAAAATAATGTCGGGTTTCAGCTCACTGGGGCTAACGGTGATGTGGGTATGTCGGACTCGAACCGACTAAAACCGCACGGTTATTCGTCATGCCCTAAAAGGATTTCCCAAGCAAGAAATCTAAGCCGGTCACCTTGGCCTCCAACATTGGCCCCAACGTGTTGTTGGGAATTGAAATTGAGCTTAGGAGCCAAATTTGGAAATGATATCCGAAAAACACTGCCTATCAAGTACAATCCCCGAATAGTTCATCGAAGGCTCAGTGGCGATGCGTGCAGAATCTACGACTAAGCTGGATTCCTCAGGTGCAATTTTCCACATACCATATAGGAGACACATTAAATTAGTAATAAAATAATGTTTCTCATCTGACACATGATAAAGATCTGGAAAGCTTCACCTCATGTATTTCCTTCTAATTATAATCCCTTTAAGCAGCCTGAAATATAATATATTCATAGCATGAAAGTAAACACCACTTTAGAATTGATAACTTCTGGATCAGTGACTTTTACGTTTTTACTGCTATTTGACATTGCCTAAATCGGACAAAGTTACACAGATCACCCATAAAAAGAACGACAAATTTGTATTGGTTCCTTGTTTGTTGAGTGCGAAGTATGAAACGTTTAAAAGTATTAGGTATTTATAAATTTTTACTGTCGTATCACATTGAAACGTAAATATTCAGTGACAGAACTCACAATGCTGGTTCTTTCTTTCTTTCCTTCTTTCTTTCTTTCATGAGTGATGTTGAAATAGAACCGGCAGTATATATTTATAGAATGAATTTAAAATTCTTTTAAACTGGCTTGATATTCAGTTTATTTGATCATAGTATTATATTTATTTTCATTATTTCTACCAGGCCATTGATCACAAGAGCAATCCGTAGTAGCGGCGGTAAGACCTGTCATGGAGAACTGGTTAGAGAGGCGACACGGGAGCCTCTCGTACCGGCGGACGCAGGTGATCTCTAGGAAGGGGTGCTTCGGTCTATGTCAGATCAGGAAGAAGTCATCGTCTGAGTGATACTGTGATGCAAGCGAGGACTCAGGGCTGGACACGCTGACGGAGTGCCCGGCGTGAGAGACGCCGAGGCCGGCCCTCGTGCCGGCCCGTGGAGTGGGACTCCTGTCACTCGGCGTCTTGCTCGCAGCGATGGTGCTAAGCGCGAGCGCGTGGGCTGCCGCCGCCCTCTTCTGCGAGTAATGCTCAAGAAGGAGGCGGCGAAACCCGTACGGGTGAGATCCAGGACTCTTCCGATCTGCAGAGCCCACGAGGCGCGGACGCAACTCAGGCGTTGGAGGTCGCTGAACGACCTCCTTCCTCCATGAGAGCAGGCCTGGGAGTGACTGGGGACAGGGGGTGAGGGGGCCATCTCAAACCGGAGATGGCCCTGGGTCAGCCGGGGTGTGAAATAAATGCCTGAAGACCCTAGTAAGATGAGGTTTTAATCGTTTCGAATCTGACATAACCACCCCCACCGGCCGGCGAGGGGAGGGGGTATCCAGGGGGATTTTCGCACGAAAAAAGGCCATTGAACATTATTTTTATTACTGTAGAAAATGCCTGTTCCTTTAAATTGAACTACAGAAACAGAAAAAGAAATAAAAAAAGGGAATTTAGATTTTTTCAAAAGAGGCATCTAGGACAGGAGCTATTGATTTCCTGTCTTATTCTTTTCCAATTAAAATTTTTCATTGTTATTTTAATACTACGTATAATGTTTATTATACATACAAAAAATAAATAATGATTCTAACTGTAGTGCATCATTCAATAAACTTGGATACATATAAATTATCAAGCGCGGAATGTGTTTAAGAATTCATAAATCATTCCATTTATACTCGTATTAACTTAATATTGACAGCAGTAAAACGTTTTGACTGTGCACGTCGCGTTCTAACTTAAACAAAGCCTAAAATAGGTACAATTTAGGTCTTCGGGGTGCGGGGGAAATGCCTTATCCCACCTTACACCCCGGCGTCTGAAGACCCGAGACGGCGTGCGGTTTTAGTCGGTATTTGCCCGACATAACCTCCACCGCTGGCCGGCGGCGGGATTTAGGGCTAAGGGGATTTCCGAAAGAAAAAATAAAGCGTGTAATTTAGGTCTAACGATCTGTCACACTGACAAATAGCGTCGCTACTTTTAATGTATTTAAATCTAAGTGCCCACGGTCAAGTTGAATGTATACCTATACTTATGTCCTTGGCAGAGTGTACAAAAAAAATATAAATACCTAGCGGGCCGGACCTCGGCTTCACCCAGGAATTTGAAGCGTCGGTAGCTTGGTGGTTAAGGAGTCAACCCTACGATTGAGAGGTCCCGGGTTCGAATCCTAGCCTAATGTTTAATAACTACCGACGTGAACCCACTCTTCAAACACGCAGTTTAGCTTAGCTAGAGGAGTTAGGGGGAATACGAGTATTAGTAATTAAAAAAAATCGTTTTTAAAAGTTTCGGATACCAATATTCTTAAAAAAGAATCAGGTTATTATAATGTTAATAATCAAGTTATATTAATGTTACCAGCTGTTGCTCGCGGTTCCACCAGCGTGAAATTCTGATCCCGTTCCCGCGAATATGTGTTCCAGACCCTAATACATCCCTATACCAAATTCCTTACAAACATTGAATAACAGACATCCAAATATCTTCACAAACTTCCACATTTATAATATAACTAAGACGGCCTCTGTGTCGTAGTGGTAGTGTATTCGACTGCTACGACAGGGGGCGCGGGTTCGATTCCCGCTCAGTGCAAATATTTGTATGCATGAATATGTCTATTTGCATTGGTCTGGGTGTTTCTATGTATAATATGTATGTATTTACAAAAAAAAAAGTATATAAGTATGTTTATCCGTATTCTGGAACCCATAACACAAGCTAGTTGAACTATGCTTACTTTGGCTCTAGAGAGCGCTGTGTAGAATGTCATAGAATATCGTAGAATAACTAAGATAAGAAGTAGGATAGATAGACATATGTACTTGATCTCACATGGAACCACATAGCAAGCCGTAGTCGATGAACAAATGGATTTCAGTACGAGATCGTTAAAATGTCTTTTGTTAGTCTGTAAAGTGCCAGAAATTGACCGTCCGAAATGACATCATAGATTTTCACATAAACCAAATACGCTTCCACTATTTCTTTTAAAATATTGACGTTTATTTTCGGTAGCGTCGGTAGCTCAGGCGTTAGGGTTTCAGCTACGATCAATAGAGGTCCGCGATTTGAATCCCGGACATTATACTACTGATGTGAACCTACTTGTAACGGAAGCAATTGAACTTAGCTGGAAGGGTTGATGTGAATACTATTAATTACGGTTACTTCTATTCCTTTTTTTTATGAATATTAGTAACCGAAATTACTAATATTCGTCCGTCCCGGCCTGCTTCTGCTGGGGTGACAGGTGGCCTCACCCGCCACCCCCAGACCTGCGCTCATGGAGGACGGAGGTCAGAATAAACAAGTACCTAGTTACTTATTGTATTTTTTATAGTCCTAAAACTCTTTGAGTTTTTAGGTTCGCATAACAAAATACAAGGGGTACAGTAACCCCACCCCACCCCGATATAACAAGTTATATTCTAACAATTACAAATTGAATGCTTAAAGTTTTTAACGCAAACGTACAACGTTTTTGTACTGTGTTAGAAAAGTTTGAAAAATTGTTTTTATTATCAGTAAAAGTTTGTTCACTCAATATTATTGCTAGGGGAAAAAGGGGTTATGGTAATGTTAAACGATTCGAACATATACCTTTCATTCACACTAAAATAACACTGGTCAACACTGTTTTTGTCACACGAACTTTTTGATGATTTTTGTTCATGTTGGTATACCCTGATCAAAAATATATAATAATTTTGTTTCAATCAAGTCCAGTTTTTTTGTGACAGCTACATATTCATTTCTGACCTCATATACGTGTCTTTTTTTGAATAACTTCATTTAGACGACTGCATATCTGTTTTATCAACTAACTTACATTTTATATACGTTTGTTACATCCTGAACATGCCACGAAAGTATTCTTACAACCCTGACAATTTTTGTTATGTGTGTGGAGAATTAACTTTTACATCTCAGCGTCGAAATTTCACATCATTAATAACAGTGCTATTTGAACTATTATGGATTTCCTGTGAGGAATCAAGATAAATCCTGGGTTCCACATAAATGTTGTGTAACGTGTGTGAGACTGCTATTAGGTTGAGCCAAACCAGAACCCAGACATAAGCCATTTGCCATACCAATGATTTGGACCGAACCAAACCTGATGTGTCAATTTTTTTTCATTCTCATATTATTGTTTGGTGGCCCTAGTACATTTAAAATTAGATATAAGTTTTCATGTGACAAAAAAAAGTTGAAATTTTGTTAACCAGTGATAATCAAAAAAACTGGAGGGCCTTGTGGATAAGAGTTGACTGAATAGGTCAATATATTGCAAGATATCAATACTAAATATGTCAGTCTTAGGATGGGTGCCTCGGAGAACACGTTAACCTATTGTCGGTTCTGATTGCCATAAGAACATCTGTGCGTGCATTAGTTACTGGTGAATATAGCCCTAAGAAGTCAAAAGTCAAAGTCGAAAATCATTTATTCTGTTTAGACCATTATAAGCCACTTATAAAACGTAAAAAAAACTTATGTTAAGCGTCGGTAGCTTAGTGGTTAAGGAGTCGGCCTTACGATCGAGAGGTCCAAGGTTCGGATCCTGGCCATTACACTACTGATATGAACCCACTCCTAACACAAGCAATTAAGCTTAGCTGGAGGAGTTAGGGAAATATTAGTAATTTCGGTTACTAATATTCCTTTTGAAACAAAAATAATATGACCACTGGTTCTAAACGCGGCCCTTTTTTTCCCTTCGGATACCCCCCCGCCGGCCAGCGGGGGTGGTTATGTCGGGTCTCGACTAAAACCGCACGGTGTCCTCCCGAAGTGTCCGTTGCCGGGCACCCCGGGTAAGCCCTCGAAAGGATAACCCCAGGGTTGCCAGCGGACTTTGGCTGCCACCGCGGCCTCGCCTGGTGGGGTCGGGTTTTATCCCACTTCGGTGAGTTGGCAGGCGTGTGTAGGGCACACACGACACGCCTCCGCCACGGCCTGCTTCTGTAAGGACGGCGAGTCGGCCAACTGCCGTCCTCAGGCCCCTATCATGGAGGTCGGTAGTCCCGGGCGTAGATGACGTCCTTAGAAGTCTGCGTCAAGAAACTCAAAAATTTTATTTGAGTAGCATAGTGAGAGAGCAAACTGTACATTTCCAACCTTGTTTGTCGTCTAAATATTCTTGAATTTTACGATAGCCTTGGCAAAGTTTAGTTTTAATTTGACTTTTAAATTTATGAAGAGGTAGATCCTTCATTTCACTAGGGAGCTTGTTGTAGAAGCGTATACAGTTACCCTGGAAGGAATTACTGATTTTGTAGACAAATAAAGTCTGATAACTTGGTCTAACTACAGAACTGTAATATCATCCAGTGGATTGTGGAGGTTAGGTGATAGTCGGTTTACGGAGAATTTTGGCCGTTTCTTAATTGGACTAAAAGCTAACCCCTAATGAGTAGAGCGCTAGACACTGAAAAGTTATCATTCTCAAATTTGTGCCGGAGTTTCACCTTTCAATCATTCCACGTTTTTTCCGCAGCCGATACTGAAACTCCTGATATCGCAAGCAATCCTAGGTGCTAACCCCACAAGTACAAAAAATATAACCCTCCTTCTGGCGCAGTCGGGTAAAAAGGTAAGGTGCATATATGCAGACGATATGGTGTACATTTTTTTTTTCGTTATGAAGTCCCCTCGGATACCCCCGCCGGCCAGCGGGGACGGTTATGTCGGGCTTGAACCGACTAAAAACGTCTCGGGTCTACAACGGGTGTAAGGTTGCCCATAGAGCATATCCCTCGCACCCCGACTGACCCTGGGCCATCGCCGGTTTCGAGATGGCCCCCTCGGGTTTGGGAATCACGGTGTCTCCGTCTTGCCCTGGTTTGGGGGAGGGGTGCTAGTCGCCACGCCATCCCGGCCTGCTTCTGCTGGGGTGACAGGTGGCCTCACCTGCCACCCCCAGGCCTGTGCTCATGGAGGACGGAGGTCATTAACCGCGATGTGGTGTACCTATAGAGTGTTTGTTGTTAAAAACAGGAACTAAGAAGCGATGTGATCCCATAAAGTAATTAGGATTTAAGTAAGTAAATACCTTTTATAGCACAAATTGCCTGAGTGAACTTAAGGCTTGATATAAACAAGGTAATATTGTCATTTAAGCTTATAATATTATACTATTAGGGTTCAGAAGATCAAAGTATGATTAGAACGGTCTATTTGAGATTGCGAGGTTGTAAGTTCAAAGGGAACCTAGTACATTAACTACGAGAATACAAATTCCACCATACATTGTATTGTTATGTCAAAGGGATTACGCAGCTTATTCGATTAAAGCTATCACGCTACTAAATTTTTTGTATATTTTCAACTTTATAGTCTACTAGTTGATGCCCGCGGCTCCGTCTGCGCGGTCTGTCGTTTATTTGGTCATATCTTCGCTTCTGCTTACCTAATTGTAATCAAACATACGGCACATTTTAAGTCTGACTAAGACCTTTCTTAAATAAAACCGCATCAAAATCAGTTCCATAGTTTTTGCGTCCATCGCGAACAAACAGATAAACCGACAAAGAATTCCATAAAGAAAACAATAATGTGTACAGAATCGGTCATTTAACATAACGCAAGTTTTATTTTTTAAATATCACCAATGTACAGACACAACTAACTTACAATGTTATAATAGTATTAGCTGTACCCGCAACTCCGTCCGCGTGGATTTAGCTTTTTGCGGTTTTAATTATTTTGCGCGGTACCCTAATTATTTTTCTAAAACTAAAATAGCCTATATTACGCCTTGTAACATTATCTATCTACCAGTGAAAGTCCCATCGACATCGGCTCAGCCGTCTCAGAGATTACCCAAGTCAAACAAACAGAAAGAGAGGCAGACAGACAGGTAGATAGATTAAAAAAAATGTATTTTTGCTGTAGGTTGCTAACATTGAAAATCTGTTATTTTAATATTACAAACATACACTTCAATTTTATTTATTTGTATAGATAATAGATTATAATATGAAATCTCATTACATTAAGCGGCGATAGCCCAGTGGCGTACGTAACGGACTGCTGAGACGAGGTCTCGAGTTCGATCCCCAGTCGCCCCGGGCACACACCTCTGACTTTTCGTAGTTATGTGTGCATTAATAAATGTTAATTATCGCTCGCTTAATAATGTGCCCGGTAAATGGCAATAGGCTCGCCCCCTATTACATTGGGACCTTAAACATAACTGGCGAATCGTGGGTGTGTAATACACCTCTGCCTACCCCTTCGGGGATACAGGCGTGAAGTTATGTTATGTTATCTCATTACACTCCATCTTGGGCGGTAGTGTAAAAAGGTAAATCTCACCGAATCAATGTACACTCGAATACAGCTTAGCGGGAGAGAATAATTGGCTTTTTATTGGGTTTTAACCCGGTAATGGTGCTTAAGCCGGGGTGATTGCCCATCTCTTACTGTGACTGTTCAATTATAGAAAATTACATCCGTGACGTGTTACGAACAACTTTGACAACTGATATGGGAGCTATTACGCTGTTTTAAACTGGTCTAAACAATTGACAATCCTATACTTACAGGCAGTGTAGAACCGGTCAGCCTTGCCGGGCATTATGCTGAACTAGTTCCTTTTTAGGGATTTTCTTTAGAAAACCCCTATTGCCCCTATTGCTATCGAGTTTTCGTCGTCGTCGACGTCGTCGTTGCCAATTTTCTGTCACGGTTTTGGGTATGAAGGAGTTGAGCTATCGAGTTGCTGTTTTCGGTAATAGATTCGTGCTGCCATTGCAAGATAAAAAAAAATCGGAAAAAAAAAACGCAAAATCGAAAATCCCTTGTATTCGGGTGAGCTCGTCTCAGGAATTCAACTTGTTTGGTGCAATGTGGAGTATATGCTTTGTCACTTAGTTATGTAAATTGTGTTGCACCAAAATAAAGAGATTTTTCTTTCTTTCTTTCTTTTCTTAGGAGAGATTTTGCCTCTCTTTGCGTGTTCTACCTCCTATACAATGGGTTTTGTACCGAAGAATTGTTCGATATAATGCCCACGGCCACATTCTATCATCATACCGCTCGCCACAGTCAGGGAATTCATCCTCACACGTTGCGACCGAAAACGGTGCGTACAGTTAGATATGAAAGGCACTTTATTCCGCTCACCCTCAGGCAGTGAAATGATCTCCCTACTGCGGTTTTCCTAAGCGACTACAATATAAAGTTCTTCAATAAGGGCATTAGTAGGACCAGGCGAGGCCGCGGTGGACCAGGCGAGGCCGCAGTGGCGGCCAAAGTCCGCCGGCAACCCTGGGGTTATCCTTTCGAGGGCTTACCCGGGGTGCCCGGCAACGGACACTTGGGGAGGACACCGTGCGGTTTTAGTCGAGACACGACATAACCACCCCCGCTGGCCATCGGGGGGTATCCGAAGGGATTTCCGCACGTAAAAAATAAAATAAAAAAAAGGGCATTAGTAGTTTTCTACAGGGTCCGCAGCGCGAGTGTGATGCCCCTGGTATTGCACACGTCCATAGGCCACGGTAACCGCTTCCCATCAGATGGGTCGTGTACTTATCTGCCATCTAAGTATTTGAAACGTTGATATTTACCAGTAAATGAGTTATAATATCAGCTAGTACGCCGAGAATCTACTTCTGTGCTGCTCGTTAGCTAACGACATCTTGACTTATAAAAGATAACTAGGAATTCAGTGCAGGGTGCGACTGAAATAAATTGAGCTGAGCGAGCAGGACTCTTACTTGAAAAATAAGGCATCTTACTACGATCGCGCGCTTAGCTAAGGCCGCGCGCTCGTGAAACTGTTTTTCGATGATTATTCCTCAATGGTACATTGTATTTGAACAGTGGACCCCTCTAAGCACTCAGCGGTATCTACACTATCACCATGGCAAATTTGGTCAAGATTGTTATTGTGGTTCCGGAGGAGTACAGTCTCGACCAAACGGCTTAGCCACGTATAAGAGCTTCGCTTCGCTCAGCTCAAAAACTACCTTTACCGCTGGCTGGTTTCTGCGCGGTGCATTACGTAAACTGAACTTTAGTAGTGACTAGCTGACCCGGTAAACTTCGTTCCGCCTTAAAATCTAGTTATGTTGGTTATCTTATCAGCTGAATTTATTTTGTATACCGAGGGAGCCATCTCAAAGCCGTAGATGGCCCAGGGTAAGCCGGGGTGAGAGGGAATTGCCTTACACCCCACATTAGAGACCCCAGACGGCGCGGAGTGCGGTTTTGGTTGGTTGAAGCCCGACATAACTACCCCCATGGGCGGTGGGGTCACCGTAATGAGTTCGGAAAAAAACACAAAATTGCATACTATAGGCGGAGACAAACCTAAAAAATCAAAAATCATGTAAATCGATCCACCCGTTCTCGAGTTGTCTGCGGTCATCACTAACACAAAATAAGACTTTCTTTTATATATATATATATACATATATTTAGTAAATTTATGACTTTGAAATTTATGATTTTGGTTGGTTAAAGGCGATAATCTCGGGCATTAATGGTATGAATTGAAAAAAAAAATTGTATTAGATAGCCTATTTATTGAGAAAGGTTATCGGCTATCTATATATCATCACGCTACTACCTAACAGAGCGTAGAAGTATTTATAAATGTCAACAAATCTGGTCAATTTCCATACAGAATTTTAAAACTAATAAATTGCGGGCATGTATGGGCGGCGGATCGAAGTACGTTACGGGTGAAGCCGCGGTGTACGGCTAGTCATTCAATAAAATATGTACCTACATTTGTTTGCATTTGACAAGCAGAGTCACGAGGTTTGGGCCGTGTTGGGTATAGCTTCGTTAGTCGTGTCCCACCCTAACACGGTGGTACTTGCACACTTGCCAAAGGTTCCATTTTATGGTGAAGCCCTATCCCTGCCAAGATCCTTTCTAAAGCTTTATATTATGTTTGGCTGTTTTGACTTTTGTAGGAGCGACTGGCGTTTGCCCTCCCAAACCTGAGCGGAACACCTGCACCATATCCTCGTCCGTAAATTAGCAGTTGTACCGCGCGTGTAATGAGGTTGATTTACCGCTTGCCGTACCACATGTCATATACCGAGGCGTACATCGAGTTTCTATGAAGCTATGCTTTCGTATACAGTAGCCCTTCGTCGTCCCACGGCATTACCACAGATGATTGAAAATGTACGCGTGCAATACGCCTCGTAGATAGTGTCCAGTTCAGAAGGCAGTGTTCGGTACGCTGGGCTGCAAGCGCGTCTATGAAGCTACGGCTTCTGGACAGTGGGCCTAAGAGTCTTTTCTAATATTCATTCTTCTATAAAAAGAAGGGAGGTAGATTAAGTAATGAATTCTTTGTCCATATTACTGCAGGCTCACTCTTTATAGCCGTCTTATCGATTTAGAGACTACCGGCTCTATCTACTGGATATCTAAAGCCAAGGTGATTTAATATCATGAAGTTCTTATAAATAATTATAATGACAAGTTTTGTGGCTTAATGGTAGAGCGTTACACTGCTAAGTAAGAGGTCACAGGTTCGATTCCCGATCATTGCGAATATATGTATTTGCAACTATGTATAATACATATTCATTTGCAAAAAAATGTATCTAAGTAAGTGTATGCGCATTTTAGAACCCATATGACAAGCTATGCTTAATTTGGATCTAGATGTGCCATCTACTACTCATCTACGTGTAATATGTACTAGAATATTTATTCTAAATTTTCTTTGAAAATCGTAAACAGAGCTAAGTTAATAAAAATATTAGCTACAATGAAATTTTGTCAGAGCTCTAGAATAAGTAAAACAATAATATCAAGCACTCTGAAATCAATAAAATATTGTTAACTCAATTTAACCATCAATAGTTCCAACACTATGAACTCCACAAACAAAAACTCTACAAATCTCAAACATAGTGAAAGTATTTCTAATTACAATAATATAATACAATCAAATTCATATTCAAGAATCTTTTCTATTATATAATATGAAGGAGTTCAGGGAATAAGACACTTCTAGTAATGCTTATCACTTTATTACACTTCAATTACAATATATTGTTCTACTTCCACATTAGTGTTCACTGTTCGACCGTCAAGAATCGACTGCCTTTCATTGGAAATGATTCTACCTTTATACACTTTTTCGATGTTACGATTCTACAACTACCCACGTTATATTATATTACTTATAATATTGTTCAAATGATTAATATTAAATATCACATATAAGAGGAATTAGCAGTTATTACAATTAGATATCCATTTAGTTACTATTTCTGTATAATTTACTAAACAATTCTAACAAATATATAATAGAAATATCTTAGATCTAGATCTTTTCTATTATATATTCTACGAAGTTCAGTCTAACTGTTTGCTTTTATTTTATGCTTATATGTTAATCACGACATATTTTGCAATAAAAAAAAGTAAATTTAAATGGCTGCTAAAGAAGAAGATACATAACATAACATAAACTCACGCCTATATCCCCGAAGGGGTAGGCAGAGGTGCTAACACCCACGTTTCGCCAGTTTATGTTTTAGGTCCTAATGTAATAGGTGGCGAGCCTATTGCCATTAACCGGGCACTTATAAACCTGCGATAAATACACACATAACTTTGAAAAGCATCGAAAAGTCATTGGTGTGTGCCATGGTAATACCTGGGATCGAACCCGAGACCTCGTCTCAACAGTCCTTTACCCATACCACTAGGCTACCGCGGTATAAAGAAGGAGATAGTTGAAGAATAATTCACAAATCACTGGTCAACACTGTTTTTGTCACACGAACTTTTTGATGATTTTTGTTCATGTTGGTACACCCTAATCAACAATATATAATAATTTTGTTTCAATCATGTCCAGTTTTTTTTGTGACAGCTACATATTCATTTCTGACCTCATATACGTGTCTTTTTTTGTATAACTTCATTTAGACGACTGCATATCTATTTTATCAACTAACTTACATTTAAATACGTTTCTTACATCCTGAACATGCCACGAAAGTATTCTGATAACCCTGACAGTATTTGTTATGTATGTGGGGAATTAACTTTTACATCTCAGCGTCGAAATTTCACATCATTAACAACAGTGCTATTTGAACTATTATGGATTTCCTGTGAGGAATCAAGATAAATCCTGGGTTCCACATAAATGTTGTGTAACGTGTGTGAGACTGCTATTAGGTTGAGCCAAACAAGAACCCAGACATATGCCATTTGCCATACCAATGATTTGGACAAAACCAAAGGATCATGTAAGAAACCTGATGTGTCAATTTTTTTTCATTCTCATATTATTGTTTGGGGGCCACGAAAAAGCGTCGCCTTAAGACGTATATAATACTAGCTGACCCGGCAGACTTCGTACTGCCTCAATCGATAACAACTTCCATATTTATTCACCTTTTAAACCTTCTCTGGACCTCCACAAATAATTCAAGACCAAAATTAGCCAAATCGGTCCAGCCGTTCTCGAGTTTTAGCGAGACTAACGAACAGCAATTCATTTTTATATATAAAGAGAAGAAGAAGATATCGGAGAATTTCGAATATCTGGGACGTGTCTAGATAGCTCAGCTGGTTCGAGCATTCCTCCTGTAAGGGACTGGTCGCGGGTTCAAGTCCCGTTCTAGATGTTCTCTTTTTCCGATCTAAATCATTTGAAAAAGTAAGCATACAAAATGCTTAAAAATTTAATTGAATTAATTAGGTGGAGTCATCAAAAAACAATGTTTAAAAATGACTGTAAAGTTAGTCATTGTTTCCGTAGTTCGCAAGAATTACGGTAGATGGCTCCAGCGTCGCCTTGAGACGTGTATAATATATCGGAGAATTTCGAATATCTGGGACGTGTATAGATGGCTCAGTTGGTCAGAGTATTCCCCCTGTAAGGGACTGGTCGCGGGTTCAAGTCCCGTTCGAGATGTTCTCTTTTTCCGATCTAAATCTTTATACAATACAATATCAAAGGAGTTCGTCAATTGATCGAACAACGACGAATCCCACTGATTCGCTTTCGCTGTGATGTCCACAAGTTCATTTACGTTCGCTAACCCTCATTCGTTCACGTTCTTGCACTTGGTGTATACCCGGCATTACTGAACATATCGTTTAGTTAACCTTCCCGCATGAACTTGGATAAATGAAACATTTGAATGCAAAATGAACTTTGAAACTTCTGTGATAAAGTATACAGTGAATTGGTAATACATTCAAATGATTTAAATTAGGGGTTATATTTTATGCCGTTGCACAAATTGTTGAGGTCGTTAAGCTCGAGGTTATTATTGACTATGGTATTGTACTACTTTTGATTTTAAAAGTGCTTGTTATTCATTTCAGCTGTATTTATTTCAATTTGCAGTTCAAATACCCAAATATGTTGCTACTTAATTGGTGGTGAGTGCATGTGCATGTGAAAGAGGTCCCAGATACAATTCTCTGATAAAGCAAAGTGTTATTGGATTTCAGTAGTTTAAAAGAGTCAATAAATGTATCCAGTTATAGTAATAGACTCGGTGTCTTTCACATGAAATAAAAACATAGTTGTATAAAAAACCGAATTAAAAAGTACCTTTTTTTATCGTGCGGAAATCCCTTCGGGTACCCCCCCCCCCCCGCCGGCCAGCAGGGGCGGTTATATCGGGCTTGAACCGACTAAAACCGGACGCCGTCTCGGGTCTTCAGACGCCGGGGTGTAAGGTTGCCCATAGATCATATCCCTAAATATCAAGTTTAAGCTTAAGCTTAGTTTGGGTCTAGATGAAGTTGTGTACGTTGTCCTACAATATTATATTAAATCTATCCCTGTACCAAATTTCAGCTAGATCCGATCAGCCATTTAAGCGTAATTGAGTAACACAAAATTCACATTTATAATATGAATAGGATTAGTAGGATAGTAGAAAGTAGGATACGATGATTGAATTTTATTACTCAATCATCTTATCCTACCCTCGACTATCCAAATCTAAACATCTTCACAAACTTTCACTTTTAAAATATTAGCAGGTTATGCAGGTTCTTCCATTCAACTGAAAATATCTCCGTATTCTTTGTAAAGAGACAAAACTAGTACAATACACAAACAGCAGAATAACTGAAAATAAGTTCACAATTCGATCGAAACGGTTTTTTTTTGTGGAATCTCGCTTCGCCAAGTTTCTGTGGCCGATATTTCAAAGCGTAACAAAAGGATTTGGAACAAAAAGAACCACGATCCGAGTACAGCCGTGGGCAAAGGCTGGCACTATTATAAATCTGTTCAGGCTCTTCGAGACACTGAAAATATTTTATGAAAGTCATTTGAGACAGATTTATTGTTTATTGTACAATTTAGTTGAAAGGATTTTTTTTAATGTTCCGTGTTCAAAATCTGTTTTGTACATTTATTGATCTAATCTCAAATCCTTGGGTGTTGCTAATATAATATTGAGCAATTTTGGTACTTAAACAATTTGTTATTTATTAGTGCTTTAAACATTTTATGTTAAAATATCACGTGGAAAATGTTGTAGTTCTCTTAAAGGTACCTCCTTAATTTTGTTGTTTAGTTCCTAATCATCTGTGTAATTGTTTTTTTAATAATACATTTCAAAGATATATTACCAATTCTTATCCAGACGTAAACTAAGCAAAACTTGAACTAAATAGAGTTTTTTTATAAATACAAACGTATTTACATTGAAAACAAACGTCTCGTGGTTTGAAAATGAATTATTAATTTAGGTACCTAAATAGTTTCTCGAAAGTACGAAACATATCATAATGTTTTTTTGTAGCTTTTGTGGTTAATAAAACGATGAATTTATTTATGTGATATTGGCATTTTATTTAGTAAATAAATAAATGAATATTCTACGACAGTCTACATAGCGCTTTCTAGACCCAAAGTAAGCATAGTTTAACTAACTTGTGTTATGGGTTCCATAATGCGGATAAACATACTTACCTATATACATTTTTTTTGTAAATATATACATATCATATATAGAAACACCCAGACCAATGCAAATAGACATATTCATGCATACAAATATTTGCACTGAGTGGGACTTTAACCCGCGCCCCCTGTCGTAGCAGTCGTATGCACTACCGCTACGCCACAGAGGCCGCCAAAGTAATTACGGTCTGTTCCAGTAAAGCTTAAAATATTTTACCAAACAGGGGATCTCCCCTGTTTGGTATTATATTCTGAGCCTAATTCACTGCATTGTATTGTCAGTATGTGTCAAATCCTTTGCATTTATAGAGGTTGTGTTCTTTGACAGGTACACTGAGCGAGGGGTGCTTGGTTGGGGACCTCCACGCGGTGTACCCTGGGCAACGGAGACGGCAGCGCCTCTCTCCTAGGGTGGGAGAGACGCTGCCGCCTACGGCCAACTCCGACCGAGGCGAGGACGGCCCTGTTGAGGGCTGTTCGGAAGCTTTCCACGTGTCCCTCTGATTAGCAGATGGCACAGTGGAGAGCAAGTAAGCGGGCCATCTCGAAACTGGAGATGGCCCAGGGTCTGTCGGGGTGCGAGGGATATGCTGTATGGGTAACCTTACACCCCGGTGTCTTAAGACCCGAGACGGCGTGCGGTTTTAGTCGGTGCAAGCCCGACATAACCGCCCCCGCTGGAGGGTGGGGGGGTATCCGAAGGGATTTCCGCACGAAAAAAAAAAAAAAAGGTACACAGCGATTGCAAGGGATATGCTCTATGGGCAACCTTACACCCTGGCGTTTTAAGACCCAAGACGGCGTACGGTTTAAGTCGGTTCAAGCCCAACATAACCGCCCCCGCTGGCCGGCGGGGGGGGTGTTATATTTGAGTTGATTGAATTAATTACGACGTATTAAAAAGATCTCGTTCAAACCAATTTTCGTTGAAAGTTTACATGGTAATAATGTACATCATATATTTTGTTTAGTTTTATCTGTCTTATTTTAGAAGTTACAGGGGGGGGGGGACACACATTTTACCACTTTGGTAGTGTCTCGTGCGCAAATTATTCAGTTTAGAAAAAAAATATCATTTTTGAAGACCCATCCTTAGATACCATACACGTATGGACTTGATGACAAAAAAAATTTAGGGTTTCAGTTCTATGTACCAAAATTTATTGTTTTATTTCTATTTTTGTGTGAAAATCTTAATGCAGTTCACAGAATACATCTAATTACCAAGTTTCAACAGCAAAGTTATTATAGTTTCGGAAAAAAGTGGCTGTGACATAAGGACGGACAGACAGACAGACATGACGAATCTATAAGGGTTCCGTTTTTTGCCATTTGGCAACGAAACCCTAAAAAAAGATACACTGAGCGAGAATTAAACGCTTTGTACGATTTTTTCAAGATAGAAAATTTATTCTTATTATTTTATATTTTTAAATCCGTCAATTATGAATTTTCTAGAATGATGTCTTAAACGGAACTTAGACAGCATATACTTATGTAATCCAACTGAAATTGTACCTTTAGATAAAATCTGCGATCTCTTTCCTTTGTGTATAATATTCTGAAGACCCTGAACACGACCGTGGTCAATAATAATAGCGATATCATATTACATCGTACATTCTGGCCACGCAATGGTCCCACGCCATGTACTTTATCACGACATAATTTTTGAAACAAAGGAATTGTTACTTGAAATGTTACATGCTTTATAATTTTTGATATGGAGGTAAGCCGTGAATTTGACAGAAAATCATGCAGGCATAAGGCATAATCATAGCTAAGTCTTACATATTCACCTTAAGCTCGCCTCTCGCTCGCCTTTCAGTATGGTTCGCGCCTTAGAATTACCTATTACCACTTATTTTGCTGATGCTTCTACAAAAGTTTCAACATAAGTTAAACCTTATTTTTCAATGAAAGCATCGTAATAAAAAATTACAGTGATTAATTGTTTCTAAAACAAAATTAGTATAAATTATTTCTTAATCATTTAAATAGAAAACAACATCTTTCCTGTAATAAACGCCGTTTAGACTCAAACTAAGCAGAGCTTGTCATATGGGTTCTAGAATGCGGATAAACATACGTAAATACTTTTTTTTTGTAAATAAATACATATTATACATAGAAACACCCAGACCAATGCAAATATACATATTTGTACTGAGCCGGAATCGAACCCGTGACCTCTGGCTTTGCAGTCGAACGCACTACCGCTACGCCACAGAGGTCGTGAATAAGGCGCGAATAGGGTATTTGACTACTGCCAAAAAATTGTTCTGTATTATGTATTACAACATAAAATGCAGATTACATAAATATTTTTTGAGAACTGTTTTATTTACGATATTAAAGATTGATTTAAAAAAAGTACGACCCATAACGCATTTTTCAATATGGCGCGGATCCTGTGAAAAGTGACGTCACACCAAAGTAAACAGTAAGCGACTTAATGCAGACAGCCTGTATTAAAAAACTCTGTATACTTATGTGTGACGTCATCAGAGTCGCCACCAACCACAGAGCGTTTATAAGCACGTGATCAAATCTCAAAAAAAGTGAAATTTTATTCATGATTTTTTAACAAAAAAGAAACTTATTTTATATTGAAAATTATTAAAATATGTTTTTTACGGTACATTTTATTAGGATGACAACAATTCGTACAATATTTTAAATATAGTCAAAATGCCTATTATGTAGAAACGATACGCTATGCACGGATAATGCCAAGTAATACTTAACTTATTATTAAACAATTCACTGACCAGAAATTTTGCATGCCATAAAAATGGTAAACGTGCTATACAAAAAATTATTGTAACATCTGTATAACGATGTGTGGCGATAGCCCAGTGGTGTACGTAACGGACTGCTGAGACGAGGTCTCGAGTTCGATCCCCAGTCGCCCCGGGCACACACCTCTGACTTTTCGTAGTTATGTGTGCATTAATAAATGTTAATTATCGCTCGCTTAATAATGTGCCCGGTAGATGGCAATAGGCTCGCCCCCTATTACACTGGGACCTCAATATAACTGGCGAATCGTGGGTGTGTAATACACCTCTGCCTACCCCTTCGGGGATACAGGTGTGAAGTTATGTTAAGTTATAACCGCATTTGAGTAAATAAATGAATTTGAATTTGAAATAAATGAACAAAGTAGACCAAAATACTGTAAACAGTTAAGACGAAATGAACAAAAACATGTTGAGCTAAAAATATTTTTATGATGAAAGATAGATTATTCTACATGACTAGCAAATGCGCAATACTGCAAAAAAAGTATTTCAAACAAAATTCAGTCTGAAAAATGAAATGAATGAATGCAACTGGCTAGAGATGAAACCATAGAGGCTAACTCTACCATAGAAAAAAATATACTTCTTTTGTTAGCCTGTTTGCTATTTGTTTAACGGAATTGGGTACAGGTTTTAATATAATATCCATACATATAAATAAAATTGGAGTGTCTGTTTGTAATATTGAAATAACCGTTTTTTACTACATGTATATGAATATATAAATAAATAAATAAATATTCTACAACATTCTACACAGCGCTTTCTAAATCCAAAGTAAGCATAGTTTAACTAGCTTGTGTTATGGGTTCTAGAATGCGGATAAACATACTTAGATACATATTTTTTTTGTAAATACATACATATTATACATAGAAACACCCAGACCAATGCAAATAGACATATTCATGCATACAAATATTTGCACTGAGCGGGAATCGAACCCGTGCCCCTTTCGTAGCAGTCGAAGGCACTACCGCTACGCCACAGAGGCCGTGAATAAGGCGCGAACGATATATACGGGTACATACACCAAAATAACATTTTTTTTAAATTTTTTGCTAATCTCTGAAATGGCTGGACCGATTTTGACGGGACTTTCACTGGCAGATAGGTACTGTTACAAGGCGTAACGTAAGGCACTTTAATTTTAGAAAAAAATTAGGGTGCCGCGCAAAAGAACCAAAACCATAAAAATCGAAATCCACGCGGACGAAGTTAGTTTTAAAATTTAAGTCTATAGGAATCAACGGCTTTAATAATTTTACTCTTGTACTAGCTGTTACCTGCGACTTCGTCGTAATTTCTATGTTACATATAAAAATCTATTGATGATTATATGCAACATAGAAATTAACTCTACCTGGTTCCCTAATATAATACCGTGATAATATTTATTATCAAAGGTTGAGTCTCTAATCAACTGTCTTTTACAGGTAGATAACTCTGTAGTTTCAAGACTATCCATTGTACTGCTCATCACCTTTTAGATATAGCATGATAGTCCGCACGTTGACTATGTCCGAGTTCTATCAAACTGTAGAATTAGGTGATAGATCAACACCCTAATGGACTCCATCCGCCGTCCGCCTCTGGCGCCACCAGCGGCCGGCTACGCGGCTGTAGCCCAAAGGGGCCCTACCCGCCCGGCCGCGGGTGCGGGTGCGACTCTGCCGGTCCCGGCTCCTCAGCCCCCTCCCGCTCAGGGTAAGGGGAAGGGCAAAGGCAAGGGGAAGGGCAAGGGGAAGACGTCCCCAGCCCTGGCCCCAGCCCCAGCCCCAGCCGTGGTTCCGGCTACCTCCACCCCATTGGAAGGGGGCTGGGAGGTGGCTGGAGCCAGCAAGAAGAGGCGGAAGGCCGCCAAGAAGGCCACCAAGAAGGCCAGGAGGGCCGCGGCCGCCGCGAAGGCAGCGCCGGGGAAACTCCGTGCCCCTCGCACTACTGCCGTCGTCGTCACTCTGACGGCGGAGGAAGCGTCGAGGGGCATGGGGTATGCCGAGGTGTTGGCCAAAGTAAAGGCCAACGTCGACTTGAAGGCCCTCGAGATCCCGGGCGTCCGGTGCAAGAGCACACGGACGGGAGCCCGGCTTCTCGAGGTCCCCGGCGCCGCCAGTAGCCCCAAGGCCGACGCCCTAGCGGCTCGGCTAAGGGAGTCGCTAGATGCAGCCGACGTCCGGGTGTCCAGGCCCATTAAATGCGCAGAAATGCGCATTACGGGCCTGGACGACTCCGTCACGGCAGAAGAGCTCAGGCTCGCCGTGCCGGAGGCCGGGGACTGCTCCCCGGACACAGTAAAGGCCGGAGCTATACGCTTCGGCCGCGATGGACAGGGGGCAGCAGTTGACGGCTGCCCTATCGCGGCGGCCCAAAAGGTCGCAGACGGGCGGAGCCTCCTGGTGGGAGGCTTCCTGAGGGCGCAGGCACGGCTCCTGCAGGCCCGACCGGCCAGGTGCTTCAGGTGCCTGTCGGTGGGCCATGTGGGGGTGAACTGCACGGCGGAGGTAACGGCGGGTGACCGCTGCTTCCGCTGTGGCCAGTCCGGTCATAAGGCCGGCACGTGTAGCACCCCGTTGCACTGCTTTAGGTGTGCAGCGGGAGGCAAGCCGGCCGACCACAGGGTCGGAAGCAAGGCCTGCGCCGGAGGGGAGCCGAAGCCGGGAGGCCGGCCTTCCGCCTCCAGTTCACAGCGGGTTGCGGAGATGGGGGTTCCATAATGGATCCTCAACTCCGCATCCTGCAGGTGAACGTTGGCCACGGTGCCCATGCTCAGGACCTTCTGCGCCAGAGCATGGCACAGTGGGCCATAAATGTCGCCGCTGTCGCCGACCCATACACCCACCGGTTCCTCGGGCCTACCTGGGAAACCGCGCTGGATGGGTCGGCGGCTCTGGTGGGCAACACTCATACATGTCAAACTTATATTTTATAGCTCCGTATTTTTAATGTAAATTAAAATAAATAAACTGGTTAATACATTGTAAAACCCGATTAAATATATAGAACTAGTGTTTTAAATGCCTATATAAGTTTTGTGCGCCTCAATTTTGTGTTTTTTGAAAGGAAATAGTATTCAAAGTTGATATCAAGCGGGTAGGTACCGGTTGTTTTTTTTCACAAGTTTAAAAGGTAAGAACAGTGATTTTATACTCATTTCACTGCTTATTTTACTATTTCAAGTCTTTGAATATTGTTTTATTCAACTTTTGGCCACTATAAACATTCCGGAATAGTCAAACAATTGATAAACTTGTGTTTACTTGAATAGGTTATTTCTTAGTTAATCAGCTGGTTTTGTTGGCTCTGCATTGCTACTGGTGTTCATTATCCTCCCTATTATACTTAAATAAGTGCCTATTGCGTCAATATGTCTACGTCCACGCGAGCTGCGACACGAGCTGCGACTGCCCGTCAATTACAAATGCAGTTGAAAGAAGCCCTATTACAACTTAAAGTGGAAAAGAAAGAAAATGAGCAATTAATAATGGAAAGGGAAGATAATGAACGTGAATATGAATTAATGCGTAACAAGAACATCAGCTTGGAACAAAAGCTGTCTGAAAGCCAAGTTACTCGGGATGAGTTGAGCGAGCAACTTTACCAGCTGCAAATAGAAATTGAGTCTTTCCGCCAATGCGGTGATACGTTTGAGCAAACCCTCAGGCGTAACACCCAGCTTGAAAATGAGCTGGGGGAGGCATACAGGCTTATTAGTAGCTACGAGCAGGATGCCCAGTCGCGCCAGTTAGCAGAGGTGTCCAACCTCTACACCGAACTCCTTGAAAGCACCTGTGTGCCTGCCTCAGCCAATTCATCTGTGATTGATCTCACAAATTATAGTAGGTGTATGTGTATGAAGTTGCCTAAACAGATTAGCCATAATAAAATCAAAAATAAATTAAAAATAAACAAAAAAATTAATAAAATTAATCTAAAGATGAAGTCTTGTTTGACAAATACTAGAAACTTAAATTCACAACTCCAATCTGACCTAGATATGTGTAGTAGGCAGTTGGTTATATGTAGTAATCAGTTGGCGGAGAGTCAGGTGGCTCATGATGTTGGGAGGGTCAGGCTAGAATCACACATGAAGCAATTGCAGGAGGATTATGCAAGTTTATTCTCTAAATATGACCTCCAAAGGAAACAGAATACTGAATACATGTTGGCTTTGGACAAATTGATTGATGACAGCAGGCACAACCAAGAACTACTTGATTCATTAACTCGACAGTGCAGCTCTGGGCAGATCAACCAACCCCCTGTCAATGACTCCATACCGGCTCTCTCTACTTGTGGCAGTATTCTGGAGACTGCATCTGATTCTTCTGACAACATTGAGCCGCCTAGTAATACAATGGTATTTTCTGACAGTGTGGGTTGCAATATGGGCTACATGTTTAGTGAATATTTAAAAAACTGTATTCATTATTCCCTACCCAATGCAACTTACACTCAAATTATAGATAAAATTGTGTCTTCCAAGCATAATAGTAATTCCACTATTGTATTACTGGTAGGTGAGAGTAACAAAGTAGGCAAGAAAGAATTATTATACTGTATAGAATGCCTAAGTAAATTAAGAGTATTTAAAATAATATTATGTGCATTTCCATATGTGTGTTGCCAGCCCAAATCTCATAATAAAAAGATACACTATTTGAATAATTTTATTCATACTCTGACATGTCGTCATAGTGACACTTTTATATTTTTTGACACTAATAATTTTATTAGTAATTATTGTTTTAAGACTAAAGATAGTATTTATCTTACAAAGTATGACAAGTATAAAATTGCTACATTGGTAGCAAATAATATTAAGTTTTGGACGAGTTTACATTGTAAACAAAGTAATAACCTGATACCTACAGACTTGCCAGGTACTTGTAGTGGTAATT